>OU342745.1:431654922-432854922 GCA_910589775.1 Avena eriantha
CCTAGAAATGATTTTTTCAAAAAATCATGAGCATAAAATCATGACCCGTAGTTCAAATCGGACCACTTATTACCCGATTCGGCAGGAATTTGTCTTTTTTGCGAGGGGTGCACGGAAAAGTTTTAGATACCCCGGTTGAGACATTGTCAATGCAACATGGTCTTTTATTTATGAAAAATAGGGTTGTAGTATTTTGAAGCTTTCATTTGGTGGTTGTTTCACAAAATACCCCTTTTTGACACTCGAAAAATGGAAAATGCATTTTTCGAGCGACGAAAAGGAAAACTTCCTCCTTCAATATTGTTAGCCATCTCAATATGCACATGCATGCACAATATGGGCAGAATATCACAAAATATATCGCGATTCTGGCCATAACATTGGTCGTTTGACCTGAAAGCCATGAAACCTCGAACATGATAGGTCATTTATGTGAAGGTTTTTTCAAGATATTTGCAATATACCAAGTTTGCTATTTTTCTTTGCAACTATGTCACATAATACGATACCACGCGGAGGATTAACCTTGTTTGGACCGTTTTTGAATTTTTTATGCCCGTTTCAAACTATGGTCAAAACGGCGGGCCTGAAGGTTCTTAGCTAGGGGATGACACTCGCTGAACTTGCATTGGATCTCTAATAAAACAGTATATTGTGAACCTAGAAATGATTTTTTCAAAAAATCATGAGCCTTAGATCATGTACCCGTAGTTCAAACTGGACCCACTTCCTACTGATTCGACAGAAATTTGTCTTTTCGCGAGGGGTGCACAGAAAAGTTTTAGATACCTCGGTTGGGACATTGTCAATGCAACGTGGTTTTGTATTTATGAAAAATAGGGTTGTAGTATTTTGAAGCTTTCATTTGGTGGTTGTTTCACAAAATACCCCTTTTTTGACACTCGAAAAATGGAAAATGAATTTTTCGAGCGACGAAAAGGAAAACTTCCTCCTTCAATATTGTTAGCCATCTCAATATGCACATGCATGCACAATATGGGTAGAATATCACAAACTATGTCGCGATTCTGGCCATAACATTGGTCATTTGACCTGAAAGCCATGAAACCTCAAACATGATAGGTCATTTCTGTGACGGTTTTTTCAAGATATTTGCTATATACCAAGTTTGGTATTTTTCCTTGCAACTATGTCACATAATACGATACCACACGGAGGATTAACCTTGTTTGGACCGTTTTTGAATTTTTTATGCCTGTTTCAAACTATGGTCAAAACGGCGGGCATGAAGGTTCTTAGCTAGGGGATGACCCTCGCTGAACTTGCATTGGATCTTAATAAAACAGTATATTGTGAACCTAGAAATGATTTTTTCAAAAAATCATGAGCCTTAGATCATGTACCCGTAGTTCAAACTGGACCCACTTCATACTGATTCGGCAGAAATTTGTCTTTTTCGCGAGGGGTGGACAGTGTCAATGCAACATGGTCTAGTATTTATGAAAAATATGGTTGTAGTATTTTGAAGCTTTCATTTGGTGGTTGTTTCATAAAATACCCTTTTTTTGATACTCAAAAAATGGAAAATGCATTTTCGAGCGACGAAAAGGAAAACTTTCTCCTTCAACATTGTTAGCCATCCCAATATGCGCATGCATGCACAATATGGGCAGATTATCACAAACTATGCCATGATTCTAGCCATAACATTGGTCGTTTAACCTGAAAGCCATGCAACCTCGAACATGATAGGTTATTTCTGTGAAGGTTTTTTCGTGATATTTGCAATATACCAAGTTTGGTATTTTTCCTTGTAACTATGTCACATAATACGATACCACACGGAGGATTAAACTTGTTTGGACCGTTTTTCAATTTTTTTTGCCCATTTCAAACTATGGTCAAAACGGCGGGCATGAAGGTTCTTAGCTAGAGGATGACCCTCGCTGAACTTGCCTTGGATCTCTAATAAAACAACATATTGTGAACATAGAAATGATTTTTTCAAAAAATCATGAGCCTTAGATCATGTACCCATAGTTCAAACCGGACCCACTTCCTACCGATTCGGCAGAAATTTGTCTTTTTTGCGAGGGGTGCACGGAAAAGTTTTAGATACCCCGGTTGAGACATTGTCAATGCAACATGGTCTAGTATTTATGAAAAATATGGTTGTAGTATTTTGAAGCTTTCATTTGGTGGTTGTTTTATAAAATACCCCTTTTTGACAATTGAATTTCTAGACACATTCTCCAACCAATGAGAGTGCAGGAACCACAATGCCAGAGATCAACCTCCCAAGCTCGATCTTGGCCGTCCATAGGGTCACAATCTAACGCCCAAAAGCTCCCCTCAAACCCTAGCTCTCCACTCTCCACCGCCGCCATGATGCCACCAATCCAGATCACGATGGAGAGGGATCCCCTTCCCACTCCCAGCCCCTCAAACCCTAATCCCGCTCAGACCCGCCGCCATCGACAGCCGCCAAGCTCGCTCCCCTTCATCCCCTTCTCCCACCATGACACCCACAAGATCTGCTCATCCCTCCCCACAAGATCTCTCTCTGCAGTCGCCACCGGGTGCGAGGGTGCGACGCGAGCCTCTGCACCGACGTTGGTGGGAGCACTGTCTGGCCCCTGTTGCTCCGTGTTTGGTGCCATTCTCAACCAGATCCCCTCCACATGGGTCTTCCTCATCAACACCGGTGGGAGCACCTGCTAGGCTTCTACACCGACAACTTCTACAAGGACTTCTACACCGACAACTTCGTGGACCAGGTCCGAATGTCCTGGTTGTGCCTCACTCCCTTCGTCGATACCCCGCCACGCCGGCGCGCTTCCCGACTGTGCTCTCCTACGAGGTGCTCTCCTGTTCTTGTTCCTTGACCGTCTATAGTTGTATCGTAGATCGAATATTGTAGATTCCCCTCGATCGCTTAGTAGTTTGGAGTAGATCTACGGGTGGTGGTACTACTTTTGTTGATTGATTGCTGTTGTCTCTAGTATGCTTTGATACTATGTAGATGTCTTGATTTGAGGTTTGGTTGTTGTTAATATTATGTTCTTATTTATCACATTTCAGACCATTTGTTAGCCTATGATACATGTTATATAAATCAAATTTGTTACCCTATGATCATTTCTGATCATTTGTTAGCCTATGATACTTGTTTCATTATTGTATCTACATACCTTGCCTTCATGTTGTATGTGTATTTAGATCTGCTAGATTAAGTTTTACTTATTTTGACCTCCAACAACATCTATTTTTTAATTAAGTTAACATGAATCTGTCATGTCCACACCCCTCATATCAACTGCATTGTCTATTATTATCTGTTTGGTCTCTTAGCCTTATGCTGAGATGGGCACATTGTAGCTTCATGTTCACCATCAATGTCACATTGTATCTTCACTTTTTGTCATCATTGCTGTATTGGATATACATGCACTTGCCATTTGCATTCCTAGTGAGTTATTCCACTCACTCTGCTATCACCATTAGTGCATCAGTTGGTAGTGTTCTAATTTACCTGTTGCATATCACATTGGTCTACTAGTACTTGGGCATATATCTAAAACTTTCAGCTTAGTGGTTGTCGTCCTAGTTTGTGCTTTAGAGTTCATGAAACTGAACTCTGTGTTTATTCATTTTTGTTTGAGGTAACTGGCCACCAACTACAAGATGGTCATCAACATGCTCAACAACCTTGACTAGCTACTCCTAATCACCTAGTGAGATCTGCCAGCGACATCCAATTGCTGATGCATACTCGTTTTCCTTTCTATTGCATTTATGATGAGTGAAGTGTGATGACGAGCCAGGGTTGTTCTGAATCTTTAATGTCTCAGGGACTGCACCCAGCAGTGACCATGGCTGCTGCTGCTTTCCTATGACAGACACGAGGAAGTCAGGGACAACTGGGGGCTGGCATCCGAGCTGAGAAGTAGTACTATGTCATCATGTGTTATATTTTATAAACTACGAACTGATACATGTTTCTTATTTCCTTGGCCTAAAAACTGTAGTCACGTGTCCAAACTGCTTGAATTTCTTGTTATTATGCCCTATACTCAACTATACATGGTAAAACCTGTACTGTGATCTTCTATGTCACATTCTCAATCATGCTTCTACCCTGTCTTGATTGTATGCTTGTGAAATTTATCCTGGACTTCCATATATGTAGATATTGCATTGGTGCTTTGTGTTTCTCATAATGCAATTTCTGCTACTATTTATATTAATACTAGACTAATCTGTTTCCTCTATTATTTGAGATGTGGCTGAACTGGAGCAAGGCGATGACGGCACCGACTAGCAGGAGGTTGGTGCCCTCTTCCTGACTTAGGGAGAACGTCAAGGACAACGACGAGCTACAGGTTGATGTTGTTGACGAGTTGTCGGAGCTGCTGTAGGTCTATGTTCTGCCTCCTGTGTGCTACTGGCGCGAAGCACACAGAGCTGATGGCGCTATTGGCGAGAACCTGAGATGACCTGGAGGTCTCCTTGTTGAGCTGAAAGTCGAAAGTTTAGATGTTCTATTGTCGTGTCAAGTTATATATTATTTCAAATATTGCTTGGCTGTTTTGGCTGGAGCTTTCTCTTAGAAAGCCCTCTTGTTGTGTAAGTACTATTTGAAATATTACTAGGCCGATTGGCTCTATGTGTGTTTTAGAAATGTCTAGCACCTGTACTGGACAAAATTTTATCGTGATCTTAAAAAGGCCTCGGCCCTGACAGTACGTACTGGAATAGTAACTTGATCTTAAAAAGGCCTCGACCCATATAGTAGTGGACTGAATAGTGTGCAATTTCGAAAATATTAGAATAAAATGGCTGAGAATTAAAAATAAATTAACCATAAAGGCCCAAAAATCTCAATCAAAATGGACCTTAGAAAGGACAAAGCCCAAAAGAAAATGCACATTAAAAGGCCAAGATTTGTGTAATTATTGGGCTCGGTCCATGTGAAGCACCAAACTGGACTGGGCTAAATCTGATCGACGACCTTTCGAATTGGTCACAGATTTGCCACGTAGGATCGGCCACGTAGGCTCTGACGTGGACATGGCAGACAGTCTGAGACCAATACAGTTGGACATAAAATCTGTGACCAAATGTATTGGTCATAGACGTCTATGACCAATTCAAAAAAAGGTCGTGGTGTTTAACTAGTGACGCTCAGCTTTTGACCTTCTGTATTTGGTCACAAAAAGGTCACAAATTAAAAACTATGACCTTTCAGTGACCAATATGAAGGGTCATGTATCACTAGATTTCTTGTAGTGCTATGATGCAACATGAAAAGGCACAAACAAAAGATTCATGAATAACAATGCTTTGCAATACGTTTGTTTGTTTCACATAAAGAAAACATAGCATAATAGTATTCAGATTGTCCCTCATAGAGTAGCAAATATAAATGCATAGGACACCTTCAAAGTTCATAAGAGTGACTAGATACAAATAGTTTAAAACAAGCAATATCAAGTTATGCATCAATCAACTAGTCTTGGGACAATGCACATAGAACTAAGAATGGCCACTATGCTCTCAAAGTAGGTGCATAAAGATAGAAGGTGGAGACTCAATGTAATGGTGGAAGAAAGGCCTTTATAAAAGGAAGTAAGGATTCAAGTCTCATAAAGAGCTTCCAAAAATTATGGTACTTATAGCTTTCAGATCTCATTGCCCCTATCATAAGCATCTTTTAAGGTGATTAAGGTTAAAGTGACACAACTAAGAGGATATGCTTGACAAGTTATAAACCGAAATCTCATGCCCCTTACTTACGAAGACTGAACCTCATGCTACTCAACTTTAGTCACGAGTAAGCTCTTGTCATTCTAAGTACATGTGTATCATGAAGAACCGCCAATGGGGTACCCCTTACCCGATGATACGGAAGAATCCCCATATCAAAATGACAAGGCAAGCAAACAATGAACATCTCAGAGATCTTTTTATTTGCTATTTGCATAGGTTTTTATTGAGGATGCTTCATAAAGTGCTCATTATGGTGATGCTGCAAGTTTCCACCATGATTAGGCATGGCTTAGGCTAGCGGCCCAGGCGTTTCTCTAACACACATACAAACTCCATGATCTTACAATTTCCACTTTTATTTCATACCGCCGGGATCCATAAGCAAAAGAACATGATATCAACGGGGTACAAAGTACACGTGCAATGTTGAAAGCCTTCCCCATGATACATGGTTCTTCTAACTTCAGCTTATAAAGCGCAAGCATATACGCAACAAAGAAGGACCCAATGGTTCAAGTTTATTAAATGCAGAAAGTAAAGTGTGTCATCAAGTTCGTGAGAGCTTTAATCACTAGTTTTCTCATAACAAGTTTAATTTGGAAGGTAAACAAAAGCATGAATATACTTGGAATAGCATAAGCTAGTAGGTAGGTATGGTGGACTCTTTGGAATAACTTGGTTTAGGGAGTTGGATGCATGAGTGGAACTCATACTTGGTTGTGGAGGCTAGCAAAAGACTGGGAGCGACAAACTAAGAGAGCAATAATGGTCATAATCATGCAGAGCGACAAAACATCATTGATCAAAGCATAAAGTGATACTACAAGTTGAAAACTAAAGGATCATAAAGGCTTATGGTGACTTGATATAGTCATAACATGGTGTGAGCATGCGCCAAGTCAACCCAAATAAAGCATCAAAGGAGAATACCACTATACTATGCTTTAATATGCTAAAACAACGCATGATTCATCCAAGTCACATTAAGCAATCTCAATTGTTTATAACAAGTCATGCTACAGAAAATAATACTAAGCATAAAGCCAAAACTATATCAAGCATGGCATGACAAAGCATAGGCCACAGTCAAAAACAAGCTCTTTTTACCACATAAGCATGAACTTTCCTACTCTTTTCCAAACCAAACCAAACTATTTGAAAACCAATGTATGAAAGAGGGGGTCCAACCAATTTATTTAGCAAACTAAACAAACTAAGAAAACGAAAAACCAAAACAAAAACAAAAAAGAAGACGCTCCAAGAACAACATAACTGTACATGAAACAATAAAATGAAGCGTTTGGAAGAAACCTGGGATTTTTATTGATGAAGAGGGGGAGGCGTTGGGCATCCCCAAGATTTGACGCTTGTACTTCTTGCATATTTATTGGGGTGACACGCGTGGCATCCCCAAACTTGAGCTTTAGTCCATCCTTCATCTCATTACTCATTCCTTCCATACACCTAAAGTTTTTCCTTCATACAAAACTTCACATAATCTTTATTAGCAACATTAGTGCACTCAAGATAATAAGTCTTAAGGTTCAGTTCTAACACCAAATAAACTTCCATTAGAACACTAGATACTGTAGTATTTCCCTCAAAAATCTCAATTCCCCAAAAGAACTCAAAAAGGAACCAACAAGAAGCAAATGCAGAAAATGGCAAAAATCTGTCAAAACAGACCAGCAGGTAAAGACGAATTTTTTCGAAGACCTTATCTTTCTCAAATCAAAAAGTGTTGAACTAACGAAAGTTAGATAACAACCTGGGGCAGAAGCACAAAAATTCACTCCTCAAAAAGACTTTCAGAGATTTTACACGAATTTTTACGGTGAAGCACAGAAATCTGTTTTGCGACAGCAACTTTCCCTATCATTACTTCTCTCTCATTAGAGGTTACTCTTGGCACAAAAAGCAAATAAAAAGGATAAGGAGCGGTTATTACTGAAGTAATAACTTCCAAGACTCATCTAAAACTTTTGGGTTATCTCCCAATAAGTATTTTTCTTTAACGCCTTTAAGTTAGGCATAAAACGCAAGAAAAAGAATCAAGTGTTCTCAAATGAAGAAACATTAAGACCAAATTTTTTTTTCATTGGAGAGGCAAAAGAAATCTTCTCTCTCATCTTAGGGAAGTGTTCTATACCTTTCTTTAGTGGGAGTTTATATTTAATGGTGCCTTCTTTCATATCAATAATGGCACCAACAGTTCTAAGAAAAGGTCTTCCCAAAGTAATAGGACAAGAAGCATTGCATTCAACATCCAAAACATAGAAATCAACGGGGACATAGGCATTGTTAACCATAATAAGAACATCATTAAGACTCCCCATGAGTTTCTTTTTAGCATTATCATCAAGTGGGACATTCAAATAACAATCTTCAAGTGGAGGCAAATCAAGCATATCATAAATCCTTCTAGGCATAATAGAAACACTACTATCAAGATCACATCAAGCTTTGAAATCAAAATCATTCACTTTCATATTAATGATGGGTTCCCAACCATCTTCTTGTTTTATATGAATAGAAGCTTTAGGTTTCATCTTTTCTTCTTTAATCTTTATGAGAGCATCAGTAATGTGTTTTGTAAAAGCCATGTTCATAGCACTAGCATTAGGACTTTTAGCAAGATTTTGTAGTAACTTAATAACTTTAGAGATATTGCAACCATCAATATCAAAATCAAAATTATCAACTAAAGTAGTAGAACTATTACTAGCCTCAACACTAGTGGTGGTAATAGTAGAAACACTAATGTTTCTGGAAATTTCATCTTCTCTTTCCCACTTAGCATGTAATTCAGCTAACAGTCTAACATTTTCATCAATTCTTACTTGTATGGCATTAGTAGTTGCAAAGGTATCATTAGTTTCAGTTTTAGCAGCCATTTTATTAATCAAAGAGGATTGTGCTTCAGACAAAGATGATATATTCCTTTCAGTCCATGAGTGGGACAATTCTTAACCAAAGATTTCATTCTTTCCCAAGCTTGAGCAACGTGTTCATTATCAGATTGTTTAAACTTCATTATTTCACTTCTCATAGATATAATCTTAGCAGGTGGATAGTATTTTCCAATGAAAGCATCTTTGCATTTAGTCCAAGAATCAATACTATTCCTAGTTAAGGAATTCAATCATTCTTTAGCTTTTCCTCTCAAAGAGAAAGGAAACAATTTCAGCTTAATAATATCACCATCTATATCCCTATGCTTTTGCATCTCACAAAGTTCAACAAAGTTATTTAGATGGGTAGCAGCATATTCATTACCAATACCAGAAAATTGTTCTCTCATAACAAGATTGAGTAAAGCAGATTTTATCTCAAAGAAAGTATCTTCAGGCACAGGTGGAGCAATAGGTGTGCTCATAAAATCATTATTGTTGGTGCTAGTGAAGTCACACAACTTAGTGTTTTCAAGAGTAGTCATTTTTTGTGTTTTCAAATAAGAAAGCAAACTAGTAAAACTATTTTTTTTTGTGTTTTTGATAACAAAACAAGCAAACAAAGCAAAAATAAACTAAGCAAAAAAATTAACAAAGTAAAGAGATCGGTTATGAGGGACTCCCCTTGTGAAGATGTCCTTGACTCCCCGGCAACGGCGCCAGAAAAGTGTTTTTGATGGTGCCTGGTTGACGTGGGAGATTCTTCTTGTTCTTCAGTCCCCAGCAACGGCGCTAGAAAAGTGCTTGATGGCTCAGTGTTGATGTAGAGCTCGTTGGGAACCCCAAGAGGAAGGTATGATGAGCACAGCAGCAAGTTTCCCTTAGTTATGAAACCAAGGTTTGATCGAACCAGTAGGATCAAGGAAACACCTCAAAGGTGTTGCTAGCTGAGCCTTGGCAGGGCGCACTACCGGTGGAGACCTGCACAACACAACCACAGATCTCTGTCCCCAACTTGCGATGAGGTTGTCAATCTCACCGTGTTTTGCTGAAAACAAAGCATTAAACGTATCGAATGGAAGGAAGTAATAGTTTGAAGAAAGTAAATACAAAGCAGTAAACAATTTGTAGATTGTATGTAAAATAAAAGGATCGGGATCCATAGTTCACTAGAGGTGGCTCTCCTTAAGATAGATAACATGCTGGGTGAACAAATTACAATGGGGCAATTGACAAACATCGAGAAAGCAATACATGCATATACTAATCATCTTGACTCCTTTGAGATTCGATTGGGCATTACAACATTATACATAGACCGCCATCCAACTGCATTTATGACTAATAATCCACCTTCAGGTTATCATCCGAACCCCCTCCAGTATTAAGTTGCAAGCAACAGATTATTGCTTTACGAATTGCGTGTAAAGTAAACAATACGATTGTTCTATGAACAAAGGATTGTTGTTTTCTCCCTAATAGCAATAGCACATCTAGTACCTTAGAGATTTCTGTCACTTCCCCATATTACTAGAGGCATGAACCCACTATCGAGCATAAATACTAACTCTTGGAGTTGATAGCATCTACTTGGCCAAGATAGCTACTAACAACGGAAAGCATGCAAGATCACAAATAATAAAGACATGATAGAATCAATAATCAATCTGAAATAGCATCTCAATATCCATCGGATCCTCGCAAACACAACATGCAGAATTACAATTAGATGATCTTGATCATGAATGTAACTCACAAGATCTAGACATGAAAGCACAAAGGAGGAGAACCAGCCATCTAGCTACTACATGGATCCGTAGTCCAAGGATGAACTACTCACGCATCACACCAGAGGCTTGCATGGTGATGAAGAAGGCCTCCAGGGTGAATTCCCCTCTCCGGCAGGGTGCCGGGAAGAGCTTCAGATCCCTCCCGATCTAGGGATGGAGACGACAGCGGCTACAGACTCTTTCGTGAATTTTTGATCGGGTCCTTAGGGTTTTCGTCCCGAGGGCATCTTATAGGCGGAAGGAGAGGCCGAGGGGGTGCCTAGGCTGGCCACACCACCCCCTGGCACGGCTAGGCCTGGCCCGCGCAGCCAGGTGGTGTGGTGGACCCCTGGATCCTCTCTGTCTCGTATTCTGGCTTGTGATGGCTTCCAGAAAAATAGGCACTTTGGCTTTTTTCCCGTCCAATTCCGAGAATATTCATTTTCTGACTTTCCTGGAACCAAACACAACAGAAAATAGGTAGCTGGCACTATGGCTCTTGTTAATAGGTTAGTCCAAGAAATCATATGAAAAGTACTCCAAGACAAAACACAAGAAAGTGGATAAAACCAAGCATGGAACATCAAAAATTATAGATACATTTGCAATGTATCAGGCTTGCCAAGCTATCCATTGCCTGCTACAGCACATTCTATGGCCTCTCTAGCGGAGGACCTCTACTTTTCCTAGGTGCCTTGGGTGTTACCTCTGGATCTGGTGCCGGGTCTCTGCTCGCGCCAGCGTCAGGCGCTGTCATCATTACCTCAGCACGGTCAGGGGAGCGAGTGATACACGCACCGTGAGCCGCGCTAAGGGGTGGCTCGCCTCCCGCGACGACATGATGCGGGTGAATGCAAGACACATCGACGCCGACATAGATCTTGTGGGCACCAAGCTTGATGAAGAGGCCATTGCGCGGTGGAGGTCGCCTACCGAAGCTACCAGCATTGTCACTGACGTAGTCCAGTGCTCCAAAGCGCTGAACGAGCCCAGAGACGATGCGCTCGCCGATGCCGATGATGCTTCCCGTCTGGATCTTCACTCCTGCTAGCGCCGCTAGCCCCACGGTGGGTGCCAACTGTCGTGGTGGTGTCACGTCAGATGCCATGGATAGGCTAAAGGTGGGGCCAATATGCACTAGAGGAATACAGGGAGGGATAGTGTGGTGATTCCACACACATATGCTTTGTATTCTCCAAGTTCACCAAGTTTACAGATGCTCCTTGAGCTGTATTGGTGAGAGGAGGAAGAAGAAGCTCTCTTACTCTCACCACTACTTCTACTCAATGAACAGCCAAATTGCCAGCCCTCTAGCCCCTTCTATAGAGGTCCTAGCGCTCCTTATAAAGGGGAGGCTAGGTTGCCAGTTAGGGCATACGTGGAGGCATATTCCTAGGAATATACCTCTCCCAAAATAGCAAACCAACCGGGTCTCCTTTTCCCTTCGTAAGCCATGCAGAGGCTATGTAACCCTCTGCGGCGCCAGCGTCAGCCGACATAAGCTACGTCACCTTTGTCGGCCACGCCCTGCTGGTCCCTCCCTCTGTCCACTTCGGTCACGCTCCAGCGTATAGAGAGCACCTTTTGACCAGCGAGATACCTTCCTTCTCTTGCAAGCCTGGTATAACCCGGCTCATGCCTGGTTAATCCGGCCCCGTGGGTACCTGCAGACAAGTTACAAAGAGCTTGCCGACGTATGATATACGTCGGCCGGGACACGGTTAAGCGGTCATCCTCCAGGCCGGGTTACTCCGTAAGTCGGCCTGCCTTAAGGTGACCCGACTAGCTTTCGCTTTGACCTTGCCATACCTCGGCTAACTCGACCTCTATACCCCGGCGTGACCCTACCCGAGGGTATCGCCCCAACAATAATCAATCGACCATTTGGTCCCCCCTTAACTCCCTTGTCTCCCCTGTGCCTAGCCAAGCACTAGACCAGCCCCCTGTTTGCTGTTGTGCACAGTGGAGCGCCGCCCAGTTTTGGTCATCCCTGGCCGACCATGGCCAGCTCGCAGCAGACACCGCCGCAGCCAGCCATGATGTCCAGGGCACACGCCGCAGTGTACTGCCACCCCCTGTCCAAGCCACGACCGTTGATAAGCCCTGCACCACCCTATCAGCGTCGCGCCCATCGTCTCTGCGCCACGCCCAGAGCGCGTCAGCTCGCCGCACCTGACCGCCTCACCCTCAGCTCGCACACGCACACTCTCCTTAACACCAGCAAGCCCCCAGACATCCCCGTTCGCCACCACGCGACCCGAAGCTCCCGCACACCGTCGCAAACACCTCCGCTCCCGCTCAGAGCACCGCACGCTCCCGACAAATCCACACCGCTCTGTGTCGCGCCATTACCCCCGTGAGAATCGCCAGGGAACACTGCACCGTCCCTAGCCTCAGCCATGCCGCTAGCAGCCTGTAGCGTCATCACCGACGAGCCCACGCTCACGCCGTTCGGTCCCCTCTCCACAGTATAAGTAGAGGCCTCGCCCGCCACCATTCTCCACACCAACACCCTCACCATTCCTCACTGATCCTCCCTCACCCTTCCCCGGAGCAAGGCGAGCTCTCCCTCCCCGGAATTTGGCGGGAGCCCGCCGCTTCTAGAGGCGAAGGGCGCCATCGATTGGAGCCGCCCCAGGACCTGCCGTGACCGCCAATAGAACCACCGTCATCAACAACCCCATTCGCCCCCATTGCCGACCCTAGCTGGAGCCCAGGTGAGCCTCGCCGGACCCCCACCGCCACGTTAGGGTTAATTCCTCGCCGGAGCAGTTCATCATCCACGATGACTCTCGGCCGTTAGATTAGATTTTGATCGCACGGTCTAGATTCGTAGATACCGTTACGTTTAGATGCAGTCACTGACCAGTGGGTCCGTATTGTCAGTAGCCCGCTGCACCATGTAGTGCAGTTGGGCCGGCCCGTTTAGTTTCTCGCGCAGCCCAGTGAATTGAAATTAGGATTTTCCCAATTTAGTTAAAACCCTATTCTATCCATAGATTCAAAAATCAATTCAGAGAGTTTCACTGAACCAAATTACATGATTCAAATTTTTTTAGAAAGGTACTTAAATTATCTATCCAAGACCATTGGGTTTAAATCATTTGGAGTCAGAGATAATCTATAGTAAAAATAACAAGAAAGAGACTTTTGCAACTTCAAACATTTTTCAAAAATCAACCATAAATACTTTTGAGTTGATTCCAACTCTCAAAAATCACATTTGATAATATCTATCTGAATATGTAAAATATTTAGGTTTGCATGCAGTGACATTGGACTAGTACCAAAGGAATCCTATTAGGGTATTTCTAGTCACTTTAAATCTATTAAATGATAATCTTAAACTTTATAAAATAGGACCAACACTTTAAATCACATTCCCAGGTATTAGAATATGTGGTGATGACATGTGTCAACATGATCCCATATTCTAGTTGGAGAATATTAAATCTTAATTAATTTCAATGAGTAGAAACTACTTTTCTCAAATAAGATAAATAAAAACTAAGTCTTTATTTCATGTGATGATTGTGATGATGCTAGATCATCAAATGTGAGCCTTAGTGTGCTACATAGAATTAGTTAAGTATTGTTTGATGATTGTATACCCCGTATTTATCTATAGACGATAGTACCGACCCCGGATACGAGGAGGAGGAGTTCTACCAAGACGAAGATGAAGAGAACTTCAATCACTTCACCAATCAAGGCAAGCTAACACTTGCAAGATATTATTGGCAAGCTAACCCTTGAAAATTTGATAACCTAAGCAAGATGCATTAGGCATGCTTGGTTATATACCTTTGATTTATACCCATCCCAAGTTTTACTTGCAAGCTTTATTCTTTTTACTTTATCAAAGTTCTTCACTTTTGTGAGTATTGGAAAAATAGAATAGATAGCATAAAGAGTATAAAACTAGGCCTATACTTAGATGTAATTCTATGGCATGAGATTGAAGATTAATACTCCCTCTGTCCCAAAATATAAGGCGCCTAAGGACTGGTCAAAAGTCAAATCTTACTAACTTTGACCAAATATTTAGAAAAATATATAAACATCTACGTTATGGAATGGACACATTATGAAAATATACTTTATGATAAATCTATTGATATTTATTTGATATTATAAATATTTATATTTTTGTGTATAATATTAGTCAAACTTAAAAAACGTTGACTTTTGACTAAACCTTAGGCGCCTTATATTTTGGGACGGAGGAAGTACCCCTCATTAGTGAACACTCTTAACTTTAGTGGCTAGTGCTAAGCATAAAAGTGGATCACTTTAGATGGGAATACTTGGTGAAAATGATTATGAAAACCTTCGAATGATGATTCATTCTATTGAGATGTTTTGACATGTGTTGAGAAACACAAAATTATTTGATGATGAAAATGTTGAGGCATGAGCCTTAGCTCTTTATGAAAACTGATGGTTGGGTTCGGATGCGATACCACTCCAATTTTACCGTACAACCACAATACCTGAATTAGGTAGGGCTTAGCCGGAAGTTTATATGCCTTAGTATGGGTTCCCTCACGGAAGAGGTTTGAGCTGAGGATACCTCGTGAGTGTGAATTGTCCACCTATGTAGTGCCCAGGATGGCAGATGGCCATGGCTGGGAGGCCAAGCTCATAGGGGAGGTGCCTATACTAGAGTGTGTAATTGAAAGGTTATGATTGATTATCCGTATACAAAGTATGATGATTCAGGGTTATCCCTAACGGATGTATCAAATTTTGTGGTGAAAGTGTACCACCTCTACAGAGTGTCAAACTATTCGAATAGCCGTGTCCGTGGTCATGGACAGTTGGAGTGGCCATACTGTTCCGTTGTCAGATGTTTTCAAAATGACTTGTGAAGTGAACTACGATTTTGACTTGACCACAAGGGTTGTGAATATGAGAACTAGTTTCCCACTTAAGTGATTTAGAACCTTAACTTAGTTTCCTTTACTTCTGAACTTAGCTTTAGATAAATCTGGCTTTTGCAAATGAACCTAGAGCTTAAGATTCCTACTAGAACTACCTTACTTGTTAGTGATAGTTTGCGAGTACTTAAAGAGTACTCAAGGCTTTGTCCCTGGTTATTCCTGTGGCCAGACTATGAGGAGGACTATCAGGATGATGGACAGCAGGATGTCTACGACATCTAGGATCATCTCCCATCGTTAGCATTGCATGTGACTCTGAAGATGGAGCGCCTACTACATTTCTTTTCACTGCTTGATTTGTATTAAGACTGGATCATGAGATCCTTTATTTGTGTAAGACCTTATTATGGTTTGTAATGGATGATGTACTGTGATATCCAATCTGTTATGTCTCGCAAAAATGGTAATCCTGGGATTGCGAGGTATGGCATAATAGGCATCTGGGATTAAAACCCTAGGTGTTGACACATAGCATTCCTATGAAAGCTCTAGATGATGAACAATACTTATATACACAGTCTTTGGATACATTCCACACTTGAGTATTCTATTATTGTGTGTACTTTATTGTACCTACATGTTGTTTCACACACACTCACAAGCCTTAATAAGAAGCACAAGTGTGAATCTTATCTAAAAGGACAACACATTCTAAAGAAACCAATTCTAGTTCCCTAACCCTAGTTCATCGACGTTTATCTCAGGGATTCGAGTTTATCAAATTGCATTACATTACTTATGCATAATAGCATCTCGCTTCTTTAAACATTAGTCCTTACCAGACCAATGATATTGTTTTCAGATATTGGCTCTTATATTGTCTCGAAGACCGTGAGTGCATAATCTTGCAATCACAAAAGGCAAGTTCACACTTCCTCATGTCCTTTGGTTATTTTCTATCAAATATTTTACAAATCCAGTGTTGTCATCACCTGCATTTGAAAAATATCATAAAACACTATTTTCATGATAATATGATTATAGGTTATTTACCAAGAGGTAATAACCGACTATGAAAGTTTCGGTGGTAAAGGAACATATTATCTAGGACTTAACAACCCATGTCGCCAGTGATTCTTGTGCCGTATATTACGCATTGACTATGAGATTTGGAATGGGACGAAGAAGTCAGCTGTATGTTTTCCCTCTTGCATGTAGCCGGATGTGCAGGTCGTGGCTGTTATCCTTGTAGCGTGCATTAATTGGTAATTCGTAGAGGATATTGTTAACACCCGGATTTTTTATCCCAGATGCCTGTTATGCCATACATCGCAATCCTGGGATTACCATTTTTGCAAGACATAACAGATTGGATATCAAGGTATATCATCCATTACAAACCATAATAAGGTATCTCATGATCCAGTCTTAATACAACAAGCAGTGGAATAAAATAATAAGCGTAGAGGTGGGGTCCATCTTTAGGGTCAAAAGCAATGCTGACGATGGAAGATAGTCCTAGTTATCATAGCCGTCCTGCTGTCCTTCATATTGGTAGTCTCCTTCATAGTCTGGCCAATGGAATAGCCAGGGACAAAAGCCATGAGTACTCTTTAAGTACTCGCAAACTATCACTAACAAGTAAGGTAGTTCTAGTGGGAAATGCTAACTCTAAGTTCATTTATAAAGTTAAGTTTGAAACCTAAGCTGAGTTCAGAAACAAAGAAAGATAAAATAAAGTTCTAGAATCACTTAAGTTGGGAAGATAGTTTCATAGTCACAACCCTATTGTGGTCAAGTCAAGATTCATCATTCATTTCATAAGTCATTTTCAAAACATCTAACAACGGAACAGTATGGCAACTCCAACTGTCCATAACCGCGGACACGGCTATTCGAATAGTTTGACACTCTACAGAGGTGGTACACTTTCACCACAAGATTCGATACAACTGTCAGGGATAACCCTAAATCATCATACTTAGTATGCATATAATCAAACATAACCTTTCCTTTACACACCCTAGTATAAGTACCTCTCCTATGATTATGGCCTCCCAACCATGACCATCTGTCATCTTGGGCAATGCATAGGTGGACAACATTGAGAGGTAGCCTCAGCTCAAACCTCTCCCGTGAGGGAACTAATACTAATGCATATAAACTTCCGTCTAAGCCTTACCCAATTCAGGTATTATGGTTGTACGGTAAAATTAGAATGGTATCGCATCCAAACCCAACCATCAGTTTTGTAAAAGGGCTAAGGCTCTATAGCACCCCAGTAAAATCACTACTAGAAAATCGCTTGTTATTTCTGTTTTGTGCATCATCATGACCGCGTGCTCATGTCATCTTGCCACATTGCATTTGAGCATCATCATGTCATCCTGCATTTTGTTTGCCTAAAACTATTTTCTAAAAGCCTATATTTGTTTTCTAAATATCCCCTGTCTTTGTTTCAAATTAAAACCCCGGTCTCTTTCGGATATTTTATTTGTCTAAAAACAGATTACAAAAGCCTTTTAAATAAATAAATAAAATTTATATTATTTTTAGGAGGCCTGCTCGATCTCCGAGGCCCTGCACCCCTGCTCCATGATTTGGTGGTGTGTCTGTGTCCTTGTCCATGGTGTGTTGAAACTCCACTGCGCGTCGCCCTGCTGCATCCTTGCCGACCGCCTCCTTGCTCTCCAAGGCCAGCTGCTTGCTTTTGGCCGAGCATGCTCGCTTTGACACCAGGCAGTGATTCCATCCATCCTCGGGTCCTGGTGTGTCTGCAATTCTACTTCTCCTTTTTGGCACTCTGAAGTGCACTGCTACATCAGATACCTTTGTTTTCGCCCGTGCCCTGTTTATTCCCTGTTTATTCTTGTTGTCTGAACATTGCTCAGCCCTGGTAAGGTTGTGGAACTGAAGATGGTGTGGTGGTGTAGAGGTGATGTCGATTACTACCCTCCTGACGCAAGATCTTCGATGCCCGATGAGTGAATCCAAAATTCGAGGGGCCATATCGTACCCGATGCCATCTATTCAAGTCTGCCATCGACAATGAAGTCGGTACCCGAAGCTTCATCAACATCGACCTCGACGCCGGAACCCGAAGGCGATGGCGTCGCATGCTAAGACCTCCGTCACGGAACGCTAAGTTCTTCCTCTCGGATCCGATGACCGAGACCTTGAAGACCCTGACCATTGGACCCCAAGACCATCGGTGCCGAACCCTAATGTGATTCCCTTATCTAAGACTCCTATATTTTAATATATGACATCTACTTGTTGCATATTAAATTGTTCATGTCGCATACTTATGTTGTGGTTCGGGGGTATTTTGTCGATTCATCTCATAATTAAATATGGAGAGTATAAGCGGGCTATTCTAGTCTTATACTGTCTTCATTTAAGTTTGTGTAGCGAACCGATATCAAGCTTTGCCTTGTTAATTCCACATTTAAACTACGGGGTAACTAAACAACATGAACCATCTAATTAATCGCCGGGACCCCAGTTCCGCTTAATATTGCATAGTTGCATCGCATCTTTGCCATGTCATGCATCATATCATAATCATGCAGGATCTTCTGCCGTAGTATTAAATAGTGCATCTGGTGTTTCTTTTAGTCCTTTGCTTCTTCGCGGATTAGGCCGTTGAGTGGATGCGAGTATCGGCAAGTTCTTTGGATAATGTCTCTTCGGCTATGTTTTTCCTGGCGAGCATTCTCCCTCTTTCTACCTATTTTGCATTTATAGTCTTTACTTCCTCTTGTTGATCTACTGCTATCCGTATTTCAATGCTTTAGTTTCCGTGCACCATTTATATTCCTTGCAGCCTCTATATTGCCTTGGACACATCATATTGCCTGTTGATTGATAGATAGTCGGCCTTGCGGGTCGTAGTTGCTTGCTCAGGTGCTGCTTCGCGTCGTTGTTGTCCGCCGTTGTTGGAAGGCTGGCACATGCTTAATGGTGGAGTTGATCATGACTTTAAATTCAACTATTAAAATGCTAGGAATATATATAATTAATGCAGAGGCACCGGTGGGCAATAGATAATATTTGGTTTTTAACCGCTCACTTGTGTCCCGTAGGCCCCGAGTACTTGATACCTGTTCCTTGACTATTCACACTATCCACATCCGGGAGACCCTATGGACCCCCCTTAGCCAGAGCTTGAGTCATTTCTTATTTCTTGGGGCCACAAACTAGTTTGAGGCTTTATTACTATCATGTACCTATGCCATGCTTTACTGCTTTATTTAAGATTGTGCGTGGAGCACCTGTACTATTTTGGATCATGCCACGTTTTCGCGGTATCGACAAGCCCAGTCACACTTTCGGGTTCCCAGTCGTTTACAGCCGTCATCACAAACCTTGGGTCCATTCCGGAGCCGGCCAACTTCGTTGCGGGTAGCTTAGTGGGGTGGCCCCCTTGAAATCTTTTATGAATCTTGTGATTGCTTTGTCGTGAAAGCCTCGTTGGGTTTTGATTTGGTTTTTTCGAGGTTGATCGTGTGTGTGTTGCTATTTGTGTACCCCTGTAGGGTAAATCTTTCTAAAAGCCGTGTCCGCGGTTATGGACGACTTGGAGCACAGTATCTCGATCATAGGCAAGCATAACTAAAGTAGTGCTATAAATTTGACTTAATATGTGACTAGTAATCAGCTTCACTACAACATAACGGATAATAAAAGTGCCAACAGCTGGTGGACTGGGGTGTATCGTGTCATGTTATACCTGCCTAGTAAGTATCGCAACTCCAATGGAATGAAATAAAAGTGCCAACAACTGCTGGGTTTGGGATGTCACATGCTAATTGTATCTGACTAGTAAGTACTGCAACTACCACTGAATGGTTAACTAAAACTACCCACTACTTATGCTATTAGGATAAGTCATGATATCTATATCTGAGTAGTAAGTGCTACAACTATAATGGAATGAATAAAACTGCCAACTATGTGAGTTCCTCGGTTTGACTTCCTCGTTTGGTCTCGAGGGGGAATACCAGGATGGGTATGATTGGTGTTAGTATCAGGTTGGATCCAAATAGGTCTCTCTTATCCCTCTCTAATAGCTGACATATGAATAGAGTCTCTATAGGTTGTTTAGTGCATGCTTCGCTGCCGCTTCATTCCACCATACCTATGTAGGCGAGAGCCGCCGAATTCTAGCCTCGCCGTGTACTGGCCTCAGTACTGACGCTCCTCTTTTTCCTTTGCCCTTTGTCGGCACCCCTTTTGTTTTAGCAGGTTTGAGTTCGACGTTGTTAGCAGGGTTACCCTTCCGGCTTGGCCTGGGCAGGGTTATTGACGCCATTGATTATTCTTCAGGGATCTTAGCCCCATTTGCATCTTATCCGTACTCAGATGTTGCATCGTTTTCAAGGTGATTTGGATCTTTGTATTGCATATCTGTATTCTTGACTCATGGAGTCAAGATTGTATATATATGTTTCTGTGGGTTCCATCGTGGACTATTGTGTAATGGTATTACTTTGTTTTTCCACCCGCACGCAAGTGCCTGGTGGGCATCTTTGAATCGATTCTATGCGGGTTTGGCGGGAATCGCTAAAACTTGCATAGGGCCGATTCGAGGGTGTTACAGAGTGGTATCACAGCTCAGCAGTTATGATACCCCACTGGTCCAGCCTGTAGGATAACCTAGCTAACGGACGTTGTAGAGTGTCAAAGTATTTTTGAAAATCGGTTGGATAGATCTGATTAGGTCTGCTTTTACTTCTTACCCCTATGTTATTCCCCTCTTACCTCTGCGTGTTTTGAATCTGCTCTCTTATCTTTTCTTCAAGTCCAGGAATTCTCGTGGTTGGGTTTCCGTCGTACCTTCAGGGTTTCGCTTCCTCCTTTGATAACGGTGCTTCTAAATCTGGTCTTCATGCTATCTGAGGAATCCTTCATCTGTTGGATTTCTCTCTGTTCCTTCTTGTGCCTTCCGGTGTTTTCCGACGCGACGACATCATCTATGCCAGACCTGATGCAGAGTCTGCATCACTCTCTTGTTTCCGAACCTCGTTTGTCGAGATGTTCAGTCTGATTCAGAGAGTTGGTTGCGTAATTCTCCTATTCATGTGCAGAGTAATGATTTGGGTGCGCGATGGACTGATCACCATCCGACTACTCTTACCATTCGCTCTTGTACATCGAATCGGTGGATTAAGAAATTTTGCTCTGTCCACGGAAGCTAGAGGTGGCCTTATCTGTTGAGACCTCTACCCTCACCTTTTGTTTTCTCTGGAGTGTTCTCTCGACGAACATGGACAATGACCTCTTGTCGGTGGTGTCGCTGATTTTCAAGATGGGGAAAGAATCTTTGTTAGTGGTGTCACGAGGATCTACACGAAGCGGCAAGGGTCCGATCATCAGCCTTCTTCCCCGTACCATGAGGCGGATCTCGAGCGCGAGATGCATTGTTAGTGGTGTCGGATTGTAGCACCCCGGTAAAATCACTAATAGAAAATCGCTTGTTATTTCTGTTTTGTGCATCATCATGACCGCATGCTCATGTCATCTTGCCACATTGCATTTGAGCATCATCATGTCATCCCGCATTTTGTTTGCCTAAAACTATTTTCTAAAAGCCTATATTTGTTTTCTAAATATCCCCTGTCTTTATTTCAAATTAACCCCGGTCTCTTCCGGATATCTTATTTGTCTAAAAACAGATTACAAAAGCCTTTTTAATAAATAAATAAAATTTATATTATTTTTAGGAGGCAGCCAGCCAGGCCCAAATGCCCAGCCGGCCACCTCCAAACCCTAATCCATATCTAGTCCTAACCCTAACCACCACCCCACCTACTCCCTGCACCCCGCCGCCACCACCCTGTCGCACCACACTCACCAACACGTCCCGCCCAGGCCTCTGTCACGTACACGCACACACTTACCACACGCCTGTGAGCCCGGCCCACCCCTAGCGATTCGCTACCACACCCTGTTCTGCCTCATGATAGCCCCACCCCCGATGCGCTCCTACCGACACGCTCGATCCCCACCTCGCTCCTCCCTCGTTGTCCCTCGATCGAGCACCCGCTCGACCTCTCTGCTGAGCCCCGCCGCTCGCCTTCGGTGCCCATCGCCTCCTGCCGTGCCACCGCGGACGGCCTGCTCGATCTCCGAGGCCCTGCACCCTTGCTCCATGATCTGGTGGTGTGTCTATGTCCTTGTCCGTGGTGTGTTGAAGCTCCGCTGCGTGTCGCCCTGCTGCATCCTTGCCGACCGCCTCCTTGCTCGCCAAGGCCGGCCACTTGCTTCTGGCCGAGCGTGCTTGCTTTGACACCAGGCAGTGATTCCATCCATCCTCGGGTCCTGGTGTGTCTGCAGTTCTACTGCTCCTTTTTGGCACTCTAAAGTGCACTGCTACATCAGATCCTTTGTTTTCACCCGTGCCCTGTTTATTCCTTGTTTATTCTTGTTGTTTGAACATTGCTCGGCCCTGGTAAGGTTGTGGAACTGAAGATGGTGTGGTGGTGTAGAGGTGATGTCGATTACTACCCTCCTGACGCAAGATCTTCGATGCCCGATGAGTGAAGCCAAAATCCGAGGGGCCATATCGTACCCGATGCCATCTATTCAAGTCTGCCATCGACAATGAAGTCGGTACCCGAAGCTTCATCAACATCGACCTCGACACCGGAACCCGAAGGAGATGGCGTCGCATGCTAAGACCTCCATCACGGAACGCCAAGTTCTTCCTCTCGGATCCGATGACCAAGACCTTGAAGACCCCGAGCATTGGACCCCAAGACCATCGGTGCCGAACCCTAATGTGATTCCCATATCTGAGACTCCTACATTTTAATATATGACATCTACTTGTTGCATATTAAATTATTCATGTCGCATACATATGTTGTGGTTCGGGGGTATTTTGTCGATTCATCTCATAATTAAATATGGAGAGTATATGCGGGCTATTCTAGTCTCATACTGTCTTCATTTAAATTTGTGTAGCAAACCGATATCATGCTTTGCCTTGTTAATTCCACTTTTAAACTGCGGGGTAACTAAACAACATGAACCACCTAATTAATCGTCGGGACCCTAGTTCCGCTTAATATTGCATAGTCGCATCGCATCTTTGCCATGTCATGCATCATATCATAATCATGCCGGATCTTCTGCCGTAGTATTAAATAGTGCATCCGGTGTTTCTTTTAGTCCTTTGCTTCTTTGCGGATTAGTTCGTTGAGTGGATGCAAGTATCGGCAAGTTCTTTGGATAATGTCTCTTCGGCTATGTTTTTTCAGGCGAGCATTCTTCCTCTTTCTACCTATTTTGCATTTATAGTCTTTACTTCCTCCTGTTGATCTACTGCTATCCGTATTGCGATGCTTTAGTTTCCGTGCACCATTTATATTCCTTGCAGCCTCTATATTGCCTTGGACACATCCTATTGCCTGTTGTTTGATAGATAGTCGGCCTTGCGAGTCGTAGTTGCTTGCTCAGGTGCTGCTTCGTGTCGTTGTTGGAAGGCTGGCACATGCTTAATGGTGGAGTTGATCATGACTTTAAATGCAATTGTTAAAATGCTAGGAATAGATATAATTAATGCAGAGGCACCGGTGGGCAATAGATAATATTTGGTTTTTAACCGCTCACTTGTGTCCCGTAGGCCCCGAGTACTTGATACCTGTTCCTTGACTATTCGCACTATCCACATCCGGGCGACCATATGGATCCCCCTTAGCCATAGCTTAATTCATTTATTATTTCTTGGGGCCACAAACTAGTTTGAGGCTTTATTACTATCCTGTACCTATGCCATGCTTTACTGCTTTATTTAAGATTGTGTGTGGAGCACCTGTACTGTTTTGGATCGTGCCACGTTTTCGCGGTATCGACAAGCCTAGTCACACTTTCGGGTTCCCAGTCGTTTACAGCCATCGTCACAAACCCTGGGTCCGTTCCGGAGCCGGCCAACTTCGTTGCGGGTACCTGAGTGGGGTGGCCCCCTTGAAATCTTTTATGAATCCTGTGATTGCTTTGTCGTGAAAGTCTCGTTGGGTTTTGATTTTGTTTTTCCGAGGTTGATCATGTGTGTTGCTATTTGTGCACCCCTGCAGGGTAAATCTTTCTGAAAGCCGTGTCCGCGGTTATGGATGACTTGGAGCAAAGTATCTTGATCATAGACAAGTATAACTAAAGTAGTGCTATAAATTTGACTTAATATGTGACTAGTAATCAGCTTCACTACAACAGAATGGATAATAAAAGTGCCAACAACTGGTGGAACTGGGGTGTATCGTGTCATGTTATACCTGCCTAGTAAGTATCGCAACTCCAATGGAATGAAATAAAAGTGCCAACAACTGCTGGGTTTGGGATGTCACATGCTAATTGTATCTGACTAGTAAGTACTGCAACTACCACTGAATGGTTAACTAAAACTGCCCACTACTTATGCTATCAGGATGACTCATGATATCTATATCTGACTAGTAAGTCCTGCAACTATAATGGAATGAATCAAACTGCCAACTGTGTGAGTTCCTCGGTTTGACTTCCTCGTTTGGTCTCGAGGGGGAATACCAGGATGGGTATGATTGGTGTTAGTATCAGGTTGGATCCAAATAGGTCTCTCTTATCCCTCTCTAATAGCTGACAGATGAATCGAGTCTCTATAGGTTGTTTAGTGCATGCTTCGCTGCCGCTTCAGTCCACCATACCTATGTAGGCGAGAGCCGCCGAATTCTAGCCTCGCCGTGTACTGGCCTCAATACTGACGCTCCTCTTTTTCCTTTGCCCTTTGTCGGCACCCCTTTTGTTTTAGCAGGTTTGAGTTCGACGTCGTTAGCATGGTTACCCTTCCGTCTTGGCCTGGGCAGGGTTATGGACGCCATTGATTATTCTTCAGGGCTCTTAGCCCCATTTTCATCTTATCTGTACTCGGATGTTGTATCGTTTTCAAGGTAATTTGGATCTTTGTATTGTATATATGTATTCTTGACTAATGGAGTCAAGATTGTATATATATGTTTCTATGGGTTCCATCGTGGACTATTGTGTAATGGTATTAGTTCGTTTTTCCACCCGCACGCAAGTGCCTGGTGGGCATCTTTGAATTGATTCTATGCGGGTTTGGCGGGAATCGCTAAAACTTACATAGGGCCGATTCAAGGGTGTTACAGGCTCATGCCTCAATGTTTTCATCATCATAAACCATTTGTGTTTCTCAACACATGTCAAAACATCTCAATAGAATGACTCATCATTCCAAGGTTTTCACAAGTCATTTTCACTAAGTACTCCCATGAAGTTTTGATTTAGCTCTAATCTACTAAGTTAAGAGTGTTCACTAATGTGGGATGCTAAGATCAATCTCATGCCATAGAATGACCTCTAAGTTTATCTAGATAGGTCAAGTTTTATACTTTTTATGCTCCTTCAAACAAGTAAAGGAAGTAAAGCTTGTAAATAAAATTTGGAGTAGGTATAAGTCAAAGGGCATAACCAAAGCATGCCTAATGCATTTACTTAGGTTATCTAGCTTGCAAGATCTAGCTTGCATTGTTAATGATGGCTTGCTAAGTATAATACTTGCAAGTGTTAGTTTTCTCAGTTTACTTGAAGTGCTAGGCTTGCCTTGTGTAGTGCAGTGGTTGAAGTTTTCTGCCTCCTCCTCTTGGTAGAACTCCTCCTCCTCGAAAGCTTGGTCGGTACTATCCTCTATAAATACAAACGGGATACACAATCACCAAACAAAGCTTAACTATTCTACTTAGCACACTAACGCACACATTTGATGATCTATTATCATCACAAGCATCACAAGGTTTAATTAACTAGCTTCCTTCTTTTTATTTGAGAAAAGTAATTTCTACTCATTGAATATAACTAAGATTTAATATTCTCGAATTAAAATATGGGATCATGGGGACACATGTCATCACCACATATTCTAACATATGGGAATGTGATTTAAGTGTTGGATCACATTTTAATAAGTTTAAGTTGAATATTTAATGATTTAAAGTGACTAGAAATGCCTATATGGCAATATTTTGGTACTAGTCCAAAGTCACTGCATGCAAACCTTAATATTATTACATATTCAGATAGGTATGGTTAAATGTGATTTTTGAGAGTTGGAATCAACTCAAAAGCTATTATGGTTGATTTTAGAAAAATGTTTGAATGTGCAAATGACTCTGTCTTGTTATTTTTACTAGGAGAGATCTGTAACTCTAAATGATTTATATCCAACGGGCTTGGATAGAGATTTTCATTACCTTTCCAACAAAATTGGAATCACTCCATATGGATTTGTAAAACTATTTGAATTGAATTTTGAACTAAGGGACACAATTGATTTTAATTCTAAATAGAAAAACCTAATTTGAATTAACTGGGTCGACGCGGGAAATTAAATGGGCCAACCCAGTAATGCTCAGCGGTGTAGAGGGCGACTGACCAGGGGGGTCCACCTGTCAGTGGCACATAAAACCCAAAGCGGTACGGGGCGATTAGGACCACACGATTAGAACACATATCGACGGTCCACGGTCGTCATCAACGACAGACTTGTCACCGGCGAGATCGAACCCTAAGCGACCGGTGGGGGTCTACTAGGGACGTACCAGGGCTCACCTAGTGCGGCAAGGCGGGCAAACAAACTGGACGGCGACGGCGAGCTCAGGCGAAGTCGCGGCAGGGGCTAAGGTGGACAAAATCAACGACCACGTCTCCTCCTCTGTAGCGGCTACCTTCAGCAGAATTCTAGTGATGTGCTGCTCGAGCGGCTCCAGCGAGAGAGGGGAAATGGTCAGTGGAGAGAGGGGAGTGAGATGGTGTGCAGAATGAGGCTGGGGGTGGCCTCCTCATATAGGCTCGACGAGTGAACCGACGGGTATGGGCGGAGCTCGTCGGTGATGGCGATACAGAGGGCTACCGGCATGGGTGAGGTAGGCGGACGGTGGGCGGTCTACTGGTGGTCAGCTACAGTGTAATGGTGCAGCTAGGGGCGGTGCCTAACGGTCGGGGGCTTCACGCGCTCTACGAGACAGAGGCGATGCTCGACGGTGATCATGGCGACTATGGGTCGCGCGGCGGTGCACGGCCGTGTCTGGCGGGTTGCTGGGTTCAAGGCGGAGCGGCGTGCGCAATTTGGTGTCGAGGCGTGGTCTGTGGCGTGCTGGCGGCGATCACGCTCTGGCTGCACGCAGAGAGAAATGGCGGCAAGGCTCTGGGTGGTCCAGGGGCAGGCGGTGATCGTGGGGTGGACAGGGAGTGGCGGTAGGGTTAGGCGGTGCTAGTGGCGGTGCTGGTTTGGCGCTACGCGGTCGCTGGCGCGTTGCCCGCGTTTGGCCGGCGACGACCATATATGGGCGGCGCGCTACTGCTGCTAGCGGTGAAGCGGGAGCTGGTCTGGGATGGGGTAGATGCTAGGGGGACAGGGGATTAAGTGGGAGACCAAATTGGTCGATGATAACTGTGGAGACAGTGAAGCTACTCTAGTGTTGATTCAGTGCCTGCCATGTGTTCCACAGAATGGCCGCATGAGAGAAAGTTTTGAATTTTTGAAAGATTTTGGTGGAGTGGTGTAACTTATGCTTGAGCATCTAGGTTTGCTTGGGATTTTGAAATGGAGTTCATTTGAGTGGTTTTTGAATTAGTGTGATCTTGGTACATACACTAGATTCAATTTTCAAATGTCATTTAAAATTAGAGTTTGAATGTTTTTGGGAGATCACAAAGTGGGCCTTGGCACATCACTACTTGTACTAGCAAGCAGTGCAAAGAACCACAACTGTCTCTGTTGGCATTTTAGTCCTAGGAACACCCAAAGTGTCCTAGTTAGTTAAAATGTCACAAATGACCATTTCCTTATTTTATTCTTTTTGATTTCATTTTCTTTGGGATTTATTTGCGAATGATCTAGATGATGTGTAATTCACCTTAGAATCATTTTACAACCAATGGATCACTCAAACATGGCAATTCAAATCAACTCTGAATTTAAATGCACACACATATGAATGCTTAAATATTTTTAAATGGAAAAGTTTTTGTTAACTCTAAATTTAATGATTTGGATCTTAATAACCTTGGATTATGTTTTGGGCTGTTACAGATATGCAGCATATGGGTGGGAACCCTCAATAGTTCTAGCATCTGAACGGTCTATACTAACTGTCAATACCCGGATTTTTAATCCTAGATGCCTGTTAGGCCATACATCGCAATCCCAAAATTACCATTTTTGTGAGACATAACAGATTGGATATCACAATACATCATCCATTACAAACCATAATAAGTTCATACACAAATAAAGGATCTCATGATCCAATCTTAATACAATCAAGTAGCAGAATAAATAGCGTAGCGGTGGGGTCCATCTTCAGTGTCACAGGCAATGCTGACGATGGGAGATGATCCTAGTTGTCGTAGCCATCCTGCTGTCCTCCTTCAGGGTAGTCCTCCTCATAGTCTGGCCATAGGAATAGCAAGGGACAAAGCCATGAGTACACTTTAAGTACTCACAAACTACCACTA
The DNA here is from genome assembly GCA_910589775.1 of Avena eriantha. Taxonomy (NCBI): domain Eukaryota; kingdom Viridiplantae; phylum Streptophyta; class Magnoliopsida; order Poales; family Poaceae; genus Avena; species Avena eriantha. The sequence goes on from OU342745.1 coordinate 431,683,708, forward strand.
ACAAGTAAGATAGTTCTAGTAGGAATGCTAACTCTAAGTTTATTTGTAAAGTTAAGTTTGAAACCTAAGCTGAGTTCAGAAACAAAGAAAGATAAAATAAAGTTCTAAACAAAGAAAGGTTTTCGCAAGTCATTTTCACCAAGTATTCCCATCTAGAGTGATCAAGTTTTTGTTTAGCTCTACTAAGTTAAGAGTGTTCACTAAGGTGGGGTGCTAATCTCAATCTCATGCCATATAATGACATCTAAGCCTAACTAGATTGGTCAAGTTTTATACTCTTTATGCTATCTATAAACCAGTAAAGAACTTTGGTAAAGTAAGGAAAGTAAAGCTTGCAAATAAAACTTGGAGTAGGTATAAGTCAAAATGGTATCACCAAAGCATTCCTAATGCATTTTCTTAGGTTATCTAGCTTAATTCTAGCTTGCAAACAATAGCTTGCCTTGATTGGTGTAGTGGTTGAAATCCTTCTCTTCTTCTTTGGGGTAGAACTCCTCCTCCTCGTAGACTTGGTCGGTACTATCATCTATAAATACATACGGTATACACAATCACCAAACAATACTTAACTAGTATATTTAGCCCACTAAGGCACACATTTGATGATCTAGTATCATCACAAACATCACAAGGTTTAATGACCTAGTTTCATTTATTTTATTTGAGAAAAGTAATTTCTACTCATTGAAATTAACTAAGATTTAATATTCTCCAATTAAAATATGGGATCATGTGGACACATGTCATCACCACATATTTTAATATATGGGAATCTGATTTAAAGGTGGGATCAAATTTTAATAAGTTTAAGTTTAATAATTAATGATTTAAATTGACGAGAAATGCCTATATAGCATTATTTTGGTACTAGTTCAAATATTATTACATATTCAGATAGATATGGTTAAATTTGATTTTTTAGAGTTGGAATCAACTCAAAAGCAATTATGGTTGATTTTATAAAAATGTTTGAATGTGCAAAAGCTTCTATCTTGTTATTTTATCTAGGAGAGATCTATAACTCTAAATGATTTAAATCCAACGGTCTTAGATAGAGATTTTCGTTAGCTTTCCAACAAAATTGGAATCACTCAATTTGGATTTGGAAAACTCTCTGAATTAAGTTTTAAACTAAAGGACAGAACTAGGTTTCAGCTAAAAAGGAAAAATCTAAATTTGAATTAACTGGGTCAGGCGGGAACACTAAGGGGCCGGCCCAAATCCATCCCGCAGCATTGAGGACTGCTGACAGGGGGTCCCGCATGTCAGTGGCTCATTAAACGTGAACGGTAAGGGGCGAGATGGACTGTTGGATTAGAACAGAATCTACGGCTGGGGCTTATCGTCGATGATGGACTCGTCGCCGGCGAGGCTGAACCCTAGCGGCTCGGTGGGGTGTAGTGGGGACGTACCGGGGCTCCAGCGAGTGCGGCGAGGCGGGCAAACGAACAAGGAGACGAGGGCGAGCTCAGGCGAAGTCGAGGCAGCGGCTAGGGTGGATGAAATTGACGGCAGCGTCTCCTCCTCTGCTGCGGCTGTCCCGGCGAAATTCCGGCGATTGGCTGCTCGAATTGCTTCGACGAGAGGTAGGGAAGGATCAATGAAGAGAGGGGAGTGTGAGAGTGTGAGGAATTCGTGCTAGGGAGGCCTCCTTTTATAGGCGCGGCGAGGCGGCAGAGAGGCATGGGCGGAGCTCGTCGGTGATGACAGCACAGGGGGTTACTAGCGTGGGCGAGGTAGGTGGACGGTGGGCGGTTCCCTAGCGGTCAGCTAGAGCATAATGGTGCTGCTAGGGGCGGTGGATTGCGGTCAGGAGCGTCGCGCGCTCTGGGAGATAGAGGTGGTGCTCGACGCGGTTCCTGGCGAGTGTGGGTCGAGCGGCGGGGTACGGGCGTGTCTGGCAGGTTGGTGTGGTCAAGGCGGAGCGGCGCGCATGGCCTGGTGTCGAGGCGTGGTGTGTGGCATGCTGGCGGTGATGGCGCTCTGGCGAGCACTGGCGCGGGGCAAAGACATAGTGCGGTGCTGCTCTGGGGTGGTCCAGGGGCTATCTGTGGCCGTGGGGTGGACCGTGGACGGCAGTGAGGTGGCGCCTTGCTTCCTTGAGCGGTGGAGAGGGGCTAGTGGTCTCCTGTGGCGTTGGCAAGGTTGGCCGGCGAGAATGCCCTCGGGGTGGCGGTGCACTTCTGCTAGGGACTAGGGGTGGGCTGTTTAAGGCTTGGTTTGATCAAAGAGGGACAGAGGGAGTGATTTGGGGTCAAATGGGTGGCAAAACCCTGTAGAAATAGTGAAGCTAAACTAGGGTGTGATCAGTGCATGCCAAGTGTTCGATCCAATGGCCGCATGAAGAAAACTTTTGAATTTTTCAAAGATTTTTGGTGGAGTGGTTTGTCACATGCTTAAGCATCTGTGGTTGCTTGGGATTTTTAAATGGAGTTCATTTGAGAGGTTTTTGAAATAGGATGATCTATACTTATGAACTAGATTCCATTTTCAAATGTCATTTATAATTAGAGTTTGAATGTTTTTGGAAGATCACAAAGTGGGCCTTGGTACATCACTACTTGTACTAGCAAGGGGTGCAAAGATCCACAATTGTTTCTGTTGAAAATTGAGTGCTAGGAATACCCAAAGTGGGCTAGTTGATTAAAATGGCCAAAATGACCATTCCCATTTATTAATTCTTTTTATTTCTTTTTGTTTGGATTTTTCTTGGGATTGATCTAGATGATGTGGCATTCCTCTTAGAATCATTTTACACTCATTAGAACAAAAAACATGGTGTCAACACCCAGATTTTTAATCCCAGATGCCTGTTATGTCATACATCGCAATCCCAGGATTACCATTTTTGCGAGACATAACAGATTGGATATCACAGTACATCGTCCGTTACAAACCATAATAAGGTCTTACACAAATAAAGGATCTCATGATCCAGTCTTAGTACAATCAAGTAGCGAAATAAATAGCGTAGCGGTGGGGTCCATCTTCAGTATCACAGGCAATGCTGACGATGGGAGATGATCCTAGTTGTCGTAGCCATCCTGCTGTCCTCCTTCAGGGTAGTCCTCCTCATAGTCTAGCCACGGGAATATCCAGGGACAAAAGCCATGAGTACTCTTTAAGTACTCACAAACTACCACTAACAAGTGAGATAGTTCTAGTAGGAAATGCTCAGCTCTAAGTCTAATTGTAAAGTTAAGTTTGAAACCTAAGCTGAGTTCAGAAACAAAGAAAGATAAAATAAAGTTTGAAAACACCTAAGTGTGAACTTAGTTGTCATAGTCACAATTCTGTTGTGGTCAAGTCATGTCACAATGCATTTCATAAGTCATTTTGAAAACATCTGACAATGGAACAGTATGGCCACTCCAACTGTCCATAACCACGGACACGGCTATTAGAATAGTTTGACACTTTGGAGAGGTGGTACACTTTTACCATAATATTCGATACATCTATCGAGGATAACCCTGAATCATCATACTTAGTATGCAGATAATCAAACATAACCTTTCCTTTACACACTCTAGTATAAGCACCTCTCCTATGAGTATGGCCTCCCAGCCATGACCATCTGTCATCCTGGGCACTGCATAGGTGGACAACATTGAGAGGTAGCCTCAGCTCAAACCTCTCCCGCGAGGGAACTAATACTAATGCATATAAACTTCCGGCTAAGCAATTTAGGTATTGTGGTTGTAGGTAAAATTGGAATGGTATCGCATCCGAACCCAACCATCAGTTTTTATAAAAGGGCTAAGGCTCATGCCTCAACATTTTCATCATCATCATAAACCATTTGTGTTTCTCAACACATGTCAAAACATCTCAATAGAATGACTCATCATTCCAAGGTATTCACAAATCATTTTCACCAAGTATTCCCATCTAGAGTGATCAAGTTTTTGGTTTAGCTCTAAGCTACTAAGTTAAGAGTGTTCACTAAGGTGGGATGCTAATATCAATCTCATGCCATAGAATGACATCTAAGTCTAACTAGATAGGCCAAGTTTTATACTCTTTATGCTACCTATAAATAAGGTAAATAACTTTGGTAAAGTAAAGGACGTAAAGCTTCTAAATAAAACTTGGAGTAGGTTGTAGTCAAAATGCATAACCAAGCATGCCTAGTGCATTTGCTTAGGTTATCTAGCTTGCAAGTTTTAGCTTGCATAGTTAAGACACTTGCAAGTGTTAGCTTGCCTTGGTTGGTGGAGTGGTTGAAATTCTCCTCTTCTTCTTCGGGGTAGAACTCCTCCTCCTCGTAGACTTGGTCGGTACTATCGTCTATAAATACATACGGAATACTCAATCACCAAACAATACTTAACTAGTCTACTTAGCACACTAACGCACTTCACTCTGCAGTGCTGAGGGCTGCTGATAGGGGGTCCCGCCTGTCAGTGTCTCATTACACGCGAAGCGGTACGGGGCGAGATGGACCGTAGGATTAGAACAGAATCTATGACTGGGGCTTATCGTCGACGACAGACTCATCGCCGGCGAGGATGAACCCTAGCGGCTCTGTGGGGGTGCGGTGAGGGTGTACCAGGGCTCCAACGAGTGCAGCGAGGCGGGAAAACGAACGAATCGATGACGGCGAGCTCAGGCAAAGTCGCGGCAGAGGCTGAGGTGGACGAAATCAACGGCAGCGTCTCCTCCTATGTTGTGGCTGTCTCCGGCTCAATTCCGGCAACTTGCTGCTCGAGCGGCTCCGGCGAGAGGTGGCGAAGGATCAGTGGAGAGAGGGGAGTTTGAGGGTGTGACGAATTTGTGCTAGGGTGGCTTGCTTATATAGGCCCGGTGAGGCGGCAGTGAGGCATGGGCGGTGCTCGCCGGTGACAACGACACAGGGGGCTATCAGCGTGGGCGAGGTAGGTGGACGGTGGGCGGTTCCCTGGCAGTCAGCTAGGACATAATGGTGGTGCTAAGGGCGGTGGCTAACGGTCGGGAGCGTCACGCGCTCTAAGCGACAGAGGCGGTGCTCGACGCGGTTCCCGACGAGTGTGGGTCGAGCGGTGGTTCAGGGTCGTGTCTGGTGGGTCGAGGTGGTCAAGGCGCAGCGGCGCACGCGGTCTGGTGTCGAGGCGCGGCGTGTGGCGTGCTGGCGGTGATGGCGCTCTGGCGTGCGCTAGCGCCGCGCAGAGACGATAGTGCGGGGCTAGTCCTTGGTGGTCCAGGGCGTGGCAGTGCTCGTGGGGTGGACCATGAACGGCGGTGAGGTGGCGCCTTTCTTCCTGGAGCGGCGAAGAGGGGCTGGTGGTCTCGTGCAGGCTATGCATGTTTCGCCGGTGTTCATGTCCTCGGGGCAGCATGGTGTTGGCGCTAGGGACTAGGGGATGGGTTGGTTTTGGCCTGTTAGAGCTAGGAGGAACACAGGGAGTAAATGGGGTGCAATTGGGTGGCAATCCCCTGTAGAAACAGTGAAAGGACTAGTGTGCTGGTTATGTGCCTGTCTGGTGTTTGACACAATGGCCGAAAGAATTCAAATTTGGAATTTTGAAATGAAATTTGATGGAGTGATTTTTCACATGCTTAAACATCTGTGGTTGCTAGGATTTGTCAAATGGAATTCATTTGGATGGTTTTTGAAATAGGGTGATCTAGACATTTGAACTAGATTCCATTTTCAAATGTCATTTAAAATTAGAGTTTGAATGTTTTTGGGAGATCACAAAGTGGGCCTTAGTACATTACTACTTGTACTAGCAAGGGGTGCAAAGATCAACATTTGTTTCTGTTTGAAAATGAGTGCTAGGAATACCCAAAGTGGGCTGGTGGATAAAAATGGCCAAAATGACCATTCTCTTTTATTAATTCTTTTTTATTTCTTTTTCTTTGATTTTTGCTTGGGAATGATCTAGATGATGTGACATTCAGCTTCGAATCATTTTACAACCATTAGAACAAACAATCATGGCATTTCAAAACAACTCCTATTTAATAGGAACACCCATATGCATGCTTAAATATTTTAAATGGAAAAAGTTTTGTTAACCCTAAATTGGTAGTTTGCATCTTGATTAACCTTGATTAAAGATTTGCGATGTTACAAACCTTCCCCCCTTAAACAAAATCTCGTCCCGAGATTGAAGAAAGAAAACTAGGAACTAAAGAGATCTGGGAACTCAGTCCTAATGTAATCTTCTCGCTCCCAAGTGGCTTCTTCCTCGGTATGGTTGCTCCATTGGATCTTGAGAAATTTGATACTCCAGGTCCTGGTGGTTCTGTAAGCTTCCTCCAAGATACGGATGGGCACTTCACGATACGTCAGATCCTTGTTGATATCAACAGCTTGGTGATCGATGTTCTTGAAAACTTCGGTCTTCTCCGGCACTTCTAGGAATTTGCGAAGTAACGAGATATGGAACACATCATGGATGGCTGACATCTCCTCTAGCAGTTCAAGTTAGTATGACACTTCTCCTCGATGATTCAGAATCTTGAAGGGTCCAATATATCTGGGGGCTAACTTTCCTTTCAGACTAAAACGCAGGGTTCCCTTCAATGGAGAAACTTGAGATATACAAAATCTCCGACATTGAAAGTCAGGTCTCTCCTTCTCTTGTTAGCATAACTCTTCTGTCTGGATTGGGCGGTCTTGAGGTGCCCATGGACTTTGTGAACCTTCTCTTCATCTTCTCAGAGATTGTCGGGTCCAAAAATCTGACTCTCTCCTACTTGCGACCAATTCAAAGGGGTACAACACTTTCTTCCATAAAGGAACTCAAATGGTGCCATTTGCAAACTGGCTTGATAACTATTGTTGTATGAGAATTCTGCGAAAGGCAGGCAATCTTCCCATTTTGATCCATACTCTAACACACAAGCTCTCAACATATCTTCTAGGATTAGGTTGACTCTTTCAGTCTGTCCATCGGTTTGCGGGTGATAAGCTGTGCTGAAATTCAACTTGGTTCCTAATCCTTCTTGGACTTTCTGCCAAAATCTCGAGGTAAATTGGGTTCCTCGATCCGACACTATGGTCTTGGGAGTTCAATGCAAACTGACGATTCTAGCAATGTACAACTCTGCTAGCTTCGAACTCTGGTAGGTTGTCTTGATAGGTATAAAATGAGCTACCTTTGATAGTCTATCAACGATGACCCAGATTGAGTCATTTCCCCTACTCGAAGTAGGCAAACCTGTGATAAAGTCCATTCCGACGGAATCCCATTTCCATTCCGGAATCTGCAGTGGTTGCAACAGTCATGCGGGTCTCTGATGCTCCGCTTTGACTCTCTAACAGATATCACACTTGGCGATGTAGCTTCCGATTTCTCTATTCATCTTGTTCCACCAAAATTGCTCTTTCAAATCCTGATACATCTTTGTTCCTCCGTGGTGGATAGAATAAAGAGTATCATGAGCTTCTTGCATGATAACTTGCTTCAGTTCCGAATCTGCTGGCACACAGATACGTCCTTTGTACCACAGAACTCCTTCTTCGTCTTTGGTGAATCCAGGTACCTTTCATGTACCAATACGACATTTGATTCCGTCGATACATGCATTTCCCTTCTGGGATTCCTTGATTTGACTGATCAATGTGGGTTGAAGTTCAATGCTAGCTAAAAACCTTTGCTAACTAGCTCAGTTCTAAACTGCTCCAACTCCTCATACAAACTTGGTTGCTTCTCCTTGATCATGGTGTTTAGCCTACACGGCAATCTGCTAAGAGCATCTGCTACCACATAGGCTTTGCCGGGGTGATAGTGAATGTCAAGGTCATAATCCTTGATTAACTCTATCCATCTCCTTTGCCTCATATTCAGCTCCTTCTGAGTGAAAATATATATCAAGATTTTGTGATCTGAGTAAATCTCACAGCAGTTACCCATAAGATAATGACACCATGTCTTCAATGCCAAAACTACGGCTGCTAACTCAAGAACATGGGTGGGGTAATTCTGCTCATGCTGCTTCAGTTGTCGCGACAAATATGCGATGACTTTGCCTTCTTGCATTAATATACATCTGAGACCAATCTTGGATGCATCACAATACACATCAAACGGCTTCTTGATATCTGGCATGATCAATATTGGGGCTGAAATCAATCTCTTCTTGAGCTCTTGGAAACTAGATTCACATTTGTCAGTCCATTCAAACTTCTTGTCCTTCTTCAACAATTGGGTCATGGGTCTTGCGATGCTCAAAAACACTTCTACGAACTTGCGGGAATATCCCGCTAATCTGAGAAATGCACGGACTTGGGTTTGAGTGGTTGGGCCTTCCCATTCTTCGACATCTTTAATCTTGGCGGGATCAACAGCGACTCCTCCGGCAGACACAATATGTCCTCGGAATCCTACTTCTTTCAGCCAAAACTCACATTTGTTGAACTTGGCATACAACCGATGCTCTCTAAGGGTTTCAAGGATGATCCTCAGATGTTGCTCATGGTCTTTTTCTGACTTGGAGTAGATAAGGATATCATCGATAAACACAACGACAAACTTATCTAGGAAATTCATAAAGATCTTATTCATGAGATTCATGAAATAAGCAGGGGCATTGGTTAATCCAAAAGACATGACCATATACTCGTAAAATCCATAACGAGTAGTAAAGGAGGTCTTCGGAATATCCGTTGCACGAATCTTAAGTTGGTGATAACCAGTCCTAAGATCAATCTTAGAGAACACATTGGCACCAGTCAACTGATCAAATAGATCCTCTATCTTTGGCAAAGGGTACTTGTTCTTGATTGTGACGTCATTCAGCTTCCTGTAATCTATGCACAAACGGTTGCCTCCATCTTTCTTGTCGGCGAATAACACTGGCGATCTCCATGGCGATGCGCTTGGTTGAATCAAGCCTGTTGCCAACATAGCATCCAACTACTTCTTCAATTCCACTAACTCTGAGGGGTTCATGCTATAGGATCTCTGGGCTATGGGTCCGGTTCCGGGGATTAGTTCGATAATGAACTCAATATCCCTATCCGAGGGCATACCAGGCAATTCATCTGGGAATATGTTGGGGTATTCACAGACTACTTTGACTTAGTCTATGGTGGGTAGGGCTAGACTCTTGTTGCACTTGAATTGACGGGGCAAGGTTTTAGATATATGCTCTACTGAGACTCCAGAGCTACTGGTCATGGTGATGGCTTTCTTAGCACAGTCAATCAATCCTTTATGCTTTGACATCAAATCCATTCCTAGTACTACTTCCAAACCTTTGGTTCCAAGTACTATTAGATTGGCGTAAAAATCTATCCCATGTATTCTGATAGGTACATCTTTGCAAATTTTTCTAGCTTTTGTAGTTGAACCGAGGATTTGAACTATCATGACATGCTTCAAGTTGGTTGGGTGAATCTTACTAGTGCATGCAAATTCTTCGGTGACAAATGAGTGCGATGCTCCAGAATCAAACAACACTCTTGCTAAAATTGAGTGGACAGAAAACATACCCAGCACTACATCTGGCGCTTCTTGGGCTTCTTCGACATTCATGTGGAAGAGACGGCCGTTGCGGTTGTGAGGGTTCCCTAGGGCGAATCTTCTTCCTGGTTGAACATGATGCTGCTATTGAGCTAGGGCATTCACATTGGCAGTGGCGGCAATCTTCTTCGGATGCTCATTGGAGTAGTGACCCTTCACTCACACTCAAAACAAGTGATCTGAGACTTGTCTTTTGCTGCCACGGGCACAACATTGCTTCCAGTTCTGGGTACAGTGTTGTTGTTGTTGTTGTGCTTGGGAGGTGCACGGTTGAAATTGCTAGAGTTGCCAGGGTTATTGTTGTTTCCGCCGGACTACACATTTCCTCCGCTGCGGTTGGGGTAGCTTGGGCGAGATATTGGGGGTCGATTGTTCCGCGGGGCATATCCGGCAGACGGGTTGGGATGGTACTTCTGGTGGCTGCTAGATCTAGCTTGGTGCATCATCCGACGTTTGTGGTTGTTGTTTTCCTGATTAATCTTCCCTTCCATCTGAATGGCAGAGTCGACTAGCTCTTCGAGATCCTCGAAACGGATGTTGACGAGGACTGTCTGCATCTCAGCATGCAGTCCGTTCAGGAATCTCTCCTTCTTCTTGGCCTCCATGTTGATCTCATCAGGTGCATACCTAGCGAGGGACAAGAATCTGTCACGGTACTCCACTACAGTCATTTTGCCTTGCTTGAACTCTCTGAATTCATCTCTCATTCGGGTGACTAGACCCTGCGGCACGTGGGTGCGGCTGAACTTGATCTTGAAGGCTTCCCATGTCATCACTTGACCATGGTTCATTGTACGGTTGTTGTTCCACCATGCTCTTGCATCTCCTGCCAAATAGTGGGTGGCAAAAAGAACCTTCTCGTTAGCATCCACTCTGGCTACTTCTAAGTTGTTCTCCATTGTCTACAACCAATCATCAGCATCCAGTCGGTCTTCAGACTTGCTAAAGATTGGGGGTTTGGTATTCTGGAAGTTTTTGAGTTTGGATCCATGATGATCCTGATTTCCATGGTTCTGGTTGTTGTGAGCCATCTGGGTGATCTGCTATAGGGTGGCTAGATTTGCTTGGCGCTCTGCCCTACTAGCTTCATGGTCTGCAATGAGAGTCTGTAGAATTTGCAGCATTGGGTCTTGCGATGAGCTGCTCCCTCCTTGGTTTCCACGAGTCATCTGAAGATTGAGGTAGATAAAGGGGTAAGAGGGAAAGTTCTAAGGTTCATGGTTTTGGTTTCAAAGCTAAAACTGTGAGTTTGACTCAGGTTTTACAACTAACTTCTTTTCATTAATTCAAGCAAGGCACACGATACAAACACACACACACACACACCACAACATCAATGGAAAACAGATGGTTTTAAGAACCATTCTGCAAGCTAAGATACAATGGGACCGATACTCCTCACTCCTACGATAGTGCTCTAGTGCATCTACTCATCATCGATGAAGTCGGAGTCATCATCGTCGGTGTAGAAGTCAATGGCATCATCCTCCAAATAGTCATCATCATTGCTGAGGTAGGAGTCAATATCCCCTTGGATATCTTCACCTTCCTCTTCTTCTTCTTTTGCTGCAAGTTGAGCTTCTTGCTCCTTGATGGTCTTCGCGAGCTCGGCTACCTTCTTGTGGAGACAGTTGATGGTGCGATCCTTCTTTGCGCGTTGATGGTGAGGAGACTAACGATCCTTGACTAGCAGCGAGAAAGTATGGGCCTTCTGGGCGGCAGTGGCAAGGTTGTGGTTGGCGACCTCTCTAGCATTGTCTAATTCCTTCTGTTTGTCATACAATAAGAAGTCGAGGTTCTCCACTTGACACTTCAATATGGGGTGACTTGGCATCTCTAGCGGCATTCCCATAGAATCACGCCTTACATAGTGAACAAAGCGGGTTCCTTGGATTAGGTTGACACTCTGGGCGCCAAGACGTGCGAGAGCTTCATGCATTGCCCTAGCTAATCCATCTAGCCAATTGTTCTCTCTCACTAAGAACTTAATCCTCTCGGACATTGGTGCTTCTAACTTGCCTCGAAGATCAGCAACTACTAGCCATTGTAAATCTCCTCCTGGTGGACCCGGGAGTTGAGCTCCAAGAAATTCTAGATGAGGACGCTCCAAGTACTCAGACAGTGAATCCAGATCCCCCTCGAAGATCAATTGGCCTCCATTGCCCAACCGGTAGAACTTGTTGTACTGAACTTCCATCTATAAGAATTTAGGATGAGAAAGGCAGTGAAGTGATCAAGTGTGTCAAAGTTTTATGTAGTAATGTAAGAATTTGGAGGAACATAAATTTTTTGAGAGAAAGAATTCCCAAGGGTAAGAGAGGAAATAGTTTTCACAAATACTCACTTTGGTTTTTGAAACTAAGTTTTTGCTTCGGATGTCCATTCTAACTAGGGTCTCCTATGGTCAGGATGGCTCTGATACCAACTTGTCAACGCCCGGATTTTTAATCCCAGATGCCTGTTATGCCATACATCACAATCCCAGGATTACCATTTTTGCGAGACATAACAGATTGGATATCACAGTACACCATCCATTACAAACCATAATAAGGTCTTACACAAATAAAGGATCTCATGATCCAGTCTTAGTAAAATCAAGTAGCGGAATAAATAGCGTAGCGGTGGGGTCCATCTTCAGTGTCACAAGCAATGCTGACGATGGGAGATGATCCTAGTTGTCGTAGCCGTCCTGCTGTCCTCCTTCCGGGTAGTCCTCCTCATAGTCTGGCCACGGGAATAGCCAGGGACAAAAGCCATGAGTACTCTTTAAGTACTCGCAAACTACCACTAACAAGTAAGATAGTTCTAGTAGGAAATGCTAAGCTCTAAGTCTAATTGTAAAGTTAAGTTTGAAACCTAAGCTGAGTTCAGAAACAAAGAAAGATAAAATAAAGTTTGAAAACACCTAAGTGGGAACTTAGTTATCATAGTCACAACTCTGTTGTGGTCAAGTCATGTCACAATGCATTACATAAGTCATTTTGAAAACATCTGACAACGGAACAGTATGGCCACTCCAACTGTCCATAACCGCGGACGCAGCTATTCGAATAGTTTGACACTTCAGAGGTGGTATACTTTCACCACAAAATTCGATACATCTGTCAGGGATAACCTTGAATCATCATACTTAGTATGCAGATAATCAAACATAACCTTTCCTTTACACACTCTAGTATAAGCACCTCTCCTATAAGTATGGCCTCCCAGCCATGACCATTTATCATCCTGGGCACTGCATAGGTGGACAACATTGAGAGGTAGCCTTAGCTCAAACCTCTCCCGCGAGGGAACTAATACTAATGATATAAACTTCCGGCTAAGCCTTACCCAATTCAGGTATTGTGGTTGTACGGTAAAATTGGAAAGGTATCAAATCCGAACCCAACCATCAGTTTTGTAAAAGGGCTAAGGCTCATGCCTCAACATTTTCAGCATCGTCATAAACCATTTTTATTTCTCAACACTTGTCAAAACATCTCAATAGAATGACTCATCATTCCAAGGTTTTCACAAATCATTTTCACTAAGTATTCCCATCTAAAGTGATCAAGTTTTTGGTTTAGCTCTAAGCTACTAAGTTAAGAGTGTTCACTAAGGTGGGATGCTAATATCAATCTCATGCAATAGAATGACATCTAAGTCTAACTAGATAGGCCAAGTTTTATACTCTTTATGCTACCTATAAAGAAGGTAAAGAACTTTGGTAAAGTAAAGGAAGTAAAGCTTGTAAATAAAACATGGAGTAGGTAGTAGTCAAAATGTATAACCAAGCATGCCTAGTGCATTTGCTTAGGTTATCTAGCTTGCAAGGTTTAGCTTGCATAGTTAAGGCACTTGCAAGTGTTAGCTTGCCTTTGTTGGTGTAGTGGTTGAAATTCTCCTCTTCTTCTTCGGGGTAGAACTCCTCCTCATAGACTTGGTCGGTACTATCGTCTATAAATACATACGGAATATACAATCACCAAACAATACTTAACTAGTCTACTTAGCACACTAAAGCACACATTTGATGATCTGGTATCATCACTAAGATCACAAGGTTTAAATGAACTAGTTTCATTTATTTGAGAAAAGTAATTTCTACTCATTGAAGTTAACTAAGATTTAATATTCTCCAATTAAAATATGGGATCATGTTGACACATGTCATAACCACATATTCTAATACTTGGGAAAGTGATATAAATATTGGATCACATTTTAATAAGTTTAAGTTTAATAATTAATAATTTAAAGTGACTAGAAATGCCTATATAGCATTATTTTGGTACTAGTTCAAAGTCACTGCATGCAAACCTTTATATTATTATATATTTATATAGGTATGGTTAAATGTGATTTTTGAGAGTTGAAATCAACTCAAAAGGTATTATGGTTGATTTTAGAAAAATGTTTGAATGTGCAAATGCTTCTGTCTTGTTATTTTATCTAGGAGATATCTATAACTCTAAATGATTTACATCCAACGTTCTTGGATAGACATTTTAATTAGCTTTCCAACAAAATTGGAATCACTCAATTTGGATATGTAAAACTCCCTAAATTGATTTTTAAACTAAAGGAGAGAACTAGGTTTCAGCTAAAAAGGAAAAGTCTAAATTTGAATTAACTGGGTCGCGCGAGAACACTAACGGGCTGGGCCAAATTCACTCCACGGCGCTGAGGGATGCTGACAGGGGGTCCCGCCTATTAGTGGCTCATTACATGCAAAGCGGTACGGGGCGAGATGGACCGTAGGATTATAACAGAATCTACGGCTATGGCTTATCGTCGACGATGGACTCGTCACCGGCGAGGCTAAACCCTAGCAGCTCGGTGGGGCTACGGTTAGGGCGTACCAGGGCTCCAGTGAGTGCGGCGAGGCGGGAAAACGAACGAGTCGACGACGGCGAGCTCAGGCGAAGTCGCGGCAGAGGCTGAGGTGGACGAAATCAATGGCTACGTCTCCTCCTCTGTTGTGGCTGTCTCCGGCTCATTTCCAGCGACTGGCTGCTCGAGCAGCTCCAGTGAGAGGTGGGGAAGGATCAGTGGAGAGAGGGGAGTGTGAGGGTGTGATGAATTTGTGCTGGGGTGGCTTGTTTATATAGGCCCGGCGAGGCGGCAGTGAGGCATGGGCGGTGCTCGCCGGTGAGGACGGCATAGGGGGATATCAGCATGGGCGATGTAGGTGGACGGTCGACGGTTCCCTGGCGGTCAGCTAGGACGTAATGGTGGTGCTAGGGGTGGTGGCTAACGGTCGGGAGCATCGCGCGCTCTGGGAGACAGAGGCGGTGCTCGATGCGGTTCCTAGCGAGTGTGGGTCGAGAGGCGGTTCTCCTATTTAAATGCAACACTCATATGCATGCTTAAATATCTTAAATGGAAATAGTTTTTGTTAACCCTAAATTGGGTAGTTTGGATCTTGATTAAACTTGATTAAAGATTTGGGATGTTACAAGTTTTCCATTTCGTCACACGAAAAGGCCATTTTCCATTTTCTGAGTGCTCAAAACGTGGTTTTTTGTGAAGCAACCACAAAAATTATCATTCAAAATGCTGCCGCCATGTTTACCAAAAATACTTGACCACCTTACATGGACAATGTACCAATTGAAAGATCTCAAACATTTTTGTCCACCCCTGGTGAAAAGGGCAAATGTCTGCCAAGCCGGTAGGAAGTGGGTCCGGTTTGAACTATAGGTACATGATCTAATGCTCATGAGTTTTTGAAAAAAATCATATTTAGACTCACAATATAATGTTTCTTCATAGATCCAATGCAATATTTAACGATGCTCATCACCTATCTTCATGCCCGCTGTTTTGACCATAGTTTGAAACGAGAAATTTTTGAAACGGGCATAAGAAATTCAAAATAGGTCCGAACAATGTAAATCCTTCATGTGGTGTCATATTAAGATACATAGTTGCAAGGAAAAATAAGAACTTGGTAAATTGATTATGTCACGAAAAAACCTTCACAAAATGACCTATCATGTTCGAGGTTTCCTGGCTGTCGGGTCAAATGACCAATGTTATGGACAGAATCAGGCCGTAGTTTGTGAAAATGTGCCCATATTCTGCATGCATGTGCATCATGGTATGGCAAACAATGTTGCAGGAGGAAGTTTTCCTTTTCGTCGCACGAAAAAGGCCATTTTCCATTTTCTATGCGCCCAAAATGGGGTTTCTGTAAGCAACCACCAAAATTCTCATTCAAAATGCTGCCACCATATTTTCCAAAAATACTAGACCACCTTACATGAACAATGTACCAACCGGAAGATCTCAAACCTTTCCGTCCATCCCTGGAGAAAAAGACAAATATCTTCCAAACCAGTAGGAAGTGGGCCCGGTTTGAACTACTGGTACATGATATAATGCTCATGATTTTTTGAAAAAAAATCATATTTACACTCACAATATGATATTTCTTCATAGATCCAATGCATGATTTAGCGATGCTCATCACCTATCTTCATGCCCGCCGTTTTGATCATAGTTTAAAAAGGGAATATTTTGAAACGGGCATAAGAAATTCAAAAAAGGTCCGAACAATGTAAATTCTTCGCGTGGTGTCATATTATGACAAATAGTTTCACAGAAAAATACCAAACTTGGTAAATTGATTATGTCTCGAAAAACCTTCACAAAATGACCTATGATGTTCGACGTTTCCTAGCTTTCGGGTCAAATGACCAATGTTATGTATAGAATCTGGCAGTAGTTAGTGATATTGTGCCCACATTGTGCATGCATGTGCATCATGGTATGGCAAACAATGTTGCAGGAGGAAGTTTTCCCTTTCGTCGCACGAAAAGGCCATTTTCCATTTTCTGAGTGCCCAAAACGGGGTTTTTTGTGAAGCAACTACCAAAATTATCATTCAAAATGCTGCCACCATGTTTTCCAAAAATACTTGACCACCTTACATGGACAATGTACCAACTGAAAGATCTCAAACCTTTCTGTCCACCCCTGATGAAAAAGACAAATGTCTGCCAAGGCAGTAGGAAGTGGGCCCGGTTTGAACTATAGGTACATGATCTAATGCTCATGATTTTTTGAAAAAAAACATATTTAGACTCACAATACGATGTTTCTTCATAGATCCAATGCAAGATTAGCGATGCTCATCACCTATCTGCATGCCCGCCGTTTTGACCATAGTTTGAAACGGGAAATTTTTGAAACAGGCATAAGAAATTCAAAAAAGTTCCGAACAATATAAATCCTTCACGTGGTTTCATATTATGAGATATAATTGCAAGGAAAATTAACAAACTTGGTAAATTGATTATGTCTTGAAAAAACCTTCACAAAATGACCTATCATGTTCGACGTTTCCTGGCTTTCGGGTCAAATGACCAATGTTATGGATAGAATCAGGCCGTAGTTTGTGATACTATGCCCATATTGTGCATGCATGTGCATCATGGTATGGAAAAAAATGTTGCAGGAGGAAGTTTCCCTTTTCGTCGCACGGAAAAGGCCATTTTCCATTTTCTAAGCACCCAAAATGGTGTTTTTGTGAAGTAACCACCAAAATGCTCATTCAAAATGCTGCCACCAAATTTTCCAAAAATACTAGACCACCTTACATGGACAATGTACCAACCGGAAGATCTCAAACCTTTCCGTCCACCCCTGGTGAAAAAGACAAATATCTGCCGAACTAGTAGGAAGTGGGCCCGGTTTGAACTATAGGTACGTGATCTAATGCTCATGATTTTTGGAAAAAAATCATATTTAGACTCACAATATGATAATTCTTCATAGATCGAATGCACGATTTAGCGATGCTCATCACCTATCTTCATGCCCGCCGTTTTGATCATAGTTTGAAACGGGAAAATTGGTAAATTGATTATGTCTCGAAAAACCTTCACAAAATAACCTATGATGTTCGAGGTTTCCTGGCTTTCGGGTCAAATGACCAATGTTATGTATAGAATCAGGATGTAGTTTGTGATACTGTGCCCACATTGTGCATGCATGTGCATCATGGTATGGCAAACAATATTGCAGGAGGAAGTTTTCCCTTTTGTCGCACGAAAAGGCCATTTTCCATTTTCTGAGTGCCCAAAACGGGGTTTTTTGTGAAGCAACCACCAAAATTATCATTCCAAATGATGCCACCATGTTTTCCAAAAATACTTGACCACCTTACATGGACAATATATCAACTGAAAGATCTCAAACCTTTTTGTCCACCCCTGGTGAAAAAGACAAATCTCTGCCAAGCCGGTAGGAAGTGGGCCTGGTTTGAACTATAGGTACATGATCTAATGCTCATGATTTTTTGAAAAAAAATCATATTTAGACTCACAATATGATGTTTCTTCATAGATCCAATGCAAGATTTGTTGGGGTCGCAGGATAGAAAACAAAAAAATCCTACAATGGGAACTATACGCCAAGATCTATCTACTAGATACAAGCAACGGGTGGATATACATCCATAGAGAACTTACCCTCGAAGACAACAAAGCTTTGTTAACAAGTTGGTACTCATGGATGATGTAGTCGTACACTTGCCGATCTCAAGATCGTGATGAAGTCCAGCAGCTCCGGCTCCAGCACGTCCATCAGATCCAGCTCCAGCAAGTCCAGCACCACCAAGTCCAGCACCGCAAAGCAGCGGTGCATCCGTGATCGCACACACGTCCGGTACCCCGAAAACCTTTGTCCCTCACTCCAGCAAAGCAGCGGAAGCAGCAACTCCTTTCCAGATAAAGCCATCGGGAACATGTATCTCGCTAATCCGAGACCATGGGGAAAAACTAAAGGGGGAGAGAGATCCTTCACGATGAGGTGTAAGGAATAAGGGGTGTGAGGGAGGCCTTTTATAGGAGGAGGGGGGTGCCCCTCCCCATGGCCGGCGCCCAAGGGGTGACCCCTCACCTCCTCATTCATGTGGTGGTAACTCCCTCCACATAAATTTTCCCCTTCACATTCTCTTTTAAAGTCCCCACTTTAAATGCATTAATTTTCTCCAAATTTAATGCTCTCTCATTTAATAAAACTCTTTTATTAATTTTATTCAGAATTTTGTTAATTACTTTAATTAACAAACATTCACATAAAACCCCTGCAACATTTCAATATTACATGCAGAACCAATTTCAGCAATTTCACTTGAAACAGTTTCGGCATCTATTGAAATAATTCCAGTGCTTCCGTAAATCTTTATCTGAAACATATTTGCTCCAAATGGTGTCAGTATCCCTTAAGTGTGTCACCCTACGGTTCGCGAATAATACAGACATGATCGAGACCCCTCTCAGATCAATAATCAGAAGCGGGACCTGGAGATCCATACTGACTCCTACACATTCAACAATGACTTCTGTGATCGTGAGAATCTTTAACGCTAGTAACTAAATCCCTTTGTCTCATGATATAATACATGTCCGAGATTCAATCATCGGTATCCAAATACCTAGTTTGATCTCATTACCGACATGCACTCTTTTCTCGCTCCCGTGATATAACATTCTAGTGATCATATCACTTGCTTGCAAGCTATCTTAATGTGATATCACCGAGAGAGCCCAGAGTATATCTATCCGTCATCGGGATGGACAAATCCCACTCTTGATCCATGAGCCTCAACATAACACCTTTGTAGCACTGAACCCACCTTTATAGTCACCCTGTTACGGTCTGACGTTTGATGTTATCAAGATACTCTTCCGGTGTCAGCAATTAACATGATCTCATGGTCTAAGGACTAAGATTACTTCGTATGATGTTATAGCAATGTAAACATAATGACTTTTATCGTAATGCTATACTTCGGATGAATGTTCATCACATCATTCCACCAATGTTGTGACCTCGTTATTAACAACATCCAATGTCCATGGTCAGGAAACCTTGATCATCTTGTTAATCAACGAGCTAGTTTATATGAGAGGCATTACTAGGAACTTTGTATTTTGTTTATTAAACATACATGTATTAACGTTTCCAATTAATACAATTATAGCATGCAAAATAAAAATTTATCATAAACATGGAATAAGATAATAACCACTTTATTATTGCCTCTCGGGCATATTCCCTTCAGTCTCCCACTTGCACTAGAGTCAATAATCTAGTTTGAAAAACTTTTGCGTATTGAACACCTATGGCTTTCTGGTGGTGCATATATGGGATTGCTAGTGGTTAACATAATCTCTGGATCTGATAGTTTTAGGTCCGTGTGTATTTGCATGTCTTTACGTCTCTACACATCACTCATTCTCAAATGATATGGAATTGTATAAATTTGGTCCTTCGGTGAGACCTTTAGTTCGTTCGGGTTAAAATATGTTGATATTATTGTCATACAATATATCTTCATAGTATTAGCCCACTTTGAACCACACCTAGTTTGATAACAAACTACTTAACACAAATGCCCTCCTTTGCTGCTACTATAGCAGTTATATACTTAGTCTTTTGTTGTAGTATCCGTCACAATGTCTCAACTTTGGAACTCATCCAAATCCATCATGGAACATCCTTTCCATTACATTGTGCCACCCATAGTCTAAATTGAGATAAATTATAATTTGTATCTTGTGAGAAAACTAGTATCAATGTAACACTTTACAATGAACTACCTTTTAACTATTTGTCACTTATACATGATATATTCTTAGTTCTTCCAAAGCTCATAAGAATATATTTACTATTGTCTAATGATCATGTTATGAATCATTCTAGTATGTGCTCATAACATTTAGAGCATAGGAAATTCTGGATATATACATATCACGGTATAATCAATCAAAATCTTCCTGTGATTTTACTCACCAAGTGTTGAAACACTTGAATCTTGATACAATCCTTTCCATGCAGAAAGAACCTTTCTTCTTGTTTCCATATTGAACCCTTTCAATATCTCATATATGTATGTCTAGCACAACCATATTAGCGCCTCAATCTATCCATATAGATATTGGTGCCAAATATTCCGGTTTTGCCCAAGTCTTTCATCGAAATCTTATTTTAATGAAATTCTTAACTTGTGCCAATAAAAGATACATCATTTCCAATAAACAATATGTACTCTGCATAATGTATTGGAAATTTTTCTCAGCGCTCCCACTTAATTTCTTGCAAATGCAAGCATCTTCATCATCTCCTATGAAATTAAACTCCTTTAACATTTTCATCATGGTGAAGATTCCAACTCCGCTATGCTCACTTCAACTATTGAAGTTTGCATGCCCTTTTAGCATCCTTTGAATTAACAAAACCCTTCGGACCGTGTCATGTACACGTCGTAGGTAACCATTCTATTAGAAGAACTCCTTGTTTTGTCTATTCAACTACCATATACCAAATTATATGTAGTGGTTGCTAAATTAATCCATCAAGACTAAATATCACTATGAAAGATCAAAGCTTGCCGTAGTCAACTCCTTGAACATTGTCGTAAACTTCTTTCCGACATGTCGACTATTTCATAGATGTTAAGCATCCATGTCTATTTCTTTATAGATCCAAACAAGACCGATAGGATTCACGCCTTTCCGGAGGGTCTTCCAAGTTCAGAAACTTGATTTCTCGTGTATGGATACTATCACGGATTCTATGACTTCTAGTCATTTTATGGAGCCAGGGCCCATCATCGCTTCTTTGCATGTAGTCAGTTCATCATTGTCAAAACAATAACGACTTGCTTATCAAATCACACTATTTGATTCTTACCGACCCACATGGTTCAATAGGAACTCTAATCTCCGAGATCACAACCTTTGTAACCACGGGAGCCATGAGGATTGTGGCCGCCACCGGGACACTTTCCGGCGCTGTGCTACTTAGCACATATAGCTAAGGTTCAACAACCTTATCAAAGTTCTATTGTCCTCCCACTTAGCTTTTCGCGAAAAATTCCTTCACAAGAAACTTGATGTTCCAAGTAACAAACTCTTTTGTCCTCGGTGTTATGGAGAAATTCCCAACAAATTCTTTGGGATAACCTACAAAGACATGCTTATCTGAATTTGGTTGTGAACATTTTACTTATGCATAGCATACCAAAATTTAAGAAAAGACAATTCGGGTTTTATCCCAAACCATAACTTATATGGTGTCATTTCAACGGATCACGATGGTGCTCTTTTCAGTGTAAAAGCGATAGTCTCTAAAGCTTCAATCCTTAAAACATAATGGCAGTTTTATAAATGACACCTTTGATCTTACCATGTCAAACATGGTTTGATTTCATCTCTCGAATATGCCATACTCCTATGGTTTATCGAGAAACACAAATCATGGAACAATTCCTCAAATCTTAGGTGTTTTGATAAACATGTAACTCAAATATCTTCCTTTATGATCGAATCATAAACTCTTTATTTTCTTGTTACAATGATTTTCCACTTCATCTTGAAAGTCTTTGAGCAATTTTCAAATGTTTCATACTTCTTCCTTATTAAGTAAATATATAGATATATTCACTTAAATTTGTGGAGAAAGCATATGAAGCAAAAAGATCCATCGCATATGGCTACATATAATGGACTATATACATCAATATGTATAATATCCAATAAGTTAGTCATCTGTTCCTCTTTGGCCTATGGACGGAGTTTCAATTATCTCGAGAAAAGTCTCACAAGTGTCAATTGATCAAAATCAAAGACTCCAAAAATCCATCAACATGGATTTTCTTCATGTTTTCTTTTAAATATAATTTAAACAGTGATGTCACTTCATAAGTGATCTTTTAATCATTTTTCTTGTGACATTTTAGCAATAGTGTTTATGGATGTGATTTCTCCAACTAGACTTGTAAATGTTCATTCATCCTTTATGGAATACGGTAATTATTTGAACAACCATTGTTCTCGTAATAACGGAACAAAATAACAATTATTAAAACAAATCTTGAAGGCTAGGTTTGACGACAACGAAAAACACAATAACACTTTATTTGTTTTCGATGAACATCATCACTTATTCTTTTGCAAGTTACTTAGGCCGTTGCAGTTCATGAATTGTGTTGTTCTGTATGACACTTCACACCAACCAATTCGGTATCCAATGCCGGTATCCAATACCTTAGAACCACATTGTTTAACAAGCAAGGAATACAGCCATAACATGTATATCTTCTATATACCTAAGTTGGACATCTCCAACCTTTTCTTTTCTGCCAAATATTTTATAGATTCTCTTTCAACAATTCCATTTCTTTTAAAAGAATCTATCAACATCAATAGTGGTGTCATTCACATGACACATAGTACAAAGTGTATATAGTCAAATACTAATACCTTTGAACTTGCACTTTGAAGTGGATCACCATCATCAAATGTTTGGTGTTCTTTCAAAAATCCATTCTTTAGTAATCTTTTAGTGTAGTAAACATTTTACTTACATCTTCTATTCATTCTTATCATGACAACTTTCATGATCAAGCTACTATAGCCTATAAGGAAGAATCGCGAGTATAATATCAGTTCCCAAAACCTTTTTGGTAGATTAGGACGCTTAGCGTCTCCAACCTTCACAAATTCTCATACAATATGACAACGTGTATTTTGTTAAATTATACTCTATCATATTGCAACCACAAACATTGTTTCAGATATCACAATATATTCCACAAACATTGAAAAAAATCATATTTAGACTCACAATATGATATTTCTGCATAGATCCAATGCACGATTTAGCGATGCTCGTCACCTATCTTCATGCCCGCTGTTTTGATCATAGTTTGAAATGGGAAAATTTTGAAATGGGCATAAGAAATACAAAAAAGGTCCGAACAATGTAAATTCTTCGCGTTGTGTCATATTATGACACATAGTTTCACAGAAAAATATCAAACTTGGTAAATTGATTATGTCTTGAAAAGCCTTCACAAAATGACCTATGATGTTCGAGGTTTCCTAGCTTTCGGGTCAAATGACCAATGTTATGTATAGGTTCTGGTAGTATTTTGTGATACTTTGCCCACATTATGCATGCATGTGCATCATGGTATGGAAAACAATGTCGCAGGAGGAATTTTTCCCTTTCATCGCACGAAAAGACCATTTTCCATTTTCTAAGTGCCCAAAACGGGGTTTTTTGTGAAGAAACCACCAAAAATATCATTAAAAATGCTTCCACCATGTTTTCCAAAAATACTTGACCACTTTACATGGAAAATGTACCAACTGAAAGATCTCAAACCTTTCTGTCCACCCCTGGTGAAAAACACAAATGTCTGCCAAGCCGATAGGAAGTGGGCCCGGCTTGAACTAGAGGTACATGATCTAATGCTCATGATTTTTTGAAAAAAATCATATTTAGACTCACAATATGATGTTTCTTCATATATCCAATGCAATATTTAGCGATGCTCATCACCTGAAACAGGCATAAGAAATTCAAAAAAAGGTCCAAACAATGTAAATCCTTCATGTGGTGTCATATTATGAGATATAGTTGCAAAGAAAAATACCAAACTTGGCAAATTGATTATGTCTCGAAAAAACCTACACAAAATGACCTATCATGTTCGAGGTTTCCTGGCTTTCGGGTCAAATGACCAATGTTATGGATAGTATCAAGCCGTAGTTTGTCATACTGTGCCCATATTGTGCATGCATGTGCATCATGGTATGGCAAAAAAAGGTTGTAGGAGGAAGTTTTCCTTTTTGTCGCACGGAGAAGGCCAATTTCCATTTTCGAAGCGCCCAAAACAGGGTTTTTATGAAGCAACCACCAAAATGCTCATTCATAATGCTGCCACCATATTTTCCGAAAATACTAGACCACCTTACATGGACAATGTACCAATCAGAACATCTCAAACCTTTCCGTCTGCCCCTGGTGAAAAAGATAAATGTCTGCCAAGCCGGTAGGAAGTAGGCCCGGTTTGAACTACAGGAACATGATCTAATGCTCATGATTTTTTGAAAAAAAATCGTATTTAGACTCAGAATATGATATTTCTTCATAGATCCAATGCACGATTTAGCGATGCTCATCACCTATCTTCATGCCCGTCGTTTTGATCATAGTTTGAAATGGAAAATTTTTAAAACGGGCATAAGAAATTCAAAAAAGGTCCGAACAATGTAAATTCCTCGCGTGGTGTCATATTATGATACATAGTTTCACAGAAAAATACCAAACTTGGTAAATTGATTATGTCTCGAAAAACCTTCACAAAATGACCTATGATGTTCGAGGTTTCCTAGCTTTCGGGTCAAATGACCAATGTTATGTATAGAATCAGGACGTAGTTTCTGTTATTGTGCCCACATTGTGCATGCATGTGCATCATGGTATCACAAACAATGTTGCAGGAGAAAGTTTTCTCTTTTGTCGCACGAAAAGGCCATTTTCCATTTTCTGAGTGCCCAAAACGGGGTTTTTTGTGAAGCAACCACCAAAATTATCATTCAAAATGTTGCCACCATGTTTTCCAATAATACTTGACCACCTTACATGGACAATGTACTAACCGAAAGATCTCAAACCTTTCTGTCCACTCCTAGTGAAAAAGACAAATGACTGCCAAGACGGTAGGAAGTGGGCCCGGTTTGAACTATAGGTACATGATCTAATACTAATGATTTTTTGAAAAAAAAATCATATTTAGACTCACAATATGATGTTTCTGCATAGATCCAATGCAAGATTTAGCGATGCTCATCACCTATCTTCATGCCCGCTGTTTTGACCATAGTTTGAAACGAGCATAAGAAATTCAAAAAAGGTCCGAACAATGTAAATCCTTCACGTGGTCTCATATTATGAGACATAGTTGCAAGGAAAAATACCAAACTTGGTAATTGATTATGTCTCGAAAAGACCTTCACAAAATGACCTATCATGTTTGAGGTTTCCTGGCTTTCGGGTCAAATGACCAATGTTATGGATAGAATCAGGCCGTAGTTTGTGATACCGTGCCCATATTGTGCATGCATGTGCATCATGGTATGGAAACCAATGTTGCAGAAGGAAGTTTTCCTTTTCGTCGCACGGAAAAGGCCATTTTCCATTTTCTAAGCGCCCAAAATGGGGTTTTTATGAAGCAACCACCAAAATGCTCATTCAAAATGCTGCCACCTAAGTTTCCAAAAATACTAGACCACCTTACATGGACAAGGTACCAACCGGAAGATCTCAAACCTTTCCGTCCACCCCTGGTGAAAAAGACAAATATCTGCCGAACTAGTAGGAACTGGCCCCGGTTTAAACTACAGGTACATGATCTAATGCTCATGATTTTTTGAAAAAAAAAATCATATTTAGACTCACAATATGATATTTCTTCATAGATCGAATGCACGATTTAGCGATGCTCATCACCTATCTTCATGCCCGCCGTTTTGATCATAGTTTGAAATGGGAAAATTTTAAAACGGGCATATAAAATTCAAAGAAGGTCTGAACAATGTAAATTCTTCATGTGGTGTCATATTATGACACATAGTTTCACAGAAAAATACCAAACTTGGTAAACTGATTATGTCTCCAAAAACCTTCACAAAACTGATGTTCGAGGTTTCCTGGCTTTCGGGTCAAATGACCAATGTTATGTATAGAATCAGGCCGTAGTTTGTGATATTGTGCCCACATTGTGCATGCATATGCATCATCGTATGGCAAACAATGTTGCAGGAGGAAGTTTTCCCTTTTGTCGCCCGAGAAGGCCATTTTCCATCTTCTGAGTGCCCAAAACGGGGTTTTTTGTGAAGCAACCACCAAAATTATCCTTCAAAATGCTGCCACCATGCTTTCCAAAAATACTTGACCACCTTACATGGACAATGTACCAACTGAAAGTTCTCAAACCTTTCTGTCCACCCCTGGTGAAAAAAGACAAATGTCTGCCTAGCCTGTAGGAAGTGGGCCCAGTTTGAACTATAGGCATATGATCTAATGCTCATGATTTTTTGAAAAAAGTCATATTTAGACTCACATTATGATGTTTCTTCATAGATCGAATGCAGGATTTAGCGATGCTCATCACCTATCTTCATGCCCGCCGTTTTGACCATAGTTTGAAACGGGCATAAAAAATTCAAAAAATGTCCAAACAATGTAAATCCTTCACATGGTGTCATATTATGAGATATAGTTGCAAGGAAAAATACCAAACTTGGTAAATTGATTATTTCTCCAAAAAACCTTCACAAAATGACCTATCATGTTCGAGGTTTCCTGACTTTTGGGTCAAATGACCAATGTTATGGATAGAATCAGGGCATAGTTTGTGATATTGTGCCCATATTGTGCACGCATGTGCATCATGGTATGGCAAAAAAAAGTTGCCGGAGGAAGTTTTCCTTTTCATCGCACGGAAAAGGCCATTTTCCATTTTCTAAGCGCCCAAAACGGAGTTTTTGTGAAGCAACCACCAAAATGTTCATTCAAAATGCTGCCACCATATTTTCCAAAAATACTTGACCACCTTACATGGACAATGTACCAACCGAAACATCTCAAACTTTTCCGTCTGCCCCTGGTGAAAAAGACAAATGTCTGCCAAACTGGTAGGAAGTGGGCCCGATTTGAACTACAGGTACATGATCTAATGCTCATGATTTTTTGAAAAAAATCATATTTAGACTCACAATATTATGTTTCTTCATAGATCCAATGCAAGATTTAGCAATGCTCATCACCAATCTTCATGCCAGCCGTTTTGACCATAGTTTGAAACGTGAAATATTTGGAACGGGCATAAGAAATTCAAAAAAGGTCTGAACAATGTAAATCCTTCGCGTGGTGTCATATTATGAGAAATAGTTACAAGGAAAAATACCAAACCATGTAAATTGATTATGTCTCGAAAAAACCTTCTCAAAATGACCTATCATGTTCGAGGTTTCCTGGCTTTCGGGTCAAATGACCAATGTTATGGATATAATCAGGGCGTAGTTTGTGATATTGTGCCCATATTGTGCACACATGTGCATCATGGTATGGAAAACAATGTTTGAGGAGAAAGTTTTCCTTTTCGTCGTACGAAAAAAGGCCATTTTCCATTTTCTGAGCACCCAAAATGGGGTTTTTTGTGAAGCGACCACCAAAATGTTCATTCAAAATGCTGCCACCATATTTTCCAAAAACACTTGACCACCTTACATGGACAATGTACCAACTGGAACATCTCAAACCTTTCCGTCCACCCCTGGTGAAAAAGACAAATGTCTGCCAAACCGATAGGAAGAGGGCCCGATTTGACCTACAAGTACATGATCTAATGCTCATGATTTTTTTGAAAGAATCATATTTAGACTCACAATATGATGTTTATTCATAGATCCAATGCAAGATTTAGTGATGCTCATCACCTATCTTCATGCTCGCCGTTTTGAGCATAGTTTGAAACTGGAAATTTTTGAAAACAGGCATTAGAAATTCAAAAAAGGTCCAAACAATGTAAATCCTTCACGTGGTGTCATATTATGAGACATAGTGGCAACGAAAAATACCAAACTTGGTAAACTGATTATGTTTCGAAAAAACCTTCGCAAAATGACCTATCATGTTCGAGGTTTCCTGGCTTTTGTGTCAAATGACCAATGTTATGGATAGAATCAGGATATAGTTTGTGATATTGTGCCCATATTGTGCACGCATGTGCATCATGGTATGGCAAACAATGTTGCAGGAGGAAGTTTTCCTTTTCGTCTCACGAAAAGGCTATTTTCCATTTTCGGAGCGCCCAAAATGGTGTTTTTTGTGAAGCGACCACCAAAGTGTTCATTCAAAATGCTGCCACCATATTTTCCAAAAATACTTGACCACCTTACATGGACAATGTACCAACCAGAACATCTGAAACCTTTCTGTCCACCCCTGGTGAAAAAGACAAATGTATGCCAAACCGGTAGGATGTGGGCCCGGTTTGAACTATAGGTACATGATATAATGCTAATGATTTTTTGAAAAAAAATCATATTTAGACTCACAATATAATGTTTCTTCATAGATCCAATACAAGATTTAGCGATGCTCATCACCTATCTTCATGCCCGCCGTTTTGACCATAGTTTGAAACTGGAAATTTTTTAAACGGGCATAAGAAATTCAAAAAAGGTCTGAACAATGTAAATCCTTCATGTGGTGTCATATTATGAGACATAGTGGCAAGGAAAAATACCAAACTTGGTAACTAGATTATGTCTCGAAAAAACCTTCTCAAAATGACCTATCATGTTCGAGGTTTCATGGCTTTCGGGTCAAATGACCAATGTTATGGATAGAATCAGGCCATAGTTTGTGATACTATGCCCATATTGTGCACACATGTGCATCATGGTATGGCAAACAATGTTGCAGGAGAAAGTTTTCCTTTTCGTCGCACGAAAAGGCCATTTTCCATTTTCTGAGCGTCTAAAACGGGGCTTTTTGTGAAGCAACCACCAAAATGCTCATTCAAAATGCTACCACAATGTTTTCCAAAAATACTAGACCACCTCACATGGACAATGTACCAACGTAAAGATCTCAAACCTTTCCGTCCGCCCTTGGTGAAAAAGACAAATGTTTGCCAAGCCGGTAGGAAGTGGGCCTGATTTGAACTACAAGTACATGATCTAATCCTCATGATTTTTTGAAAAAATCATATTTAGACTCACAATATGATGTTTCTTCATAGATCCAATGCAATATTTAGCGATGCTCATCACCTATCTTCATGCCCGTCGTTTTGATCATAGTTCGAAATTTGAATTTTTTTTAAACGGGCATAAGAAATTCAAAAAAGGTCTGAACAATGTAAATCCTTTAAGTGGTATCATATTATGAGACATAGGGGCAAGGAAAAATACAGAACTTGGTAAATTGATTATGTCTCGAAAAAACCTTCACAAAATGACCTATCATGTTCGAGGTTTCCTGGTTTTCGGGTCAAATGACCAATCTTATGGATAGAATCAGGATGTAGTTTGTGATATTGTGCCCATATTGTGCACGCATGTGTATCATGGTATGGCAAACAATATTGAAGGAGGACGTTTTCCTTTTCGTCGCACGAAAAGGCCATTTTCCATTTTCTAAGCGCCAAAAACGGGATTTTTTCTGAAGCGGCCACCAAAATGTTCATTCAAAATGCTGCCACCATATTTTCCAATAATTCTTGACCACCTTACAATGTACCAACCGGAACATCTCAAACCTTTCCGTTTGCCCCTGGTAAAAAGACAAATGTCTGCCAAACCGGTAGGAAGTGGGCCCGGTTTGAACTATAGGTACATGATCTAATTCTCATGATTTTTTGAAAAAATATTATTTAGACTCACAATATAATTTTTCTTCATATATCCAATGCAAGATTTAGCAATGCTCATCACCTATCTTCATGCCCGTCGTTTTGTCCATAGTTTGAAATTGGAAATTTTTGAAACGGGCATAAGAAATTCAAAAAAGGTCCGAACAATGTAAATCCTTCGCGTGGTGTCATATTATGAGACATAGTTACAAGGAAAAATACCAAACTTGGTAAATTGATTATGTCTCTAAAAAACCTTCTCAAAATAACATATCAGGTTCGAGGTTTCCTGGCTTTCGGGTCAAATGACCAATGTTATGGATAGAATCGGGGCATACTTTGTGATATTGTGCCCATATTGTGCACACATGTGCATCATGGTATGTCAAACAATGTTGCCGGAGAAAGTTTTCCTTTTCGTCGCACGAAAAGGCCATTTTCCATTTTCTAAGCGCCCAAAACGGGGTTTTTTGTGAAGCAACAACCAAAATGCTCATTCAAAATGCTACCACAATGTTTTCCAAAAATATTAGACCACCTCACATGGACAATGTACCAACCTAAAGATCTCAAACCTTTCTGTCCGCCCTTGGTGAAAAAGACAAATGTCTGCCAGGCCGGTAGGAAGTGGGCCCGATTGGAACTACAGGTACATGATCTAATCCTCATGACTTTTTGAAAAAATCATATTTAGACTCAAAATATGATGTTTCTTCATAGATCCAATGCAAGATTTAGCGATGCCCATCACCTATCTTCATGCCCGCCGTTTTGACCATAGTTTGAAACTGGAAATTTTTGAAAACGGGCATAAGAAATTCAAAAAAGGTCCGAACAATGTAAATCCTTCACGTGGTGTCATATTATGAGACATAGTGGCAAGGAAAAATACCAAACTTGGTAAATTGATTATGTCTCAAAAAACATTCACAAAATGACCTATGATGTTCGAGGTTTCCTGGCTTTCGGGTCAAATGACCAATCTTATGGATAGAATCAGGATGTAGTTTGTGATACTGTGCCCATATTGTAGACGCATGTGCATCATGGTATGGCAAACAATATTGCAGGAGGACGTTTTCCTTTTCGTCGCACGAAAAGGCCATTTTCCATTTTCTAAGCGCCCAAAACGGGGTTTTTTGTGAAGCAACAACCAAAATGCTCATTCAAAATGCTGCCATCATATTTTCCAAAAATACTTGACCACCTTACATGGACAATTTACCAACCGAAACATCTCAAACCTTTCCGTCTGCCCCGGGTAAAAAGGACAAATGTCTGCCAAACCGGTAGGAAGTGGGCCCGGTTTGAACTACAGGTACATGATCTAATGCTCATGATTTTTTGAAAAAATCTTATTTAGACTCACAATATAATTTTTCTTCATATATCCAATGCAAGATTTAGCAATGCTCATCACCTATCTTCATGCCCGCCGTTTTGACAATAGTTTGAAATTCGAAATTTTTGAAACGGGCATAAGAAATTCAAAAAAGGTCCGAACAATATAAATCCTTCGCGTGGTGTCATATTATGAGACATAGTTACAAGGAAAAATACCAAACTTGGTAAATTGATTATGTCTCTAAAAAACCTTCTCAAAATGACCTATCATGTTCGAGGTTTCCTCGCTTTCGGGTCAAATGACCAATGTTATGGATAGAATCAGGGCATACTTTGTGATATTGTGCCCATATTGTGCACACATGTGCATCATGGTATGTCAAACAATGTTGCAGGAGAAAGTTTTCCTTTTCGTCGCACGAAAAGGCCATTTTCCATTTTCTAAGTGCCCAAAACGGGGTTTTTTGTGAAGCAACAACCAAAATGCTCATTCAAAATGCTACCACAATGTTTTCCAAAAATACTAGACCACCTCACATGGACAATGTACCAACCTAAAGATCTCAAACCTTTCTATCCGCCCTTGGTGAAAAAGACAAATATCTGCCAAGCCGGTAGGAAGTGGGCCCGATTGGAACTACAGGTACATGATCTAATCCTCATAATTTTTTGAAAAAATTATATTTAGACTCAAAATATGATGTTTCTTCATAGATCCAACGCAAGATTTAGCGATGCCCATCACCTATCTTCATGCCCGCCGTTTTGACCATAGTTTGAAACTGGAATTTTTTTAAAACAGGCATAAGAAATTCAAAAAAGGTCCGAACAATGTAAATCCTTCACGTGGTGTCATATTATGAGACATAGTGGCAAGGAAAAATACCAAACTTGGTAAATTGATTATGTCTCAAAAAACCTTCACAAAATGACCTATGATGTTCGAGGTTTCCTGGCTTTCGGGTCAAATGACCAATCTTATGGATAGAATCAGGATGTAGTTTGTGATACTGTGCCCATATTGTGCACGCATGTGCACCATGGTATGGCAAACAATATTGCAGGAGGACGTTTTCCTTTTCGTCGCACGAAAAGGCCATTTTCCATTTTCTAAGCGCCCAAAACGGGGTTTTTTGTGAAGCAACAACCAAAATGCTCATTCAAAATGCTGCCATCATATTTTCCAAAAATACTTGACCACCTTACATGGACAATTTAACAACCGAAACATCTCAAACCTTTCCGTCTGCCCCTGATGAAAAGGACAAATGTTTGCCAAACCGGTAGGAAGTGGGCCCGGTTTGAACTACAGGTACATGATCTAATGCTCATGATTTTTTGAAAAAATCTTATTTAGACTCACAATATAATTTTTCTTCATATATCCAATGCAAGATTTAGCAATGCTCATCACCTATCTTCATGCCCGCCGTTTTGACAATAGTTTGAAATTCGAAATTTTTGAAACGGGCATAAGAAATTCAAAAAAGGTCCGAACAATATAAATCCTTCGCGTGGTGTCATATTATGAGACATAGTTACAAGGAAAAATACCAAACTTGGTAAATTGATTATGTCTCTAAAAAACCTTCTCAAAATGACCTATCATGTTCGAGGTTTCCTCGCTTTCGGGTCAAATGACCAATGTTATGGATAGAATCAGGGCATACTTTGTGATATTGTGCCCATATTGTGCACACATGTGCATCATGGTATGTCAAACAATGTTGCAGGAGAAAGTTTTCCTTTTCGTCGCACGAAAAGGCCATTTTCCATTTTCTAAGTGCCCAAAACGGGGTTTTTTGTGAAGCAACAACCAAAATGCTCATTCAAAATGCTACCACAATGTTTTCCAAAAATACTAGACCACCTCACATGGACAATGTACCAACCTAAAGATCTCAAACCTTTCTATCCGCCCTTGGTGAAAAAGACAAATATCTGCCAAGCCGGTAGGAAGTGGGCCCGATTGGAACTACAGGTACATGATCTAATCCTCATAATTTTTTGAAAAAATTATATTTAGACTCAAAATATGATGTTTCTTCATAGATCCAACGCAAGATTTAGCGATGCCCATCACCTATCTTCATGCCCGCCGTTTTGACCATAGTTTGAAACTGGAATTTTTTTAAAACAGGCATAAGAAATTCAAAAAAGGTCCGAACAATGTAAATCCTTCACGTGGTGTCATATTATGAGACATAGTGGCAAGGAAAAATACCAAACTTGGTAAATTGATTATGTCTCAAAAAACCTTCACAAAATGACCTATGATGTTCGAGGTTTCCTGGCTTTCGGGTCAAATGACCAATCTTATGGATAGAATCAGGATGTAGTTTGTGATACTGTGCCCATATTGTGCACGCATGTGCACCATGGTATGGCAAACAATATTGCAGGAGGACGTTTTCCTTTTCGTCGCACGAAAAGGCCATTTTCCATTTTCTAAGCGCCCAAAACGGGGTTTTTTGTGAAGCAACAACCAAAATGCTCATTCAAAATGCTGCCATCATATTTTCCAAAAATACTTGACCACCTTACATGGACAATTTAACAACCGAAACATCTCAAACCTTTCCGTCTGCCCCTGATGAAAAGGACAAATGTTTGCCAAACCGGTAGGAAGTGGGCCCGGTTTGAACTACAGGTACATGATCTAATGCTCATGATTTTTTGAAAAAATCTTATTTAGACTCACAATATAATTTTTCTTCATATATCCAATGCAAGATTTAGCAATGCTCATCACCTATCTTCATGCCCGCCGTTTTGACCATAGATTGAAACGGGAAATGTTTGAAACATGCATAAGAAATTGAAAAATGGTCTCAAAAATGTAAATCCTTCGTGTGGTGTCATATTATGAGACATAGTTACAAGGAAAAATACCAAACTTGGTAAATTGATTATGTCTCGAACAAACCTTCACAAAATGACCTATCATGTTCGAGGTTTCCTGGCTTTCAAGGTCAAATGACCAATGTTATAGATAGAATCAGGGTGTAGCTTGTGATTCTGTGCCCATATTGTGCACGCATGTGCATCATGGTATGGCAAACAAAGTTGTAGGAGAAAGTTTTCCTTTTCATCGCACAAAAAGGCCATTTTCCATTTTCTAAACGCCCAAAAACGGGGTTTTTGTGAAGCACCACCAAAATGCTCATTCAAAATGTTGCCACCATATTTTCCAAAAATACTTGACCACCTTACATGGACAATGTACCAACCAGAAGATCTCAAACATTTCTGTCCACCCTTGGTGAAAAAGACAAATGTCTGCCAAACCGGTAGGAAGTGGGCCCGGTTTAAACTACACGTACATGATCTAATGCTCATGATTTTTTGAAAAAATCATATTTAGACTCACTATATGATGTTTCTTCATAGATCCAATGCAAGATTTAGCAATGCTCATCACCTATCTTCATGCCCGCCGTTTTGACCATAGATTGAAATGGGAAATTTTTGAAACATGCATAAGAAATTCAAAAGTGGTCTCAAAAATGTAAATCCTTCGTGTGGTGTCATATTATGAGACATAGTTACAAGGAAAAATACCAAACTTGGTAAATTGATTATGTCACGAACTAACCTTCACAAAATGACCTATCATGTTCGAGGTTTCCTGGCTTTCAAGGTCAAATGACCAATGTTATAGATAGAATCAGGGTGTAGTTTGTGATACTATGCCCATATTGTGCACGCATGTGCATCATGGTATGGCAAACAAAGTTGCAGGAGAAAGTTTTCCTTTTTATCGCACAAAAAGGCCATTTTCCATTTTCTAAACGCCCAAAAACGGGGTTTTTTGTGAAGCACCACCAAAATGCTCATTCAAAATGTTGCCACCATATTTTCCAAAAATACTTGACCACCTTACATGGACAATGTACCAACCAGAAGATCTCAAACCTTTCTGTCCACCCTTGGTAAAAAAGACAAATGTCTGCCAAACCGGTAGGAAGTGGGCCCGGTTTAAACTACACGTACATGATCTAATGCTCATGATTTTTTGAAAAATCATATTTAGACTCACTATATGATGTTCCTTCATAGATCCAATGCAAGATTTAGCAATGCTCATCACCTATCTTCATGCCCGCCGTTTTGACCATAGATTGAAATGGGAAATTTTTGAAACATGCATAAGAAATTCAAAAATGGTCTCAAAAATGTAAATCCTTCGTGTGGTGTCATATTATGACACATAGTTACAATGAAAAATACCAAACTTGGTAAATTGATTATGTCTCGAACAAACCTTCACAAAATGACCTATCATGTTCGAGGTTTCCTGGCTTTCGGGTCAAATGACCAATGTTATGGATAAAATCTGGGTGTAGTTTATGATACTCTGCCCATATTGTGCACGCATCTGCATCATGGTATGGCAAACAATGTTGTAGGAGGAAGTTTTCCTTTTCGTCGCACGAAAATGCCATTTTCCATTTTCTAAACGCGCAAAACATGATTTTTTGTGAAGCGACCCCCAAAATGTTCATTCAGAATACTGCCACCATATTTTCCAAAAATACTTGACCACCTTACATGTACAATGTACCAACCGGAACATCTCAAACCTTTCCGTCCACCCATGACGAAAAAGACAAATGTCTGCCAAACCGGTAGGAAGTGGGCCCAGTTTGAACTATAGGTACATGATCTAATGCTCATGATTTTTTGAAAAAATCATATTTAGTGTCACAATATGATGTTTCTTCATAGATCCAATGCGATATTAGCGATGCTCATCACCTATCTTCGTGCCCGCCGTTTTGACCATAGTTTGAAATTGGAAATTTTTGAAAACGGGCATAAGAAATTCACAAAAGGTCCGAACAATATAAATCCTTCACGTGGTGTCTTCTTATGAGACATAGTGGCAAGGAAAAATACCAAACCTGGTAAGTTGATTATGTCACTAAAAAACTTTCACAAAATGACCTACCATGTTCGAGGTTTCCTGGCTTTCGGGTCAAATGACCAATGTTATGGATAGAATCAGGTTGCAGTTTGTGATACTGTGCCCATACTGTGCACGCATGTGCATCATGCTATGGAAAACAATGTTGCAGGAGGAAGTTTTCCTTTTCGTCGCACGAAAAGGCCATTTTCTAGGCGCCCAAAACGGGGTTTTTTGTGAAGCGACCACCAAAATATTCATTCAAAATGCTACCACCATATTTTCCAAAAATACTTGACCACCTTACATGGACAATGTACCAACCAGAACATCTCAAACCTTTCCGTCCACCCCTGGTGAAAAAGACAAATGTCTGCCAAGCCGGTAGGAAGTGGGCCTGGTTGGAACTACAGGTACATGATCTAATCCTCATGATTTTTTGTAAAAATCATATTTAGACTCAAAATATGATGTTTCTTCATAGATCCAATGCAAGATTTAGCGATGCGCATCACCTATCTTCATGCCCGTCGTTTTGACCATAGTTTGAAATTGGAAATTTTTGAAACAGGCATAAGAAATTTAAAAAAGGTCTGAACAATGTAAATCCTTCAAGTGGTGTCATATTATGAGACATAGTGGCAAGGAAAAATACCAAACTTATCCTTCAAGTGGTTTCACAAAATGACTTATCATGTTCGAGGTTTTCTGGCTTTCGGGTCAAATGACCAATGTTATGGATAGAATCAGGTTGTAGTTTGTGATACTGTGCCTATATTGTGCAACATGTGCATCATGGTCTGGCAAACAATGTTGCAGGAGGAAGTTTTCTTTTTCATCGCACGAAAAGGCCATTTTCCATTTTCTAAGTGCCCAAAACGGGGTTTTTTGTGAAGCGACCACCAAAATGTTCATTCAAAATGCTGCCACCATATTTTCCAAAAATACTTGACCACCTTACATGGACAATGTATGTAAGATCTCACCATGATAAGGTAAGATCCCTGTGATTGCAGTGCTAGTCCCTGGATCAAAATGCTAGCACCCACAGTTTGAGATGAAGTACACAGAAACAAAGGTCATTATTACATCGCACATCCAGGAGTATCATGGTTCTTACAACTCACTTAGTCCAAGGCTAAGACACAAGTTCACATTACATAGCATAATAATATTAGAGTCTTTAGTCTTCATATGCCACAGGAAAACATGTCGAGTGTAGACCCGCAACCCTACTCATCATCAGAGTATCCTGCAACATAATAAGTTACAGCCACAAGGGTCAATACATTTGAAATTGTATTGGCAAGTGATACCATAGATACTTAGTATAATCCATCAACTACATGAATATATGGCTAAGTGGGGTTATGGCTGGCTTTGCTAAAATTAGTTTAACTTATAGTTTTTGAAGAAGTTTTTCATTCAAGCTATAAGGTACCAATGATAGACATCACTGAACCT
Organism: Avena eriantha; assembly: GCA_910589775.1. NCBI lineage: Eukaryota > Viridiplantae > Streptophyta > Magnoliopsida > Poales > Poaceae > Avena > Avena eriantha. Next base: position 431,721,086 of record OU342745.1, read on the forward strand.
CTACCCAAGTTCACCCACAAGTTTTAACTTAGAGAAATTTGGATGAGGAGATTATTGAACTACTTCACTGTCTTGAGGCTCAGAAGTTGTCCATAACCGGGGACACGGCTAAGTACTTAGTTTTACCCTCTCGAGAGGTGGTGCACTTTCCCCACAAGACTCGACATGCATCGAGACAAGACTTTTCAGAAGCAATCCCTCAGACCACCACGGACGCGTTCCATCCTATCATATCTACCACCTTCTGTCCGTCTGGCTGAGTTCTTGCAACTTAGTTGGTCAAGGCAGAGCCCATATGCCATGTGGCTGCACTGGAAGCTTTATGACAAGAATGTCTCCAATCTCTTTGTTCCTGGGTGGCCATCCACAAGTGTGATACACCATCTGACCATAGACATGGCCCCTGAGTAACCACTCAACATAATCCAAGCAAGTCCCACTCCACCCAGGTGTTTCATTAATAATAGTTGTTTTCCTAGTCAAACAAAACTAATATCTTTCCATACTATCTTATGTGTATTTTCCACCCACGAATTCTATTAGCATAGCTAAGCATTCTAGCATACGAAGTCTTTTAACTAGGAGATACTACCAAGATATAGTCTATAGGATAGCATAGCATAGTATAGTAACATATGAATAATTCTATCATGCTAAGATCTACGAAAATATCACTAGTGCAATAGTGAAAATAATAGGACATGGGATGAAATATCACTTGCCTTGGTAGCTAGGGGAATAGGTACAATCCTCACAGCAACAAACTTCACAATCCACACAATCTACACAAAATCAATACAACAACAATAATTCAATCAATAAAACATTACAAAAACATGAATGCATGCAAAATGCAATGATATGATCACAACTCTATAATTTACAGAGTCTACAGTACTGAGGACAGAATACCTCATCTAAATGCATAAGAAATACTCAAAAATAATTTATAGAACAATTTTTGTGAACAAAATACTCCTAAAAAGGTTCTGCCTATAATTCAAATTTTTCGGAGGCAAAAGGGTGAAACAAGGCCTCCATAGTAAATGTCTCATTTTTCTGAATCCATAGACACCAAATTTGTATTTTTCTGATTCGTGGAACAAAAGTTATTGAATTTCCAAGTTAAATACTAAATCAGTCTATTTTCTAATTAAACAAAAATAGTCTGGCGACGTGGCGTTATCCTATTGGCTGGTACCGATTCGGTCGGATCGATCGCTGTGGGCCGTCAGATCTTAAGTGACTACGGACGGATCTGATTAGCCCGTACCCTTTCATTTAGTGATCTAATCCTATCCGCTAGGATTTGATCGAACGGCAACTAAAAAACTTGCCGGAGACTGGCGATGCCAGCGACGGTGCGCGGCGGCGGCACGTCAGATGAGTGATGCTCCGGCGATTCTAGAGGGGTAGGGGAAGAGGCAGTCTTACCGAGGGTTCGCGGTGGTCTCGGCGATCTGGTTGGTGGTCGTGATGGAGAGAGGGGAGCTCTGCTTCGCTCAGTATTCCTCACCGGAGTTGCGTCGACGGCGGAGGTATCGGCTCAGCGTCGGAGTCAACGGCCTGGGGCTCAAACAAAAGAATAAGGGGGTCAGTGTGATGCGCCTCGACGAGCACAAGCAGCCTGTGGCCAAAAAGGAGCGGCGGGAACCTTGCCCTTACCGGAAAAGCCGTCAGAGGGTGGCGGCAGAGGGAGTTCGCCGGACTAGGTCTGTGTCGTCGACCTGGAGCAAGAGGGAGTACGTGGTTCAGTTAGTAGGTGCGCTAGTGTATGGTGAACCAGACGGGATAGAGGGGAGCTTGCCGGGCGGCCTGGGCTCACCGGAATCGTCGCCAGAATGCCGTCAGTGAGCGGCGGTTCGAGCTCGAAATTAGGGGAGCCTGGGGGCTCTCCGGGGGTGGCGACTAGGGGAAATGATGAGGAGGAGCAAGGGGATTAAGTAGAAGCAGTTGCCGGGGAAATTACTACACGAACGGCCGGAATCAATTTGATTTCGAAACGGCTGAGAAGGGGGGGTTGTTCGTCGCCGGTGGTTGAAGACGAAGGGGTGGTGGGGTGACGTGGCATGGGGTTGGTCTGTCAGCGGGAGGGGGTAGGTTGCTGGGGCGTGCAGAAAAACAGAGAAGGGAGAGGAGTGGCCCGGGTGAGCTGTTGGGCCAGATTGGGCCAAAGGCCAGATTGCTGCTGCTGTTTGAATTTCTTTCCCTCCTTTTCTTTTTCTATTCGAATTTCTTTTCTAGTTTTTGTTTGAATTAGCAAATGTGCTCCAAAAAGTCTCAAAATTTCACCAAATTTTTGGAGGACAAGTCTAATGCAATGTAGTACATGCCATGCTGATTTGAATGCACTAATGATGATTTTCAAATGAAAAATTTGGGATGTTACAAATCTAACCCCCTTAAGATGAATCTCGCCCTCGAGATTCGGGTTAGCTAGCAAATAGGTGAGGGTGATCTCTCCGAAGTTCATCTTCTCGCTCCCATGTTGCTTCTGACTCAGTGTGATGGTTCCACTACACTTTGCAAAATCTGATGGTCTTAGTACGGGTAATTCTTTCTGCAGTCTCCAGAATCTTAATAGGTTTCTCTTCATAAGTGAGATCATTATCTAACTGAACTTCCTCCAATGGTATAGTGTCTTTCAACGAAGTTTCTTCCATCTCTGGGTGACACTTTTTTAGCTGACTAACATGGAATACATTATGAACTGCTGACAAAGATTCTGGTAATTCTATCTCATATGCCACTTCTCCCTTGTGACTCAAAATCTTGAAAGGCCCTACATAGCGTGGTGCTAGTTTTCCTTTGATTCCAAATCTCTTCACACCACGAAGTGGTGATACCCTAAGATAAGCTCTATCACCCACCTCATAGGTGACCTCTCTACGTTTTGGATCAGCATAGCTCTTCTGCCGAGATTGAGTTACCTTTAGCCTATCTCTCACCATCTTGACTTTCTCTTCGGCCTCTTTGATTAGGTCTGGCTTGAACAAATTTCTTTCTCCTACTCCATTCCATAGCAATGGTGTAGTACACTTCCTTCCATAAAGAAATTCAAACGGAGCCATTTCTATGCTTGATTGATAGCTGTTATTGTAAGAAAACTCTGCGTACGGTAGACTTTCATCCCAACTGGACCCATAATCTAACGCACATGCTCTCAGCATATCCTCTAATATTTGATTGGTCCTTTCTATCTGCCCATCTGTTTGCGGATGAAATGCAGTGCTGAATTCTAACCGAGTTCCCAGTGACTCGTGAAGTTGTCGCCAAAAGTGCGAAGTGAATTGAGTCCCTCTGTCAGACACGATACTTTTAGGTACCCCATGCAAACATACAATTCTATTCATGTATATCTTGGCTAACTTTGCACTTGTATAAGTGGTCTTTACTGGTATGAAATGGGCCACTTTTGTCAAGCGATCAACGATAACCCATATGGAATCGTATCCAGATTTGGTCCTGGGCAGTCCAGTGATAAAATCCATACCGATTTTATCCCATTTCCATCAGGTATTGGTAGTGGTTGTAATAATCCTGCCGGTTTCTGATGTTCTGCCTTTACACGACTACACACGTCGCATAGAGCAATGTGTTCCGCTATATCTTTCTTTAAATTATTCCACCAAAATCTTCCCTTAACATCCATATACATCTTGGTGTTGCCAGGGTGAATTGAATATGGTGAATTGTGAGCTTCTTGTAAGATCAACTTCTTAAGTTCCAGATCATGTGGAACACAGATACGTTTTTCATACCATAAGATTCCTTGTTCATCTACATGGAATCCTTTTGCATTTCCTTTACTAACCTTACTTTTGATTTCATCTATTTCTTTGTCCAACTTTTGGGCTTCTTGAATTCTATCCATTAGTGTGGGCTGCACTTCCAAGGATGCAAGGTACCCTTCAGGCACAATTTCGAGCCTCCGCTCTCTAAATTGGGCACACAACTCCTCCGGCAACTCTCCTTTGTTGAGGCCATTCACATAAACCTTGCGGCTTAATGCATCGGCTACAACATTTGCCTTTCCAAGATGGTATTGCAAACTTAAGTCATAGTCCTTGATGAGTTCTAGCCATCTTCTTTGCCTCATGTTGAGCTCTTTCTGTGTAAAAATATATTTCAAACTCTTGTGATCGGTAAACATTTCACAACGTTTTCCCATAAGATAATACCTCCATGTTTTTAGTGCATGCACAACTGATGCCAACTCTAGATCATGAGTAGGATAATTTACTTCATGATTTTTGAGTTGCCTTGACGCATAGGCTACAACTTTATTTTGTTGCATTAGTACACCTCCCAGTCCTTGGTGAGATGCATCACAATAGACCTGAAAATCTTTCTCAAGATCTGGCAAACATAACACTGGTGCTGACACAAGCCTCTTTTTCAATTCTTGAAAGCTGTTTTCACAAGCTTCTGTCCAATTAAACTTCTTCTCCTTCTTTAGCAGATCAGTCATGGGCTTTGCTATCTTAGAGAAGTTTTCAATGAACTTCCGATAGTACCCTACTAGACCAAGGAAACTACGGATTTCCTTAACAGATTTAGGAGGTTCCCATTCTGTCACAGCTGCCACTTTTGCTGGATCAACAGCTATACCATTTCCAGATACTATGTGCAGAAGAAAACCCGCTTCATTCAGCCAGAATTCACATTTACTGAACTTGGTATAAAGTTTGTGTTCCCTGAGTTTCTCTAGAACTAGGCGTAGATGTTCCTCATGTTCCTTGTTGCTTTTGGAATATACCAATATATCATCGATGAATACCACTACAAACTTGTCAAGGAATTCCATGAATACCTTATTCATCATGTTCATGAAATAGGCTGGTGCATTAGTTAATCCAAACGGCATTACTGTATATTCATACAACCCATATCTAGTGGTGAATGCAGTCTTGGGTATGTCATGTTCTCTAATCTTTAGTTGAAAGTATCCTGATCGAAGATCAATTTTTGAGAACACACATGCTCCCTCTAGCTGATCGAAGAGATCATTTATTCTCGGCAGGGGATACTTATTCTTTATGGTCACTTCATTAAGTGAACGATAATCTATGCATAGCCTCTGACTTCGGTCCTTCTTTTCAACAAACAAGACTGGTGCTCCCCAAGACGATGAACTTGGTTGGATAAATCCCTTTTCCAGTTATTCTCCTAATTGTTTCTTGAGTTCTTTTAACTCGTCAACTGACATCTTATAAGGTCTCTTTTCTATAGGCCCTGTTCCTGGCAGTAGGTCTATTAGAAACTCTACATCCCTATCTGGTGGCATGCTAGGTAATTCTTCGGGGAAAACATCTGGGTATTCCTTCACTATTGGCACACTGTCTAGGCTAACCCCCTTAATAGAATTAACCTTGCTCCCCTTGGGTTCAAAGTTAGACTTGAACCTGATCCTCTTCTTTTCTGGGGTGGTAAGCATAACAGTCCGCTTGGCACAATCAATCACCCCTTCATAATGGGTCAACCAGTCCATTCCTAATATGACATCTAATCCTTGGGACTCTAGGATTATTAAACTAACCGGGAACTTGTTCTTTCCAATTTCTAGGATGATATGCCGGCACCCTGAATTTACTATCATTTCTCCACCCGGAGAACTTACCTTAACAGGACATCCAATAGTTTCAGTGGTGAGTCTATTTTTTATTACAAATGCTCTTGAAATGAATGAATGCAATGCGCCAGTATCGAAAAGGATAAGTGCAGGAAAGGAATTAATCTTGAACTTACCGATCACGGCATCAGATCCTTCTTGGATTTCCTCCACATTAATGTGATTCACATGACCCTTTTGGAATGGGTTTGGCTTAGCCCCATCAATCTTCTTCTCTGGGCATTCATTGGCATAGTGCCCCATCTTCTTGCACTTGAAGCATTCCACCTAACTGATGTCCTTCTTTGCTGGCTGATTGTGACGATTCTGCCCATTTTGGTTTCCATGGCCATGACCATTGTGGTTGTTCCTGGATCCACTTTTGTTGTGCCCACGATGATTGTTTTCATCATGGTTGTGGTTGTTGTTATGATGGTTATTATGATTCCCATTTTTGTGGAATCCTGAACTCCCACTTCCTTCACCATGAGAGCGCTTGTGAGGAGATCATGATCCATACTTATCAAAATGGTGCTTCCTTTTTCTACCCTCCACTTGTTTCATTTTGTTTTCCAGGATGGTAGCTTTATCACACAAGGATTGATAAGTTGGAACATATGCAACAGATAGTTGCATAGCAATTTCATCATTCAGCCCATCTAGGAACTTCTCCTTTCTCTCCGCATCAGTGTCCACATCGTCGGGTGCATAACGTGACAAATTATTGAACTCTTCGATGTATTCAGAGATACTATGGTGGCGTTGCTTGAGGTTATGAAACTCCTTTTTCTTCAACCCCATTATTCCAGCAGAGATGTGAGTGGTGCGAAACCCATCTTCAAACATTGCCCAAGTCACTTCCTCAATAGGGTGGGTAATTTGAAAATTATCCCACCAAGCAGTTGCATGACCTTCCAACAAGTGTGCTACAAATCTGACCTTTTCTGCATCTGTGCACCCAACCGTGACTAGGTCCTTATTCACGGAACATAGCCAATCATTTGCTACCATGGGGTCAGTGGTACCCGAGAACTTAGCAGGTCTCAGCCTTAGAAATCTGGTCAACATATCCAGAGGCGGTGGATTGTTCTGGTTGTTGTTATTGTTATTATTGTTGTTCTGATTCTTGGTTGCCATGAATTGAGTCATCCTTTGCATCAACTGGGTCTGCGCAGCCATCATCTGCTGCATTCCATTGCCATTGTCATCCTCATTGTTGCGTCGGGGAGGCATCTGTGGGTTTAATAAAGGTAAGTAATGATAGACGACCCCAAATAAAACAACAATCAATCAAACGAACAAGCACATGCAAGTTCAACATCACAGCAATGACCGAGTTTTTTCGAAAATAAACATACTAGCACAGTCACCCACAAGTCGGTATGACTTATGCAACTCAATAATAATAGACGAAAGGTAGATGGAATAGCATCACTACTCCTCCATGTCGACTTCCTCCTCCACTAGTGCAAGTCCTGCTGCTGCGAATCCTGCCTTGTATTCCTCCAAGCTTGTAGTCAGAGCATCAATCTTTGTCTGTAACTCTCTCTTCTGAGTGCATAGCCTCTCTATCACCTCGTGATCCGCTTCCAGCTCAATGTCCTCAAGCTCTAACTCGGCCTCCAAGTCTCTAATCTTCTTGTTCTTCTCCTGAACTCTCTTCTCTTGGCTCTTGAATTTCTTCTCTTGGTCTTCAAACTTCTTCTCCATTTCCTTGATTCGATTTCCTGCTCCAGGAAGGCCTTGTCCTTCTCCTTAAGTTGGACTCGTAGTTCATCGTTGCTAAGCATCACATTAGTCCTATCAGTATCAAGGTGTCTAATGAGGCTCTCTAAGTCCTAGAGGTAGTGAAGCACGGGCTTGATGGAATCCTTAGTGGCCTCGTCCAACACAATAGGCTCTCCATCCTCGTCGCGCCTCCCAAAGAAATGGAAGTAGTGGCCCCTGATCTCAGAAGAGTGACGTCCACATAGGCGTCCCAACAGCTCATGCATAGCGACGTCGAGGCCCCTCTCCATGTCATCATGGAGTATCTTGAAGGTAATCTCCCCGGTTTGGGGCTCTGTCTCACGTCCTGGCTGGGTAACTCTAAATCCCCATAAGTCCTTCCTCTGAAACTTCCTCAGCTGAAGTCCCTGAATGGTAGGGATTGGAAGAGCGAGCACTTGGACTAGCTCCAATAGGCGAGTCCCAAAGCGAGTCCCCTTGAAATCCTCGGCCGTGCTGTAGACAAAATTCGGCATCTTTTGCATAGTATGGAGAAAATTAGTAACACACAATAGAGAAAGTAAACACAATTCACAAAATGAGAAAATCAACCAACAGAACAATCCAAGTAGCAATACATTATTCAACTCAAGCACGCAAGGTTCTAGACATAACTTATTTTTTCCATACCACATAAGTTGGTATGATCAAAATATTAACGTGATAAAACACCAAGGGGGTGGTCCAACTAATATCTCATTCCTTAACCAAGGTGGCAATCTGGGCATCCTTGGTAGCAATCTGATTGTCCTGGTCACATAGCTCTAAAGCTAGGCCTATGATATCCTTACTTAGGCATTTCACAGTGGCCTTTGAGTCTTGGACAAGACGCTTCTCCTCCTTGAGATCTTCCTGGGTATTGAGCATTCTATACTTGAGTCTCTCCCCAAGTTCCTTAATAGCTCTCCAGGAAGCATTCCTTGCAGAGTCAAAGAATGACGAGTGCATTTCAGAGTTGGTGAACATGCAGAATCCCGTACTCTTGGAATCGTCCTCCTTGTCCTTGTACAAATGGAGTTGCACCCACCAATACTCTTGTCCTTCGTCTATCACAGGAAATCCCTTATACACGGCTTCACCATTCATTCCCAAGCCAAGCATGAGGTTCTTGAGTACATTGGGAAATTCTGTCTCACACTCCAGGGTCATAGTCATCAGTGGTCCCTTCTTGATGGATTCATTGATGGTGGACATCTACAAAAATAGATGAGAAGGATGATTAGGGAAAGTTTTACGAGATGAAAAGACAAGTGTAAGGTTGGAATATAGAGTTATTTTTCCTAAGGGTTTTCCTTAGTCTAATCCATTCTAGAGTCACGAGCCTACAGGCAACACAGTGCTCTGATTCCATCTGTAAGATCTCACCATGATAAGGTAAGATCCCTGTGATTGCAGTGCTAGTCCCTGGATCGAAATGCTAGCACCACAGTTTGAGATGAAGTACACAGAAACAAAGGTCATTATTACATCACACATCCAGGAGTATAATGGTTCTTACAACTCACTTAGCCCAAGGCTAAGACACAAGTTCACATTACATAGCATAATAATATTAGAGTCTTTAGTCTTCATGTGCCACAGGCAAACATGTCGAGTGTAGACCCGCAACCCTACTCATCATCAGAGTATCCTGCAACATAATAAGTTACAGCCACAAGGGTCAATACATTTGGAATTGTATTGGCAAGTGATACCATAGATACTTAGTATAATCCATCAACTACATGAATATATGGCTAAGTGGGGTTATGGCTGACTTTGCTAAAATTAGTTTAACTTATAGTTTTTGAAGAAGTTTTTCATTCAAGCTATAAGGTACCAATGATAGACATCACTGAACCTCTACCCAAGTTCACCCACAAGTTTTAACTTAGAGAAATTTGGATGAGGAGATTATTGAACTACTTCACTGTCTTGAGGCTCAGAAGTTGTCCATAACCGGGGACACGGCTAAGTACTTAGTTTTACCCTCTCGAGAGGTGGTGCACTTTCCCCACAAGACTCGACATGCATCGAGACAAGAATTTTCAGAAGCAATCCCTCAGACCACCACGGACGCGTTCCATCCTATCATATCTACCACCTTATGTCCGTCTAGCTGAGTTCTTGCAACTTAGTTGGTCAAGGAAGGGCCCATATGCCATGTGGCTGCACTAGAAGCTTTATGACAAGAATGTCTCCAATCTCTTTGTTCCTGGGTGGCCATCCACAAGTGTGATACACCAGCTGACCATAGACATGACCCCTGAGTAACCACTCAACATAATCCAAGCAAGTCCCACTCCACCCAGGTGTTTCATTAATAATAGTTGTTTTCTTAGTCAAACAAAAATAATATCTTTCCATACCATCTTATGTGTATTTTCCACCCACGAATTCTATTAGCATAGCTAAGCATTCTATCATACGAAGTCTTTTAACTAGGAGATACTACCAAGATATAGTCTATAGGATAGCATAGCATAGTATAGTAACATATGAATAATTCTATCATGCTAAGATCTACGAAAATATCACTATTGCAATAGTGAAAATAATAGGACATGGGATGAAATATCACTTGCCTTGGTAGCTAGGGGAAAAGGTACAATCCACACTGCAACAAACTTCACAATCCACACAATCTACACAAAATCAATACAGCAACAATAATTCAATCAATAAAACATTACAAAAACATGAATGCATGCAAAATGCAATGATATGATCACAACTCTATAATATACAGAGTCTATAGTACCGAGGACAGAATACCTCATCTAAATGCATAATAAATACTCAAAATAATTTATAGAACAATTTTTGTGAACAAAATACTCCTAAAAAGGTTCTGCCTATAATTCAAATTTTTCAGAGGCAAAAGGGTGAAACAATGCCTCCATAATAAAGGTCTCTTTTTTATGAATCCATAGATACCAAATTTGTATTTTTCTGATTTGTGGAACAAAAGTTATTGAATTTCCAAGTTAAATACTAAATCAGTCTATTTTCTAATTAAACAAAAATAGTCTGGCGACGTGGCGTTATCCTATTGGCTGGTACCGGTTCGGTCGGATCGATTGCTGTGGGCCGTCAGATCTTAAGTGACTACAGACGGATCTGATTAGCCCGTACCCTTTCGTTTAGTGATCTAATCCTATCCGCTAGGATTTGATCAAACGGCTACTAAACAACTTGCCGGAGACTGGCGACGCCAGCGACGGCGCGCGGCGGTGGCACGTCAGATGAGTGATGCTCCGGCGATTCTAGAGGGGTAGGGGAAGAGGCAGTCTTACCGAGAGTTCGCGGTGGTCTCGGCGATCTGGTTGGTGGTCGTGATGGAGAGAGGGGAGCTCTGCTTCGCTCAGTATTCCTCGCCGGAGTTGCGTCGACGGCGGAGGTATCGGCTAAGCGTCGGAGTCAACGGCCTGGGGCTCAAACAAAAGAATTAGGGGGTCAGTGTGATGTGCCTCGACGAGCACAAGCAGCCTGTGGCCAAAAAGGAGCGGCGGGAACCTTGCCCTTACCGGAAAAGCCGTCAGAGGGTGGCGGCAGAGGGAGTTTGCCGGACTAGGTCCGTGTCGTCGACCTGGAGCAAGAGGGAGTACGTGGTTCAGTTAGTAGGTGCGCTAGGGTATGGTGAACCAGACGGGGCAGAGGGGAGGGCGCCGGGCGGCCTGGGCTCACCGGAATCGTCGCCAGAATGCCGTCAGTGAGCGGCGGTTCGAGCTCGAAATTAGGGGAGCCTGGGGGCTCTCCGGGGGTGGCGACTGGGGGAAATGATGAGGAGGAGAAAGGGGATTAAGTAGAAGCAGTTTCTGGGGAAATTACTACGTGAAACGGCCGGGATCAATTTGATTTCGAAACGGCTGAGAAAGGGGGGGCTGTTCGTCGCCGGGGGTTGAAGACGACGGGGTGGTGGGGTGACGTGGCGTGGGGTCGGTCTGTCAGCGGGAGGGGGTAGGTTGCTGGGGCATGCAGAAAAACAGAGAAGGGAGAGGAGTGGCCCGGGTGGGCTGTTGGGCCAGATTGGGCCAAAGGCCAGATTGCTGCTGCTGCTGTTTGAATTTCTTTCCCTCCTTTTCTTTTTCTATTCGAATTTCTTTTCTAGTTTTTGTTTGAATTAGCAAATGTGCTCCAAAAAGTCTCAAAATTTCACCAAATTTTTGGAGGACAAGTCTAATGCAATGTAGTACATGCCATGCTGATTTGAATGCACTAATGATGATTTTCAAATGAAAAATTTGGGATGTTACAATGTACCAACCGGAACATCTCAAACCTTTCTGTCCACCCAGGGTGAAAAAGACAAATGTCTGCCAAACCGGTAGGAAGTGGGCCCGGTTTGAACTACAGGTACGTGAGCTAATGCTCATGATTTTTTGAAAAAATCATATTTAGACTCACAATATGATGTTTCTTCATAGATCCCATGCAAGATTTAGTGATGATCATCACTTATCTTCATGCCTGCTGTTTTGACCATAGTTTGAAACGGGAAATTTTTGAAACGGGCATAATAAATTAAAAAAGAATGTCTGAACAATGTAAATCCTTCACGTGGTTTAATATTATGAGACATAGTGGCAAGGAAAAATACCAAACTTGGTAAATTGATTATGTCTCGAAAAAACCTTCACTAAATGACCAATCATGTTCGAGGTTTCCTGGCTTTCTGGTCAAATGACCAATGTTATGGATAGAATCAGGACATAGTTTGTGATAATGTGCCCATATTATGCACACATGTGCATCATGGTATGGCAAACAATGTTGCAGGAGAAAGTTTTCCTTTTTGTCGCATGAAAAAGGCCATTTCCATTTTCTGAGTGCTAAAGGGCCATATTTTTAAATATTTGAATGCATGTATGAATTATAGGGCCATATAGAATTATAGTTGTTTTTAAAATTATAATGGTGGCCATTAATCACCATGCATGGCCCATGCAAACCCCTCTCCTTTATCTTTCTTTTGGATTCTTTTTGGAATTTGGAGAAAAGCTTGATTTTTTGGAATACACTCAAGTGTGATCAAATTCGAATGGGTCCTTCATAGGTCATCTACTTCTCTTCTAGCTTGTTTTCTTCTTTTTGTAGCTTATTCAAAAGTGTGTGGTAAATAAATGAAATCAAACCAAATAAATGGATAGAAACAAGTCTAAACCTAAACTAACCTTTTACCCTAACCTCACCCCTCTTGGTGATTGATCCTAACCACACACCAGACACACCAAACCACCACCACCACCCCCTCTCTAACCCTAATCCCCCTAACCCGACCTTGCCATGGCGTGATGACCATGTGGTCATGCCATGTGCACCTCCACTCATCCTCTCTCACCTCTCCAACCCCCTCCTTTCTTGTTGTCCAAGAGGGACACCACCACGTCCCTGTCGTCCCCCAGGCCCTAGCTAACCCTGATCGCCCTTACCTGCCCAAGAGAGAGAGAGGAAAAGTAACCCAAGGTTACTTTTTCTCTAACCTAACCCGAGCTTGCCATCTACCCTCCCCGTCCTTATCTAGCTTCCCCGCACCCTCAACCCGATCTGGATCACACCTGGGCGCTGCCCCAAAGCCCCTTTGTCCCCTTCCACCTCTCTGCTAGCCCACCCGATCACCACCATCGGCCACTATTGGCTGTGATAATACAACACTTTTTAGCAATATAAATTGTGTCATTTGCCTATCATATCATGCTCCATCTAACTATTGCTATGCCTGATATGCATGATTACTTGTTTTTATTAAATTCAATATGAGATTTGCACATTTAGTAGTTTAGGTAGAATTTTATCCCTCTTCCTTGTCTTTGACATGTGTGTAGGTGTTGATGATGATTATGGATAAAACAAAGGCAAAAGGAACAAAGAGGGCATAGTATGGACGAGTTGCAGGGACCAGACTTAGCCATTTGAGGTGTTGGAAAAGTGAAATTTTCCAACTTCTCAAAATAAATATCCAAGACAATAGGGTTGTAAACCTCAACGATACGGACTCAACGAGCCCAAGAACACCCAAAACGGAGTTCGTATGAAGAAATGACGACCAAAATACGAAGGAGTGCAGACGGTTTGACGACCAACTATACGGCGGGAGCAAAAATTCCGGCCGTATAGCTCCCACGGTATAGTTGCCAAAAAGGTTGTAAACAACGGGATTTCGCCCTTCGGAAGCTCCAGAACCTTCCCGTCATATGACGGTATTGGGGGGACCCTAGGGCAGCCCCAAGGCCTATATAAAGGAGGGAGGAGTCAAAGAAGAGAGGAGGAAGCCACAATACACCATATACAAGATCTAGATCCCATCTACGGCCTCCACGGTGGCGCCCTGCCACCATGACGCCTCCATAGCCTCTATAGCTCCACCAAGATCCCATCAAGATAAACTCTTTAAATATTTGCTGCTACAAATACTGCAATAACCCTGTTATTGGTGCAGGAACCCAATCATCAAATTGGTGCTATTGCCAGGGAGCAAAGCTTTTGGTTATCTACTCGCACATAGTTTATTTCCATTTGTTGCTATTATCTCACTGCTTTGTTTTATATTGAAAACAATAAAAAAATTACAAAACCAAAAATTTATAAAAATTGTGGCTACTAATCATGTCTTCTGAGATAAAAGTTTGTTCTAGAGATAATACAAGCATAGTGGAGATAAAGGATTCAAGTTCATCAAGCCTGGTTGCTAGACATGAGCTGATAAATAAATTGCGGGACCAATTGGAATTTTATTCATTATGGTTGCATGCTAATGATGGATCTTATTGCACAATTTGTATAACAGATGACCACCTTAATTTTCAGTGTGAGTGTTCCAACAATCCTACTCTAGAAAATTATAACAGAGATAAATCATATGCTAGTTTGGAAGTACTAGAATACTTTCTTTTCAAAGGTGTAACTGAAATGGTATTTAGACTAGGAAGTATTGATGTTGAAAGTGAAGCACTTGATCGAGTTTTTAATTTAGTATACCTCATATTCCTCTTTTGCGACAATAATTTAAGTAATAATGCATTGGTATTATATTATTCGAACCGGTCTAAAACCGCCATGGAGAAAGATAACCTTTTGCAGGACTCACTAAAGAGCGAAGAGGAAAAGGAGAACAAGGAGGAATAACTGATCACCCACTCACACCTTCGACTCCTACTTTTGATTCTATCATTGCTATTAAAACACTAGTCGATGAAAAGGAGGAACAAAAAGGTGAGATTGACAAAGAGAGTCACACTACAACTTTTGTTTGTGATGCCTCTCACTCTAGTAGTGATTTTTATGATACTAAAACTATTGATAATTGTTCTGCGGAGGCCTTGTGCCTAGACACTCATATGGAGAGCATTAATAATAATGAACTAGAGATAGAACCTTACTATACTAACATGCAGGGTCCTGAACTCCCTGCTATGAAGGAAGAATACTATGAAGTATTCCCCTACATAGGTAACCAAGGTAAAGATTTAAGGATTTTATATGAATCTCAAATCCTCTCATTGCAGATATACATGGAGGCATGTTCACCAAGCTTGGTGCATCAACACTCGCTTGAAAGCGAGAACTTGTTCATCTACATGATGCCGATGCACCGTAAACGGGTACGACTCCGACCGAACTCTACTTCAAGATGGTCCAAGGTGGTATGTACAACCTCACCTCGAGTCGATATCCCTTGGGATCTAGGTGGGTAATGTATGGAGCATCCTAGCCTGGCTTTATGGCTTTAAAGAGAGCGCTTCTCGGGAGGCAACCCAGAAGTCATTAGGCGTCTTTCTTAGTCTTGTGTCTTAAATCTAGTTGCATTCATGTTGTATTGGTACTTTTATTCTTCGCATGTCTTGCTATCAGAGTAATGTTGTGGTAGTTTTGAAAAGGTAGAATTTATTGTCACTATATTATGTGTTGCATAAAATCAGTAAAAAGGAAGAGAAAATCAGTTTTAGGTGAATCCTTCAATTATATGTATTTGTTGGTCGAAAATTTAATCTGTCATTTTTCTATCGAAACATGGTGTTTCGCTAAGTTTCAGGTTAAGAAAGAATCCTCGAAGAAACAGGTAAATTTTGGCGAATCCTGAAGGTTTAACGACCAACTATACGGCAGGAATAAAAATTCCGGCCGTATAGTTGCGATCGTATAGTTATCGATGCCTTCATCAAAATTCGTTTCCAGGGTACA
This sequence comes from Avena eriantha, assembly GCA_910589775.1. Taxonomy (NCBI): domain Eukaryota; kingdom Viridiplantae; phylum Streptophyta; class Magnoliopsida; order Poales; family Poaceae; genus Avena; species Avena eriantha. The sequence continues at coordinate 431,736,624 of OU342745.1, forward strand.
GAAGGTTTAACGACCAACTATACAGCGGGACCTTTTTGGTTCGGCCGTATAATTGCATCCATATAGATATCAACACCATCTACCCTTCGATGTTCAAGGTACTGTAAGTTCAACGACCAACTATACGGCAGGACCTTTTTGGTCCAACCGTATAGTTGCACCCGTATATTTGGGAAAACCCCTCAAACGCCAACTGGAACGTAACCATTGCTCAAAATTTCATTATTTCTTCTTCCTTCTTCTTCTAAAAACGTCGAAACACCACCTGGGAGCTTCTCTCATGTTTTAGAGAAGCCGAGCGTATGTACACAATAAAGTTCTATCTCAGAAATTCCTTAAGTTGTAATTCTCTTTAGTAGTTCATGTTTTATTTTCGTTTTCTTTTATTAGTTGGGTGAACGAACTTCGTTCGTACACCAAACCGATACATTTTATTTTGTGTGTTATTTTCGCAGGGACTTGAACCTTGTGTGATGACGTGTACGGTAGTACCAACCGTGCAAACACTCGCATGAGCCACTTGGTTGCTTCAATTCAACGTTTCAACAATCGGTGTCTGGTAAACCTTCCAACTCGATTTTTTTTAAAATAAGCACATAGGGGCTGCACACTCGTGTCTCGTATCCTGTTTCACTTGCACCTCATCACAATCTAGGAGAGGCCACTTCTAGAATTAGTTTGTTGACTTATGCGTGGTGTTTAGGTTGATGAACCGACTCAGCGGGACTTGTATTTTTATCACTTGTGAGCTAACCCTGTGTCTTCAAAAACACAAAAGTATTTGGTTGTCTTTCTAGTCTTGTTCCTACCAGATCCTTAAGGAAGGCATACACCGGATCATGAAGAATTCATTGAAGCAAAGGTTCTTTGGCCATCAAAGTAGAGGTTAAAAGCACCTCAACTGTAAAGTGTGTCACCCTTGCTTTAACTTAAGCTTGGGGAGGTAACCACTTCTTATACTCTCTTTTGATAACTGCATTTTCTCTTTTGTTTTCATGATCTTGTCAAGTGTATATTTGGAAAGTTCTTAGCTTGGGGAGGTTATTTTGCATGCGTAGAGCCTTGTGCAAAGTTCTTTATCTTAAAAAAAATTCATGCTATTGTGTATACCTCTGTTTTAGAATGGTTGCTTAGGTGAGTTTTTGTTCATATTTATATAAGGGATATACTTGCTCATGTTAGGCTCCATAGAAGACAAGCCATAGCTTTGATGCACCTTATTCAACTTTTATCTAGCTTGTGAAAAATATTGTGATCCTCTAAATATACATTGCCATGTTCTCTACATTTTGAAAAGAAAAAAATATAATAAAGAAGTTCTTCGAAACTTGCTAGTTGTCACTGTTTAGAATTGTCTTAAAGTGAATGGTTATGGAGTAGCACGACCCCATAGTGTTTGAAATGATGGTCTTAATAGATGCTTACTGAGTGAGTTGTCAAATAAGAAATGATGTTTCAAAGTTTCGAGATTACATATGCCAAAATTTTGTCTTGGAAATCAAAGTGAGATATTACTTTATGTGTGTCTTGCGCCACTATCGCACAACATGGGTTGCTAACAACTCCGCTGGCCTTTGGACAATCCAAAAAGAGGAAACTCTTGCAGTTTGGCTATGAGTTGCCCAACATATGTAGCAAAAATGCTATATTTGGGTATGCATTGGTATTCTCATGGGCCTGTGTTAAAAGCAAAATTCGGAATACTCCTCTGACCGTTATGAGAAATCATTATACCAAAAAGGGAAACCTTGGTAATGGTCACGAGTGTCCTTCCTAGCCTACACAGTCTTGATTGAACATATACCACTCTTTTGGCAAGGTCTCATTACTAAGAAATATATTTTCTATGAGCTCAACAATCAAAGTTTGCACTTGAGAGACTTTAATAGATGGCATCAGTGGGCAGCATTGGAAAACTCTATTTCTATTTATGATTGACAACTAACCGTGTTCAACTTTGCCTTATACAAATAAAAATACAAAAATACAATAAAGTGCGTATAGAAGGATCACAAGTTTACTTGCAAGCTAGATTTAACTTTGACATAGGGCATAGAAGTTTTTGACTAATATCTAGTGGTTTGGAATAATATAACCGAGCTTATATTGCCTTGTATTATTATGTGCTCTCTTGCTTTGAGCTTGCAGGAAAAACAAGGATATGGTGCATTAATTTCCAATGATAAGTATTATCACATCCATTAAGTTATCGATCCCTTTTGCTCGAGGACGATCAAGACCTAGCTTGGGGAAGTTGATGGCTATGATAATACAACACGTTTTAGCAATAAAAATTGTGTCATTTGCCTATCATATCATGCTCTATCTAACTATTGCTATGCCTGATATGCATGATTACTTGTTTTTATTAAATTCAATATGAGATTTGCACATTTAATAGTTTAGGTAGAATTTTATCCCTCTTCCTTGTCTTTGACATGCGTGTAGGTTTTGATGATGATTATGGATAAAACAGAGGCAAAAGGAACAAAGAGAGCATAGTATGGAGGAGCTGCTGGGACCAGGCTTAGCCATTTGAGGTGTTGGAAAGTGCATTTTACCAACTTCTCAAAATAAAGATCCAAGACCATAGGGTTGTAGCCCTCGACGATACGAACTCAACGAGCCCAAGAACACCCAAAACAGAGTTCGTAAGAAGAAATGGTGACCAAAATATGAAGGAGTACACACGGTTTGACGACCAACTATACAGCGGGAGAAAAAATTCCGGCCGTATAGCTCCCGCCGTATAGTTGCCAAAAAGGTCGCAAATTACGGGATTTCGCCCTCCGGAAGCTTCAGAACCTTCCCTAAGTCATATGACGGTATTGGGGGAACTCTAGGGCACCCCCAAGGCCTATATAAAGGAGGGAGGAGTCAAAGAAGAGAGGAGAAAGCCACAATACACCATATAAAAGATCTAGATCCCATCTACCGCCTCCATGGCGGCGCCCTGCCGTCGTGCTGCCTCCATAGCCTCTACAGCTCCACCAAGATCTAGATCTCCATCAACACCATCAAGCCATCCAAGCAAGAAGAGGAGGAGAAGGAGGATGCCACCATCACCACGCCGCCATCACCACACCATCATCACCATCTCCATCGCCGCTACTCCTTCATCCTTCCCCATCATGATCCCCGTGATGGGTTGTAACATGCCTTGAACCCCCTTTTATTAATGTTATGATGATTTGAGTAATTGAAGTGTGGTGTGTTCTTGTTAATTAATATGTTCGTGCTTTCTCTTTACATTGTTCTATTCATGATATTATTCTAGTGATTGGAGACATCCAATTCATTGTTGAGGTATTTACTAGGATTCACGGAGTGTCACAAAACTTATCATTAGTCTCTACTCTTCCATGGGTACCTGACAAGTCCAGGGGTAGAACTAATAGGCTATTTCCTATAAGTGATTTGTGGAGGCAATAGAAGCTTGGGATGCACTGCCCAGAGTTCCTTCAAGATCACTCATGATATATATAGGTATATTGTTGCGAATTGCTTGACCCCAAAGTGACAGATGGGATATCTTGTGACTAGCACATTTGCTTAGGAGTACGGTTATTCATAGAACTTAATGCCTTTGCTCTGGTTTACCTTGATTGGTCTTGTTACCTTAATACACTATTCTCTTACGACATGACCCATGTCCGAAGAGGGTGTGGACAATTGAGTTGTCTAGTTGCCACTTACCAACGGTGGGAGACAACGGTATATGAGGGACCGCCACAATTATAGTTAATAGCTATTTCATAAGCACTTATCATGCACACCGGTATACACAACATTACTTGAGGAATCATAGCATTAATATTTCATCTCATTGCATTCACCCATTTTCAGTTTTACTTTTGTTCTAGTTTTCTTCCAGTCCTAGTAGTAGTTATTACAAAACATCTTAAATTCATTTATCCTAGCAACTTATAGAATAGGCTATTTCCAAATCACGGTTTGGGTGCGAACGTGGTCGCATTGACAACGTGGCTGCGGGGTCATGTTCGCCGAGCTCCCATCGGGACAAACTCTGAAAATATTTGCTGCTACAAGTACTACAATAACCCTGTTATTGGTGCAGGAACCCGGTCACCAGCCACCATTGGCTACCTCTGTTCCGGTGAGTAGAGGAGGAGGCAAGGAGCACTGGGTGTTGGGGAAGAGCGAGGAGCCGCCCGTGCCCGCACCTATACTCGGAGTCGAGGAGGAGCAGGCCAGGAACTAGCCGAACACTCAGACGCCTGAAGAAAAACCCTAGCTCGAGGTCGCCAGCACTGCCGTCATTTACCGTTGCCACAAGCCCATCCGTCAACACCAGCAACCCCGAGTTGAGCCTCTAAGTCCCCTAGACATGTTACCATGAACGCGTGCTTCCTAGACGCGTCGCTCGTTCCGTTGAACACCCTGCGTGCACCGCCGCTTGTCACCACCCCTGATTGCTCGCTTCATTGTAGCGCGCCCCTCGCCTAGCCACGTGTGCCACGAGCCCCGCATCGCTCTGTCGCATCATCTCGAACCATCGCCGCTTCCTGGAGTCCATATGGCCACGCCGCTGTGACACGGCCATGATGGTCCCGTTCGCCACCACGTCGATGGTCGACAAGGATGAACCCCTGCAGCTTATCCCCGCCCGCGAGCCAACCTAGCAACGACCGCAGCCTGACCGTAGTGGAACCGTGCCACCAGCGTGAACCCTAGGTCCTAGGATCGAGCCCCCATGCACTCTGTTTTCGCTGTCGCACGCGGACGTTTTTGTCCGTCAGTTTCACCAATTAGAGCTGGGAAGAGAAATAGTAGAGCGCGCCATTTTGCGATTACCCCCTACACCTTTTTCCCGTCAACACGTAACCCCTAGATCCCACACGTGTCACCTAGCTCCTGGACTGGCATGTGCGTTGGCTCGCTGGACCCGGACCCCACATGTCATGTGCTAGGGCTATCTAGGCCTGAGTATAAAAAGTCCTTGCGGTATTTCTAAAATAAAAATAAAAACAAAAATTGAATAAATTTTAATAAATTCATATCTTTTTATATAATTTGAATTTGAAAAAAAAATGCTAAACGAAAAGTGTTTAAAATTTAAAGATGATTTCAACTATAAATTCAGATTTGACCATAGTCAACCCTAACTAGTCAAACCTATGACATTTGACCCGTTTTGAATTATTTGCATTAAATAATAATTTTAAATTCATAAATTCAAATTTTGCAAATTATATATGTTTTCTGATCAGAAAAATGCCAGGAATTCAAATATGCCATCCAAAATAACTTTTGAGAAATCTAAAATTTCGAAATAATTTATTTTCTAATGAATGCCTTTACCTTAATAAATTCATAACTTTAATTCCGTAATTCCAAATTCGACAAATAATATGTCTAAATCGATTAGCTCGACGAGCCTGTTCTGATTATGCATTCCATGATATGAATCGAAGCATGCATCATATAAATAATTAAAAACCTGAATGGTTTATGCATGAAAAAGTTGACCAAATAATTAATGAAAGTGCTTATTTCTTGTTTCCACACCTCACCCTTGCCATGCTATGTTATACCATGCAATTGTGCATCATTCCATCATGGCATACCTTGTTTTCTTGTTGCATATGATTTATATGATTGTGCAATGTATTTATTTCGGCCCTTGTGTGTTTGTTTTTTATTCGGATAGACACAGAGCAAGGAGAATACCAGGAGCCTCGGGAGTATTACCCGGATCCTTCTTATTCCACAACTGAACTAATAGGCAAGAAATTCCCCATGCTTGCATACATATAGTACCTATGCTTCTATCTTACTCTTGCATCATTGAGTCGCGATTGCATTAAATTGAATCCCAAGTATTGCATAGCCTTTACTTTTAAACCGCACCGAAGCTTGTATCCTCCATCCTATGAGCCATTACTACAGGAGTTGTTTGGGTCATGCGAGTCATAGAATTGCATGTGTAGGGTTTGTGTGAGTCTTTGTATAAGAGGTACCTAAACAACTTAATCTGAGTAGTAATGGGATAATTAATGAAAGAGGCACCGGTGAGCATTATTTGCTATTTGGTTCTTTAAGCTCACTTGTGTCCCGTAGGACCCCGAGTACTTGATTCATGTTCCTTGACTATCGCACTATCCGCATGTGGGACCATGAATCCCCTTCGCCTGATCTTGATTCACACTTTATTTCTTGGGGACACAAAGTAGTTCGGGGCTTTATTACTATCTTGTACTTATTGCATCTCTTACTGCTTTATTTACGATTGCACGTGGAGCGCCTGTACTTTTTAGGAATGAGGAATGTTTTCACGGTATCAACAAGCCTAGTCGCACTTTCGGGATCCCAGTCGTTTATAGCCATTGGCACAAACCTTGGGTCTGTCTCGGAGCCGGCCAACTTTGTTGCGGGTAGCTTAATGGGGTGGCCCCCTGAAATGATTTATGCATCATGTGAATGCATTTTCATGAGGCCTTGTTGGGTTTTATTTGGTTTTTCCGAGGTTGATCGTGTTGTTGGAAATATGCCCTAGAGACAAATAGTAGTAAGGACTATTATCATATTTCATATAGTTTATGATTAAATTTTATATCATGCTATAACTATATTGAGTGGAAACATCAATACACGTGTGATATACAAACAACCAGGGGTTCCCAGTGAAACTCTAGTCACTGGTTCATTGGTCAACAGATGATCATGTTTCCTGATCATGTGGCATTTATGCCAGTTGGCAATGGAGTCATCTCATTCCGAGAATGAGATGATGAACCAATACCCAACCTAAACATCTTGACCCAATCATGTCACGAAGTTCAAGTTACGATGATTAGAAATGGATCCTCGTAGACTATTCCTTAGACCGTGAGGCTATATCAATCACTGTCTCCCGAGAGTCCTTTGATAGCATCAAGCGCCACTTAGTAATACAGTGGTTATAAAGGTGTGTTCAGGTACTCGGAGGAAACCGTTGAGGCAATATATGTCAAGAGCGGGATTTGTCCGTCCATGTGACGGGAAGATACTCAAAGGGCCCACTCGAAGAAGTTATATCCAATAGCTGCGCAACGTGTGATTTGATCACGGGGATATCACTTGTCGGAACAAGTCAAGTAGCATTGTTCAGTAACGAGATTGAACACGACATGGAGATGTCATTGATAAAATCTCGGGCAATGCAAGTATCGAGAGACAAAGGGAATAAGACATGACTGTCCCGGTTCAAACGACGAAAGATCTTCGTGGAACACACAGGGGTCACATGGCCATCCAGGTCCCTCTATCGACCATTGGTGCGGGAGTGTCCCGACCATGTCTGGAGTGTTCCCGAACCGTGGGTTATCATGCTTAAGGGCTTGATGATACTTAGAGAGTGTTTATAGGATCGGAAGAATCGCTGAAGAATAGTAGAGAGAAAACCGGAAGCGTTTCGGTAAGTCCGAAGGATGTCTGTAGTGGAGGTGGAAGGTGTTCCATAGCCACGGAGATTGAATAATATGTGAATGAATGTTAAATATTGATTTAATCATTTATTCATAATTATTTAATAAAGAGAAAATCAATTTAAATGGTCAAAGGCTTAATGGGCCAATTTCTGGAGGGAGAGGGCCCATTAGGGGAAAGGAGAGAGGGAGAAGGGGCAAGGGGGCTGGCCGGCTGGTCCTAGCCCCCCGCGTGGGGCCCACTAGGGTGGCCGGCGGCCACCCCTCCCCCCTCCTCTCCTTTAGTCCCACCCCGGGACTTTGAGGGAGGTAGTACCTCCCCTCCCCCTATATATAGTGGGGGTATTCGGCCAGATAAATACACCAATAATCAATAAAGGTCTTCTCACTTTTCGGAGGACCTCCAGTTGATATTTTCTCTCTCCCCCTCTCTCTCTTGTGACCGTGATCCCAAGTCTGGACTACGCGAATGAGAGATATCTTCACCGTGGAGCACCGTCGCGCTGCGGAATTCAGATCCAGGAGCTCTACTTCCGCAACTGCTGCTGGATTAGGGAAGTGGGAGTCATCGTCAGGCACCGGATGTGTGTAACTCCCCGCGAGGTGTCACACTTGAGGCACTCAAGTCGTTGGAGCCAGAGAAGCGCAAGGACTTCATCACGACCTTGAGGTCGGCTTCAGCTCGTCTACATCAACCACGCTCTCATGAGCATTGACAACACTTTTCAGTCTTCAAGGGTAAGTTCGTGAAAATCCCCTCCCGTTACTGTATTACTAATAGATGGGTCCTGGCAGCTTCAGGGGTTCAGGGGCGTAGGGTAAAAATTTATTGTTGTCATACGCGGAACCCCTACAGTGGTATCAGAGTTAGATCTATGCGTAGTAATGCCAGTACGGGTAGAACACACGAGATGTAGCGTGTGGGCGTTGATCTTTTAGTTGTTACCCTCCCACGTGTACTTGTGTATACCGCAGTAATGCTTGATGAAGCGTCCCCCAACCGACTTTACGCATTTGCGAGACTGGTCCACGCTTGACATACGGCTTGTACCGTATAAAGTGGCTTAGGAGGGTGTCTGTCTCTCTCGCATTAGTTGGTATACCATTTGCAACGGAGGGCCCCGAAAGGGGTGTAGTAGAGACAACTACTTGATCAACATTGTGCTGAAAGTCCGTAGGTAAGAATAGTTCTTGTGCGAAAGCCCATTCAGCCACGTAAAACATGCAAAGATAAAGTAGAGGCGTCTAACTTTGTTTTGCAGGGGGCATTGCTTTGTGATATGGTTGTGGCAAAGGTAAAGTGATTACCTTTTGTTACGTAGTAGTAGATAGTCATGGAGGTGACGGACTACCACACCAGAATGACACTGGTACCCTGGTGTCTACGGTGCCGGTACCCTGGCGCCGGAACCCGGTGACGGCGGATGGAGATCACGACGACCATATCACATCGCATTTACATTCAATGTTATTATTTGTATATCTTATTGTGTGCTAGTATTAGATACTCGACGGTAGCCTAATAAGATGATCCTTGTTAAAATTACCAATGATTGTGTTCCCCCTTAGTGTGCACCACCAAGAAAGCTCTTCGGTATGAGGCGATCCAGGGTACAGGCCTAGGTGTCAGACATATCTACGTTCACATACAGTGGGTGTAAGCCATGTTGCACAGCGAATACACTAAGGTTGAGTTGGCGAGCCTAGCATGTGCACACATGGCCTCGAAACACGGATGGTCGAAAGATCGAGCACGAGTCGCATGAATGATGTGATCGACGTTTAGCGTCCACCCTAGAACCCACATCGATGCAGTGACGATCAGGGGAAATGTGGCTGATAGGGGTCGTGTTATCACTAGGAACCCTTTTGGGGATAGGTGTTTTTGAGTGGAGTTATTATTAACTCATTTAATTATAAAAAATTTCTAAATTCCTTTTGCAATTATAAATGTAGAGATGGCTCACCGTGAAGCTTACTTTGTCATTGAGGAATGGGTAAAGGGTGAGAAACTTAGACTTGATGGATCCAACTTCCCTAGTTGGCTTGTGCGCCTGAATGATCTCCTTACTAGGAATCATGTGGTAGACTACATACGCCGCACGATGGATTTGACTAAGCCAGACTACTATGAGACCACACAAGAGCTGGCAGACCGCTACTATCGTCAAGAGATGTCCACCTACATTCAGATAATAATGCATTACGGGATGGTGGATGAACTCCATCCGATCATGGGTGATCTTGATCCATATTCGATGGTGGATCAGCTGAGAGCAGAGTTCATAGGCCATGTGCGCATGTGGAATCACGAGCTGCTTAGAGAGTTCCTTTCCATACAGATGGAGGAGCATACATGTCTGAAGGGTCACTTGGAACGCATGATTGATGCACACATAAGACTGCTTTACTTCGTGGATTACTGGATGGATGATCCATTTGCGGTAGGCGTACTGCTTCGATCATTGCCTCCCAGCTATGAAGGACATGTCCGGAGTAGCATCATGAGTGGTGATACGGAAACATTGGATTTCCAGGAGTTCATATTACGTTTCAGGAACGTAAAGATTGAACCAATCACCAGAGAGGTCATCGATGACAAAGGTATATATTTGATATACAGTTTTATAAATGTTATAATCTTGCAAACACATTTGCAGTGTTAAGTATATCTGATACTTGTTCTGTTTTGCTGAAAACAGGTCCTTTTGCATGAGACGTGCTTGCTGGAGAGGAGGTGACGATGCGTGTTGATGGCGAGCATGATGATGACGACCGACGACACTCTCCCTCGACATTTATCATTTAGTTTATGTTTTAGGATGACTATTGTAATCAAGAGATTGTGAACTTCTTTAGTGTGTCTCACACTTTGTGAGACGGTTATTCATACGAGTTTGTAACAAACAGTTGTTCCAATTTTATGAATGATTTCTATTCGTGTTCATATCTTGTTTGATTATGTGTGAATTATCCTTGTTGTTAGAAACTAATTGATAATACATGAACATTTGTAAAACATTAAAATGCCTTGTTTAAAATACCCAACTTAAATGATATTTCATTACAGAATGAAAACCATTGTTTAAATTCAAAGTTGTGTGATAATATGTGAAAGTCATTCGATTTCTTGTCACATATAAATCATGCCTAAGTTCGGCAAAATAACTTGAACACCGTGTATTACTTGAATACAAAGTGTTTAATGAATTGTTAAAAGTAAATACATATCCGATGTATTGTGTTTTGACGAAAATGGTAATTATCATTAAATGATTGTTTAAATGTGTAAAGTAGTTTACCAAAGGAAACACGAATATGAAACTATTTGATTTGATCAAAGTGTTTCATCAATAAAAGGGTATAAATATAAAAGAGAATCTAATTACTATGATTTGATCAATAGTAATGAAATTTGAATTTATAAGAATGGCATAAAAGAAATTGTGGAATGCAATGCGTTATGAAACGTCAAAATGCAAAGCATCACAATGTGATATTAGATATCAAAGTGGGTGAATAGAAGGCACCAAATAAATCGTTGTAGTGTAGATGTAGAGACCATTAGTTAAGAAATAGTTAGCACTCAATTAGAATGTAGTGAACCATTTGAATTCATGAAAGTTTTGGGGTTATTCGATATAACCAAAACAATAGCGAATAAGTACTTGTAGAGTATTCATAGGAAACTTTGAATACGAAAACCATAGCTAAACCAAAAGAGAAGCAAAACAAGTATTGCTTGGATTTTGGTGCATTCTTGAGAAAGTTCACTTTTAGTGACATTTCTCGATTATGGAGCAAATGGAAGATAGTGAAAAATAAGATGAGGATTCAAATCCCTACATCTGAGTGTTGAGAAGCGCAACGGAAAACGTTCCTGAACGATTCTCTTCACAAAGGAAAGAATCAATGATATTGGTCATTGTGTTTTCCCCACTGGTGTTTCACTACATGAAGTAGGATTCAAAATGTAACCCATATCTTGTATGGAGACATTTGTGAATTATTTGTCATGATTCTTGGAATATGACATACCTACGAACTACTAAGGATATAATGGTAAACTAGAATTATAAGAAATCCTAGAAGCAAAATTCCCTTGAGATTAGAAAGCAATTTGTTGCTGAATCTCACAAGTAAAAGGGCTTACTTGGAATTTTCCCAAATGACTGCAAAGCCATAGTGGAAAAAGGGGTGAATGACAAAAGAACAATTTGTCAAGTATTGGACGAATTCAAATGAATTTGATTCAAGTGTGCTAAATGTCTAGTGGATTTAAAACTAGTAAAAGTACTAGTATCTCATAGTAAATCTCCAAGTTTGATATTTGATCAAAGGATTTTGAAGTTATTCAAAATAGTGAGTGGATATGCAATTTGCATGAAATTGAGTGGGAGCTATGAAAGTCTTCCTAAAACAATATGTGATTGACATATTTTTGAGTGGGAGCTTATACAGTGATTCTTAAGGGTGTTAAGAATAAAAGCGCAAGTACTTATGAATAATGATTTATCAGGTGTAGAAGTTGATAATAGGTGTATTATGATATTATGTAGTATTCCTTAAGGGATTCTGAAAAGGGTTTCAGAATAGAAGTTAATTAAGGAACTGGTCCTCAATAACTCAAATTAGGAATAGTATTAAGTTTAACATCAATAGAAAGAAAAGGATGATCATCATCCACTATGTTGAGACATAGGTTCTATCTTAGAAAACCAAGATGATAACATAACCTAATATATGATCCAATAAGGAAACGTTTGAAAAGTGATTAAGTTTGAATCATGAAACATTGAGCTAAGTTTTTCCGCAGTGTATGATAGAGAACTGTAGACATATTTTTCCAAATCCATAAAGGATGACATATCTTAAAATATAAAGGGTTATGTTATAAGGGAATATGTTGGAAACTCCTGTAAATACCAATTAAAGTCAAGTAGGAAGCGAGGTGAACTAAAACATCGAAAGCTGCACATTGTGCACTAGTGTTTCGATGAATACATTTATAATAATAGATAAGGGTACCATCTAAAGTGTTGTATAATGTTATGGCAGGGCTAGTTCGCTTTTAACGTAGAATGATGTGTCCCAGGGCACAGTGCCCATGAGAAAGCCCTCGAGGTTGATCTAAAGTCACTGTAGGCTCCTGGAATCAGTCCTCGTTCTGCTGTCATAGCGACAATGCATACACACAGATGTTATCATGTGATGATAAAGTATTAATGTCAATCAAGGTGACATTAGTAAGTTGCAAAGGATTTGGGACTGTAAAGTACAGAGCCAAGACTCAACCTCTTCCATGAGCAAGCATGTTCAGGGTACCGGATATATGGTGCCAAAGATTGAGAACAAATGCAGCTAGTGTATTTGTACTCTAGTGCAAGCGGGAGACTGTTGGAAATATGCCCTAGAGACAAATAGTAGTAAGGACTATTATCATATTTCATATAGTTTATGATTAAGTTTTATATCATGCTATAACTATATTGAGTGGAAACATCAATACATGTGTGATATACAAACAACCAGGGGTTCCCATTGAAACTCTAGTCACCGGTTCATTGGTGAACAGATGATCATGTTTCCTGATCATGTGGCATTTATGCCAGTTGGAAATGGAGTCATCTCATTTCGAGAATGAGATGATGAACCAATACCCAACCTAAACGTTGTGACCCGGTCATGTCACGAAGTTCAAGTTACGATGATTAGAAATGGATCCTCGTAGACTATTCCTTAGACCGTGAGGCTATATCAATCACTGTCTCCCGAGAGTGCTTTGATAGCATCAAGCGCCACTTGGTAATAGAGTGGTTATAAAGGTGTGTTCAGGTACTCGGAGGAAACCGTTGAGGCAATATATGTCAAGAGCGGGATTTGTCCGTCCATGTGATGGGAAGATACTCAAAGGGCCCACTCGGAGAAGTTATATCCAATAGCTGCACAACGTGTGATTTGATCACGGGGATATCACTTGTCGGAACGAGTCAAGTAGCATTGTTCAGTAACGAGATTGAACACGACATGGAGATGTCATTGATCAGATCTCGGGCAATGCAAGTATCGAGAGATAAAGGGAATAAGACACAACTGTCCCGGTTCAAACAACGAAAGATCTTCGTGGAACGCACAGGGGTCACATGGACATCCAGGTCTCTGTGTCGATCATTGGTGCGGGAGTGTCCCAACCATGTCTGGAGTGTTCCTGAACTGTGGAGTATCATGCTTAAGGGATTGATGATGCTTAGAGAGTGTTTATAGGATCGGAAGAATCGCTGAAGCATAGTAGAGAGAAAACCGAAAGGGTTTCGGTAAGTCCGGAGGATGTCCGGAGTGGAGGTGGAAGGTGTTCCATAGCCACAGAGATTGAATAATATGTGAATGAATGTTAAATATTGATTTAATCATTTATTCACAATTATTTAATAAAGAGAAAATCAATTTAAATGGTCAAAGGCTTAATGGGCCAATTTCCGGAGGGAGAGGGCCCATTAGGGGAAAGGAGAGAGGGAGAAGGGGCAAAGGGGCCGGGCGGCTGGGCCTAGCCCCCCCCTGCGCGGGGCCCACTAGGGTGGCCGGCGGCCACCCCTCCCCCTTCCTCTCCTTTAGTCCCACCCCGGGACTTTGTGGGAGGTAGTACCTCCCCTCCCCCTATATATAGTGGGGGTATTTGGCCAGATAAATACACCAATAATCAATAAAGGTCTTCTCACTTTTGGGAGGACCTCCAGTTGATATTTTCTCTCTCCCCCCTCTCTCTCGCTCGTGACCGTGATCCCAAGTCTAGACTACGCGAACGAGAGACATCTTCACCGCGGAGCGCCGTCGCGCTGTGGAATTCAGATCCGGGAGCTCTACTTCCGCAACTGCTGCTGGATCGGGGAAGCGGGAGTCATCGTCAGGCACCGGGCGTGTGTAACTCCCCGTGAGGTGTCGCACTTGAGGCACTCAAGTCATTGGAGCTAGAGGAGTGCAAGGACTTCATCACGACCTTGAGGTCGGCTTCGGCTCGTCTACATCAACCACGCTCTCCTGAGCGTTGACAACGCTTTTCGGTCTTCAAGGGTAAGTTCACGAAAAGCCCCTCCCGTTATTGTATTACTAATAGATGGGTCCTGGCAGCTTCAGGGGTTCAGGGGCGTAGGGTAAAAATTTATTATTTTCATACGCGGAACCTCTACATGTGCATGTGTTGCTCTTTGTGTACCCCTGCAGGGTAAATCTTTCTGAAAGCCGTGTCCGCGGTTATGGACAACTTGGAGCATAGCTAAAGTACTACCTTTAATTTGACTAAGACATGACTAGTAAATAGTGCAACACTCACGGAATGGTTAATAAAATTGCCAATGGATGGGATGTTATTCCACCTTCTCGTTGGTAAGCGCGAAGAAGGGTGAGCGATGTTTATTTATGTTGCTTATATAACTGCTATTAATAATTAACGGTCGTCCGTCCATCTCTGGTTGGGCGGATGTGTAGCGTGTCTCTATAGTACTTTTTAGATATTATCTTTTACTACAATTGTGTCACCCCTAGGTCGTTCCCTTAGATGCATTAAGACTTGCTAAGTACCCCTAGGGTCTCACATGATAAATATTTGGTTCAGATGGACAGGTATACTCCCAGGAAGGCTACTAGGTCGAAGAGACTGATGATGGTGGCAACGACTATCAGGTGTAGAGATTCTGGGGATGGAGATCCATGAGATCTATGGGCGGGATATCCTTATTTTTCGGGCATCTTATGTCGATTTGCTTCTTATCCGTACTCGGATCATGTTTTCTGCTTCCGCTTGATACTTTGTTGCGTGATGTATGAGGAGGTATCCTAAACTATTATAAATATCTAGGATATTTGGATCTTGCCATAGGGTGTTGAATATTTCTATTTCTATTGTTTCTATATGGTGTGACTCTAATGTTTATTGTAAGTTGTAGACATCCATACTCATTTGTGTATGTCATGGTCGCATTACCTATCGATTACACCGCTCGCTCTAGTCCCGATGTTCTAAAAGTGGGAGAATGGTTGGCCGGTACCATGCCCTGCTCCACAAGGTGGTCCTACTGTGTGTGGCTACGCGGCCCCACGGTAGTACGTCCTATCTACTTTTGGTTCGTCTAGGCTTGAGCTTAGAGCGTAAGGTCCGAGGTATTACAAACAAGCAACGGGTGGATATACATCCATAGAGATCATACCCTTGAAGACCGACAAAGTGTAACGAGATTTGACGGGTGGATGATGTAGTCGTTCGCTTGCACACAAGTTCAGGCCACCGAACAACCTCCACCTCCTCGCTCCAGCGATGCAGCGAAAGCAGAACTCCTTCCAGACTAAATGCCACCAAGAACATGTATCTTGCTAATCCGAGACCATGGGGAATAATTCTAGAGGGGGAGAGAGATCCTTCATGAGGAGGTGTACTTTGTGAGGGAGGAGAGGGAGGCCTTTTATAGGGGAGCCCATGGCCAGCGGCCAAGGAGGAGCCCCTCTACCTCTTCTCATTCATCTGGGTGGAAGCTCCACACACATAAACATGCCTCCACTCAAAATTCCACTCACATGCATTAAATTTCCACCAAATTTAATGCAACTCTCATTTAATAAAACTCTTTTATTTATTTTATTCAGAATTTTGTTAATTACTTTAATTAACAAACATTCACATAAAACCCCATGCAACATTTCAATACAACATGCAGAACCAATTTCAGCAATTTCACCCGAAACAATTTTGGTGTCCATTGAAATAATTCCAGCGCTTTGCAATTCTTTCGTTTGAAACATATTTTCTTGAAATGGTGTTGGTATCCCTTAAGTGTGTCACCCTACGGTTCGTGAATAATACTGACATGATCGAGACCCCTCTTTGATCAATAATCAATAGCGGGACCAGAAGATCCATACTGACTCCCACACATTCAACGATGACTTTTGTGATCATGAGAACCTTTAATGCTAGTAACTAAATCCCTTTGTCTCACGATATATTACATGTCTGAGATTCGATCATCAGTCTCACAATATCTAGTTTGTTCTCGTTGCTGACATGCACTCTTTTCTCGTTCCCGTGATATATCATTCTAGTGATCATATCACTTGCTTGCAAGCTATCTCAATGTGATATCACCGAGAGGGCCCAGAGTATATCTATCCGTCATTGGGATGGACAAATCCCACTCTTGATCCATGAGCCTCTACATAACACCTTCGTAGCACTGAACCCACGTTTATAGTTACCCTGTCACGGTGTGACGTTTGATGTTATCAAGGTACTCTTCTAGTGTTAGTGATTGATATGATCTCATGGTCTAAGGACTAGTATTACTTCGTATGATGTTATAGCAATATAAACATAATGACTTTTATTGTGATGCTATACTTCGGATGAATGTTCATCACATCATTCCACTAATGTTGTGATCTCGTTATTAACAACATCCAATGTCCATGATCAGGGAACCTTGATCATCATGTTAATCAACGAGCTAGTTTACAAGAGAGGCATAACTAGGAACTTTCTATTTGTTTATTAAACACACATGTATTAACGTTTCCAAATTAATACATTTATAGCATGCAAAATAAACATCTATTATATACTTGGAATACATATAATAACAACTTTATTATTGCCTCTCGGGCATATTCCCTTCAGTATCCCACTTGCACTAGAGACAATAATCTAGTTACATAGTGATAAATCTAACACCCATGGAGTTCTAGTGTTGATCATGTTTTGCCCTAGGGAGAACTTTAGTCAATGGATCTGCTACATTGAGATCCGTGTGTACTTTACAAATCTTTATATCTCCATCCTTGACATGCTTGTGGATGGAGTGAAACCGGCGCTTAATATGCTTGGAATTCTTGTGAGACCTTGGTTCCTCGGTGTTGGCTATGGCTCAATTGTTGTCACAATAGATCACCATTGGGTCCAATGCACTGGGAGCCACACCTAGTTCGGTTATGAACTCCTTCATCCAAACAGCTTCCTACGCTGCTTTCGAAGCAGCAATATATTCCGCCTCCGTTGTCGATATTGTCACCACAGGTTGTTTGGAGCTCCTCCAACTAACTGCTGCTCTGTTCATGATAAATACGTATCTAGATTGAGACTTGAAGTCATCCGGATCAGTGTCAAAGCTAGCATTGACATAACAATTAGCGACCAGCTCTTCTTCACCTCCATATACAAGAAACATTTACTTAGTTCTTCTTAAGTACTTAAGGATCAGATTGGTACCTACCAGTCAAACTAATAGCATGTGCCACATCCGGTCTTGTACATAGCATGGCGTACATTATAGAGCCTATGGCTGAAGCATAGGGGATCTTATCCATTATCTCTCTTTCTACCGCCGTAGCCAGACTTTGAGTCTTACTCAATGTCTTGTCTTGCAACATAGGTAAGAACCCCTTCTTACTTTCGTCCATTTTAAACTTCTTTAAAATCTTATCAAGGTATGTAATCTGTGATATCCCTATTAGGCATCTTGATCTATCTCTATAAATCTTTATGCCTAATATGTATAACGCTTCACCAAGGTCCTTCATCGAAAATTTGCTGTTTAGATAACATTTATGTAACATCCCAAAACTTTAATCCAAGTTATCAAGATCCAAATCACCCAATTTAGGGTTAACAAAAACTTTTTCCATTTAAAATATTTAAGCATTTATATGTGTGTTGCATTAAATAGGAGTTGTTTTAAAATGCCATGATTGTTTGTTCTAATGGTTGTAAAATGACTCTAAGATGAATTCCACATCATCTAGATCATTCCCAAGCAAAATCGAAAGAAAAAGAAATCAAATACAATTAATAATGGAAATGGTCAGTTTGGCCATTTTAATCAACTAGCCCACTTTCGGTATTCCTAGAACTCAATTTCCAATATAAATAATTATGGATCTTTGCACCCCTTGCTAGTACAAGTAGTGATGTACCAAGACCCACTTTGTGATCTTCCAAAAACATTCAAACTCTAAATTTACAAGACAATTGAAAATGGAATCTAGTTCAATATGTCTAGATAACCTTTTTTCAAAAACCATCCAAATGAACTCCATTTGACAAATCCTAGTAACCAGAGATGCTTAAGCATGTGACTAACAACTCCACCAAATCTCATTTCAAAATTCAAAATTTGAATTCTTGCGGCCGTTGTGTCGAACACTTGGTGAGCAGAATCAAACTGGCCTAACTATCACTGTTTTTGATCAGAATTTGTCGAGCCATTTGAACCCAATTCAATTCCCTTGTCTCCCCTAACCCCAACTAGGCCATCAAGGACCTACCAAATGGCCTAGCACCACAATGCCGCGTCACCCCGAGGCCATGCTCGCCGACCAACCGTGCTCAAGCCGCAGGAGACCACCAACCCCTCTCTGCCGCTCCTGGAAGGAAGGCGTGACCTCACCACCGTCCACGGTCCACCCCATGACCACTACTAGCCCCTGGACCACTGAGGCCAAGCCCTGCACTAAGTCTTTGCGTCGCGCCAGCGCACGCCAGAGCACCATCGCCGACAGAGCGCCACACCCCGCGCCTCGACCCTAGACCACGCACGCCACTCTGCCTTGACCACCTCAACCCGCCAGACACGCCCTTACCCTGCCGCTCGACCCACAGTCGCCGGGAACCACGTCGAGCACCGCCTCTATCTCTCAGAGCGCGCGACGCTCTCGACCGTAATCCACTGCCCCTAGCACCGCCATTAAGCCCTAGCTGACCGCCAGGGAACCGCCCACCGTCTGCCTACCTCGCCCACGCCGATAGCCCCCTGTGTCGTCACCGACGAGCTTCGCCCACACCTCTCTGCCGCCTCGCCGGGCCTATATAAGGGGGCCTCCCCAACACCATTTCTTCACACTCTCACACTCCCCTCTCTCCACTAGTCCTTCCTCACCTCTCGTTGGAGCAGTTCGAGCAGCCAGCCGCCGGAATTTCGCCGGAGATAGCCGTAGCAGAGGAGGAGACGCTGCCGTCGATTTCGTCCACCCCCGGAGCTACCGCGACTTCGCTTGAGCCCATTGTCGTCTCCTCGTTTGTTTGCCCGCCTCGCCGCACTCGCTGGAGCCCTGGTACAACCTCACCGGACCTCCACTGAGCCGTTAGGGTTCCTCCTTGCCAGCGACAAGTCCGTCATCGATGATAAGCCCCAGCCGTAGATGCTAGCTCTAATCCTATGTTCGACGTTGCCCCGTACCGCTTCGCGTTTAGACAGCCACTGACAGGCGGGAACCCCCTGTCAGCAGTCCTCAGCGTCACGGAGTGAAACTGGGCCGGCCCGTTAGTGTTCCCGCGCTGGCCCTATGATTCAAATTTAGATTTTTCTTTTTAGACTTATACTTAGTTCTGTCCTTTAGTTTGAAAATCAATTCAGGGAGTTTTACAAATCCAAATTGAGTGATTCCAATTCTGTTGGAAAGGTAATAAAAATATCTATCCAAGCCCGTTGGATTTAAATCATTTAGAGTTAGAGATCACTCCTAGCAAAAATAACAAGACATAAGCTTTGCACATTCAAACATTTTTCTAAAATCAACCATAATAGCTTTTAGATTGATTCCAACTCTAAAAAATCACATTTAACCATACCTATCTGAATATGAAATAATATTAAGGTTTGCATGCAGTTACTTTGGACTAGTACCAAAATAATGCTATATAGGCATTTCTAGTCACTTTAAATCATTAAATAATAAACTTAAACTTATTAAAATGTGATCCAACATTTAAATCACATTCCCATGTATTAGAATATGTGGTGATGACATGTGTCCACATGATCCCATATTTTAATTGGAGAATATTAAATCTTAGTTAATTTCAATGAGTAGAAATTACTTTTCTCAAATAAAAGAAACTAGTTCATTAAACCTTGTGATGTTTGTGATGATACTAGATCATCAAATGTGTGCCTTAGTGTGCTAAGTAGACTAGTTAAGTATTTTTTGGTGATTGTGTATTCCGTATGTATTTATAGACGATAGTACCGACCAAGTCTACGAGGAGGAGGAGTTCCACCCCGAAGAAGAAGAGGAGAATTTCAACCACTTCACCAACCAAGGCAAGCTATTGTTAGCAAGCTAGAATTAAGCAAGATAACCTAAGCAAGATGCATTACACGTCAGGGACCGCGCACGTGTCCTCCTCGCTCGCACTGGGCACGCCTGGGAGCGACCCAACTGCATTGCTGGCCATGCGGCCATCTCTCCCCACGCACCCCCTTGTGCGCCATTACCACTTCCAGCCAAGCCCTCCCCCTCTCGCCCTAGCCAGCGCCATGAAGATTTCATCCTGGCTGAAGAAGATGGCCAACAACCACGAGGTGGGCTCGTCCTCGGGCTGACACCATCCAGGACGATCGCCAAAGCTACCGCCTCCTCCACGCACGAGGGTGGCTCCCCAGCCGCCACTAAAATCAGCCACCAACTCGACGTGCGGAAGATTTCGCGGGTCTTGTGGAACCTACTCTCGTGGCACAGCCCAAACAACAACAGCGCGATCGCTGATACGTGCCGATGTAGGCTGCATCCAGAGGTGTGACGAGAGTGATCTATGAGATCACCATGATGTCTACATCCCCGGTGGTTGGTGCCTCAACATCGACAGAGTGTCGGTGCCGCCTCCACCAACTGACGGGTCGGCGCTGGAAGAGGAGATGTTCCGCCACATCACGCTGCTCCCACCGTTGTTGCAGTACTACAGTGTGTACCAACAGGAGTTTCTCGCTTGGGAGCACGACACGTGGCGGACGTTCTCGTACCGGGGGAGTTCTAGCCAGGGCAAAGATACGAAAATCTTCCCGCACACTACGACGACGAGGAGGAGGGCGGTGGCGGCAATGGCGTGGGCAGGCCGTCCTCCCGCCAGACTATGCACACGCGTCGTCGAGCTGTCCAAACAGAACGAGGACAACAAGTATACCTAGGCTGGGCTGGATGACATCCTCTGGCTCACTGCGATGGTGGCGGCGCACGAGGCGGTGCTCCCACCTCCACCGTACACACCGCCGCATGCAGCATGAACTGGGCAGGAGGTTACACCGCCACCGACAGAAAGTTGGTCGGGAATCATTTTTGCCGACCAACTTTGTTTGTCACCATATGTCCGGTCAGCAAAGGTCTTTCCCGACCAACATATATTTGCCGACCGATGGTCCAACACTATTTTTCAAGCTTTCCCGACCGATATATTTTTCTAAACCAACATTTGTTTCCCCACCGACATTTCTTTCCCGACGAACTGTTAGACGGCGTAAGCTTTACCGACCAACTTTCTGTTGGGATACCGTGAACCATTTCCATCAAACCATCAGTTGGCGTACATTTTTTCGACCAACTTTCCGCTAGCACTGCCATCAGCTTTCCCCAACCATCTATCCAACAGGATAATCAATGCCGACTGACTTTTAGCTACATAGTGTGTTTTTAATATTCAACGTGTATTTCAGACAATTGATAGCCAAAAAATCAGTCAAAATCACATGTTCCACACAAGCAGTATACAGGATCCTCCAAAATATAAAGAGGACCTGGACCACAACAACCAATAATGACATATGTATTCATTCATACAAACTGTTTCTTCATATGTTCTCAACTCATGTACCAGGTTTACAAAATGATAGCCAACTGATTACCACATAATCAGGTCTACATAATGATTGCCACTTTACTAGGTTTACAACATAGTAGCAAAAACATTCAATCAGATAGAATTTACTCCATTACAAGGCATCATGTTGATGTGAAACCGACATCTACTTGGTGGATTGCACACAACTTATGCATGATAATTCATATTAGAGGCGACACCTACACAAACACACACAAACAGATGATTGACCATTGTTTCACTTCGAGAGAAATACATATAGTATAACTTTGAACATATGTGCAAGTAAGCACTAATTGGCCATACAAGAAGCACAGATGGTAGAAAAAATAGTATCTTGCATAAATAGTAGCACCAATTTACCAAGAATTGTACGGATTGATTTTATAGCATCTTGTGTAAATAGTACAACCATTTTGGAAAGATTGTCTAGATTGATTTTATAACATCTTGTATAAATAGTATCACCAGTTTACCATGAATCAAAAGTAGCAGCTTATTCAATCCACTTTCACTATTTCAAGGCACCTTAACTCAGCCTGGTGCCACAACCTACCAAGGACCAACTCCATCAAAAGTAGCAGCTTATTCAATCCACTTTCACTATTTCAAGGCACCTTAACTCAGCCGTGCCACAACCTACCAAGGACCAACTCCAGCTCAACAGCCATAGGAAGTGTAGGGATCTGGGCTCAACAGCCATTTAGTTTTGTACTGCCATTTTTTAATCATTGGGCATTCTCTCCAAAATAGCTTCTTAATGGTAGTATATAAATTAGTAAAGTTGGACATGCATGGCCGAGCTGTGCATATGTTCCTTATTTAAAATGATTAAACCCAGTTAAATTATCATTTACTTTATCTTCAATATATTTTCCTTGTAGGCTCACCGTGCTAGAGACAAAGCGAATAGCACCAAGTCTACTTAACCTCACAGCAGGTGTAATCCAACGGCTAGGAGAAAACCTATCAAACGCGTGGCACACATCGACGTCGCCGCGTGGCCACGGTAAACCACGAACCGCCGTCCCACTCCTCCCGTTACGCGCGAGAATCGAGGAGACACAGTTAAACCAGAAGATTACGCAAGCCTGGTCAAGTCCAAGTCAGAAATGGGACCCACCTACTCGTCACGTCCCGTCAAAGCCGCTCACGTGGGTAACTAAGGTCATCTCATCGTCAGCACTGACATCATCAACTCTAGCAGGAGCATATTTTGACTACTTTAGTCCTTACTCGAGTCTTCGACTCAACCAAGCACTCGGGAGCTACTCCTAACAGGAGCGCTGGTCGCGCACCCAAAGAAATTTGTGAAGATATCCAAGCATCATGAAAACCCTTCACTCGAATCTACGATTCGATTGTGGACTTCGGGTTACTCCCATAGGGAGCGATGAAAGCATATTCAACTGAAACAAGCAAAAGACAACAGCAGTCGCAAAATACTTATAGTCCCCACTCGAGTCTACGAATCGAATAGGCACTCGGGGGCTACTCCCATAGGGAGCGCTGGTCGCGCACCCTATGTTTTTTCCTTATATATTACACTGTGTGTTGATAACATCCACACTTGAATGCTATGGCGACTCCGCCTCATATTTTCCCTGCAAAGAGACTGCGTCTCCTAGGTCACCTGAATCATCTCCGTGATGACAAAATTCAGATGCCGCGCTTACAGCGTGAAGATACGACCTGAATAAGGCATGGCAATGCATCTGCTGCGCTCTACCACAAATAATCCGTACCTACAGGTACAATGAATAAGCCTTGACGGACGCGTCGAGTGCTCACACTTACACACTAGGATTCGACTCTATAAGACCTCCGCGGCCTGAGTGGAATTGCACAAGCACTTTTCCAAATTCGAGTCCGGGGACTCGAGTTTGAGTAGATTGCGTTGTTTTGTCCTAAGGCAGTTAACTGATCCTGATACATCGGATAAATCAGGCACGTATATCAACAATCCCTATGATACAAAACAAAGCACTCGAAAATATGCTCAGCTATTCACTCGAAAGACTTCATAAAGTCTCCGCTCGAATCTACGATTCCACTAGAAACTTGGGGGCTACTGACGTGGGCATACCTTACAGGTACTCAAGTTTGGTATATATGGCCTAATCTGGCAAAAACCCACGACGTTACCAGGGCCCAATCCAGGATTTGGGTGACCTATGGAGACTCCGACTGCTTGCGGCACAAGGCAAAGCTTAAGGTAGAAAGTTTTAAGGGACAAATCATAACTTGTAACTGACTCGACCTGCTACCTGAGACCTAGCCTATATATAAAGGCTAGAAGGGGCAGCGAGGAGGACAATCACAACCCTAGTTTCCATGACCTCGCCATATTACATCTGCGCACCCCCTGTAACTTTCGACTCCTTCGATAATTCCAAGAGCAGACAAGCAAGAGTAGGGACCTCTACGAGGCCTGAACCTGGGTAAACCTTGCGTTCCTGTGTGCTTGTTTGCTAGACGATTGATGCGTCCAGCGCTCCCTCCTTATCCAAACCCAAGTCCATAATAATGGGCATTGATGAGTTCAACCCTCGTCACATTCCAATGGCTTTTTGGGCTTTTTGACCATGGTTTGACACACATGGAGTCTTTAGAGGTCAATGCATGTGATATTTTTAAAACCACACCTTGATCCACATGACCACACACACTCCAATGGGTGTGGTGATGCAACTTTTGTCACGCTAGTTCACCATTCCCATGTGGCAGTTGCATTCCAGGTGCTTTTGGGGCTTTTTGACCATGGTTTAACACACATGGAATCTCTAGGGATCAATGCATGTGTTATTTTCAAAACAACACCTTGATCCACATGACCACACACACTCCAATGGGTGTGGTGATGCAACTTCTGTCACATTGGTTCACTATTCCCATGTAGCAGTTACATTTCAGGGGCTTTTTGGGCTTTCTAACCATGGTTTGACACACATGGAGTCTCTTGAGATCAATGCATGTGTTATTTTCAAAATCACACCTCGATCCACATGACCACACACACTCCAATGGGTGTGGTGTTACAACTTCTGTCACACTAGCTCACCATTCGCATGTGGCAGTTGCATTCCAGGTGTTTTTGGGCTTTCCGACCATGGTTTGACACACATGGAGTGTATAGAGGTCAACACATGCGTTATTCTCAAAACCACACCTTGATCCACATGACCACACACACTCTAATGGGTATGGTGATGCAACTTCTGTCACACTAGTTCACCATTCCCATATGGTAGTTGCAATCCAGGGGCTTTTGGGCTTTCTGACCATGGTTTCATACAAATGGAGTCTCTAGAGGTCAATGCATGTGTTATTCTCAAAACCACACCTTGATCCACATGACCACACACACTCCAATGGGTGTGGTGATACAACTTTTGTCACACTAGTTCACCATTCCCATGTGGCAGTTTCATTTCAGGGGCTTTTTGGGTTTTCTCACCATGGTTTGACACACATGGAGTCTCTAGAGATCAATGCATGTGTTATTTTCAAAACCACACCTTGATCCAGATGATCACACACACTCCAATGGGTGTGGTGATACAATTTCTGTCACACTGGTTCACCATTCCCATGTAGCAGTTGCATTCTAGGACCTTTTGGGCTTTCTAACTATGGTTTTATACATATAGAGTCTCTATAGGTCAATGCATGTGTTATTCTCAAAACCACATCTTGATTTACATGACCACACACACTCCAATGGGAACCTGGGTCAATGCATGTGTTATTCCCAAGCATCCTCATGTTGCGGACATAGCCCGGGGAACCTAGGAGCCGGCGTAGGGCGACGAACGAGCCCATCTGGGCCGAGATTGGCACCCGACTCCCGCCGCCACTTGCACCCATCTACCGGAGGTCCACCGGCCGCCGCCAGGCTCGACACCGCCGTCGACCGACCAGGAGCGGATGCCGCGGCCAATCCCTGCCGAAACGCGGCCGAGGTAACCGCCGCCACCGCCATGCCACCAGGACTTTGCCTAGCGACGATCCGGGCGGCGGCGTCGGGCGGGAGGGGCTGCGGGAGGAGGGTCGAGGGCGGGGAGAGGAGGGGGCCGCCCGGCACGGCGCGGCGCCGCTGCACGGATGCGGACAAGGCAACTACTAGTTCAGCTAAAGAGTTGTTTTGTTTGCAGGCTGAGCTATTTTGTTCGCTTGAAATTTACCTGATATATAGGATGCGTAAAGAAACATCAATTTTATTAAAATGTCCATTGTCCCCTACGTGCACACATGGGATCGATATGGATCAACTCATTAATCTGCACTCATGCTAGCATACTCTGCGCTGCGCACCAGTATGTTATGAACTTGTTACTTGTGATTACTGATTAGCCCGGTCTCCAAGATTTGGGAGCCCACGTGCGATTAATAAATGGGGTATTAATTTTTATTCAAACACAATTACTAGTAAAACGAAATCATACTTCCTCAGTCCAAAATATGTGACGTGAATTTTTCTAGCTTTGCATGTAACTAGACATGTTTTAATATATGTAGATACGTACAGATCTAAAAAATCCAAGTCACTTATTTTAGGATGGAGGGAGTGTTTTTATTTAATTTTATAACTTCATAATGTGTTATTTCGTACAATGTTTAGAAATATATTGAGTATTCATTTTAAAAGAGTAAATATATAACACTAAAGTAATAAATGAACCTCACGATTCTGCCAAAGAGCATCACCTATCTAGTACTTTTTAAAATAAAATCTATCCAAAGCACCCTTTATAAGACTGGGCTGCTGTTTCTAATTTTTGTCATTTCTTCTTCTTTTCATAATCAGATTGACAATTTATGTTCCTCACGATTCTTCCGGTTTTACGGATGAGTAAATCAACAAAATAATTTAGTCCTAGACTTGAGACTTGAGAGAGAGGAAGCAAAATCAGGGCTGTGTATATACTAGCATGGCAGCCCGTCGAGATTGATCTGATGGTTTGTAGTGCTCTTCTGTGTGCTTAGTGCTGCTCCTGTGATCATGTGCCTCGAATAGGATAGGCGGCGATTTTAGAATTGCCCGATATCGATTGACCTGCTACGGTATCAGGGATGGACGTGGGTCCTAGAAGGTCCGAAGCCTATAACCACCGGTAGAAAAAGGGTCTTTAGTCCAGCACCTAAATGTCATTGGTCTCGGTTCGTTTCCTTAATCGGGACCAATGTCAGGCACTGATCCCGGTTCATGCCGCTTGGGCATTGGTCCTGATTTATCTCTAAGCAACGGTCCCGGTTCGTGGCATCAACTGGGACCAATGTCCCCGCGACGCACACATGGCGCTCTGCGGAGCATTGGTCCCGGTTGATGCCACAAACCGGGACCAAAAACCCCGGATCAATTCAATTTCAGCCTCGATTTAATTTAGATCTCTGTCCCGGATTGCGGACAGTGATCTAAATTAAATCGAGGCAGAAATTGAATTGATCTAGTATTTTTGAAAAATTCTTCCACAAATTAATCGTAACAGAGATCTAAATTGAGACATTTTATTAATTCGACCATAAATTCTTCCTAAACAAAGATGCGATTTTACAAATTCTTTCTAGTCGACAATTTCACTTCCGTTGTCCTCTGAGCCGCCAGCTTCCTCGTCGTCGCCGGACGAAACCTCCACGATTTCCGTGTTGTTCGCGGGACGGAGCTCCGCTGCGCGACGAGCGGTGTCGATGACGGTGTAGATGGTCTATCCAGGGACGGACCAGAACCTCTCCCGCGCTTCTCGGTTAGAGAGATCCGGGTGCACCACGCGCCCGTCAACGATACGGTTGCCAAGTTTGGCCTTCCGCTCCCTCTTGAACAGCGCCGGCCAGTACGGGCTGGCCGCCGCGTACCGGGGCAGCGCCCTCCTCCACGCAGGCATCTGGCGGCGATGCTCCGCGATTTCGCTCTCCATCTCGAATCTGCCGCGGACGGGGAGCGGAGCCACCGGCACACCCGTGGAGATGATGCGCCATCCGTGGGGCACCGCCGCGCCCGGCGGCGCGAGGATGTCATAGTGCGGGAACATCGCCGCCTCGTAGAAGTTCAGCCAGGGCATCTCCATGGCGGCGCGGTGGAGATTGGAGAGGGAGGGGAGGCGAGACGACGGCGCGGTGGAGAGGTTGCAGAGGGCGAGGCGGTGGCGACTGCAGAGAGGCTGAGGCGGTGGGGAAAGCGACGCGTTGTGGCCTCATATTTGTACACGGGGACGACGAAGCGACGGTGGGCATTGGTCCCGGTTAATGCCACGAACCGGGACCAAAGCCCCTCCCCCGTGACACGTGGCGGCCCAGCAACACGCCCCCCACCCAGGTCATTGGTCCCGGGTCGTGCCATCAACCGGGACCAATAACCTGGGTGGGGGCGCGTTGCTGGGCCACCACGTGTCACGCGGGAGGGGCTTTGGTCCCAGTTCGTGGCATTAACCGAGATCAAAAACCCTCCCCTGGCTATATATAAGCCCAGCCCTTTGCCCCTTGCCACCAAATTTTGCTGGATTGTGTGTGAGGTGTGGGTGCTAGCTTTTTTTTCTTTGATTACACACAAGGTGTTCGACGAAATGTCCGAGCCACACTTAAGTTCGCACAACACGGTATCCTCGGCCGAGGTTAGCAACCTTATCTTCTTTACCTGTAACTGATACAAAAATATTGTATGTGTCCATGTAGGGTGGTCATTTTACTATTCACGATGTTATTGTAATGGTTAATTATTATGACACAGATCGATGCACGGATGCGATGGATGTATGGCGACCGACGTGATTCCGATTTTATTGCAGGCCTGCATAAATTTATCGATTTGGCTAAGGCAAACAAAGTGGATAATTTTATGCCTTGTCCCTGCGTCGACTGTCGGAACGTGGCGGAGCACTCTGCCCCGAGAATCCTTCAAAGCCATCTGCTTCTGAGAGGTTTCATGCCCGGATATTATTGTTGGGCCATGCAAGTAGAAAGAGGGGTTAGGCTAGAAGAAAATGAAGAAGAGGAGGATGATGACAGCTATCCTATGTCCCCTGAAAAATACGGTGATACTGCAATGGAAGACAATGAAGAAGAGGGAGGCGGCAATGAAGAAGAAGAACGGGCATCGGATGAGCCCGTTGATGGTCTTGGTCGGGTCATTTCTGATGCAAAGCAACAATGTGATACAGAAAGGGAGAAGCTTAAGTTGGAGGCCATGCAAAAGGATCACAAAGTTGTTGTACCCAAATTGCGAAGATGGTAGCACAAAGCTCGGTACCACACTTGAACTGCTGAAATGGAAGGCAGAGACTGACTTATCTGACAAGGGATTTGAGAAGTTACTAAAAATAATGAAGCCAAAGCTTCCAAAGGATAACGAGCTGCCCGAGACAACGTACGAAGCAAAGAAGACTATCTGCCCTCTAGGATTAGATGTGGAGAAGATACATGCATGCATTAATGACTGCATCCTGTACCGCGGTGAGAAGTACGAGAATATGGATAAATTCCCGGTATGCACTGCATGTCGATACAAGATCAGAAAAGATGGCCCTCGTGATGTTGAGGGCGATGACGAGCCCCCCAGGAAGAGGGTTCCTGCTAAGGTTATGTGGTATGCTCCTATAATACCACGGTTGAAAATCTGTTCAGAAATAAAGAGCATGCTAGGTTGTTGCGATGGCACAAAGAAGAGCGTAAGAAAGACGGGAAACTGAGACACCCCACTGATGGGTCGCAGTGGAGAAACATCGAGAGAAAGTACTCGAACTTTGAAGGTTTCTAAGTACAGATGGCATGAATCCTTTTGGGGAGCAGAGCTGCAGTCACAGCACCTGGCCAGTGACTCTATGTATCTACAACCTTCCTCCTTGGTTGTGCATGAAGCGGAAGTTCATTATGATGCCAGTGCTCATCCAAGGACCGAAGCAACCCGGCAACGACATTGATGTGTACCTAAGGCCATTAGTCGATGAACTTTTGCAGTTGTGGGCAGACCAAGTGTAAAGGTGTGTGATGAGCACAAACAGGAGCCATTTGACCTACGAGCATTGTTGTTCATAACCATCAATGATTGGCCTGCTCTTAGTAACATTTCAGGATAGTCAAACAAGGGATACAATGCATGCACGCACTGTTTAGATAAGACTAAAGGTACATATTTGGATAAATGTAAGAAGGTTGTGTACCTGGGGTGTCGTAAATTTCTTCTGACCAATCATCAAGTAAGAAAGAAAGGCAAGCATTTCAACGGTGAGGCAGATACCGGAAGAAGCCTAAGCTTCCTAAAGGTGCTGATGTATTTGGTATGGTGAAGGACCTAGAAGTAATCTTTGGAAAGGGTCCTGGCGGTCAATCTGTTCCGAAAGACCCCATTACCGGACACACGGCCATGTGGAAAAAGAAATCTATATTTTGGGAGCTTGAGTATTGGAAAGACCTAGAGGTCCGTTCTTCAATCGACGTGATGCACGTGACGACAAATCTTTGCGTGAACCTGCTAGGCTTCCTAGGCGTGTATGGGAAGACAAAAGATACACCAGAAGCACGGGAGGACCAGCAATGTATCAAAGACCCATACAACAAGCATACTGATAAAGACGTGAATACTTAAGCAGCTACGCTCTTACCAAATCAGAGAAGGAAATCTTTTTTGAAGTCCTTTACAGTATCAAGGTCCTGGCTGACTTCTCGTCAAATATAAAGGGAATAATAAATATGGCAGAGAAAAAAATTTAGAACCTGAAGTATCATGATTGCCACGTGATTATGACACAGTTGCTTCCGGTTGCATTGAGGAGGCTTCTACCGTAGAATGTTCGATTAGCCATTGTGAAGCTATGTGCATTCCTCAATGCAATATCTTAGAAGGTAATCGATCGAGAAAGTCTGGAAAGGCTACAGAAGGATGTGGTCCAATGTCTTGTCAGTTTTGAGTTGGTGTTCCCCCCGTCCTTCTTCAATATTATGACGCATCTCTTAGTTCACCTAGTTGAAGAGATTTCCATTCTTGGTCCTGTATTTCTGCACAATATGTTCCCCTTCGAGAGGTTCATGGGAGTCTTAAAGAAATATGTTCGTAACCGTGCTAGGCCAGAAGGAAGCATCTCCAAGGGCTATGGAACAGAGGAGGTCATTGGGTTCTGTGTAGACTTTCTTCCTGACCTTAAGCCGATTGGTGTTCCTGAATCACGGTATGAGGGGAGACTGAGTGGAAAAGGCACGCTAGGAAAGAAAGCAATGATATTTAGGGACGGACATTCTTTGAATCAAGCACACTACATAGTTCTACAAAGTTCTACCTTCGTGGCTCCGTATATCGAGGAACACATGAATGTTGTACGCTCCAAGTTCCCGGGGAAGGATGACTACTGGATTAAAGAAAATCACATGGAGACTTTCGACACTTGGTTGCAATTACATCTCATGAATGACACCACTATTGGAGATCAGCTCTACTTGTTGGCCGCGACACCATCTACGACTGTATTGACTTTCCAAGGGTACAAGATAAATGGGAATACATTTTATACGATTTCCCAAGATAAAAAGAGCACCAACCAAAACAGTGGTGTCCGGTTTGATGCAACATGCGAGAATGGGAAAAAGGACACATACTATGGTTACATAGAGGAGATATGGGAACTTGACTATGGACCTACTTTTAAGGTCCCTTTGTTTCGATGCAGTTGGGTCAACATGAATGGAGAAGGGCTAAAGGTAGACCAGCTGTACGGAATGACAATAGTGAATCTCAAGAATCTTGGTTACAGAGACGGACCATTCGTCCTAGCCAATGATGTGGCTCAGGTTTTTTATGTGAAGGACATGTCCTGTAGACCGAAAAAAGAAAAAATAAGGAAACGAATACATCAGACGATGAGCCCAGGCGTCACATAGTTCTTTTAGGGAAAAGAAACATCACGGGAGTCGAGGACAAGACGGACATGTTAGCAGATTATGATAAGTTTGATGAAATTCCGCCCTTCACCGTGAAAACTGACCCAAGCATCCCGTTAAGCAAAGAAGATGCTCCATGGTTACGGCCTAAGAAGCGATCATAGGCAAGGGATCGACATACGCGACGAAGGATTCATACCTTAAACCCTAAACCCTATGTAAATCTATGTAATGTATGGAAACTTTATGTGATGTATGAAAACTTTATATGAGAACCTCGAACATGATAGGTCATTTTGTGAAGCTCCGCCATGGGAGATTTGCCAACCCTTTCCCCAACACTGTTAGAGGAGATGGAGTCTTTCACGGGCTTGCAGGGAAATTTTTCCGAGGCGGAGCTTCCGAAGATGCCGTAGGGCGTGTGCACCAACGACATCTTCGAGAAGCTCTGCCACGGGAGATTTCCCAACCCTTTCCCCAACATTGTTAGAGGAGATGGACTCTTTCATGGGCTTGCAGGGAAATTTTTCCGAGGCGGAGCTTCCGAAGATGCCGTAGGGCGTGTGCACCAACGACATCTTTGAGAAGCTCTGCCACGGGAGATTTCCCAACCGTTTCCCCAAAACTGTTAGAGGAGATGGAGTCTTTCACGGGCTTGCAGGGAAATTTTTCCGAGGCGGAGCTTCTGAAGATGTCGTAGGGCGTGTGCACCAACGACATCTTCGAGAAGCTCCGCCACGGGAGATTTCCCAACCCTCCATCCATGGGGATGAAACTCTCTCTATGTATGTTGGCTTATTGAGCTGCTTTCCATGGCGTATCGATGCTCCTTTTATAGGCACGGCGCCGTTTCTACTTTGTCTTGTTCCTCCGACAGGGCGTCGTGCGCTACATGCTTTATCTCATCGAGCAGTGCGTCCACCCACACGTCCTTACCCTGCCGACAGCTTTAGTCTCGGTTGCACCCACCAGCTGGGACTAAAGGTTACCCACGCGTCCTTATCCCATCGACAACTTTAGTCTCGGTTGCACCCACCAGCCGGGACTAAAGCTTCTTAGCCCGGGGCTGAGCCTCGCTGAACTTGAAGTGGATCTCTGATTAAATAGCATGTTGTGAACCTATAAATGATTTTTTTTTAAATTCACAAGCATTATATCATGTACTTGTAGTTCAAATCTTGGCAACCTCCTACCGATTCGGCAGGAATTTGTCTTTTTCATGAGAGATGGACGAAAAGGTTCCAGATACACCGGTTGGGAAATTATCCATATAAGGTGGTCTAGTATTTTTTTTTAAATGGGTTGGTACCAATGCCAAACTTTAATTTGGTGGTTGCTTCACAGAACACCCCGATTTTGGCACCTCAAAAATGGAAATTGGCTTTTTTGTGCGTCGAAAAGGAAAACTTCCTCCTGCAACATCGTAAGCCATCCTAGGATGCACATGTGTGCACAATATGGGAACATTATCACAAACTATGCCCTGATTCTAGCCATAACATTGGTGGTTTGACCTAAATGCCATGAAACCTCGAACATGATAGGTCATTTTGTGAAGGATTTTTTATGATGTTTGCAATTTTTCAAGTTCAATATTTTTCCTTGCAATTGTGACACATAATATGACACCACATGAAGGTTTCACATTGTTTGGATCATTTTTGAATTTCTTATGCCCGTTTCAAACTATATTCAAAACGGCGGGCATGAAGCTTCTTAGCCCGGGGCTGAGCCTCGCTGAACTTGAAGTGGATCTTTGATGAAATAGCATGTTGTGAACCTATAAATGATTTTTTTTAAATTCACAAGCATTATATCATGTACTTGTAGTTCAAATCTTGGCAACCTCCTACCGATTCGGCAGGAATTTGTCTTTTTCATGAGGGATGGACGGAAAGGTTCTAGATACACCGGTTGGGAAATTGTCCATATAAGGTGGTCTAGTATGTTTTTAAAAATGGGTTGCTACCAGTGCCAAACTTTAATTTGGTGGTTGCTTCACAGAACACCCCAATTTCGGCACCTCAAAAATGGAAATTGGTTTTTTCGTGCGTCGAAAAGGAAAACTTCCTCCTGCAACATCGTAAGCCATCCCAAGATGCACATGTGTGCACAATATGGGCACATTATCACAAACTATGCCCTGATTCTAGCCATAACATTGGTGGTTTGACCTAAATGCCATGAAACCTCGAACATGATAGGTCATTTTGTGAAGGATTTTTTATGATGTTTGCAATCTTTCAAGTTCAATATTTTTCCTTGCAATTGTGACACATAATATGACACCACGCGAAGGTTTCACATTGTTTGGATCATTTTTGAATTTCTTATACCCGTTTCAAACTATATTCAAAACGGCGGGCATGAAGCTTCTTAGCCCGGGACTGAGCCTCGCTGAACTTGAAGTGGATCTCTGATGAAATAGAATGTTGTGAACTTATAAATGATTTTTTTTAAAATTCACAAGCATTATATCATGTACTTGTAGTTCAAATCTTGGCAACCTCCTACCGATTCGGCAGGAATTTGTCTTTTTCATGAGGGATGGATGGAAAGGTTCTAGATACACCGGTTCGGAAATTTTCCATATAAGGTGGTCTAGTATTTTTGAAAAATGGGTTGGTACCAATGCCAAACTTTAATTTGGTGGTTGCTTCACAGAACACCCCGATTTCGGCACCTCAAAAATGGAAATTGGCTTTTTCATGCGCCAAAAAGGAAAACTTCCTCCTGCAACATCGTAAGCCATCCCAAGATGCACATGTGTGCACAATATGGGCACATTATCACAAACTATGCCCTGATTCTAGCCATAACATTGGTGGTTTGACCTAAATGCCATGAAACCTCGAACATGATAGGTCATTTTGTGAAGGATTTTTTATGATGTTTGCAATTTTTCAAGTTCAATATTTTTCCTTACAACTGTGACACATAATATGACACCACACGAAGGTTTCACATTGTTTGGATCATTTTTGCTTATGCCCGTTTCAAACTATATTCAAAACGGTGGGAATGAAGCTTCTTAGCCCGGGGCTAAGCCTCACTGAACTTGAAGTGGATCTCTGATGAAATAGCATGTTGTGAACCTATAAATGATTTTTTTTTAAATTAACAAGCATTATATCACGTACTTGTAGTTCAAATCTTGGCAACCTCTTGCCGATTCGGCAGGAATTTGTCTTTTTCATAAGGGATGGACAGAAAGGTTCCAAATACACCGGTTATTTAAATAGAAGCACTTTTCCTGTTGAAAGTTTTTTGAAATTCCAAATTATGCAATAAATATTTGGTAATGCAATTTTAATTGAAAATAGTAAAATTGTATAGTTTAAATAAAAATATTTGAAAACAGAAAATGGTTTTTGATTAGTTATTTAAATTGAAGCACTTTTCCTGTTAATTTTTTTTTGAAATTTCAAATAAATAATCATCTTAAATTGAAACATCTTATTAATTAAAGAAAAAACAAATTTGAAAATGGCGGGAAGACCAAAAGGTTTGCCAAAATCTGAAAAACGGGTCAACGGTCCCGGTTCGGCCCACCAACCGGGACCGATGATCCTGGATGCGCGCTGCCATCAACATGCTATTGGTCCCGGTTCGTACCAGAAACCGGGATTGTTGATCCTTTGGTCCTGGTTGTTGGGATGAACCGGAACCAAAGGCCCGCGCACGTGGCAGCACAGCAACGCTTCTGCCCAGACCATTGGTCCCGGTTCATCCCAGCAACCGGGACCAAAGGATCAACAGTCTCGGTTGTTGGTACGAACCGGGACCAAATGTCTGTACTAGATAACTGTTCCCCTCCTTCTTCTTCCCCATTCACTTCACTCGCAAAATTCCTAAGGAAAATCACGTGCGGAGGAAAACGACGCCGTCAGGCTGCCGGATTTTCGAGCCGCCGTCGACCGCGCCGCCCGAGTCCACGCCGCTCCGCCTCCGACCGCGCTGCCGCCCGAGCCCCTGCACCTGCTGCCCTTGCCCGCGCCGCCCGCCGCCGGCGCCGCTACCACCCGAGCCACGACCGCGCTGCCCGAGCCCGCGCCGCCCGAGCCCTCCGCAGGCAGCCCCCCGCCACCGCCGGTAAGCCTCCCCCGGCCGGCCCTTTATTTAATTAGGTTTTTAGTCGGTTTTTAGTTAGGTTTTTAATTAGGTTTTTAGTTAGGTTTTTAATTAGGTTTTTAGTTAGGTTTTTAATTAGGTTTTTAGCTAGGTTTTTAGTTAGGTTTTTAATTAGTAATTGCAAAAATGTTTATTTATTTAAAAATAATTTAAAAAGGGATTAAAACTGGGAAAAATCATAACTAATTCATTTTAAATCAGAAAAATGTGTATAATATATCAAAATGTTCAGAAAAATGAGATCTACCATTTAAAAATGTAAGCATTCATATTCTTACAACTTTTGAACCTTACTTTACATAGAGGAACACTGACACCCCCTAAGTACCATAGGTTCGATTGTTTCTCCACCTAGGGCATTCCAAACCGATTTAGAAAATAAGTGCATAGTGTTTTGCATTATTTGCATTATAGTAACTTGCAAATCTTAATTTGCAGATACTATGGATCCAACATAGCAAGATACTATGATTCCAGAATATTAGGAAAACATCCTCCAAGGAATGATCTGCGAAAATGAAGATATCGATATCGATGTCACCAGTGAGTTTCTGAACGATTCCGGTCATGGAGATGAGTCTCTTAACCGAGGATACGTATCCGGTGAGGTAGAAGCCGAAGCCTGGGACAGGGGAGAAGCCGATAAGGGAGAAGGCGACGGCTCCGGCGGAACCTTAAATCTCGCAAACATCGACGAGGTGTATATATGTATTTTTGTAATTAAAATGTTGTTGTATGTATATATACATGCATATATTAACACTCTTTCTTATTTTAGCCCTCCGGATCGAGAACTTCTTCCGTAAGAACGAAACGAGGCCCAACAAAAAAGTTGGATGACACTGTGAGGTATAGGATCGACGTGGTCGGTGTAGATGGCGAATCGCAAGCTCCCGTTGATGTCGCAAGAAAATTTGTCAAGCAATGCGGAGTTCTTGCGAGGGACTACATCCCGATTACCGTTCAAGAATGGAATCGGCCAAGCGGCGGTGGAGTCCCGTATGTCAGCGACACCGCCAAAGATAAGCTTTTTGACAAGCTCATGATTAATTTCCTCCTGCCGATGCTAGATGTGAATCCAGATGAGGAGGAGAGAGCAAGAATGGAGCTTGTGCAAATAGTCAAGAAGTTTGCTCTCATCAAGATGGACGATGCAATCAAGAACTGGAAGAAGAAACTATACAATAACTTTGTCAAGGTAGAGAAGACTCCGGATTTCACTCAAAGCGGCTATGCTAAGTTAAGACACCAGTGGGAGGATTTTGTGAAGTACAAGACATCGGAGAAAGCTAAGGAAAGGTCTACAATAAATACGGAGAATGCTGCTAAGAAAGTATACCATCATAACATGGGGCCTGCTGGCTACGCCGGTTGCATGCCTAAGTGGGATGCACTTGAGGTCAATTACATAGCTGCCGGGATCAGACCAGAGCCCGCAACATGGACACCACGGGTGAGAAACTAGTTTTACGGCCATGGGGGCATGTTGGACAAAGAAGGGAGGGCAATATATAATCAGAAACACAAAGATGATCCCCTACTGCCCATCGACGATATTAGAAATGCAGTAGATGATGTTGCAGCGGGACGGTTCGTTCCTGATAGAGAGAACGATGAGCTCACACGCTCCCTTAAAAATCCTAAACACGACGGACGAGCACGAGGCACACCAGGATCCAAGCCGTGGAAGGTTGCCTTCCCCCCGGAAATGAAGAGATATCCCGATAAAAGCCATCAGAGGAGAAAGGAAAGGGGGGCAGCTGAGAAAGCGGCCGCTGCAGACCGGCTGCGTAATGTAGAAGAATCATTAAAGCGGCACCAGGATCAACTCGACAGACTTAGCCAACAAGGTACTAGCGGCCAATCTCAGCGGCACATGGTAGAAGCTGCATTCCAGGGTACCGGCGCCCTATCGAATAAGAAAAGCAGTGTCGATTCCACACAGCTCCATAATGTTGATGATGATGCACCGACGACATCTCCTCCTAAACGCTACCTAGTGGATGATATCACGGAGACCACAGCTTGTGAGCTAAAGGTGCAGGTTATGAACTTAAGGGTGACGGCGGCGGTCGGCATGGCGGTACCAATTGCGCCTAAACCCAACTTGGCATTGCAGACCGGTTCCAAAAGGGTACGTTGTCGTCACGGTGGATGAGGTGAAGGAAGATTTTGAGGAGCTGAAGCTAGACCACCCTGCAGGGGAAGATATGGAGCTGACTCAACTAGAAGAAGTCAAAGGGGGAATATTCTATGGCCAAAGGAGCGCATCATGCTTCCAAATTATGTGCCGCCAAGGCCACCCACTCCTCAGAGCAGCAATCCACCTTCGCCGCCACCTCACCATTTTCCAGTGCAACCGTCGCCTTCACCGCCTCACCACTCAGCGCAACCGTCTCCATCGCCGCCTTAGCCGTCTCCATCCCCTGAGCCTTAGAGACAAAAGCGGAAGTATACTAATAGGGGCAGCACCACCAGCAGCAGCAAGAGCACGTTCCGATCATCGAAACGTAAGTTATCGCCCCTCCCAAAAGTACCTCATCAGAATATGAAGAAGCTACCTTGCGAGAAGACAGATGAGGAAACTGTTGCGGCCGCAGCTGCCCATTATGAAAAGTGGAAGATTGACATGGGTAACAAGAAAAGGCCGATAGAGGCATTCTTCCCGGACCCCGCAGAAGATAAAGCCAAAGCAGACGCGCTTAAGATTCAGCTTCACCAACCCATAGCGCTCACATCAGCCTATAATCGCTCTATTACTAAGTCGGCTGAGGCAAAAGAGCGGAGAGTCGGGAAAGAAGTTGCCCATCTCGGACAACAGAAAAATCAATCGATCGAACCGCTCAAATTGTACGATACCAATGAGTGGAGAGCCCAGGAGCGGCATGATCCGAACATTGATCCGGAGTTTGTTCGACTGTACGGAGAAAAGGCCAAATTATTTGGACTGTCTATTACTGAGTACATGAGCCGTATGGATGAGTTCGAGGGGTACCAAGAAACAGCATACGTGTACTAGTACGGGGCTCCTCTCGTCAAACCCGAGTAAGTCAAAGATCTACCAATAAAAATGCGAAGATTGCATAACTGGTACATCCAAGCCTGTGCTGAATCCAAAAACTAGATCTATGCTGCATATAAACACCACCATTACGGTCATGGAGATGGCTTCCTACTGACCGAATTTCTAGAATTATTTCAGTTTTACCAACAAGAAGCCCTCGACAAAACTATCGTCAGTGCCTATTGTTTATAAGTATTATTAATTTCTGTAATTAAGTCTTTCTAGCTCAGCTCATTCGTTTCTTCTATAATCTTACTCATCACTATACTAATTATATATGCAGAATGAAGATTCTCGAATGCAACAAAAGACAAATCTATGACCTTGGGTTTGTTGACTGCAATTTCGTTCATGAAGTTACTTTAAAAACAAAACCCAAAGAGACAGAGATTAACTTGGTACAAGCGTTGAAGCATTTAAGTAACAGAAGGGAAATACTATTTTCTTACAACGCTGGGTGAGTGTTACTGTCTTGTACACATTCTATTTTCGCTTACTCGATGTTAAGCATATAATTGACTCATGTTATATGTTGTTAGTGTGTCCAACTTCCACTATATTCTGTTAATCATTGTTGTTGACACCGGAGTAGTAAAAGTCCTGGACTCGAAACGCACACCATTAGAAAAATGGACGGACATGCAGGAATGCCTCTAGAAGGCTTGGAAACGGTTCACCGACAAAACTAGGGGTGTTTGGAAGCCAGAGCTTACATTTCAACCATTGACTGTAAGTACTACTTGCTAGATCCACGCATCTCTTTGATTATAGTTTCAATACCACCATTATCATGCTTGATTATTATTTTGATTGAACTCCGTTCTCGTAAAGTGCTTGAGGTAAGAAGCCGAGAATAACTTATGTGGATACTATGTCTGCGAGTTCATTCGCCAGACGACCAAAGAGAAGGGCGTAGACCGGAACATCAAAATAATTAAAGTACGATAAACAATAATCACAACTTTATTTTATTACCACCAATTGTGTTTAGTTTCATTCATATATATTGATCCCGTTCTTTATATTAGATCGAACGGATGTGGGACGGTCTTCTATCACAAGAACGCGTGCAAGCAATTCAAGAGGAAATTGACGAATTCTTGTTAGAACAAGTAATAGATCCGAAAGGAGAATACTATTACCCGCTTCATTTGGAAGGGTAAAGTGTAAAATCAGAAGATGTAAATTAGATCAAATTCATGTGAGAGTATCGTTTCTAATTATAATATGTTTCGACCAAGAAGACGGATGAGACGGTGTATAATATATTTGTGATCATGCATGATGTGTAATATATATCGTGGTTTCATTATTGTTGTATATATGTAATACCATTAAATTGATAAAAAAAATCCTGCCGCAGCACAAAAATAACCCGAAAATCCTGCCACGGCACAAAACCCTGCCGCGGCACAAAAATAGCCCGAAAATTCTACCGCGGCACAGAGACCAACGATCCCGATTCGTGCCAACAACCGGGACCAATGATCCACCCCCGCCCGTCTCTCGCGCTCCAACGTGGAGACCCATTGGTCCCGGTTTGTTCCACGAACCGGGACCAATGATCCACCCCCCCCCCCCCCTCATCGCGCGCCTGCCCACGTGGAGACCCATTGGTCCCGGTTCGTGCGCGAACCGGGACCAGCATTAGTCCCGAGTGATTGGTCCCGGTTTGGAAACCGGGACCAATGACCTTTATGAACCGGGACTAGAGGCCCTTTTTCCACTAGTAAAAATTAAGATGAAGGGCATGCTGGCCGGCCACCCGGACAAGATCAAAGAAAGGAAATGTACCACTCCGATCTAGTCACTATATATATATATATATATATATGTGTGTGTGTGTGTGTGTGTGTGTGTGTGAAATTGGAGAGCTTCAGCGCTACAGGAATGCCTCCACGTCAGCCCGCCTACTGTAGAAGCGATCTACAGTAACCGGCATCCACAGTTCCACAGTACAAAGCGACACGCGTCCACCTATACCTCATCGATTTTTTCCTTCCGTTTCTTTTTCCCCTCCCGTTAATTCCACAGCGTATGCGTGATTGCAGGCTAAGCGGTGCGACCGTGCCACCTATACTTTCTCTGCTAACCTTCTGTTCTCCTTTCGTAGATTAATTCCAGCTGTTTGCTTTTTCTGTGCACCGAGCGGGGAGGCCGATGCGTGCCGCTCCGTTTTCCTCACCGCTGCGCTGTTCGTCCGGCTGGACGATCGTCATCCCAGCCCCATGCCGGAGAAAACTCGAGGATCTACACTGCTTCCGTGCGCGTGCCTCGGCAGGTTGACACGCACCGCGGACAGCTGCTACGCCTTCCTTGGAAGGCTATCGCGACCACCCCCCCCCCTCGGATCCTCTTCATCGTTATCGTCCGGGACTTCACCGACAACGCCGCCATCGACTCCAATCTACGCGTCGTCCATGCCATGGCGCATACGGTGCGCTGTCAGTCTGATCAACCGATCCCGCGCCTGTCTACTCCAAGGACATCCCCGGACACGCGCCTACCACCGATCGAGCTACGGGCTGCCGCTGCGTTGCCCCGTTGGGCCGCTGCACTGCCGCCTTTGGTCCATGCTACCGGCTTCCAACACGCCTTCCTTAGCGTGTACATTGCTGGTGGTCTCCCAGCCACTGCACCGACTTGTGCCCTACAGCTATGCCGTCCCCTCGGGTCGTAGCATCGCTGCACGCAGTCTACTTCGGCATCCCGGTGCATCGATGTCCTCGGCTTTCACCGCGTCATCTCCTACAGGCCCGGATCACCGCCGTCTGCACATGGTCTTCATCACGTCGCCGGGTTTCTTCCTCGCCTACTTCGAGCACCGCCGTCGCACTTCACAAGATAACCTGCAGGGCGATCTCATAATG
The DNA here is from genome assembly GCA_910589775.1 of Avena eriantha. NCBI lineage: Eukaryota > Viridiplantae > Streptophyta > Magnoliopsida > Poales > Poaceae > Avena > Avena eriantha. The sequence goes on from OU342745.1 coordinate 431,778,609, forward strand.
TCGCAGTCCCACTGACTACCCCATCGCCACTCCAGGCATCCAACATGATTACCCTAGGTCGCAGCTAGTTTTGTCGTCTTCTATGTCTTCGTCCACTACAACTTCACTGCTAGCATCATCGCCTCTTCCCCGACTACACCACCAGCTGCTCTACTCTGACAATCGCGGACAGTGCCGGCATCTCTCCCTTCGCTGCTCTGCGCGTCGCAACCGCTCTGGAGGCTTCCTCTGCTAGTCTTTCTGACATGGCGACAAGTTCATGATGGTCCCTGCCCCCGCACGCCTGGTACTGGCAACACCGGGAGTGCCTTCGTCCCCGACGCGTTTCCGAGTCTAGCAAGCTCGGATCGGCGCCTCGTCTTCATCGGCTTCGACAACGTCTTCTTCAGCATTGCCCCCTCCTCTACGACTGCCTCGATCGCGTCACCAACAAATTCTTTTTTGCATACTCGGTTCTGGAAAAACCAGAGTGTGCGTTTGTCCCCGACGTGCGCCTAGTTCTGGCAAAACTATGGCCGTACCTCGTCCTCGATGGCTCGGACTGCATCGACTCCGGCATCGACACGCTCGACGACTACCTCGACGCGTCTTCGTCATCCTCCTCGCGCACTATGCGCATGCGGCTTCACGTGCGGCTACCTCGACACCGGCATACCCGATCGCAACATCGACCACGGCGACCCCTCGCACGGCTACCTCGACCTCGGCACCGCCTCATGCTCTCGGCTCCTCGACATCGCCACAAGGGCTACCACCTCGCTTGAGCATCATCAGCTTCCTCTACAATCCAAGCTACCACGACGCGACACCGTCCACGATGTTCCTATTCCTACTGCGGGTGGGATGTCAGCCCACTGGTTCTACTTCGGTTTATCTCCAGTGTGACCATCTGTGATGTTCCAGTTGTTCATGACGCTACTGCTACGACTGCGGGTGATGTTAAAGTATGATATGGACACGGTTATTATGGTAGTTTAGGATAGTTAGGACTCTAGCCTAACTTGTCTTGCACTCCAAGATGATCCCCTGTACATCTATATATACTCGCCCATGAGGCTCAATAATACATCCATGACCATCGTCGTTAATATCGTTGGTTATTCCATCGAGTCCCTCAACATCATGGATGCCTTCCTCTTCATTATCAATGATGCTATCAAAATCGTCGGTTGTGTCTCTCTGGCCATCCTCACTAGCATATATGGTTTGCTCATTCTTACAAGGTTCGAACAAGCTAACTAATGTTTTGTTATTTTCGACCAACTCCGACTTCACTCCATGTTTCCTCCATGTAACGGTACATTGAGTCGTCGAGGAGAAGGCGGCCGTTGTAGTGGGGGAGCACAGAGACCCAAGCGTGCCAGAAGAGAGGATGTCATACACTCCAGAAAACGAGCCTAGCACCGATGGCCAGACCACGTCGGTGTACACCTAGAATACCATCGGCGTAGGCTGCACCGACGGCGGCCGTCAGCATAGCACACCGTAGGTGTATAGGCTGATCCCGTCGGCGTATGAAAACCTGTCAGCGTATAACCTAGGCCGACGAGAAGTTAGAACCGTCGGTTCATGCACCGTCGACGTAGGCTCCGCGGGGCCCACTTGGCACAGGTAACGTCCGTCAGCTCCATCCTCTATACGCCGACGGCCTCACCATCGGCCCAGCATGCCACGTGTCCGTCCCTACAGCTCATGTGTGGTCCGTACACCGACGGCAATGCACCTAACGCCGCGGACCGCCCCGTCAGGTGGACCGTTCGTGGCCTCCTGCGCCGACGGTATATCTAGGGCCGACGGCACGTTGATGCCGATAGTGGCCGTTAGGGGCTTTGGCTCTACGTCGATGGGGTCTCTACGCTGACGGCCTGTTTGCCCGGCTAACGAGCCCGAGAACCTTCGCCAACGGCCCCGACCTTTTGCCGTCGGCGTAGGATTAGGCCGTTGGCGTTTTTGGCTTCTCCCATAGTGGGAAGATAGGCCCGCCGTGAGCAGTTCTACGTGGCCGGCCCGAGCACGCTGGCACGGACGGGGCTAAGTAGGAGGACTTGGTGTCATCTGTTTGATGACAAGTACTCCATGAGGGGGTCCTCGAGGCGTGCGGAAGATAGGAGTGTGAGACGTATAGTATTCCGGGATGGTGAGCACACAAGTTTACCCAGGTTCGAATCTGCCAGCTTTGGACAGATCCTACTCCAGCTCACAATCCAATAATACGGCAGAACATGAATATGGGTTACAAGGGTTTCTCCTGTGCGAGTTGAGATTATTGTAAGGTGGTGCCCTAAAGGCTCTCCCTAGGGCGGCTTATATAGATATCTGGCCTAGGGTTTATAGGAGAGACCTATCCGGCTACAACTAAGAGTCGGTTACAGAGTACATATTGAACTACAAGTAACATTATGGGCATATGTCGGTAAGTCATCTGGGCCTTCCCGTAGCCGAACTGGACTCCGTCCCTTCTCCCTAACTGGGCTGCCCGTGAAGCAATGCTCTAACCCTAAGTGGGCCACCCTGGTCAGCGAGGCACAGTAAGGATACCCGGAACCCAGAAGCCTCCAAGATCCAGAGTCGGATTTTATCATCATCTAACTTAATCTTCGGCTTGTAGAATCTTGAAGGGTTTCTGAAACTTCAAAAGAAAGGATAGGATCCGAGTCTAAATATGAGTCAGACATGTTAATACATTATTCGGGTTTCCATCTTGAAATTCAAACTTAAGGCGGAACTTGGTCTCTGACGTAACTTGACACCAGTCAAGGTCAAGTCACGTCACTGCCAGACATTCCTAGCACCACGACCATTGGTGGGTCCGCTTCGCGCGGAACCGAGGCGTCGTTTTAATGCGTGCGCAGAGATCGAGGCGGTGTAATCATCGCGGGGGAGTTACCCAGCTCCTTCCACAACACGTGTTATGGTTACTGTTTATATTGCACGAATCTAGGCGCAGATGAAGGATATAAGGGGTTGAGATTTTTCTCCCTCTTCTCTTCACCAATCATTCAAGTTCCTTCCTTCTTCCCAATGTTCCCTGCGAACAGAGCTTCTCTCTCCCCAAATCTCACAGCGCCGCCCATCCCAGGTCACCGGAGTCCAAAAGATGCCTGAAGCCTCATCTTCTACAGCGGCGATGGAGAAAGAAAGCTTTCACGGGGTCTGGATCCCGTGTATCCTTGATGACACCAAGCACCGCCTCGTGGAAGACAAAGGACTCCTCCGTGCTAGCGACTGGCGGAGCGGCTACGGTCAAACCGTCCCCACTCCTCGCGCCGATGAGCGAGTGCATTTCGGCACCCACCTCGACAGAGGTTTGAGTTTTCCACCCTCAGATTTCTTTTCTGAGGTCTTAGATCACTACGGAGTTCAACTCCACCATCTCCCCCTAACTCTATTCTAGAGATGACCGCTTACGCTTCCTTGTGCAAGGGGTATCTCAGCATTAGGCCGAATCTCACTCTTTTCCGGTTTTACTTCAGAACCCAGAGAAACTCCATCACTGCCGGTAATCCATACATTAACGTCACTCTTAGCTTTTCCGTTAGGAGAGAACGCGTCTATCCTCGGATTAAGGCTAGCGAGTCGGTTAAAAAGTTATCGTCCACGTTCTTCTATAACAAGGATAGACCGGCTCTCAGCAAAGATATTGCTTTGTCGGCTTTTGTCGAAGGCACTGCCACGTCCCAAGACTCCTGGGACGCGGATGCTCCTGCTCTCATGGATGATCTGCTTCTTGCAAAGAGGTGGATCGAATATCTGATGAAGCACAAGGATCTGAAAGGATCCGACTTAGTGCACTGCTGGCTGGCGCGTCGGATCTAGCCTCTTCAACACCAAGAGCAAGAAGAACTCTCTTAGGATCTGCCCCACAACCTACTCAACAAAGGCCTACGAGTGCCAAATCAAGTGGTTGATCAAGGAGCGGGTCGAGAGGAAAATTCCAGACTTGTCCTTGGACATCCACACAGCTGATGATCATGTGACACCCGTAAGTTTTCCAGCAGTACCTCGAATTATGTGTTCATCTATCATTGTATGTTTTTGCAATACTGAGTTTATTTCTTATTTTTCAGCTTGCCGACCTCCCGAGTCGGAGCTTGCTCCCCTCGAAGGATATCCTCCTGAGTTTTCTCAGGATGATGCACAGTTGGTTCCACTGCCGGAGACCATTACCCGAAAACGTAAGGCTCCGACAGTTTCTATTGGCACAAAGGAGGTACCCGTTGTGAAGAGGTAACTTTCCTCACAAGGTCTTTGCATTAGATTTCTTAATTCTTTTCGTGGTGTAATGTTCTTTGTTCTATTACCTTCTCAGAGCTAAACATCTCACCAAGGGCAAGGGTAAAGGAGGCTCGTCGAAGACCCTGCACCAGTCAAAACTAAATTTGACTTCTCCTGCCACAGCACCTTCCGACTCCTGCCCCTCAGCCTTCTGCAACGCCGGAGATTACTCCATCTCTGACCGTCGCAGAAGATCCGGCTCAACTAGCAAAGCTAGCGATCCTTGGGTCGCAAACTGACATTGCCATGGGTGATTCAGGTCTTGATAAGGGTGAACCCTCTTCGGGTAATGGTCCCTTGGCAGAGGTCTTCGCTAAAAACCTCCTCAACAATCCGGGTCTTGCCAAACTTGGCATTACTTGGAAATCTATAAAAGAGATCCAATGACTAGCCCAGCAATTCTTGGAAAGCCAGAACATTTCCCCCGACGAGGAGGCACAAGAAGCGGAGGATGTCAAGTACTCCGAAATCCTTGAGCAGATCCGTCTTCACGACGAGGGGCTGAGAGCCGGTGTGCTTCCGCCACCACCAGTAATCCCGCTGACCCTCGCTGATAAGGTTAGCACCATGGTGAACGTGAGCTTGAGCAAGCTCACTCATGGACATTATGTAAGTCGAATTTCCAACTCACCTTTTTTACTGTATTTCATATCATACCCTCTAGCCCCCAAGCATAAAGTTGGATAGACAATCCGGATTTATGCTTTCATAGGATGCCAAAGAACGAACTAGTGTAACCTCCAAGGCTCGTGCTGATATTAGTTAAAATATTAGCCCGACTCTTTAGTAGACTTCTGACTCTAGGTATTCTGACTTACAGAAAGTTAATTCGTATAACCAAGAATTATTGAAGAATATCTGCAACAAGCGGAGAGAGATCAAAGCTCTCCGGCTTGAAAATGCTCGGTTAAAGGTGTCAAGGGATGATGCTGAAGGTAATCATTTTAGTCCTTATCCTTGCTTTTTTCACTTTCATAGTCGAATTATTCACTCAACTGTTGTTCTTTTGCTTACAGCACTGGTCAAACAATCATGTGCCATGATTGAGGAACCCGAGAATCTTAAGACCCTGGAGGTGGAGAATGCCTACTTGCATCGAGAGCTGAATAAGCTCAAGGCGGATCATGAAAAGAGCATTGCTCAAGTCCTTGAATCCTCCTCCATGGCAACCGAAGAGCGCGATCGCAGATCATGCTCTAGGATAAGAAAATCTTGGATCTCAGTAATGAGCTATTCAAAGAGAAGGACATCACCAAGGCAATCCGGGCTGAACTCTAGAGCCTTAGGGAAGAGAATACCAAAGTTGACGATGCCATCTTTGGTATGTTTCCTACTTTCCTACTTTCTGCTTTTTCCGATTCTTGGAATTCGGATATGTTTTCTAACCTTTGCATGTTATGTGTAGGTCTTCTGAACTTACTGGATTCCTCCTCCACCGAGTCTTGCACCAGCCGGCTTACACAAGTCGGTGATTTTCTTCATGACTTCCGCCAATCCTTAGAGGACATTGGTGAAGTTCTCAAAGTTCTGGACATGCATAGAATGTCCGGCTCTGAAGTGTGAGATAAGGCCAAGGAGATGCCTCAGCTCATCTAGGACTGGAACATGTCCTATGCGCGAACCGCGGCACAGAACGCTCTCACCATGGTTATGAGCCACCATGGAAGCATGAAAATCTGGCAAGTAACCAGAGGGTATTCGACTGTGGATGAAGACGGACAGGAGCAGGACATCAAGGCTATCATGGACTCTTGCACCGGATATGGGTGTCACGTAGCTGATCTGACCAGCTACAACACTCCTTTCTTCACTCGCGTAGAGACGCCTCCTCCGCCTTCCGAGGAAACCGGTGAAGCTTTCGACGACGAACAAACCATTTCGTATTTGAACGTCTCAGAAAGATAACATGGCGAAGTCGATGTCTCTAGTGAGCCGGCAGCTCCTACCTCTTCCCCTGCATCATAGAACATCGGAAAGTTTGTGTTATTCTGAAAACAATTCAGGTTGTAAATAAGTAATATACTACTTTTGTTAGTGCTAAGATTTGCTATTTCTATTTAGCACTTTTGGCTTTATACTTATCGTGCCTGAAATCTTTACATAAGCACTTGTTTGTTTTTGCCTGTACTTATCGTTTATCTGGTTTTCTGCCTCGTCCCTTTCGTCAGCCGACTAACCTTCTACACGAAATCTCTGTCGAGCAACGGAGCTCAATTGCTAAACCAGTTTAAACTCGGAAAACAGAGCCGGCTTTTAGTACCAACAATTCACTACTCGAAAATACCTGCATCCAGCAATCAGATAAATAACTAAAGTACAAACTAGAAATTTTAGACTTATACCCGAAGGTTGCATTTTTAGAAGCGAAAATCATAACCAGAACAAACATGAGCATAAAGTACTTTCAAGTATTCTGGGATTTTTCAACTGTGACATGATCATTTGGAAATAAATTGGTAGAACACTTCTCAGAAAAAATTTGAGGCAACCAATACTTTTATTTCTCATGGAAGATGTACACATATATGATTACAAAGAAAGATAATTTATGAATAAAAGGGACGTAGCTGAGCAATATTCCATGGTATGTCTAATTCTTCCGGGTCTGTACTGCCTCCAACTCTTTTTCTTTTCTTAGTAGCGGGTATTTCTTTGAATGGCCGCATATCAGTTGGATAGTAAGAACCGTTATGTAATACTCGGCTAACTAAAAAGGGCCCATCCTAAACTGGGGAAAGTTTGTGCTTTCTTTTCTGCACAAGCCGGAGAACCAAGTCGCCTTTGTTGAAAGACCGATTTTTGACTCTCTAGCTACGATACTTGCGTAACTTCTACTAATAGGCTGTTGATCTCATCTCAGCAATGACACGCACTTCTTCTATTAAATCGAGATCATTTTGTCGAGAAATTTCGGCATCGTCTTCAATATATGTAGCAACACGACGAGAAGTGTGAATCAAATCACTAGGAAGAACTGCTTCTGCGCCATAGACCAAGAAGAAAGGTGTGTATCCGGTTGACCTGTTTGGAGTTGTTCTTAAGCTCCATAGCACAGAGGGTAATTCCTCCGCCCAAGCCCCCGCAGCATGACGTAGTGGCGCTTCGAGTCTTGGTTTTAGGCCTTGCGGGATTAAACTGTTTGCTCTTTCGACTTGTCCATTAGCCTGTGAATGTGCGACTGACGCAATGTCAAGCCGGATATTTTGTTCATCGCAGAATTCGGCAAGCTCTCCCATGGAAAGTTTACTTCTTTTGTCCGTAATAATGCTATGCGGATAACCGTATCGGATTATGACATCCTCAACAAATCTTTCAGCTGTTGCTCCATCACAACTTGTGACGGGTTTAGCCTCGATCCATTTCATGAATTTATCCACCATCACTAAGAGGTGAGTAAATCCACTTGAAGCTCGTTTAAAGGGTCCTACCATATCAAGCCTCTAGACCGTGAAGGGCCATGTTATAGGAATTGTCCTTAGCTGATCAGCCGGAACATGAGCTTCCTTGGCTTCCTTTTGGCATCCTTTGCACGTCTTGACCAGCCGTTCGGCATCTGCATTAGCTATAAGCCAGAAAAATCTGTGTCCCAAAGCTTTTGCCACTAAGGATTTGGCTGCAGCGTGATGACCCCATTCGCCCTTGTGGATTTTCCTTAGGATTTCCACTCCTTCTTCCAGAGATACACAACACTGAAAAACCCCATATACACTCCGCTTATAGAGCTCACCACTTATAATAGTATAGGTTTTTTCCCGTTGGACGATCTGCCGGCTCAGAACCTCGTCTTCGGGTAATTTGTCATCTACCAAGTAATCGAGGTAGGGTTGAGTCCAGCTGGGAATTACATCTAGAACAGCTATTAAAGTCGAGTCGGATTTGGTCGGATACTCCTCGTCAACTCCTTTTATTGAAGGAACTTTGAGGTGCTCTAAAAAAGCGCCATCCGGGACCTTTTTCCACGCAGAGCCTAATCGAGATAATGCATCTGCTTCCTCGTTTTCTATTCGAGGGATGTGTTGAACTTCAAACCCTTCGAACGATTTTGATAATTCATCCACGACGGCTCTATATGTTGCCATGTGTTTATTTGCATTACAGATATCTGACACTTGTTAGGCAACAAGATCCAAATCTCCATAACACATTAATCGGTGGATGCGATATCCTTAGCAATCCGGATTCCATGTAGCAGCGCTTCATACTCCGCAATGTTATTTGTTGTCGTAAAATGAATCTGCAAAACATAGAAAAGTTTATCACGTTGGGGTGACTTGAGCACCACGCCAGCCCCCGAGCGCTTTAGACCTGTCAAAATGCAAGGTCCAATATTCCGACTCTAGGAGGGTCATATTCTCCGTTGTCTCTGTCCAATCAGCGACGAAGTCAGCGAGGATTTGGGATTTGATTGCTGTACAAGGTTTATACTCAATGTCGAAAGCCGAAAGCTCTATGCCCCATTTTGTGACATGTCCTGTAGCATCGCTGTTGTTGATGATATCTCTCATGGGAGCTGTACTCACCACGGTAATTGGATGCTCCTGAAAATAATGCCATAACTTGTGGGATGCAAAGAACACACCGTAAGCCAACTTTTGATAATGTTGAAATCGCCGCTTAGATTCAGTTAGGACCTCACTTAGGTAGTAAGTCGGACGCTACACAAGGTGTTCCTGTTTTTCCTCTAGTCTTTCCACCACCATGACGACACTGATGACCCTATTTGTCGTAGCGATATAGAGCAACATCGGTTCCTAGGGTTCCCATGCTGCGAGGATAGGAGAAGACGAGAGTATTGTTTTTAGTCTTGTAGTGCATCTTCAGCTTCATCAGTCCAAATGAATTTCTTGGTCTTTTTCAGGAGCTTGTAAAGTGGTGCGGCTCTTTCACCGAGCTAGCTCAAAAATCGACTGACTGCAGCAATGCAACCAGTTAGTCTTTGAACGTCCTTCAGGCGAGTAGACCTAGAAATATTGATATAGCCTTGATCTTGTCGCGGTTCACCTCTATGCCTCTTTGAGACACAATGAAACCTAACAATTTTCCGGCTGGTATTCCAAAGAAACACTTCTTTGGGTTAAGCATTATATTGTATTTCCGTAGATTAGCGAATGTTTCCTCCAAGTCGGAAATTAGAGTTTCCTTCTTTTTGGACATCACCGCAATGTCATCCACATATGCATGTACGTTGTGTCCGATTTGGTCATGGAGGCAACGCTGCATAGTGCGCTGGTAGATAGCTTCTGTGTTTTTTAGCCCAAATGACATCATAATGAAACAGAAGGTTCAAAGGGGGTTACGAATGAAGTTTTGACTTTGTCTGACTGCTTCATCCGGATTTGGTGATATCCAGAATATGCGTCGAGAAAACATAGGAGTTCTGATCCTGCCGTAGAATCGATAACTTGATCAATCCTAGGCAGAGCGAATGGATCTTTGGGACAAGCCTTGTTCAAGGCGGTATAATCAACACACATCCTTAAATCAGTGGTGTCCTTTTTAGGGACCATTATAGGATTGGCCGACCACTCAGTATGGATGACCTCCTCTATGAATCCGGCTAACTCGAGCCGGGCTAGTTCCTTAGCTATTGCTTTGCGCTTTTCATCGCTGAAATGTCATAAGGACTGTTTGACGGGTTTAGCATTTGGGTGTACATTTAGAGAGTGCTTGGCAAGTTCCCTAGGTACTCTGGTCATGTCAGATGGCTGCCATACGAAGATGTCTTGATTTTCTCTGAGGAACTTGACGAGCGCGCCTTCCTATGCGCGGTCTAAACATACACCTATCTGGGTCACCTTGGAGGGGTCATCATCCTTCAACGGTGCCGTCTTCGTCTCTTCCGATGCCTTGAACTCTGGAGTTGGCTTTGTCACCTCCTTCTTTGTAGCGGGCATCTCGGGATGGGTCGATGGTCTTCTTGATATCCTGGTACTCATGGGCGTGTAGCACAGCTTCAGCAAAGGCGGCATTTCTGTCCTCGCACTCTCGTGCTTTCTTCGGGTCTCCCCTGATGGTGATCACGCCATTAGAACCTGGAATTTTCATCATATTGTAAATGTAACATGGACGAGCCATAAAAGCCTAGTAAGCCGGCCGTCCGAATATAGCATGGTAGGCGCTCTTGAACGGGACCACTTCGAAGGAAACTGATTTCGTCTGGTAGTTCTTTGGAGTTCCAAAGGTAACATCCAAAGTGATCTCTCCTAGAGAATTTGCTTGTCTTCTTGGGACAACTTCATGAAAGATCACAGAGCTATGATTTAGTTGCGTCTCCGAGATCCGCATCCGGCATAGCGTTTTAACATATAGAATATTGATATTGCTTCCTCCGTCCATGAGGGTCTTGGAGAAACCATAGCCATCAATTAGTGGATTGACGATGAAGGCGTATTTTCCTCGCCTGTGCAACTTAGGCGGATGATCATCGCGGTCAAAGGTGATTGGCACTTCCGACTAGTCCAAAAACTATGGGACAGCCGAAACAGTCGCATTGAGTTCATGCATGACTACTTTCTTGTCCTTAGCCAGTTGAGACCCAAGGAAAGTGACGTAGGTGTCTTTCTTTCTTGGGAAGTTCTTCTTTCCATCCGACTTGGGATTTGAAGCTTCAACCTCCTCCATGTCGGAATCTTCCCTGGTCTCTTTCTCTTTTTCGGGATTCTTTTTTTCCTTTCTTCCACTTAGCTCTGTAGCCAGCGGTATCGTCTTTTTTGATGTAGTCATTGAAACGACACTCGGCGTTTGTGTGGGACGAGCCCCCGTTGGGATCTACTCCCTCCATTTCAGAATATAAGACGTTTTAGGAAATCCTAGTCAAAAAAAATTACTTTACGAGATTTATGGAGTTTTCAACTTTTCTCTCGTGTCGCGACCGCCAGCCTCACTCTCCCCGGTGCTCCTCCCTCCTCTCTCACTAGGAGCGATCCGATCCAGATGGAGAGCCGCCGACACCACCTCACTCTCCCCTGATGGCTCCTCTACGCCTCGCCGCCGGTAGGGCCTCCCTTCTCCAGCTTCAACTCCCGGACCAGCGACGCCCTAGTGCGGCTGTGGATTCAATCCCCTTCTCCTAGTTAGTGTCTCGAGAAGCCCGTAACTTTCGAAGTCAAAACTCGCATTTTGATCCGCCGGCGCCGGAGCTCGTACGCCCAACTGTGCTCTGGGTTGTCATCGAGGTCGGTAAGACCAACCCCAAGGCCGCCCTCGCGCTGCGCCGCACCGTCTCCAGTCACCGCTACATCGGCTACATCTGCTTCGAGCCTTCGACCTCATCCTGACGCTGCACGAGGAGATAGAGAGCAACTTCAGCGTCGCCTGCGCCGACCACGAGTTTAGTGAGATGGCCGTGCCTAGACAGGTCGGCTAGATCCAGTGCGCATGGGCGGGATAGTTCCGACCCTTCGGCGGCGGCAACTACTACTCCTATTCTGAAATCTCCAGGTATAGAAATCGAACTCCTATTCTCCTATTCTCTGTTTTGTAGTTATTGCTTTAGTAATCAGTAATCCAAGACCTTTTGTCGATAAATTAGGTTGAGCGAGGCCTCTGTAGATTCAAAAAAAAATACCTGGAGATGATATGTAAGTCCTCTATAGATGCACAAGTACTCCAAACAAACAAAAGGTTGATCAATTTTAGATATTCATGTTGGTTGATTAATTTGGCTGAAAGCATACATGCTTTGATTGGATATCATTGGTAATTACTCCTTGAAATATGCTTAGTAAATTGCTTGTTCTGCATAAACTATAGGCTGTGCCAAAATCTTGGATATCTGTCAACTCAATATTTGACTTTTTTCCCCTGGTTATATTTACACTTGGGAGTTTAAACTGAGGAGTAAATTCAAAACTAGCACAAGGAACCTGCTGGTGATGAATGCAAGTTGTAGCGATATTAGCTGTTAATGGAAGTAGAGTACAAACAAGGGACTGTGATGTTTTAGGTCAATATTGTAGTGCCATGCTGAAACTTAAATTTACTGACAAGGAGTAAAAACTTAAATTATGATGGAGGCTCTGTTTGCGATCAGACGCCTAAAGCCGAGGAACATTCTTGGTTATTGTTTGTTGCACTCTTCACATGACTGGCATGTTGTTTGTGCTCGGCATAATGATTGGTATAAGTAGATTTTCAGTTGTCCCTATAAAGATGTCCAACTTGTACCTACTCTTTTATTGGAGTGGTGCTGACTACCGAGTACTGACTAGGCAAGGAAGAATGTAATGCTTGCTCATTTCACCATTCAGCTGTTTGTTTTTTGGCAACTGTGGATTTTTTGTCTACTTTGTTGTGAGGACGAATCAGCAATTCTGTCACTAGATTATCCTGTTATATTTCTTCAATGCCTAACTTAGCTTAACTAACACTGAGGATTTGAAGATAATTCACTTCTGGCTTGAGCAAGAAGCGTAGTAATTTTCTTAGCAGTTCCTGTTCTGTGATGAACTTTGTATGGTGACTGCCCTATTTCAAAGAATTTTGTTTTATGACTGGCCTGTTGTATTGGATGGGTCGGCCACCTGGACCACCGAAACAATTGAAAGTGACATTTATGCATTGGTTTTTTGTGGTTTCGTTTTACTCTCAGATTCTGTGCACATGATTAACAACAGTAGGGAACCTGCTGTAAGAGTATGCAAGTTAGGAGTACTAAGTGCTACCCATAGAAACCTGCTGTGCTAAGTGCTAACCTACTGTGGGCTGGTTTCAAGTATTTTTAGAGTATGTGCTAAGTGCTAACTATAGAAACTCCAGTTTCAGTCTTATTAAGTTAAGAGGATAACTGCTTTGTTATTGCTGATGCTCTAGTCTAATATGGAGAATCCATCGTGCAAGGCTCAATTAATCTATCACAACCTCTGAAGCTTTTTGATTTGTTTCCTCTGAACCTCAATTAACCTAATCACAACCTTTGAAGCTTTTTGAAGATGTGCCAAAAACACTGTTTCTTGAACGATAATGCAAGTGGACATTTCCGTTTCTTTTAATTGATGACTTTGGTTTCTTTAGATGATCCTAATGTTATACTTGCTTCATTCTCCACAATGTAACATGCTGCACTAGGAGTATTAATTAAGCGTTCATAATTGTTTTTTGCACTTCATGGAGTAGTGCAGTACCTGAATTTTGACCTTCAGGTTGATTATTGACATCCTCTTGTTCAGGTGGGTTAAAGTTAGGGTCTACTAGAAGCACCATTGTTCTTCAGGCGCCTCAACGACCTTGGGAGCGGACAAAGCTGCCGGCGAGAAGGCTGGGGATGAACTGCCGGCGAGAAGGTTGGGGTCGACCTGCGCAGCCGGGATGTTGGGGACGAGCTTCCGGAGCTGCCAGGAAGTTGGGGCGAGCTGGGCAAGCTGCTGGAACTGCCGGGAGGTTGGGGGCGAGCTGCCGGAGCTGCCGCGAGGTTGGGGGCGAGCTGCGGAAGCTGCCGGCGTTGCCTCTGGAGCTGCTGGGAGGTTAGAGCGAGCTGCCGGGAGGTTGGGGCGAGCCGTCGGAGCTGCCGGGAGGTTGGCGGCGAGCTACAAGAGGTTGCACGCTTGCAGATCAATTCCGCGGATTGATTCCGGCGAGCTCGGCAGCTGGGCGCGCGTGGATCTGCTGGCGCACAGGCGCCTGCCGATTCCCCAATCGATTCCCGCGAGCGTGATAGGAAAGTTTAGCTGGGCTACGCTCGGGATCGATTCCAAATGTTGGGTTTCCCACAAGTACCAGGGGTATTTTTGTACAACTGGTTGTATTTGCGGCTGTCGAAAAAACTCTAAAACGCCTTATATTTTAAAACGGAGGAAGTAAGTGATGCACACACAGGTTATTGGCAATGTCATCCCACGAGTAGGTTTTGCCAGGTTGCTGGTCTCCTCTACTTTGGACTCTTGATGCCCCACGACCGCGTCCACGGCCACCGTTGTGCCCTCCTCGCCCTCCTCGTCCCCCAGACCCGAAAGTGGCAGTAACGATCGCTGTTTCCGTGTTGGGCTTTTCTTCCGAGGTGTTCTTGCGCTTCTGAACTTGTTGTTTTGGTTGTTTTGCCGACTGTGACACAGCTAGGACATTTAGTAATCATTTCGCGTCGTCGTCAGCGTCTGCATATTTGCTTGTTGTTTCTATCATCTTTCCCAAATCAGTGACCTTGTCACACTTCAAGCGGTGACGCAGTAAACCAATTGGGAGTCCTGCAATAAAAGGTTCAAATAACAGTTTGGTCATTTACTCCCTCGTAGAAGTTCTTGGTGTCGTTCCATCGTCCGAGGTAATCTCGACAAGTTTCTCTGGCTTTCTGAGTGCAATGCTGTAGGTATCCTACCGTAAAGGCCCTCCGATATGTGCCTTCGAAATTAAGAACGCGCTTTGCATGTCATACCAATTTTGGATGGTGTTTTCCGGAAGTTCATTGACCTAGGATCGTGCTGTCTTTCGCAACATGAGTGGGAGATGTCAGGTTGCGACCAAGCTATTTCCGCATTTGGCGATGCATCAAGCCTGGAAAAAATCCTGAAGCCAAGTATCTGGCCAGGCTACGCCGTCGTAGGGCTGGATGTGTCTTGAGATAGCGAATCCTTCCGGAAATCTTGTTTGTCGAATGCGTGGTCCGAAACAGTTTGGGCCCACATAGATGTCATCGTTCTCGTAGCGCCGCGCCTCTATTGTTGAATTGATCCGGTGTCTCGCATCACTGGGTGACAGAGAGCGTCGTCCTGATTGATGGTTGTGGCTACGGTGCCTTGGAGCCGGACTTCGATTTCTACCACCACCTCCTCCACCACGATGCCCTCCTTGAGAGCCGTTGTGGTGGCTACTTGGTGGGGAGGGTGGTTCTGGTGGATTGTTTCCGGCTGATCGTCGGCCTCCATCCGGAGCGTTATTATTCGGTTCTGCGGAGGGTCTTCATTACGACGAGTCTGATGCCGGCTTGACTCGGTACGGTGTCTGTCGTTCCCCCCAGCGTGCTGGGGTTCAGCCGGATGGCTTGTATGTTTAGGAGGTGGCATCTTTTGACGGTCCTCCTCCCGGTGTTTCTCTTTATCATCTTCCTTGCGATTGCTCGACTCTCGCTAGGGAGGGTGTCTTGGATACAGTGCTGCAACTGTGTCTCGCTCTGCAGCTGGGACAACATTGCTCTAGTCACGTGCGGTTTTGTGCTGCTGGCCTGGAAATCCGATTCTTGAGTGATCATCTTCCCGACGGTCGGAATGGTAATGCTGGTCCGGGACCCGTTGGGGCCTGATATCATCCCAGGCCGAATCCGTGCGACATTGGTCCGATCGAGAGACCAGTTTTCCGCTTCCGGATTTCGTGACCTTTTGTTGCTCCAGACCCTTGGTGAGAAGCTTGATGCCAAGTCGAACCTCTTCCGGGCCTGGATTATTTGCCAGGATATCTCGAGCCGTGGCGGTGTTCTGTACTGGTGTTGGGTACACCAGATCTCCGTTGTTGTCGGTCTGAGGCACCCCTGGGTCTCCCTCAAAGAGGACTTTGCAAACTTCCGGAAATTTTTCGGCCCGTACGTGGCCTTTCCGGGTTTTTAGATGCTGTAGAGAGATGAGCTTCTCCGCAGTAGCCATGCGCTTCTTTTCTTCCTCAATGTTTTTGACTTCATCTAGGAGTACATGGCGACGCGCTTCTAGGGCTTCAGCCCTTTCTTCCAGTTCTGTCATAGTAAGTTCTGCAGCTGTAGGGATAGGTGTAGCTAATGCAGCATCGATGAGTTTACATGCACTAGCGGTGACCACGTGTCCATCCACCGAAGCTTCTTTGGGATCGTCTAGGATTAAGGCTCCATTCGAGTCCTCTTCGTAATCCTCGGCAACCACTTCCTCTGTTGTAGGATCTTTTGCCAGGGTCTTGTTCTTCTTGTTCCTCTTCTTTGCCTTCTTGACAGCGCCGGTAACAAAGATGGTTTTGGGTCCGTTTCCCGGACTCAACCTTTGATCGATACTTTTGAACATTTGGACATCGGGGTTAGCTCCGAGATCCGTATCATCCTGCGCTTTGGAGAGTTGTCTCCGGATCCTTCGTCCATGGCTTCTCCTTCTTCTGCAGCTTTGGAGTTGAACTCCTCTTCATATTCCGCGGAGAACTTTTGAAAATCTGCCGACATCATGGAGTCATCCGAGGATGCCGGTAAGTCGACGCTTGTTCTGATCGCCTCCAGCACCGATTCTTCATTGTCTCCAGCATCGGCAGAACCGGATCCGGATCCAACATATTCGACAAAGTGCGATGTGTGCGTCCTAAGGTAGTTGCGGCTTTCCTCATGGGCTTCCTCGAAAATCCTGATGGTTTCGAGAACTTCATCCACGCTTGCGCATGCCTCATCATATGCCTTAACGTACCTCGGGAAAGTCTGATCTGTTCCGGCGTTAGAAGAGTCGAAACCGGTGTTGTTGACTTGCTCCTCCTGAATTTTGACCTCTGCGGGTGGATCGATCTGGGATTCGGCCTCTCTAGGGATATCCACTCCAGATTCAATTTGCACCGTAAGATCTGC
This sequence comes from Avena eriantha, assembly GCA_910589775.1. Taxonomy (NCBI): domain Eukaryota; kingdom Viridiplantae; phylum Streptophyta; class Magnoliopsida; order Poales; family Poaceae; genus Avena; species Avena eriantha. The sequence goes on from OU342745.1 coordinate 431,795,377, forward strand.
TTCAGGTTCAGATTTCTCCACTATCTCCGTAATAGGTGCGGGTAGGTGGGATTAGGGTTTTCTGGAATCCAAAACTCCGCCGCCTCCGCGGATAGAGGGGAGCCAAAAATTTCTTCTGCCTCTATCATCACCACTTGGGTGGGTGGGGTAGGTTCAGCAAAACCGATGTAGACATCGATCTCGCCAAAAGACATAATGGTGTAGGCAGTCACAGCCTCCCTAGCCGGGATCCAAGTATCGTCGAGGACGATGAGAGGGACGTCACTGGCGTAGAGGATGCGACCGATATCGATGGTCTCGCCGATTCCGATTCTTACAGATTTCGCCCGGAACGGAGATCCGAAACTCACTTGCCCCACGGTGGGCGCCAACTGTCGTCGGTTTGATGACAAGTACGCCATGAGGGGGTCCTCGAGGCGTGCGGAAGAGAGGGGTGTGAGACGTACGGTATTCTGGGACGGTAAGCACAGAAGTTTACCTAGGTTCGAATCCGCCGGCTTTGGACGGATTCTACTCCTGCTCGCAATCCAATAATACGGCAGAGCCGGAATATGGGTTACAAGGGTTTCGCCTGTACGAGTTGAGATTATTATAAGGTGGTGCCATAAAGGCTCTCTCTAGGGCGGCTTATATAGATATCCGGCCTAGGGTTTACAGGAGAGACCTATCCGGCTACAACTAAGAGTCGATTATAGAGTATATCTTGAACTACAAGTAACATTATAGGCCTATGTCGGTAAGTCATCTGGGCCTTCCCGTAGTCGGACTGGACTCCGTCTCTTCTCCCTGACTGGGCCGCCCGTGAAGCAATGCTCTAATCCGAAGTGGGCCACCCTGGTCAGCGAGGCATAGTGAGGATACCCGGAAAGTATATCCCTAACACTTGGTGTTCCAGTCATCGATCCGTGTGAAGATGCCGGGGAAAGCGTCCCGAGGGTAGAAGTGGGGGAAGAATATGTTGTGGGCCTCCGTGCTCCTCTCTTTCAGCACCACTGTGCCTCCATGCTCCATTACTGTAATGGTCTCCTTATGCTCGAGGACAAAGATTTTGATCGGTACGTGTGCAACCCAGCAACGGTGCGATCCGCTCATCTGCCGCCGCCGTCGGAGGAGAACCACTACTACATGGACGAAACGTTCCTCGCCTTTGACCCGGCCGTGTCGCTGCACTACGAGGTCTTCCTCCTTCGACGAGGGACGACAAAACCTGACATCGAAGAAAAGAGTCAACCACGCAAGAAAGTGATCCAACCACAAACATGGGTCAGCTGCACTTGCCTATATTGTTCGAAGAAGAGCAGCCACCCGACCAAGGGCAAGAAGAGATCGATATCACAATGCATTTTGGCTATGTGCCACAATCAAGACCAGGTGTGATAGACGAGGAATTTCCGGGGCCACCGGAGAAACAACAAGAAGAGATACATGTACACATGCCACATGCGGAGGATCCGAACAATAATAAGGTGTTTTCTGTATTGGTCTTCTCATCACAAACCGGCAGTCAATGGGCGAGCCGTGAGTTTGTGCCGGGGCATTGTGCTCCTAGGCATCTCTATGACATGGTGACCGCGCCACACCCACGTGGTGTGAAGATATGGGAGACATGCCAATATTGGCAGGGGTCTCTCTATGTACATTGTTGGAACAACATTCTTATGATCCTGCGCAACTCGGAAAGGGTATACGACATGGTCCAACTGCCAGGAAAGGTTTACAAGGATTGCGACTATGGAGATTTTTATAAGCTTCCCAAGAGGTCCATCTTAGTGAGCTATGAGAGAGGGGTTCACTATGTGGCACTCGACAAATTGCAACTATACGTATGGACATTGAATGAATCAGATGGTGGCCAAGTGGGGTGGATGCTAGCACATGAGGTTGACCTAAGTCCTTATAATCCTACATCAATACAACAAAGGATAGAGCCTTTAGTGTCGTGGGAGGCCGTCGAAAGCAACAAAGAACTAGTTAACTTGTTCGAGCCTCGTAGGATTGAGGAAATCATATATGACGAGGAGGATGACCAAAGCGACACAACTAATGATGTTGATAGCAAAGATGAGAATGAAGATTGATGCCTTCAACGACACAGTCGTTGTTGATGTTAACGCTGATGGCGATGGTCACGATGTCGGAGAACCATACAAATATGAAGATGGTCAATTCAAAATCGAAGAGGCTTCTGTGTCGTCCTTGGACTCGGACGAGGATAACTTCATTGACCCCTATGAAAGTGTAGCCCACGTTGAAGACGACCAAGACGAGGATTTGGGGTACTTTGGGATCGTAGGATTACATCCGCACAAGGATGTGGTGCTCCTGCGAACGTACAGCGGTGTTGCGGCATACCATTTCAGGAGCTCGAGAATGCAATATTTAGGCAGGCGACTTGTTAGAGACCCATGCCAACAGGCTTATGGCATCAACGCTGCGTTCCCTTACCGGCCATGCTACGTCGACGCTCTTCCCGTGACTAAAATACCCTACTAGGGTTGGTGATCTGTGGCGTGTAACTCATTGGAAGGGAGAGTATATGTCATGGAGATAGAGTTGTGTTCTTCAATTCGTTGATCAGATACGGTTCGACGCATGTGTGGCCTATCGGAAATAGTCGCTTAGCTTCTTAGATTTTACCATACGTGTTCTTCAATTATCTAGTAGTAGTAGTATTTTTCATGGTAGTAGGTACTCCCTCCGTCTCAGAATAGATGTCTCGGGTGTTTAAGAAAAATTCAAACGAGAAGCTCCCCGAAGGGACCGGAAACGTCACATTAATTCAAGCGGTGGATGTACAAAAGCTTACAGAAGATCCCATACATTAAGAGGAAAATACATAGGTCCCCAATAAATGTAGAAAAGACCTCACTAAAAGATAGAAAAACAATGAACCAATCTTTCTCTTTGTCCACCGCCGAGCCGAAAGCCGGACTCGCCGCCGTCAAGCTCAGAAGCAGGGACGAAACCACTTGCTTCCGCGGAGATGAGAAACGCGGCCGCCGACCTTGAGAGGGCCTCACCAAGGAGGTTTGAAAAATGCCGGGACCCTTCGCCGGCTTCTGGATTGGCCATGTTTTGGCCTTGGATGTCGGACGGCTGTCACGCGCCGTCGAGGTGGTGCTTAAGAAAATCGCTTCCCAACTCCACTGCTGCTTAACACTACTACTCACCCAATCGACACCTCCATAGACCGCACTCACTGCGCCTGCTGGAGGAAGAAGATGTTATTCCAACAATGTACATAGAGAGACCCTTGCCAATACTCAGCTGTCTTCCATATGTCCACATGCCAAGTTCTTGGCGCAGTCAGCAGGTCATAGAGATGCCTAGGGGCGCAACGCCCTGGCACAAACTCTCACCTCACCCATCGACCACATTGTGATGAGAACAACACCAGTATAGAAAGCACCATATCTTTTGGCTCTTGGCCACCTCGAACATGGACATGTGACATGAGGTAGGAATGCCTTAGGTATGTGCAAGTATGTGGTTGTCGTGGAAGTACGAAGACCTCGTAGTACCGCGACACGGCAGGGTCGAAGGCAAGGAACATGCCCTCATGGTATCTATCTGACGGTAGTGGCAGTGAGCACATTGTACCGTCGCCGGGTTGCACACTTAACGTTGTGTTCCATCTCCAGGAGAAGGAGGCCATTGCAATGGTGGAGCACGGAGGCCCAATCGTGCGAAAAGGTAGGATGACGGAAGACGGGCATGTCCTGACCTGTGCGTGGCCGCCACGCTGGCGGCGTTGGCCGGACGAAGAAGAATGACTCGTGATGCCGGGGAGGATGCCCCGAGGAAAGAAGTGGGAAAACGGAAGGTTGTGGACGTCGATGATGTCGCACAACATGCGACAGACACGCTGCAACTCCGCGAGCGCGCCGCAAGGGAGGCGGCAGAGGATATCGAGGAGCAGAAAAAAAACAGCAGCAGGGTTTCATGGATTTTTAGGTGTGACCGTGGCAGAAAAAAAGCAGCAGCAGCAGCACATGAAGCAATCAATCATGAAAATACAGGGTTCCTTTCCTACTCAACCAAACAGGAAACAGCTATTCTTATGGCATATGATTGCAATACAAACATCTAGCGATTGTTAAATTTTCATGGAAAGAAATAGTTCAAGACAAAGCCTATATGCATACACTCATATGTAATGTACAGGAAACAGGGGTTTCGGTGAGTATAGGACAACGACTGTTTTTTTGTCCCGGTAAACAGGGCTTATCTTGAGTCACAATTGAAAGCATGGATTAAAATTTCAGCCAACTTCTTCCCCAAGCTCGCCGCCGGTGCCACGGAGCTGCCCCAAGCTCAACTTCCATGGAGTGAAGGAGGACTTGGGAGGGATGCAGAGCGATCGATCCATCTTCTACGTTGGTGGGGAGTAAAACGGACTGCCCAAGTCGTCGGTGGCGCAAGTTGACTCTGACTCGTATACGTGGGCCAAACAGGTCCCTGTAACAGGCCAAGCCTTCGGCGCAAATATTCGACATCTATAAATCTTCAAATTCAAATATAAAGCCACGAGAGCAATACAAGATTTACAAAGATTTACAGCACGGTGGAACTGGCCAGGGCCAATTTTTCAGCAACAGGGAAAAGCAACCACGCAAAACTCACATATATTTACATATGCAACAAGGGAGTTTGGGGTTTAATCATTCACACAGCCAGCCAGCGCGCACAAACAAACGTCCACAGGTTCTGCAGCGGCATCAGGGTATGTAGACGACTGACACCCAGTCGCCTTCATTTTCAGTTCAGTCGATGTCTCCATGGCATACATTAATTTCAGGATACATCGCATACGTCGACAGGAAGATTATCCTCAGCTCAGTCGAGCATGTCCTTGGGGAGCTGCTGGACTCGGGTGGTTGCCAGCGACAAGAATGTGCTTGATCCGGTTCAGCGGTGCAATGGAATGGTTGATCCCCTGAAAAGTAAACAAGAGTTTGGTGGTTATTAGAGCTCGGCTTCCAGTTGGCACTGTATTTCCAAGCACAGACACTCACAGGGGTTAGCAATATAAATGTCAGGGAATTTCTAACATGCTAAATATCTTGGAAATCCTAGCACTATATGACAGTTAACAAAACATTACAGGGGAGAACTTCAAAGACCAGTAGGTTATAGGAAATTAAATTCTTGCAGAAAATAAACTGTAAAGGAAAAAAAAAAGGCAACTCGTTCAACAGCATTTTTTATCACTCGAGTACCATCATAAGAACATGCATGATACAACAATCAGCAATACTACCAGAATAGCAAAAGGCAAACAGGCTGATTTTCCTCAGAACTAGTATATAGGTAACTTTAATGAAAGGAGGACATGAGTAATAATATTTTTAAGATATAAGACATATGCATGCTATTTTACCTACCTGGGTTTCACGCCCAACTAGTCTGTTCAGTTTGGAAAATTTGGCTAGCATGTTGAAAAGGGAGGTGTCCCACGATTACCTCCTTGCTGCTAGCCGGTTGCAATTTGACCTGCTGAAGATGCAGCTTGCCCTTGAGCCAGCGCCGCCGGAAATACACCATCCCCATCACGGCAGCACCGGCCACAAAGATAGACCAGAACTTGTTGCTCTCCTTGGCAGTCGTGTACAGCGATATAATTTGCTTCCGCCACCACGCATCACCGGGGACAAAAGGGCCCGAACCATCAGGCCGGCTCTCTTCACCAGTAGCAACAACCTTGGACGAATCGATGACAGTGTTGTCCACATTTTGCAGAGTTGGATCTTCTTCTGTTTTCTCCTCAGTTGTCCTGCTCTCGGTAGCTGACCAGCTCATTTCTTTCTCAGCAACCACCAGCGCACTGTAACCAGACGATGAGAACGTAACCGGGTCTTCCGTGGACAAACTCTCCCTAGGAAGCACGTTGCCATCATCGGACTCCATACCATCCGAGGAAAGGTCTTTCCCTTTGTCCAAGGACGGGACCCTGTCGAGACCATCATCCTTCAGTTGCTCTTCGTGCCTATCGTCATCAGCAGTGTCAGAAACTGCGTACTGGGTGCCACGCGCCTCCTGCCGCCCTTGGCTCTCAGATTTCGTGAGGACATTCTCCGCCTCATTCTGAGGCACCGAGAAGTGGCCAGACATCAGTAGCGCTGAATCGTCCCCACGTGTGCCATACACCTGGCCTTCAGACTCCTCGTCGGAAGGTTCAGATCTTGCCGCACCAGGTGCGGACGCGTAGTTTGATGCGGTGAGCTGCACAACCTCCCAGTCGTTCCCACGGGGAGAGGTCTGCCCGGTACCACTGTTCTCAGGCTCCATCTCCCTGCGACCGATTAAAGTCAGAAAACCCAACAATACAAGGATGTATACATGACAAGGAATCTGGCTTTGCATAATGGAATATGGTTTTACAAGCAGTGAGCGCAGACATAGGTTAAAACTAAAGGAAACTAGCATACTGACCCGATGCGGTATCGGAACGGGCAACAACGGATATGCAGAATAGGTAAACAAAATAGTGGTGAGATGAGCATGGAAGCTATATGAAGCAGAGCAAGTGCCAGCAGGGTTCCAGCCTTAGGGTCTGTAGGCAGTTTTCCTTTGTTGATTCAGGCACTTCCCCCATAGGCATTTGATGACTCAGAACCAGCAAGCGAAACATCCGTCAGCATAAGCGGCAAGAGGGATTTCAATTTCATTATTGAAAATAATACTACTGTACACCCTCCTATGTTACTACTAGTAGAAGCACTAAGACGGCCTAGCGAGCAGTGAACCTAAGAGAGAAATCTAAATCCCAACTCTGGCGGAAGCAGTACACTGAGCAGATAGAGAGAGCAGCCGGCAAACTGGTCCACTCAGATCGATTATACCGCTACCCGCTAGGGTGCCGCAGCAGCGCGCGGAATCCATCTAGCAGCTGGAAACGAGGCGCGGCGCGAAAGAGGATCCGGTCGAGGCGGAGGGGGTCGGAGGAGGAAGGGGTTCGGGGAGTCCGTACCGGCGAGAGTAGAGTAGGCTCCAGTCGCCCGCGGTCGCAGCTTCCGGCAGCAAGCAAGCGATCGGTCGATTGTCGGATGGGGAAAGGAAGAGGGAGGAGAAGATGAACTACCGAACAAGTGGGGAGAGACGTGGCGTCACGTTGCGTGCTCAGATTTTTCTCTCTTTTTCTTTCCTTTTCTCTTTTTTTCCTGAGTGGAGATTTTTCTCGGGAGGTGCTATGCACCGCCTTTTGCTGCGCAAGGGCGCCACGCCGGCTGAAGAAGGGAAATCCGGACAGGCCGGCCCAACAACCTGGAAAGCTTCACCCTTGGAAAAACGATTCGGCTGTAGACCTGTTCCGGTGAAATCAAGCTACTCAATCCAATCCAAATTAATTGATTCGAATTTATCTAGATTCGAATGTATCTAAAATCTAAACAAATCTAATTCAATTAATTTAGATCGGAGGGAGTACATGTTCCTGTAGCGACGTCTAAAAAAACACAAATGTGGTTGTACTCATACCTGGCCAACGGGCCGGCCCACGGCACGGCACGACCCGCTAAAAAATTAGCGTGCTTGGCACGGCACGGTCCACCTAGGGCATGTTAAGCTAACGGGCCGTAACATGCCGGTCCGTGGGCTTCACCTCGAGGCCTAGGCATGGCACGTTAGCTAAAGGGCTAACGGGTCAGCCCGTTAAGACCTTTTAATACTATATCTTATCAAAATTAATATAAAACTATCGATATAATGGTATAAAAATTAAAAAAAAACTCTTTACAGGCCGTGCCGTGCCGACACGTGGGTTTGAGGTAGGAGCCCAGACACAGCCCATTAAGTGGCGTACCGAGCCGACCCGTGACGTGCCAAAGCACGCGTGCCCACGTGCCGGCCCATGAGGGCACGGCCCAGACCAGGTATGGTTGTACCTGATACAACCAGGTGCATTTGGCAAACAAAGGTACGTGCCCATTTTTCTCAAATAGTTTTTTTATTCTCCTTTAAAATGGCTACGCATTTTTTAAGAAGGTCGGCAATTAAAAAACATTATCGAATTTGGAAACATGTTTACAATTTTCAAAAAATGCTTGCGGATTAGAAAAAGGTAACTTGAAAAATTCTCGCAAATCTAGAAAAAAGTTCACGAATTTAAAAAAAAGTTCAAGAATTTGAAAAAAAATAGTGAATTTAAAATTGTTTATGAATATAAAAAAGTTATGAATTTAAAAGTTCATTGATTTGAAAAGTGAACATTTTCTAGTCATGAACCTTTCAAAAAAACCATGAATATTTTTAGAAAATTCTTGAACATTTTTCAAAATCATAAACATCTTTTTAAAAACTAAATATCCATTTTAAAAATCCAGGAACAAATTTTTAGGATCATGAACCAATTTTAAAAATTTCATGAATAATTTTTCAAATTCATGAAACAATTTTCAAATGCCATGAACATTTTTCCAAATCCTGAACCAATTTTCAAAATGCCATGAATAATTTTCCAAATTCATGAACCAATTTTCAAAATGGCATGAATAATTTTTCAAATTCATGAACCAGTTTTCAAAATTTCATGAACAAAATTTCCAATTCATGAACCAATCTTTAGAATCATGAACCAATTTTCAAAATGTCGTAAAATAATTTTCAACTTCACTAACATAATTTTTATAATCCACGGACAATTTAGAAACTACGTATAATGAATTTTAATATGATAGTACCACATAAAAACCCATTAACTTCGTAAAAAAATTATAATATGAAGGAGTATAAAAAATAAAATGAAAAATGAAAGAAAAAACATAAAAGAAAGTCGGTATGATGAACCATGGATAGGAGAGAGAGAACCGAAAACCCAATTCGGTTCATGCGTGCGAATGAACCTATTGTTTTAAAACATAATTTGAAATGTCAAAAAATTCTGAAACAAAATAATCACTATAATAGGATATTTTATATCCACACACAAGTTTTCAGGGGATAAAGAACATTTTGTATGTCTCATGTGAAAAGGACAAATTTCAATGCTCTAACATGGCTACTTATGACACCCCTAGATTAGGGTTAAACAAATATCCGATCTTAGCCCGACGTAAGCTTAACCTAGAGCTCGAGGATATCCAATGAGAAATCGATAACACAATAGTAACCATGTGACACAAAAATTATTACAACAAGCTCATAACTGAGCAAAGAATCAAAATATTACAAGTAGAGGTCATTGACCACAAATAACAATCAACGGAAGGTAACTTATGCTATTAAGTGTAGTAAACTTAACAAATGGACTAAGAGACCTGAAGCATAACGATGATGTCCCAGCCTATATATTTCAAGTTGCCAGTCCAAAACCCCAAGCTACTTGTCGGTGTCGATGTCGTACAGAACTCATCTTTAGGGTAACACTTACTCTGTTACAAAAGTATCAACAAACCAAGGGTGAGTACAATGGGTACTCCGCAAGACTTATGGCTGGTGGGTTATTTTGCATAAAGCCATCTTTGTTTTCAAAACAAGAGGGATTAGAAGTTCGTCTAATCAGAACATTTTAAAAAGGGATAAGAGAGCGATATCTCCAAAGTATTGATCATCATATCTTTGATATCCACCAAAGCATCATCATTTCCTCAACTAGGATCACTCCCTCGTACCCATGAGGAAGCATCTTTAAGCACATGTTGAAACCTCCAAATTTTACGATTAGGTTAAAGTTCTGTGTGATCTTAGAATTCAATCACCAAGCGTTCATAACCATAAACACGAATTTTCCAAAAGTTTTAACCATACAAGGATGTACAACTTCCCACACGTACTAACCTTCTCTTAGTGCTGCTAGATAAGCCCTCTTCCTTGAAAGGCCGGTAGAGGGCGGTTAGACACGACCTTTACCTTGCTTTCTCCGAGACCATGATTCACTTCCTAAGTAGGGTTCCACCATAATGGGTCAAATCCCGAAGCCGGTCCCTAGAGATGTGAGGCGAGGTTGGTTTATCAGGGGCTCTATCCATCCCAAGTAACCTTGTCCACGCTTACCTACCTATTATGATGCACCTTCACCCGCCAAATCTTTCAAAACAATTTCTATGCATATGTTGAATGGAACGCTCTATGTGACTCATGGAATCTCTAGGCAAGTTAGTTACTCATGAGGTTTTCTAGGCCCCGTGTGGTTGTACGCTTGTCTCAGTTCCAAAGGCAAAAACTCAGGTCCTAATAGTGGCGAGCATGGGACTAAAAAACCATATCCCACTGTGGTCTCCCATACAAGCCTTAGAATTATAACCTTTATCATTGATCTCACCAGTAAACCTTGTTCTCCTGTCATACTAGATTCTCTGCATTTGATACATCATCTGGATGAACCCGAACTGACAGCTAAGCATGGCTAAGTAGAACACACATATAAGCTCTAGCAGTGCACACAAACCAATCCTAGTTATATTAGGAGGAGTAGTGGATAAAGTAATATAAACTCAAAGGGAGTAATGCAATGGATAGGTTACTCTATCTATTGATAAAAGACCACATTAGAATTGTATGCATCATATAAAGAATTGAAATACTTTCGAAACTATAGGATTGTATAATGGAGGGGCTATGCTTTCCTTTGCCCATTGATAACCAATAAGAAGATCGTCAGACATCTGGTACTTGACTTGGTTACAGTTGGACAAGTATTGTTCGTAGATCTTCGATGGTGTTGATCTCGGAGTCGGTATCGTATTCTACCGGGGAGAACGAAACATCAGAAAGAAAGGGAACAATCAACATATGGCATCGATGCAATCCTCAAGCAAAGATGATGATATGACAAGTTAAAGGTTATTGAAATTGAGGCCCTAGACAAGATCATCCCATTTTAAATGGGGTACCTAGGGTTTAAACCCTAGTATTTGGAAAGACCCATATGCATATGAGAGGGTTCAAATATCCTCCTAATTAAACTTGTCATTAAAGTTGCTTAACAATGCATGATTTTGATGCGAATGTGTAGATCTCATTTTTTTAATATTTTGATATATTATCCATATTTTTCTGAGTTATAAATAATTAGTTATTGAATTTCTAGTATTTAACCATTCTCTCAAGTTAAAAAAAAAGGAAATTAATTTTTACATCGGGGCAGTACCTAGCTATAGTGGCTGACAGAAGGGCCCAGTGCCACATCGGCAGCCACGTAGGCATGTGGGACCAGCAGCCGGTTGACCGAGGCTGACCTCGCGGCCACGGTGACGATAACGGGCGTGCGGGGCTACGTGCAGGTGCGTGTTGGACTCGCCAGCCTAGCTAGCCCTCTCAGATCGACAGCGGGGATGACGATAACGGGCGTGCGGGTGCGCGTTGGACTCGCACGAGTACGCTGAGCCAACTAGCGGCGGTACCGTCCAAGATTGGTCATCAGAGTGACCTCCCTGGCGACGAGCGGTGGCAGGGCTTGCAGACGTTGGTGGAGGCGGTGCTACGACGTGCAACAGACGGAAAGAAGGGGTCCATTCGGACCAGAAGATCACCAGGAGCACGCTAGGCTTGATGGCGAAGCGAGGCAAGGTCGGGGTCGACGACGAGCGGCGATTACCTGCGTTGGAACAAAGGGGTCCATTGGGCTGATTGAAGGCGCTCTGGCTAGCGCGGTGATGGCTCAAAATGTATCGAGCTCGTTGGGGAACCCCAAGAGGAAGGTATGATAAGCATAGAAGCAAGTTTTTTCTCAGTTATGAAACCAAGGTTATCGAACCAGTAGGAGCAAGAAAACACCCCCAAGGTGTTGTTTCCAACTTGGAATCCTGCACAAAACAATCACAGAACTTTGCCCCCAACTTATAGTGAGGTTGTCAATCTCACCAGTTTGCTGAAAACAAAGCATTAAACGTATTATGTGGAAGATAGTAATTGCTTGCAGAAAGTAAACGGAAAATAGTAAATAGTTGTAGATTGATTGTAAAAGAATGGATCAGGGTCCATAGTTCACTAGTGGTGATTCTCCTTAAGATAGTTGACATGTTGGGTGAACAAATTACAACGGGGCAATTGACAGACACCGAGAAAACATACATGCATATACTAATCATCTTGACTCCTATAAGATTTGATTGGGCATTAAAACATTATATATGGACCATAATCCAACTGCATCTATGACTAATAATCCACCTTCAGGTTATCATCCAAATCTCCTCTAGTATTAAGTTGCAAGCAATAGATAATTGCATTAAGCAAAGTGTATAAAGTAAACAATACGATTGTTTTATGAACAAAGGATTTCTATTTTCTCCCTAGTAGCAACAGCACATCTAGTATCTTAGAGATTTCTGTCACTTCCCCAGATTACTAGAGGCATGAACCCACTATCGAGCATAAATACTCCCTCTTGGAGTTGCTAGCATCTACTCAGCCAAGATAGCTACTAACAACGGAAAGCATGGAAGATCACAAATAACAAAGACATGATAGAATCAATAATCAATCTGAAATAGCATCTGAATATCCATCGAATCCCCGTAAACACAACATGTAAGATTACAAATAGATGATCTTGATCATGAACGGAGCTCATAAGATCTAAACATGGTAGCACAAAGGAGAAGAACCAACCATCTAGCTACTACATGGACCCGTAGTCCAGAGATGAACTACTCACGCATCACACCGGAGGCAGGCATGGTGGTGAAGAAGGCCTCCAGGGTGATCTCTCCCCTCTAGCAGGGTGTTGGGAAGAGCTTCAGGTCCCTCCCGATCTAGGGATGGAGATGGCGGTGGCTACAGACTCTTTCGTGGAATTTTGATCGGGTACTTAGGGTTTTCATCCCGGGAGACTTTTATTGGCGAAGGGGCAAGGTCGGTGGAGTGCCAGGGGGCCCACACCCCCTGGTGGTGTGGCTAGGGCAGCCCGCACCGCCACCAGATGTGGCCGCCCTAGTGCGCCACTTCGTCTCCCCTCCGGACTCTGTGTTGCTTCGGGTAAAATATTGACTTTGGCTTTCGTCCAATCCAATTTCGAGAATATTTCCTTACTAGTTTTCTGAAACCAAAAACAGCAGAAAACATGCAACTGGCACTGTGGCATCTTGTTAATAGGTTAGTTCCAGAAAATGTGTAAAAATACTCCAAAGTATGGACAAAACATAAGAAAGTAGATATAAAACAAGCATGGAACATCAAAAATTATAGATACGTTTCCAACGTATCACGCGGCTAGGTGGAGAAGAACGAAGACGGGAAGGAGAAGCGAATGGAAGCTACGGCTCGGCTTGGGGTGTCCAGAGACGGCGAGGAGGAGGAGGAGGGACTGATGTGCTCGTCATTCGACGTAGAGCTCGTTGGGAACCCCAAGAGGAAGGTATCATGAGCACAGCAGCAAGTTTTCCCTTAGTTATGAAACCAAGGTTTAATCGAACCAGTAGGAGCAAGGAAACACCCCAAAGGTGTTACTAGCTGAGCTTTGGCAGGGCGCACTACCGGTGCTAATAGCAACATGGAGACCTGCACAACACAACCATAGAACTTTGTCCCCAACTTGCGATGAGGTTGTTAATCTCACCGTATTTTGCGGAAAACAAAGGATTAAATGTATCGAATGGAAAGAAGTAAAAGTTTGCAGAAAGTAAACACAAAGCAGTAAAAGATTGTAGATTGTATGTAAAGAAAAAGGACCGGAATCCATAGTTCACTAGAGGTGGCTCTCCTTAGATAGATAACATGCTGGGTGAACAAATTACAGCGGGGCAATTGACAAACATCAAGAAAGCAATACATGCATATACTAATCATCTTGACTCCCTTGAGACTTGATTGAGCATTACAACATAATACATAGACCGCCATCCAGCTGCATCTATGACTAATAATCCACCTTCAGGTTATCATCCGAACCCCCTCCAGTATTAAGTTGCAAGCAACAGATTATTGCTTTATGAACTGCGTGTAAAGTAAACAATACGATTGTTCTATGAATAAAGGATTGTTGTTTTCTCCCTAGTAGCAACAGCACATCTAGTACCTTAGAGATTTCTGTCACTTCCCCAGATTACCAGAGGCATGAACCCTCTATCGAGCACAAATACTAACTCTTGGAGTTGCTAGCATCTACTTGGCCAAGATAGCTACTAACAATGGAAAGCATGCAAGATCACAAATAACAAAGACATGATAGAATCAATAATCAATCTGAAATAGCATCTCAATATCCATCGGATCCCCGCAAACACAACATGTATGAATTATAAATAGATGATCTTGATCATGAACGGAGCTCACAAGATCTAAACATGAAAGCACAAAGGAGGAGAACCAGCCATCTAGCTACTACATGGATCCGTAGTCCAAGGATGAACTACTCACGCATCACACCGGAGGCTTGGATGGTGGTGAAGAAGGCCTCCAGGGTGAATTCCCCTCTCCGGCAGGGTGCCGGGAAGAGCTTCAGATCCCTCCCTATCTAGGGATGGAGATGACGGCGGCTACAGACTCTTTCGTGGATTTTTTGATCGGGTACTTAGGGTTTTCGTCCCGAGGGAAATATATAGGTGGAAGGAGAGGCCGAGGGGGTGCCAGGAGCCACCACACCACCCCCTGGCGCGGGCCCGGCCTGGCCGCGTGGCCAGGTGGTGTGGCCGGCCCCTGGCCCTTCTCTGTCTCGTATTCTGGCACTTGATCCCTTCCGGAAAAATAGGCACTTTGGCTTTTGTCCCGTCCAATTTCGAGAATATTCATTTTCTGACTTTCCTAGAACCAAAAACAGCAGAAAACAGGCAGCTGGCACTGTGGCTCTTGTTAATAGGTTAGTCCAAGAAATCATATGAAAAGTACTCCAAAGTTGGAACAAAACACAAGAAAGTGGATAAAACCAAGCATGGAACATAAAAAATTATAGATACATTTGCAATGTATCAACATCCCCAAGCTTAACTCCTGCTCGTCCTCGAGTAGGTAAGTGATAAAAAGAAAGAATAATTTTTGAGGTGACATGCACCATCAAAGACTTGATCAAAGTATTTGCAAAAAATTCAAAGCTGGGATCATAGTACTTCAATCATAATATGAAAGACAAAGTTCTAGCAATAAGCAAAGAAACTATGATGCAACATGAAAAGGCACAAACAAAAGATTCATGAATAACAATGGTTTGCAAGACGTTTGTTTGTTTCACATAAAGAAAACATAGCATAATAGTATTTAGCTTGTCCCTTAATAGAGTAGCAAATATAAATGCATAGGACACCTTCAAAGTTCATAAGAGTGACTAGATACAATAGTTTAAAACAAGCAGTATCAAGTTATGCATCAATCAACTAGTCTTGGGACAATGCACATAGAACTAAGAATGGCCACTATGCTCTCAAAGTAAGTGCATAAAGATAGAAGGTGGAGACTCAATATAATGGTGGAAGAAAGGCCTTTGTAAAAGGAAGTAGGGATTCAAGTCTCATAAAGAGCTTCCAAAAATTATGGTACTTATAGCTTTTAGCTCTCATTGCCCCTATCATAAGCATCTTGAAGGTGATTAAGGTTAAAGTGACACAACTAAGAGGATATACTTGACAAGTTATAAACCGAAATCTCATGCCCCTTACTTACGAAGACCGATCCTCATGCTACTCAACTTCAGTCACGAGTGAGCTCTTGTCATTGTAAGTATATGTGTATCATTAAGAACCGCCAACGGGGTACCCCTTGCACATGATACGGGAGCTTTCCCATAATCAAAATGACAAGGCAAGCAGACAATGAGCATCTCAGCGATCTTTTTATTTGCTATTTGCATAGGTTTTTATTGAGGATGCTTCATAGAGTGCTCATTATGGTGATGCTGCAAATTTCCACCATGATTAGGCATAGCGGCCCAGGCATTTCTCTAACACACATACAAACTCCATGATCTTACAAGTTCCACTTTTATTTCACACTGTCGGGATCCGTAAGCAAAAGAACATGATATCAACGGGGTACAAAGTACAAGTGCAATGTTGAAAGCGTTCCCCATGAAACATGGTTTTGCTAATTTCAACTTATAAAGCGCAAGCATATACGCAACAAAGAAGGACCCAATGGTTCAAGTTTATTAGAGGCAAAAAGTAAAGTGTGACATCGAGTTCGTGAGAGCTTTAATCACTAGTTTTCTCATAACAAGTTTAATTTGGAAGGTAAACAAAAGCATGAATATACTTGGAATAGCGTAAGCTAGTAGGTAGGTATGGTGGACTCTTTGGAATAACTTGGTTTAGGGAGTTGGATGCATGAGTGGAACTCATACTTGGTTGTGGAGGCTAGCAAAAGACTGGGAGCGACAAACTAAGAGAGCAATAATGGCCATAATCATGCAGAGCGACAAAACATCATTGATCAAAGCATAAAGTGATACTACAAGTTGAAAACTAAAGGATCACAAAGGCTATGGTGACTTGAGACAGTCATAACATGGTGTGAGCATGCGCCAAGTCAACCCAAATAAAGCATCAAAGGAGAATACCACAATACTATGCTTTAATATGCTAAAACAACGCATGATTCATCCAAGGCACATTAAGCAATCTCAATTCTTTATAACAAGTCATGCTACAGCAAAGAATACTAAGCATAAAGCCAAAACAATATCAAGCATGGCATGACAAAGCACAGGCCACAGTCAAAAACAAGCTCTTTTTACCACATAAGTATGAACTTTCCTACACTTTTCCAAACCAAACCAAACTATTTGCAAACCAATGTAGGAAAGAGGGGGTCCAACCAATTTATTCAGAAAACTAAGCAAACCAAGCAAACTAAAAACCAAAACGAAAACGAAAAAGAAGACGCTCCAAGAACAACACAACTGTGCATGAAACAATAAAAATGAAGCGTTTGGAAGAAACCTAGGATTTTTATTGATGAAGAAGGGGATGCCTTGGGCATCCCCAAGCTTTGACGCTTGTACTTCTTGGATATTTCTTGGGGTGACTGATACATTGCAAATGTATCTATAATTTTTGATGCTCCATGCTTGGTTCTATCCATTTTCTTGTGTTTTGTCCACACTTTGGAGTACTTTTCATATGATTTCTTGGACTAACCTATTAACAAGAGCCACAGTGCCAGCTGCCTGTTTTTTGCTGTTTTTGGTTCTAGGAAAGTCAGAAAATGAATATTCTCGGAATTGGACGGGACAAAAGCCAAAGTGCCTATTTTTCCAAAAGACTCCAGGAGCTAGAATACGAGATGGAGGAGAGCCAGGGGCTGGCCACACCACCCCTAGGCGTGGGCTGGGCCTGGCCACGCCAGGGCATGGTTGGTGGCCCCAGGCACCCCCTCGGTCTCCCTCTTCGCCTATAAGAAGCCTTCTGACCTAAAAACTCAAGGGGGTTCGATGTTTTTCCAAAAGGAGTTCTGCTCCGCCGCCACCACCAGATTCCAGGAAACAACACCAGAAACTTTGTTCTAGCACCCTGCCGGGACGGGGAATTGGAGGAGATCATCGCCATCATAATCACCATCGCTTCTCCATCGACCATCCATGTTTCCCCCATCTATGAGTGAGTAATCCCCCGTTGTAGGCTATGGGGATGGTAGGGATTGGATGAGATCGTTCATGTAATGACATCAGATTGTTAGGGCATGGTGCCTAGTATCTTTTATTAGTGCTTTATGACTTTGTTGCGACTTGTTGTGCTTCATGCTTGTCACTAAGGCCCGAGTGCCATGATTTCAGATCTGAACTTATTATTGATTCATTATGATAGTATTGTTTTTGGTCTTATCTACAAGTTGTATACACACGTTGTTGTCCGGAACCTATGGCCCTGAAGTGACAGAAATCGGGATAACCGGAAGGGAATGGCTTTGATGTGAGGATCACATGTGTTCATGGAGTGTTAATGCTTTGCTCCGGTTCTCTATTAAAAGGAGCACCTTAATTGCCAGTAGTTCCCTAGAGGCCCCACTGCAAACGGGTTGGCAGGACAAAAGATGTTGTGCAAGTTCTCATTGCGAGCACGTATGACTATATATGGAACACATGCCTAGGATTGTCTAGTACTTGGATGCTTTATCTTATTTATCTGCAATTGCCCTATGTTCTGATTGCTATGTGAATTGTCTTGTCCATGCAACGCCCGTCCATCCATCCCTATGCCTACCGCACTCGAATCCCATTGTTTACTGCTTTTGTTACTACTGTCTTTGCTTTGCTATTGCTGTTACTTTGCTATTCCTACTACAAAATGGTTGCTACTGATAAACTGCTGTGAGCAAGATTGTTTCTAGGTGCAGCTGAATTGACAACTCAGTTGTTAAGGCTTATAAATATTCTTTGGCTCCCCTTGTGTCGAATCAATAAATTGGGTTTCACTTCCCTTGAAAATACTGCGATACACCCCCTATACTTGTGGGTCATCAAGACTATTTTCTGGCGCCGTTGCCGGGGAGCATAGCTTTATTTATCAAGTTCACCTGGATTCACTATTGTTCAAGCTAAGTTTATCTTTCATCCTTGTTTGCTTGTTTCTTTATCAAAAATACAAAAAAGTAGTTCCTACTGTAGTTGTTATTTTCGTTGGTCTGTTATTGTCTTGCTTTATCATGCTTGTTGGCAATGGTTGGTTTCTTTGAAACTGATGCTTATTGGAAAGGTGGGTTCACGGAAGATCAAAAATATTATTATAAGGAACACCGCTTGTCACAAAAAGGGAAACACTTATGGGAACAAATTGATAGATTGTATACCATTGCTAGGAACGTGTGCTCTACTTATAATGTTACTTATTGCCGCGATGAGTCTTGTTGCAGAAAGAGGTATAAACACCTCCCTTTTCAATGTGAGTATAGTGATAATGATACCATATCTTCCTATGCTAAAGGAATTTATTACTTTTATGATGCGGAACAAATTGAAGAATTTATTGCTTGGAAGGGTGCTTTTGAACTTGCTAGTTTGATTGAAAATATTGATGATTCACCTTACAAATATGAGGTGTATGGTATACTTAAATTTTGCTTTGATATTACAATGATAAAAATGGCTATATTCTTGAATATTTTAATAGATGCTTTCTACAAATGGAAGAGACTAATGCCTTGCAGGATCCTATGGAAGAAGAAATTGATGAACCTGAAATCTCATTAGATGAAAAAGAGGAGGAGAGTGATGAACAAAAGGAGAAAGAATGGATTAGCTACCCATGCCTACCTTCTAATGAGAGTAACTCTTTATCCCTTACATTATTTGATTGTCCCCCTTGCTTACTAAAGGAGAATGAATGTTATATTCCTGAGGTTTCTCTTGAAAATGTTTATAATAAAGCTCTAGTTCTTGTAGATCATGAAGAGCATGCTTTATGTGATAGTTATATTGTTGAGTTTCTTGATGAGGCTACTGAAAATTATTATGAGAGAGGAAAATATGGTTGTGGAAGTTTTCATGGTATTGAAACACCTCTCTATGTGCTGAAAGTTTTGAAATTACTCTTGTTTTATCTTCCTATGCTTGTCACTTTGTTCTTTGTGAATTTATTTGCATACACGATTCCTATGCATAGGAAGTGGGTTAGACTTAAATGTGTTTTGAATTTGCTCCTTAATGCTCTCTTTTACTTCAACTCATATTCCTTATGAGAGCATCCTCTCAAACTTGTATGCCTGAAGATGATAATATGTCTATTATTCTTGGGAGACCTTTTCTTAAATACTGCATGAGCTATTATTAATTGTAACCAAGGGAAGGTGACCTTCAATGTCAATGACAAGGAACATACTATCTATTTCCCCAAGGAGATTGAAAGGACTTATGGTTTGAATTCAATTGAACATGTTTAGGGCATTCAAGTTAGAGAGATATATTGTCCCATACCAAGAGAAAAATTTGAAACTATTATGATTGGGACCATTGCTATCAAGGTTGAGGTAACATAATCATTAGTGGAATACAAAGTTTTGTCTCATATGAAATTGTTTTGGTAACAAGACCTGATCAACCTTGTTAAAAAAAGGATTTCATTGAACAAAACAATGTTCTCACCATGATTATCTCTGCTTACTTCTATTCTATCCATTTTAGTTTTTGCTTTTGCCTAACTTAAAGGCGTTAAAGAAAAGTACTTACTGGGAGATGACCCAAAAGTTTTAGATGAGTCTTGGAAGTTATTACTTCAGTAGAAACCGCTCCTTATCCTTTTTATTTGCTTTTTGTGCCAAGAGTAACCTCTAATGAGAGAGAAGTAATGATTGGGAAAGTTGCTATCCCAAAACAGATTTTTGTGCTTCACCGTAAAGAATCGTGTAAAATATCTGTACGTCCTTTTGAGGCGTGAATTTTTGTGCTTCTGACCCAGGTTGTTATCTAACTTTCGTTAGTTCAACACTTTTCGATTTGAGCAACAGAAGGTCTTCGGAAAAATTCGTATTTTACTGCTGGTCTGTTTTGACAGATTTCTGCCATTTTCTGCATTTGCTTCTTGTCGGTTCCTTTTGAGTTCTTTTGGGGAATTGAGCTTTTTGAGGGAAGTGCTACAGTAGATAGTGTTTTAATGGAAGTTTTATTGGTGTTCGAACTGAACCTAAAGACCTATTATCTTGAGTGCACTAATATTGCTAATAAAGATTGTGTGAAGTTTTGTATGAAGGAAAAATTTCAGGTGTATGGAAGGAATGAGTAATAAGATGAAGAATGGACTAAAACTCAAGCTTGGGATGCCACGCGTGTCACCCCAAGAAATATCCAAGAAGTACAAGCGTCAAAGCTTGGGGATGCCCAAGGCATCCCCTTCTTCATCAATAGAAATCCCAGGTTTCTTCCAAACACTTCATTTTTATTGTTTCATGCACATTTGTGTTGTTCTTGGAGCGTCTTCTTTTTCGTTTTCGTTTTTGTTTTTAGTTTGCGTGGTTTGCTGAATAA
This sequence comes from Avena eriantha, assembly GCA_910589775.1. Taxonomy (NCBI): domain Eukaryota; kingdom Viridiplantae; phylum Streptophyta; class Magnoliopsida; order Poales; family Poaceae; genus Avena; species Avena eriantha. The sequence continues at coordinate 431,816,198 of OU342745.1, forward strand.
ATTGGTTGGACCTCCCCTTTCATACATTGGTGTTCAAATGGTTTGGTTTGGTTTGGAAAAGAGTTGGAAAGCTCATGCTTAAGTGGTAAAGGGAGCTTTTTTTGACTGTGGCCTATGCTCTGTCATGCCATGCTTGATATTGTTTTGGCTTTATGCCTAGTATTCTTTGCTGTAGCATGACTTGTTATAAACAATTGAGATTGCTTAATGTGCCTTGCATGAATCATGCGTTGTTTTAGCATATTAAAGCATAGTATAGTGGTATTCTCCTTTGATGCTTTATTTTGGTTGACTTGGCACATGCTCACGCCATGTTATGACTATCTCAAGTCACCATAGCCTTTATGATCCTTTAGTTTTCATCTTGTAGTATCACTTTATGCTTTGATTAATGATGTTTTGTCGCTCTGCATGATTATGGCCATTATTGCTCTCTCGTTTGTCGCTCCCTTACTATTGCTAGCCTTCACTTCCACTGAGTGTTTTACTCATGTCTCCAACTCTCTAAACCAAATATTTCCAAAGTGTCCACCACACCTACCTATTAGCATCATTTGCTATTTCCGTGCATATTCAACATGCCTTGTTTTATTCCGAATAAAATGTTTGCTTGTTTTGAGAAAGTTAGTTAGTAAAGCTCTCATGAACTTGATGGAACACTTTATTTCCTGCACTTAATAAACCTGAACCATTGTGAAATCTCCATGAAAGTTATATGCTTGCTAATTATAGGCTGGGGATTAGCAGAACCATGTTGTCACGGGGAACGCTTTCAACACTTGTAAATATATACCCAGTTGATACCTTGCTCTTTTGTTTGTAGATGTCGTCGGTGTGAAATAAAAGGGGAGCTTGTAAGTCCATGGAGTTATGTATGCGTGTTAGAGAAACGCCTAGGCCGCTGGTCTAATCCATGCTGACATGGTGGAAACCTGCAGCGTAACCATAATGATATCTATGAAGCATTCTTCTTATAAAAAAGAGAAAGATAGCTATTGAGAAAAAGAAAAAAAAGAGATTTATGAAAAGAGGAAAGAGAGAAAAAAGCACCATTTTCCCATGGTAAATAAGAAGATTGCTGAGATACTCATTGTCTGCTTGCCTTGTCATTTTGATATGGGGATTCTTCCATATCATCGGGCAAGGGGTACCCCGTTGGCGGCTCTCAATGATACGCACATACTTACGATGACAAGAACTTACCGGTAACTAAAGTTGAGTAGCATGAGGAGCGGCCCTCGTACTCAAGGGACTTGGGATTTTCAGTTTATAGTCTGTCAAGCATATAACTCAGATTGGACCTCCCTTTCACCTTAACCACAGTAAAGATACTTATGATAGGGGCAATGAGAGCTCAAAGCTAATGAGTACCATACTTTCAGCATTTGGAAGCCTTTCAAACTATTCAAAACCTTTTCATTTCCTTGTTGAGTCTCCACTTATTCTTTGAGCACTTTCTTGAGAGCATAGTGGCCATTCTTAGTTCTATGTGCATTGTCCCAAGACTTGTTGATTGATGCATACCTTGATATTGCTTGTTTAAAACTATTTGTATCTAGTCACTCTTGTAAACTTTGAAGGTGTCCTATGAATTTATGTTTGCTACTCTTTGAGGGACAAGCTGAATGCCACTTTGCTATATTTCTTTATGTGAAACAAACAAACGTCTTGCAAAGCATTGTTATTCATGAATCTTTTGTTTGTGCCTTTTCATGTTGCATCATAGTTTCTTTATCTTATTGCTAGAACTTTGTCTTTCCTGTTATGATTGAAGTACTATGATCCCAGCTTTGAATGTTTTACAAATACTTTTATCAAGTCTTTGATGGTGCATGTCACCTCAAAAATTATTCTTTCTTTTTATCACTTACCTACTCGAGGACGAGCAGGAGTTAAGCTTGGGGATGTTGATACATTGCAAATGTATCTATAATTTTTGATGCTCCATGCTTGATTCTACCCATTTTATTGTGTTTTGTCCACACGTTGGAGTACTTTTCATATGATTTCCTAGACTAACCTATTAACAAGAGCCACAGTGCCAGCTGCCTGTTTTCTGCTGTTTTTGGTTCTAGGAAAGTCAGAAAATGAATATTCTCGGAATTGGATGGGACAAAAGCCAATGTGCCTATTTTTCCAGAAGACTCCAGGAGCCAGAATACGAGACTGAGGAGAGCCAGGGGCTGGCCACACCACCCCTAGGCGCGGGTTGGGCCTGGCCGCGCCAGGGCATGGTGTGGTGGCCCCAGGCACCCCCTCGGTCTCCCTCTTCGCCTATAAGAAGCCTTCTGACCTAAAAACTCAAGGGGGTTCGACGTTTTTCCAGAAGGAGTTCCGCTCCGCCGCCACCACCAGATTCCACGAAACAGCACGAGAAACTCCGTTTTGGCACCCTGCCGGGACGGGGAATTGGAGGAGCTCATCGCCATCATCATCACCATCGCTTCTCCATCGACCATCCATGTTTCCCCCATCTATGAGTGAGTAATCTCCCGCTGTAGGCTATGGGGATGGTAGGGATTGGATGAGATCGTTCATGTAATGACATCAGATTGTTAGGGCATGGTGCCTAGTATCTTTTATTAGTGCTTTATGACTTTGTTGCGACTTGTTGTGCTTAATGCTTGTCACTAGGGCCCGAGTGGCATGATTTCAGATCTGATTATTATTGATTCATTATGATAGTATTGTTTTTGGTCTTATCTACAAGTTGTATACACACGTTGTTGTCCGGAACCTATCGCCCTGAAGTGACAGAAATCGGGATAACCAAAAGGGAATGGCTTTGATGTGAGGATCACATGTGTTCACGGAGTGTTAATGCTTTGCTCCGGTGCTCTATTAAAAGGAGCACCTTAATTGCCAGTAGTTCCCTAGAGGCCCCGCTGCAAACGGGTTGGCAGGACAAAATATGTTGTGCAAGTTCTCATTGCGAGCACATATGACTATATATGGAACACATGCCTAGGATTGTCTAGTACTTGGATGCTTTATCTTATTTATCTGCAATTGGCCTATGTTCTGATTGCTATGTGAATTTTCTTGTCCATGCAACGCCCGTCCATCCATCCCTATGCCTACCGCACTCGAATCCCATTGTTTTCTGCTTTTGTTACTACTGTCTTTGCTTTGCTACTGCTATTACTTTGCTATTCCTACTACAAAACTGTTGCTACTGATAAACTGCTGTGAGCAAGATTGTTTCCAGGTGCAGCTGAATTGACAACTCAGTTGTTAAGGTTATAAATATTCTTTGACTCCCCTTGTGTCGAATCAATAAATTGGGTTTCACTTCCCTCGAAAATACTGCGATACACCCCCTATACTTGTGGGTCATCATTGACATGCGTGGCATCCCCAAGCTTGAGCTTTAGTCCATCCTTCATCTCATTACTCATTCCTTCCATACACCTGAAAATTTTCCTTCATACAAAATTTCACACAATCTTTATTAGCAACATTAGTGCACTCAAGATAAATAAGTCTTAAGGTTCAGTTCTAACACAAAATAAACTTTCATTAGAACACTAGCTACTGTAGCACTTCCCTCAAAAAGCTCAATTTCCCAAAAGAACTCAAAAAGGAACCCACAAGAAGCAAATGCAGAAAATGGCAAAAATCTGTCAAAACAGACCAGCCGGTAAAGACGAATTTTTTCGAAGACCTTCTGTTGCTCAAATCAAAAAGTGTTGAACTAACGAAAGTCAGATAACAACCTGGGGCAGAAGCACAAACAGTTACAGCTCAATCCGACATACAGAGCTTTCTCCCGAATTTTTACGGTGAAGCACAAAAATCTGTTTCGGGACAACAACTTTCCCAATCATTACTTTACTCTCATTTGAGGTTACTTTTGGGACAAAAAGCAAATAAAAAGGATAAGGAGATGTTATTATGGAGGTAATAACTTCCAAAACTCATCTAAAACTTTTGGGTTATCTCCCAATAAGTACTTTTCTTTAACGCCTTTAAGTTAGGCATAAGAAGCAAAGAAAGAATCAAGTGTTCTCAAATGAAGAAGCATTAAGACTAAATTTTGTTTTCATAGGAGAAGCAAAAGAAATCTTTTCTCTCTTTTTAGGGAAGTGTTCTATACCTTTCTTGAGTGGGAGTTTATATTTAATGGTGCCTTCTTTCATATCAATGATGGCACCAACAGTTCTTAGAAAAGGTCTTCCCAAAGTAATAGGACAAGAAGCATTGTATTCAACATCCAAAACATAGAAGTCAACGGGGACATAGGAATCGTTAACCATAATAAGAACATCATTAAGACTCCCCATGAGTTTCTTTTTAGCATTATCATCAAGTGGGACATTCAAATAACAATCTTCAAGAGGAGGCAAATCAAGCATATCATAAATCCTTCTAGGCATAATAGAAACACTACTATCAAGATCACATAAAGCTTTGAAACCAAAGTCATTCACTTTCATATTAATGATGGGTTCCCAACCATCCTCTTGTTTTATAGGAATAGAAGCTTTATGTTTCATCTTTTCTTCCTTAATCTTTATGAGAGCATCGGTAATGTGTTTTGTAAAGGCCATGTTCATAGCACTAGCATTAGGACTTTTAGCAAGCTTTTGTAGGAACTTAATAACTTCAGAGATATTGCAACCATCAAGATCAAAATCAACTTTATCATCTAAAGTAGTAGAACTATCACTAGCCTCAACACTAGTGGTGGTGATAGTAGAAACACTAATGTTTCTAGCAATTTCATCTTCTCTTTCCCACTTAGCATGTAATTCAGCTAATAGTCTAACATTTTCATCAATTCTTACTTGTATAGCATTGGTAGCTGCAAAGGGATTATCATTAGTTTCAGGTTTAGCAGCCATTTTATTAATCAATGAAGATTGAGCTTCAGACAAAGATGATATATTCCTTTCAGCATTAGAGAGTTTCAATTATAAACTAGGAATTTCCCTATTTAGACTCTCTAGTTGATGGCTAATATTTTTCAAAATGGTAGATTGTTCCTCCATAGTTTTAGTGAATAGCTTATTTTGCTCATATTGCATTTGCATGAAGTTTTTAGTGGCTCTTTCAACTTCTAAAATACTTCCTTCACTAGGTAATCCAGATTTACCATTGTAGTCATAAGTATTACTAGGAGGGTAGGGCCTATAATTGTTATTACCAAAATTGTTCCTATAAGCATTATTACCATAAGCATTGTTGCCAAAATTATTATTTCTTATGAAGTTCACATCAACTTGCTCTTCTTGAGCAACTAAAGAAGCTAAAGGAACATTATTTGGATCAATATGGGCTTTCCCATTAACAAGCGTAGACATAACAATATCAATCTTATCACTCAAGGAGGAAGTTTCCTCAACAAAATTTACCTTCTTACCTTGTGGAGCTCTCTCAGTATGCCATTCGGAATAATTAACCATCATATTGTCCAGAAGTTTTGTTGCTGCACCCAAAGTGATGGTCATAAAGGTACCTCCAGCAGCAGAATCCAATAGGTTCCTTGAAGAATAGTTTAATCCTGCATAAAAAGTTTGGATGATCATCCAAGCAGTCAGTCCATGAGTGGGACAATTCTTTACCAAAGATTTCATTCTTTCCCAAGCTTGAGCAGCATGTTCATTATCAAATTGTTTAAACTTCATTATTTCACTTCTCATGGATATAATCTTAGCAGGAGGATAGTATTTTCCAATGAAAGCATCTTCGCATTTAGTCCAAGAATCAATACTATTCCTGGTTAAGGAATTCAACCATTCTTTAGCTTTTCCTCTCAAAGAGAAAGGAAACAATTTCAGCTTAATAATATCACCATCTATATCCGTATGCTTTTGCATTTCACAAAGTTCAACAAAGTTATTTAGATGGGAAGCAGCATCTTCATTACCAACACCAGAAAATTGTTCTGTCATAACAAGATTGAGCAAAGCAGGCTTTATCTCAAAAAAAGTATTTTCAGCCACAGGTGGAGCAATATGTGTGCTCATAAAATCATTGTTGTTGGTGCTAGTGAAGTCACACAACTTAGTGTTTTCAAGAGTAGTCATTTTTTTGGGTTTTCAAATAAGAAAGCAAACTAGTAAAACTATTTTTTGTGTGTTTTTTTTGAAGAACAAAACAAGCAAACAAAGCAAAAAGAAAACTAAGCAAAACAAAAACAACAAATTAAAGAGATTGGTTATGAGGGACTCCCCTTGTGAAGATGTCCTTGACTCCCCGGCAACGGCGCCAGAAAAGATCTTGATGTGCTCGTCGTTCGACGTAGAGCTCGTTGGGAACCCCAAGAGGAAGGTATGATGAGCACAGCAGCAAGTTTTCCCTCAATTATGGAACCAAGGTTTAATCGAACCAGTAGGAGAAAGGAAACACCCCAAAGGTGTTACTAGCTGAGCTTTGGCAGGGCGCACTATCGGTGCTAGTAGCAACGTGGAGACCTGCACAACACAACCACAGAACTTTGTCCCCAACTTGCGATGAGGTTGTCAATCTCACCGTGTTTTGCGGAAAACAAAGGATTAAACGTATCGAATGGAAAGAAGTAAAAGTTTGTAGAAAGTAAACACAAAGCAGTAAAAGATTGTAGATTGTATGTAAAGAAAAAGGACCGGGATCCATAGTTCACTAGAGGTGACTCTCCTTAGATAGATAACATGCTGGGTGAACAAATTACAGCGGGGCAATTGACAAACACCGAGAAAGCAATACATGCATATACTAATCATCTTGACTCCCTTGAGACTTGATTGGGCATTACAACATAATACATAGACCGCCGTCCAACTGCATCTATGACTAATAATCCACCTTCAGGTTATCATCCGAACCCCCTCCAGTATTAAGTTGCAAGCAACAGATTATTGCTTTACGAACTGCATGTAGAGTAAACAATACGATTGTTCTATGAACAAAAAAAACCCTCTCGAGAGAATGGGGAACGCTGAATAAATTATCAGCAACGTCAGTCTCTTTTTTTTACGCCAATGTGAGTCTTGCTAAATTAAAGGAAAAAAAGAGAACAAGACAGAAAAAGCCGAAACATCTACGCACCAAAAAGGTGGGACAAGTAGATACGTGGACAGCTTTAGGGTGCGCGGCATGGGCGAGAAGCGTCGCGGTTGAGCAGCAATTAGCAAGTGCGAATTTTCTTTGCAATAATACTACGAGTCTGCGATCGCGATAGCCGAGAACCCAAGATAGGCCCGTTCTCAACTGATATTTTTTTAAACAATCCTCACTTGAGAACAAAAAATGCATCCTATATTTCTATTAACAAAAACCCATCATCTAGTTTTCTTAAAATCATCGATCTATTAAAATCATCAATAGCAGTATAAATGCCAAAAGTAAAAAACAGATATGTCTTTGGACCACCTAGGAATACTACAATCATTAGCACGTGCCGAATGCATGTCGCCATCTTCGTCCCTCCATCACCAAAACCAGGCAAAACTTATCATACTAGAGCTTGCTATAACAGATAAATGGAAAGTCGTCGAGCTAAAACCATGGAGGACCAACATATTAGAGTAATAACCATCGTCATTGATGACAACCGTAGATCGGAAGAGAGTGACCTGAAAACACACTAACGAATACAAAAACGGACCATATCCCATGAGATCCACCGGACACACGACTCAACACGTCCTCCGACAGTGCTAGATACACCATCAGAGCAAGAATAGAGCGGAGAAGATTTTATTCTGACTTCAACATGTAGCAGTTGCCTCGACATCTTGAAGAAGACTCAAAAAACATGCTAAACAAATAACAGAAGTGACCTCTTGTCGGCAAGAGGTCACGATCTGCACACCTCCAAAGCACAAAGGCCACCGGAGGGGAGCGGACGGTCGGCGCCGCGAGCGAGAGGGACGTAAACCTAGATGAGTTTTGCCGCCGCCGCCTTCTCCTTGGTGCTTCACGTACCGGTTTGGGTTGATAACTGACGAGGGTTTAACTCATCAATGTCCATTGTTATGGACTTGGGTTTTGGAGAAGGAGGGAGTGCTGGAGACATCTATCAGCTAGCAAACAAGCACACAGGGGACAAAGGATTTACCCAGGTTCAGGCCTCGTAGAGGTCCCTACTCCTGCTTGTCTGCTCGTGGAATTATCGAGGGAGTCGAAAGTTACAATGGTGCGCAGATGCAATCTGGCGAGGGTTGTGGAAACTAGGGTTGTGTCTGTCCTCCTCGCCGCCCCTCCTAGCCTTTATATAGATAGGCTAGGTCTTAGGTAGCAGGTCGAGTCGGTTACAAGTTAGGGTTTTCCCCTTCAAACTTTCTATCTTTAGCTTCTTCTTGTCTCTCAAGCAATCGAGAGTCCGCAGATCACTCGAATCCTTTTGTCTAGGCCTTGGCGACACCGTGGGCCTATATGTATTTACACCGTATATACCAAGCTCGAGTACCTGCAGGGTATACCCATGTCAGTAGCCCCCGAGTATCCAGTGGAATCGCAGATTCGACTGGGTACTTTTTGAAGTCTTCGAGTGCCTGAATGAGTACATTTTTTGACTGCTTTTACTTATGTCATAGGGATTGTCGATATACGTGCCTGATATAACCGAAGTATCGGTATCAGTTAACCACCTTAGGGTGAAATAACGCAATCTACTCGAACTCGAGTCCCCAGACTCGAATCCGGAAAAATGCTGGCGTAATTCGACTCAGGCCGCGGAGGTCTTACAGGAGTCGAATTCCAGTTATGTGGGTGTGAGCACTTGACGTGTCCGTCAAAGCATGTTCATCGTGTCTGTAGGCACGGATATGTTTTTGGTAGTGCGCAGTTAAATGTGTTGCCAGACCTTTATTCATGTCTTACCTTCACGCTGCAAGCGTGGCATCTGAATTTTATCATCGCGGAGATGATTCGGGCAACCCAGGAGACGTAATCTCTTTGTAGGGAAAATTATGAGGCGGTGCCGCCATGATCTGCGAGTGCCGATGTAATCAACACACAGTTTTCGTGCAAATAATCATAGGGTGCGCGACCAGCGCTCCCTGTGGGAGTAGCCCCCGAGTGCCTGGTTGAGTCGAAGACTCAGGTAGGGACTAAAGAAATTTTGCGACTGCTATCATTTTTGTCTGTTTGAGTCGAAGACTTGGATTGCGACTGCTGTCGTCTTTTGCTTGCTTGTTTCAGTCGAAATTGTTTCTAGCGCTCCCTATGGGAGTAACCCACGTCCATAATCGAATCGTTTTTCGAGTGGCTGGGGATTGATTACGATTGCTTGTATCCCTGCAATAAGAAAATAAAAATCATAGGGTGCACGGCCAGCGCTACCTATGGGAGTAGCCTCCGAGTGCTTGGTGGAGTCGCAGACTCTAGCAAGGACTAAAGTAGTCGTAGTTTTCCGCTGCGTAGCTGTTGATGACGTCAGTGCTGACGCTTTCATGACCTCAGTTGCCCGCGTGAGCGGCTTTGACGGGACGTGACGAGCGGTGGGTCCCACTTTCTGACTTTGATTTGACTGGGCGTGCGTAATCTTTTTATTAACTGTGCCTCCTCGATTTCCGCGTAGTGGAGGGACGGTTCGCGCTTCCTCTTCCCCACGTGTCGAGCGCGATATGTGCCACGTGTCCAATAGGGTTTTTGTGAGCCATTGGATTGCATCTCTTAGGGGTTAAGTAGCGATGCTACGACGGTAAATTTCCATCTGCGCCCTTTTCTTCCTCGCTGCCATCGCCATTGCCGCTGCTCCTCTACTTTTCTCCTGCGCTCATCTTTTCCGCAGTTCTGGACCATCTCCGTTCGTTCCCAAGTTACTTTCTGCGTTCTCATCGCCGCCGCGCAATGGGAAAGAAGAAAGGAGGCGCTGCCGCTGAATCCACCGCCACCGCTGCTGCGGCAAAGAAGGCTGGCGCCGCTGCTGTGGGCACCAGTGCCGCCGCCGGCGGGAAGAAGAAAGTCGCGGGCACCCGCGTGACCAATGGTGCCTGGCGCCCCTCAATTATCAAGGCGTCCGATCTTCGTCTTCTTCGCCAAGACGGAGTTATTTCCGCCGCAGTCGCCGACGCGCGCATCCCTAGTGGTGAGACCATTCCTGTGCCTCCCGCTGGTTTTCGAGTGATGTTTCTGGCTTTCATCATTCGCGGCCTTTCTTTGCCTATCCACCCCTTTCTTAGGGGTCTCTTCTGTTTTTACGGGCTCCAGCTCCATCAGCTGTCCCCAAATTCAATTCTTCACATCTCTTGCTTTATCACTCTCTGCGAGTGCTGGCTCGGAATCGAGCCGCACTTTGGCCTTTTCAAGCGTTTGTTCAAGCTAAAGCGTCAGTCCGCATCTGGCTCTTTAGTTTATGACGTAGGTGGTTGTGGAATCCATGTCGACCCATCCGCCACCTACTTCGACATCAAGCTCGCCAAGTCCGTCCAGGGATGGAGGGACAGATGGTTTTATGTTCGCGACCTGAAGGCCAAGGACGAGCACTTTGGACTCGCTCCGTTTGACCCCGCGACTCCCTGCAAGAAGATGCGTTCTTGGAAGAACGTGATCATGCCGTCCGAACTCGCGGAGACGGACGTGCTATATCAACGGTCTGCGACCTCGAGAGTCGCATGGGCGCAGAAGAGGGAGGCTGCGCCCTTATCAGGACTTGGCTGCGCCGTCGTGTCCAGATCTCCAAGCTAGAGTCCATCCCATGTTTCAATGGGGTGGTGCTGATGATGCCACTCGCGTGTCTGCCGATGGCATGTCCGCGAGTGAGGTAGATAAGAGGGTGCGACTGGTCACGAAGTACACCTTTAAGGATGTGCTTCCGAATGAGCCAGTCGTTCCTCCCTTCGATGCTTCGAATTCTCCTCCCGAGGTACAGTCGTACTACGTAGTAGCTTATATTCACGATTGCTTTTCTGTTGCTTACCTGCTCCTTTTTGCTTTTTGTATGCAGGATTGGGCGGGCTCGCCTTGCATGCCTCCTCTCCCTGAGGGCATTATTCCTCGCGAAGCTTTTGAAGAGGACGAGTCTGAGTCGACTGTCCCTTATGACGTGGAAGAGGAAGCCCCCGAGTCGGAGATCCCAGATACTCGCAAGCGTCCGCGCAGCAAGGACTCTGATGCGTCGACTCCTTCAACTCCAGAGGGCACTGTTGCTGGCGCAGAGTCACCAATTCCCGCCGTTCCTGTGAGGGCTGTAGCACCAGCTTCTCGCAAGAAGATGCGATTGCCCAAGGAGTCTTCGTCGGAGTCGGCGGAAGCCACCTTTGATCTTGACAAGTTTGACTGGTAAGTTTATGAGTTCGTTCTTTTTTCTCTGTTTTCTTTTTGTTGGCTTTGCCCTGGAGTTTTGCCCTTTCTCAATGTGAATTTGGTCTTGCAGTCAAGAGGCGTCGTCATCTTCTAGCGACGTTGAATTTTTGAAGGAATCAGGAGTCGTGACCTCAAGGGCCAAGGTAGAGGTCGAGCGCGCTGCTTCGCCTCCGGCGGCGGCCCACTCCGGGCACAATTCTTCGAGTTCTCCTCACGGAGGGGAGCATCGAATAGTTGCTCGGATGACAGCTCAACAGACTTCTTCGGAGTCGCTAGAGGACCATGTGAGTATATCTTTCCTTCTTTTGTATTTTGGCAGTCAACGCCTTCTGTTGCTCTTATCTGATTCCTTGATTGGTGCAACAGCTCCTTGTAAAAGAGGCCGCGCGAGTGGCGGAGCAGGTGATGGCGATGGGTCGTCAGCATGCGATGCTGGAGACGTGTCACCGCGTGGTCGAAAGTGAGTGCTTCCATGCTTGTTTCTTTCGTCTTTTTTCTGTTCTGGTGTGTTTGACTGATAGCCAATTATTTTTGACTGCTATGTAGCTGAGCATAGCGCCCTACTGCGCAATGTCGCATCCTTGGAGAAGACACTGGCCGCAGCTGTCAAGGGGCGCGATGAGGCAATCACGGCTCGTGATGAAGCCTTTAAGCGTGAAGAGGATATGCGCGCCTCTTTTGCGGCCAAGGAGAAGTTGTTCGAGGAGCAGCTATTCTCAGTTGCCAAGGCCCTCTCAGGTACCTTTACTGGTGGATTTTTGATTGATGCTTTTCTCTGCTTCTGGAGTTTTGCCCTTGGCACCAGAAATCTGATCCGTGTTTTTTTGGGTGTAGATGCTGGCGACTTGAGTTTTGACCCGCAGGCCCTTCGTCGTGATGACGCTCTGGCTGGCGCGGTATCCGCGGTCGAAGACCAAAGCACCGTCGTCCAGAATACGTTGTCCAAGGCCAAGGTCGCCCTTAGTCGCCTCCGAGAGGAGTTGATGCCAAAGGCAGAGCAGGTCAACAAAATGGACGAGCTGGTGGAGTCACTCGCCAGGGGTGTGCCTTCTACCTATAAGAACTCCCTCCGGGCGGCTGGTGCAACGATGTCACTCGCCATGGTGCAGGCCCACGGAGTCGAGATAGATCCCTCTACGGTGTCGAAGACAATGCATGTTGGCGCGGATGGTCAGCAGGTAGTTTTCGCCCCCTTTGCGACTGCCTATGCCAAATACGGTCATTCTTTCATTAATACCGTTGCCAAGTATTCGGAGGAGCTCCAACGCGCTAAGAAGGCGGCGAAAGCTTCGGCTTCGAGGGCAGGTGGAAAATCAGTGGCGTCTGATACTGCCACGGATTTGATGAAGCCCCCGAAGGCGTCGAAGTCGAAGAAGCCAGCTGCTCCGTAGTTAGCTTTGTGTAGTAGATAACGAACTGTCCTTTTGTCCTAAGAACATGCCTGCTGGCGAGTGTGCTTTGTGAATATGTTTTTATGCTTATCCTAAATGCATCTGCTATCCCTGCCCTTGTGTTAGTTTGGTCGCCTTATTTGCTTTTGATCTATGGTAGGGCACATCGAGTGGTCCCGTAGGGGGAAATCAGGATCCATCATCTCTTGATGAGATAGTGGTACCGCCACGCTCTAGGGTAGAGGAGTTGTCTTTGTTGTCGCGACTTCGTGACCGCGTGAAGCAGCTGGAGCGTGAGTTGCCCTTGATCCGCGGTAACGCAGATGTGTGGAAGTCAAAGGCGGAAAAAGCCGCCGCCCGCGAGCAGTATCTGCTTGGCGAGGTGACGCAGCTGGGCGACCAGTTTAAGTGTTAGTTTGCTCGTCCTTATCTTTTTCCTTTGTAGATAGTCGCAGTGGTACGTTGTACTCATGCTGTGGGTGCTGCTTCGTGTAGTTGTTAGCGCACACCGTCCTCAGGAGGAGAGGGATAGGATTGCCATCCGCCTTCATGGTCTCACCCAGGAGCAACTCCAAGAGAGTGGATACTTCTGGGTGGATCATGATCATGCGACTGCATTGGCGACCCTACAGGATCACGCTTCGCGAGTGCTGCTCTTCCTGAAGAAGTCGCAGTCATGTTTGAAGAATATCTACCGAGCGATGTTCCCGTTGGATGACACGCCGTCTAGACTGTTGGCTCTCCTGGCCAAATTTCAAGATATGTCCGCGGTTCGCGAGTGCGTGAGGCAGCAGTTGGTGGCTGGTGCCAAGGCTGCCCTCTTGATGGTGCGATTGCACAGGCCTGACGTGGATGTCGCCGTCGTAGCTTCCGGTCTGCCAGCACCGCCAGCCGAATCTTCTTGGAATATGGTGCCGCACTATCAAGCGGTGGACCGCCCAGCAGAGGAGATTGTCGACTTCTTCGAGGAGCAAACCAATGTTCTTCTGTTGCAACAGTAACCAGATTTGTATCCTGCACATAAGTGTATTTGTGTTGTAAAGTTCATATATATATATATATATATTTGTATGTAATTTATTGTTGAACGCGTATAAATAGCTCTTGTAAGAGTAAGGTGCGTTGCACTACGCGAGTCCTTTTCGTTAGCCTGGCCATCCCTTTTATCAATCTGCCAGGTGCGTTGCAGCTGGGTTGAATTTACGTTAAGGGGTTCAACTGATGTGCCATCTACTCAGGATGTCGCGTTTATTAGTTCGAAGAACAACTGTGTGTAGGGTGGCGCAGCCCCCGAGTGCAATAGTAACATAAGTGAAAAGAAAAACACAGAGTTTTGGGGCACTTAGCTTTTATTTATTTGGAGAACAGTACGAGGTACAATGTGTGGCCAAGTAGCCTTGGCTGAGTAGCCTTATTTGCGATGTAAAAGTAAAAACAACTAGGGGTAGAAGCGTCGCAGTTGTGCGACGTTCCAAGGGTTGGAGTATGCGACTCCTGTTTCTAGGTCTTGAAGGCGATAGGCGCCACCTAGGATTACTTCTGTAACCAAGTATGGTCCCTCCCAGGGGGACTCGAGCTTGAGATGCCCCTGCTGCTTTAGTCGTAGGACCAGGTCACCTTTGACGAAGGATCTGGGGCGAAGCCTTCTACTGTGGTAGTTGCGCAGGTTCTGTTGGTAGATCGTGGATCTTTCTGCGGCGATTTCTCTCGCCTCGTCGAGGAGGTCGACGGAGTCTTTGAGTGCAAGAGATGACTCTTGTTCGCTGTAAGCAACTATGCGCGGCGCCTTGTACCTTACTTCGGCGGGTAATACCGCTTCTGCCCCATGCACCATAAAGAATGGCGTGTAGCCTGTGGCGCTGTTTGGAGTTGTACGTAGGCTCTAGAGTACGGATTGGAGCTCATCTGGCCAGCAACCCGCGGCTTGTTCGAGTGGTCGAAGGAGTCGCTTCTTGATGCTGCTGCAGACGAGCCCGTTTGCTTTTTCCACCTGACCGTTGGTCTGTGGATGCGCGACTGAGGCATAACTGATGTTGATCCCCAGGTTTTCACAGAATTCTTGGAACTCCTTGGATGTGAAGTTCGTCCCGTTGTTAGTGATGATGCTGTGTGGCACGCCGAAGTGATAGACGATGGACTCGAAGAACTTGACTGCGCTGTACCCTGATTGCTTGGTTACGGGCATGGCCTCGATCCACTTGGTGAATTTGTCGACTGCTACCAAGAGGTAGACGTATCCTCCTTGCGAGTACCTTGGAAGTTTGCCAACCATATCGAGACCCCACTGTGCGAAGGGCCAGGCCAATGGAATAGGCCGCAATTCTGCGCCTGGTGCGTGTGGTTTGTCCGCGAATCACTGACAAGCGTTGCACTTTTGGACTATGTCCTTGGCATCGCGCATGGCCGTGGGCCAGTAAAATCTAGCTCATAGAGCTTTGGCAACGAGGGCGCGACTGCCGGCGTGGTGTCCGCAGGTTCCTTCATGTATGTCGAGGAGGACTGCTTTTCCATCGGCCAGGGAGACGCATCGCTATAACACGCCTGTGATACTGCGTTTATACAGTTCGTCGTTGATAACAGTGAATGCCTTGGAGCATCGTGCGATGTGCCGTGCGTCCGTCGGGTCGTCCAGTAGGCGCTTGCTGAGGAGATATGTAATGTACGGCTGCGTCCAAGATTGTTCTATCATCATGACGCTCATTGGCCCTTCGAGTCCTGTGTCCAGCTCCAAGTCTTCGAGTGCCATTGGCTCATTGGGTGGCGTAGCCCCCGAGTCCATTGCTGCGCTTGTTTTCTTCTCTACGGCCTTTCGCTTGATAGAGCGTTCGCAGATGCGCTCGAGAAATACCCCAGGTGGTATGGGGGCGCAGGTAGAGCCTATGTTGGCGAGTGCGTCCGCCTCCTCGTTGCTTTCGCGGCCTACATGTCGCAACTCGCAACCATCGAATTCTCCCTCGAGTATATCGTAGAGGTCGCGGTATGCGATCATGTTGTCATTGAGTGCGTCGCACTCGTGCATTGTTTGGTTGACGACCAGCTTGGAGTCGCCATATATGATGAGCCTCTTTGCGCCGCAGGCTTTTGCCATCCTCATCCCATGCAACAGGGCCTCGTATTCAGCCTTGTTGTTGGAGGCTGTGAACTGCATTCGCAGGATGTATTTCAGCTTGTCCCCTTGAGGTGATGTCAGAATGACGCCTTCTCCTGCTCCGTCTTTCCGCTTGGATCCATCGAAGTGCATGGTCCAAAGGTAGGACATATCTGGCTTGTCTAGGAGTTGGTTTTCCATCCAATGCACGAGAAAGTCAGGGAGAACTTGCGACTTTATTGCGTCGCGCTTTTCGTATGTGATGTCTCGTGGAGACAGTTCGATTCCCCAGAGCGCGACTCGTCCCATGGCGTCAGGGTTATTGAGGATATGTCCCAATGGGGCGTCGCTGACTACCATGATTGGGTGTTCCTGGAAGTAATGGCGCAGTCGCCGGGCGGTCATGAAGACGCCGTACGCCAACTTCTGGTAGTGCGGGTACCGCTGTTTTGTTGGCGTGAGGACTTCGCTGAGGTAGTATACCGGGCGTTGTACGCCGTGGACCTTGTTTTCCTCGGCCCGCTCGACGACGAGCACTGTACTGACCACTTGGTTGGTAGCGGAGATGTATAGCAGTAGTGGCTCCCTTTCTCGTGGAGTCACCAGTACTGGCGAGGTGGATAACAGGCGCTTGAGGTCTTCGAATGCTTCTTGCACTTCCTTGGTCCACTCGAATTTGTCAGTTTTGCGGAGGAGCTGATAGAAGGGCAGTGCCTTTTCCCCCATTCGACTGATAAATCGACTGAGGGCCGTGATTCGTCCGGCTAGTTGCTGGATGCCTTTTATGTTCTTTGGCTTCTCCATGGCCAGTATGGCCTTTATCTTTTTCGGGTTTGCCTCAATCCTTCTCGCGGAGATGAGATACCCGAGCAGCTGCCCAGATGGTACGCCAAAGGCGCATTTGTCCGGATTGAGCTTAATCCGGTAACGATTGAGGTTGGCGAATGTTTCGCGCAAGTCGTCGATTAGAGAGGCTTCCTCCTTGGTTTTGATTACTATGTCGTTGACACAGACTTGGATGTTGCGACCCAATTGCTCCTTGAGGCAAGCCTGCATGCACCGCTGGTAGGTGGCCCCCGCGTTTTTAGCCCGAAGGGCATTGTGTTGTAGCAAAACACACCGAAGGGCGTTGTAAACGCGGTCTTCTCTTGGTCTTCCTCCTTCATTCGAATTTGGTTATAGCCTGAGTAGGCATCGAGAAAGCAGAGGCGCTCACATCCAGCGGCGGAGTCGATGATTTGATCGATTCGTGGTAGCGGGAAGTGATCCTTTGGGCAGTGCTTGTTTAAAGAAGTGAAGTCCACGCACATCCGTAGGATATCCGTGTCCTTTTTTGGCACCAGCACCGTATTGGCGAGCCAAGTGCTTTCCTTGATCTCGCGTATGAATTTGGCCTCGAGGAGTCTATTGATCTCCATGCCAACTGCCTGTGCTCGTGGCTCAAATAGTCGCCTGATTGTTTGTTTGACTGGCCTTGCGTCGGGGTTGACGTTGAGTGCGTGCTCGGCGAATTCCCTGGGAACTCCTGGCATGTCCGCAGGACACCAGGCGAAAATTTCCCAGTGCTCACGGAGGAATTCGACGAGCACGAGTTCCTATGCGGGACTCAAGTTGTTGGTGATGAGGGCCGTTTTGGCGGGATCTGTCGGATGAACCTGCACCTTCTTTGTGTGCACGGATGAGTCGAAGGAGAGATCAGGTGAGCTTGGCCTGCTCAGGGGAGACATACTATTGTCTGTCGTTTCCTTCAATCGCGCGAGCTCCTCCTGCATGCCAAAGGACTGGGAGATTCTGTTGAATTCCCTGTCGCAACTGTCGGATCGCTCGAAGCATCCGTTGATCGTGATGACGCCGTTGGGACCTGGCATTTTCATCTGCAGGTAGCCGTAGAGCTGGCGAATCTCCGCTGTTGCGGAGTTGTAGATCGCGGTTGATGGGGCCGAAGAAGCCGCAATATCAGCACTCCCAGTTCCCACAAACGACGCCAATTGCCGAGGGTTTAACTCATCAATGCCCATTGTTATGGACTTGGGTTTTGGAGAAGGAGGGAGTGCTGGAGACATCTATCGGCTAGCAAACAAGTACACAGGGGACAAAGGATTTACCCAGGTTCAGGCCTCGTAGAGGTCCCTACTCCTACTTGTCTGCTCGTGGAATTATCGAGGGAGTCGAAAGTTACAATGGTGCGCAGATGCAATCTGGCGAGGGTTGTGGAAACTAGGGTTGTGTCTGTCCTCCTCGCCGCCCCCTCCTAGCCTTTATATAGATAGGCTAGGTCTCAGGTAGCAGGTCCAGTCGGTTACAAGTTAGGGTTTTCCCCTTCAAACTTTCTATCTTTAGCTTCTTCTTGTCTCTCAAGCAATCGAGAGTCCGTAGATCACTCGAATCCTTTTGTCTAGGCCTTGGTGACACCGTGGGCCTAAACGTATTTACACCGTATATACCAAGCTCGAGTACCTGCAGGGTATACCCATGTCAATAACCCATCAATTAGTTTTTTTCTCGAAAAAAGTATATATTAATATCACGGAGATACCAATTACACCCAGCCTCTGCAACAACGCATGCCCTAGCGGCTTTACGGATGCACACAACCCAGAAAAAAGGTAAAAGAATTAAAAAAAAGAAAAGTCCCTCTATAGAAAACTATTCCTCAAAGCAATGACACTGACACCACCAGAACAGTACCAGTAGTACAACCACTCCAATAACAATGACCTTAAGAAGGAAACAGTGCACACGCGCTATCGTCGCCCGATCAAAGATCACAGGTTTTCACCCTGGAGAAAGTCCTCGCTCGCAAAACAATGCCTTCAATATAGGCCATTGCCAGGCATAACCAATTAAAGCCAGACCTTAGATTTTCATCCTGCAAAATAAGACTGGGAACTCCTCCTGTGTTGTCTCCCCCACAAACAGTCGCTGCTATGAGTCACAGATCCCGTAGCCAGTTCCTCGTTGTCACAAAGACTCAAATTACCACCATTTCTCTCATGTTCATGCTTTTCTGACATTCTCCGCATCTGACTTCATCATGGGTCATTGAGATGACACATGATGGGAACAAATATCAGAACTTCGTAACGCTCCCGTTGAAACCAAACGGCCAAAAAAACATGGGTACACACGACCGTATGCCTTCCGATCTAGCAATCTCTGTACCTAATGCACCCATGGGAGTTCGCCGGCAGAGCCTTCCGAAAATCGACACTCCGGCCGGATTAACAAGGGCAAGCATCAAACAGATAATTAACTCATGGTTTATATTCACACGATGCTTCTATAAAAATGAATTTTTGTTTCTAGCGGTACCAGAATTTGCTATCACGATGGTTGATTTGACTTACCTCAAGCAGATACAATGCACTTTTATTTCCTTCGCAACAAAAACTTGTTTCGGTCGACCCGGTAACTGACCGACTTCTTTCAATAAGTTGGGTCTATTGTTTCCATGTCAACTAGAGATTGATTCCTACTGAATGGTAGTATATTTACAGAAAACGAACAAAAAAGGAAAAATCATTTGAATGGAAACATAAATAGTTTGCTTCTGCCTATCTAAACATAGCAACTACTCCCTCCGTCCCAAAATGTAAGGCGCCTAAGCTTTACCTAAAAGTCAACATCTGCTAAGTTTGACCAAGTTTACATGAAAAAATATACATATTTACAATATCAAATGGACATTTTGAGAAACTATACTTTCTAGTGAATCTATTGATATTGGTTTGGTATTGTGAATGTTTATATTTTTATGTATAAATTTGGTCAAACTTAAAATATGTTGACTTTTTACTAAATCTTAGACACCTTACATTTTGGGACGGAGGGTGTGGCGCCCCGCAAAACCACTACTAGAAAATCGCGTTGTTTTTGTGCATTGCATCATCATGACCGCATGCTCATGTCACCATGCCACCTTGCATTTGAGGATCGTCATCAACGTGCATGGTTTTGTCTAAACTATTTTCGAAACGCCTAGTTTTGTTTTCTAAATATTCCCGTCTTTATTCAAATTAAAACCCGGGCCTTCGGAATATTTTGTTTTGTCTACCAACGGATTTTAAAAGCCCCGTTTAAAATAAATAAAATTTTCAAATTGTTTTTAGGAGGCAGCCTGCCAGGCCTGAAAGCCCGGCCGACCACCTCCAAATCCTGGACTAACAAGACCCTAACCCTAACTAGACAAACCCTACCTACCCCCACCCTCACCTGCACCTGCCCAACCCACACAACGCACGCACCACTCCATCTCCCGCCCCCAGCCTTCACCGCTGCCACCCTGGCCTAGCCGCCACATCACTCTGCCCAATCCCATCAGGCCACCTCACTCCCACCTCGTCCCCTCCGACACGCCTCTCCCGCCCGACCGTTTCTCCCTGGAACCTAATCCCCAGGCCTCGGCCTCGATCCCCCGCCCTGGCCCCACCACCACGATCCCTCGCTCGCGATTCCACCCCGCATCGCCGCCCGTCCCTGCCGCGTGCTGGGTCCCACCCACGACCGACCGCCGCCCCACCTCGCACCTCGTGCCCCTCCTCCTCTCCCCACCTGCTCGCATCCCCCTTCCCCGCTCTGTGCCATCACCCTCCGCCGCCGGCCCGCCGTGCCCCTTCTCGTCGCCTGCATCTGCGCCGCCTCCCTCGGCCTCTTCCGCGGCCGTCTCCGTGAGCCGCCGCCCCGAGCCCTCCCCCGAGCCACCTCCGCGACCTCCCCCGTCGCCTTCCGGTCCTCGCCCCCAACAAGCTCACCGCCGCCACCGCGGGCCCCGGCGCCCTCCGCCCTCCTTGTTTCTCACCTCGGTGCCCTGCCGCACACCACGGCCTCCGCCGCCCGAAGCCGGCCCGCCGTCCACGCCACCGTGGCCGTCCCCGGCGACATCTCTCGCGCGCCCGCCCTGGCTCCGCCACCGCGGCCGTCCTCCTCCTCCTCTCCACCGACGTCGAGGCCGTCCGCCTCCTCTCCGCCTTGGCGTGCCGCCGCCCGGACAGCCTCGTCCCTGCCGACCAAACTCCTCCTCTCGCCGCCCCATCGGCATGGCCTCCACCCCGTCGGGCTCCGCCGCCGCGCCCGTGTCTTCCTACCCGTGGCAGCGCCCATCGCCGGAGACCTCCGCTGCCTCTACTGCGCCCCGCCGCCCCTCACCTCGGTGCCCTCTCTTCCCCGCCACCGGCCTTCCCCCGGAGCCGTGCCGCCTCGAGCTTCCCTGGCTCCGCCCCGTGCCCGTGCCTGCCGCGTCTCCCACCGTCGGCGGCTGCGTCCTGGTATCGGTCTCACTGGCCGGAGCCCAGCCCCGCGCGTCTCTGCTGTTGGGCATTATCACCTCAGCTTCTAGCCCGTGGTGTCCCAGCTCGTGGTGTGAAGTCGTGGAGCGTGCTGCGCTATGTGTTGAAGTGGCTACCACTTACCAGTGCGGCTTTGATCGGCTACTGCGGGACAAAGAGATGAAACAAAGACACAGACTACCTCTCGAAAAAACAAAGCTGGACAAGAGCCACAATGTTGCATGAACAACTACCTCCACGACCAACATACAACAAGATCTCCACCTATTCGATACCGAGCCATGGACGTCAAGACCTACTTCCGTTCCGTCGACCGACGCCGCGATGATGGATGGGATGGAGTTCGGCAACCCCGAGTCCTTCTTCGACTTGGACCCTCGAGGCCTTCTTCCTAGGACCCGATGACGCCGAATCAAGACCGACACCGACAAGTTCACCTACCCGGATACGCCAAGTACTTCCTCGAGGACGCCAAGTTCTTCTTCCCGAACGCCAAGACCGACCCGATACGCGGACCTGACAAGATCGTTCCCAACCCGCCAAGTTCGCCTACCCGGACACCGTGCGACAAGATCTACTTCCCGGATTCGAAGACCCCGGTACCCGATCCACTCAAGTTCGCCATCAACGACAAGATCGACACCGACCCGGGCGAATCCGATGCGCCCCCGACGTCAAACCAAGTCCTTCTCCCCGGATGCGACAAGATCTACTTCCGTAGTCCGAGACCGATCCCGTCGAGCCGTTTCCGCCCCCGTCGAACCTGTCAAACCCCGAACCCCTCGGAGTCCAAGTTCGCCGAACCCTAATGTGATTCCCTATCCGAGACCCCCATTATTTTTTTATCATATGACATTATCGACTGTCGCATATTAAATGGTTCATCTCGCATGCATATCATAATCATGCCGGATCTTCTACCGTCGTATTAAATATTGCATCCGGTGTTTCTTCTAGTGTTTGCATCTTCGCGGATTAGACCGATGAGAGGATGCGAGTATCGACAAATTCTTCGGCTATGTACCTTCGGCTATGTTTTCCCAGGCGAGCATCTCTTCCCCTTCTACCTATTTTGCATTTATAGTCTTTATTTCCTCCTGTTGATCTATTGCTATCCGTGTCGCGATGCTTAGTTTCCGCACACTAGTTATACCCCGTGCAGCCTCTATATAGCCTTGGACACCTCCTATTACCTGTGTTTGGTAGATAGCTGGCCTTGCGAGTCGCAGTCGCTTGCTCAGGTGTGATCTTGTGTTGTCGAGTACCACAGTTGTTGGAATGCTGGCAGATGTTTACTGGTGGAGATGCTTATTGGTGGAGTTGATCATGACTTTAATTACAACCATTAAAATGCTAGATATAACTAATGCAGAGGCATCAGTGGGCAATTGATGTTATTTGGTTCTTCCACGCTCACTTGTGTCCCGTAGAACCCCGAGTACTTGATACATGTTCATTGATTTTTCGCACAATCCACATCCGGGAGGCCTTATGGACCCCCCTGAGCCAGAGCTTGATTCATTTCTATTTCTTGGCGCCACAAAGTAGTTTGGGGCTTTATTACTATCCTGTACTTATGCCATGTTGCTGCTTTATTTACGATTGTGCGTGGACCACCTGTACTGTTTAGGATCGTGACACGTTTTCGCTGTATCGACAAGCCCAGTCACATTTTCGGGTTCCCAGTCGTTTACAGCAGTCCACACAAACCCTGGGTCCGTTCCGGAGCCGGCCAACTTCGTTGCGGGTATCTTAGTGGGGTGCCCCCCTGAAATATTTTATGAATCCTGTGATCGCTTTGTCGTGAATGCCTCGTTGGGTTTTGAGTTGGTTTTTCCGAGGTTGATCGAGTGTGTGTTGCTATTTGTGCACCCCTGCAGGGTAAAACTTTCTGAAAGCCGTGTCCGCGGTTATGGACGACTTGGAGCACAGTATCTCGATCATAGACAAGCATAACTAAAGTAGTGCTATAAATTTGACTTAATATGTGACTAGTAATCAGCTCAAGTATAACGGAATGGATATTAAAAATGCCAACAGCTGGTGGATCTGGGTTGTTTTGTGGTATGCTATATGCCTAGTAAGTATTGTAACTCCAATGGAATGTGATAAAAGTGGCAACAACTGTTGGGTTTTGGGATTCCTCAGGACAATTATATCTGACTAGTAAATGTTCCAACTACAACGGAATGGTGATTAAAACTACCCACTACTTATGCTATCAGGATGACTCATGCTATCTATATCTGATTAGTAATTGCTGCAACTATAATCGAATGAATAAAACTGCCAACTGCGTGTGTTCCTCGGTTTGCCCTCCCCGTTTGGTCTCGAGGGGGAATGCCAGGATGGGTTTGTTTGGTGTTAGCTTCAGGTTGGATCCGAATAGGTCTTTCTTATCCCTCTCTGATAACCGCCAGTTGTATTGAGTCTCTATAGGTTGTTTAGTGCCGCTGCGCTGCCGCTTCAGCCCACCATACCTATGTAGGCGAGAGCCGCCGAATTCTAGCCTCGCCGTGTACTGGCCTCAGTACTGACGCTCCTCTTTTTCCTTTGCCCTTTGTCGGCACCCCTTTTTGTTTTAGCAGGTTTGAGATCGACGTCGTTAGCAGGGTTACCCTTCCGGCTTGGCCTGGGCAGGGTTATGGACGCCATTGGTTATTCTTCAGGGCTCTTAGCCCCATTTGCATCTTGTCCGTAGTCGGACGCTCTATCGTTTTCAAGGTGATTTGAATATTTGTATTGTATATCTGTATTCTTGACTCGCTGAGTCGCTGTTGTATATATATCTGTTCTGTGGGTCCCATCGAGGACTGTTGTGTAATGGTATTACTTCGTTTTACACCCGCACGAAAGTGCCTGGTGGGCGTCCTTGAATCGTTTCTATGCGGGTTTGGCGGAAAGGGCTAAAACTTGCATAGGGCCGATTTGAGGGTATTACAGAGGGAGTACTAAAATTAGGATGGATGCTTATTGTGCAAGTAAGGGTATATTTGGGACAGCTCCACTCTACCAATTAGGGATGTTATAACCGAACTAAATAGGAGGCTTCTCACGCCATCAGCTATTTTGATCGTCCGATCGTGCCTCCCAGTCATTCCTACACATCCGATGTATCTCTTCCTCCCGCATGGGCCGCTCGTGGCCCTCGTGTCCCTTGGGACGCTACTCTAGAAAACAAATAGGTTGCTTCTCGTTAGATCTTGGTTGGATGGTTGTGATAGAACCACGTTTGCATCAACAAAACAGGCAGACCCTGGGCGATGCCCACCTCCCCGCACCGCACTCCACCCCTCACTGTTCCTCCTGGCCTCTCTCTCGCTCAACCTAGAGTAAACCCTAGCGGTGTGTTCGGTTCTGGAATCGGAGGGGACGGAACGGAATGGTTCCATTCCGACATCACGAGACGGTTTCGACCCCCTGTTCGGTTTAGAAATAATCGAGGAATGGGATGGTGCTATTTCTTGTTCGGTTGGTGGGACAGAAGAGCAGAACACAGACAAAAAAACTGCTAAATATTCTATTGATATGAGCCTAAACTTAATCCTCTCTCCAAATATAATTAATTTGAGACAAAATCGCATGTCAAAATCGGAGCAAATCGGAATCAAAATTGCAGATCAAAATTGGAGCCAAAATTGCAGATCAATTTCTGCCACGCTGCTTATGCTAGATCGGAATCAATTGTCGCCGCACGTCAAAATCGGAGGCAGGCAAATCAGAGTCTGCTGCTGCGCGTGCTTGGCCGCCGCCACGTGCCGCGCGTGCTTCGCCGCCACTCGCGTGCTGGCCAGCCACCGCTGCGCGGTGCGTGCGTGCGCCTCCGCCTGCCTGCCCGCCCGCCCGCCTAATTTCCGGCTGCCGCGTGCCTAATTTCCCACGATGGGACGAAAGAAGTTGGTTTAGTCGCCGCCGCCCGGATGCCCGCCGCCGAGCTTGCCCGCGCCGCCGCCGGCCGTCGCCTGGATGCGCGGAGGGCCGAGCTTGCCCGCCGCTACCGTCGCTGTGCTTGCCGGCCGCGGCCGTGTTTCTGGTCCCGACACCGCGTGATTTTGCAAAGATTTTGTCGCTAATCATCTCAGCTGTGTTTAGTTCGCGAATCAGCGAGCCGTTCCGCGCGATCCGGCCGATTCGGTCGGACGACCTCGTTCCGCATATTGGAGGAATATTCCGTTCCAAGAGACTACCTGGTTCCGTTCCTTTCTTTCAACCGAACACATGAACGGACGCTTGATGCGGAACGGACCACCGAATTCCAGAACCGAACACACCCTAGGTGCCGCCGCCATGCCTAGAACCTCGCAAAATCTCTTGATGCTCGACTTTCCCTGGCTTCCTAGCTACCGCTGCCACCGATCTTGTCCGTCCTTACAACCGATGCATGCAAACCTGCACTAAAAAGAAGCCCCGCAAGATAATCTCCATCTGGTGGCATCTCTTCTCCTATCCCCATAACCACCAACACAGATGGAGAGCGGAGACGTGTAGCTGGATGTCAGGGCACACTATCTTAATTAGATCCTAGATACGACTCTTCCCCGTTGGTCATCGCAATGTTTCTCCCTGTCTCCATGGAAGCCAATACATTGTGGTCGCCCAGTCACTGCCATCCTTTCCTGCGTTCCATCGGCCGGAGCGGTTGGCAGCGTCCGCTGCAACACGATGTCCATAGCAAGTGATATGGCGGCTAGCTTCACTCGTGAGTTGATAGCCTAGGTACAAAGGTCATCCATTATAATTCTTTGATTTCTTGCACACACTGCTTATTTATTTATTTGTTTGAATAATCAGTTAGTAGTGCTATCATTTGTTTGCACGGACTCTCAGACAAACTCAATCTTTTTAGATTATTTGACCGGTCCCCTCATTGATCTAGGTATCCTATTAACTTATCACTCTTCACTGATTTATTTCAAATTTAGTGAACATGCTTTGAAGAATTTTGTTAATGTGTGGGGTTTAGACATCTCTCGCATTAACAAGCTGAAATTCCACAATGTTCATAGAGTTACCAGGTCAAAATAGAACTACAGTACTGATATTCTTAGAGACTAAATAGCTTCAGTTGTTATTTCCCAATGACAACTTGTTCACCTAAGAAGCTTAATGTTTAAGGTTGGGGATAAGAACTGAATTCTACATGTTGCAGATCTTCTTAACATCGAACTAAAGATCATTTTAATTTTGCATAGCAATCTGCAAATGTCTTACATGATTTTCATCCTTACAGTATTATGCCACTGCTTCTTCCATCTCTTCAGCCAAAGCATAATGTTGCAAATTTTTAGCTAGATTACATAATCAGATAGGATCAAATGTTGGTAGGTTTCCAGTACCCATGCAAAAATTCTACCGCTCTATCCACATATGAAAATTGGCACCCGTAATCCTTACAAACCTCATCGTATTTTTAAGGACAGACATTAATTCAAATAATGAGGTCATTGACATCACTTTCTACAATTTCATACACTTCTGTACATAAATCAAGATGAATTTGTCTAGAATTTGATTTTGTGAGCAGGCGAGGAGCTGCAATACTGGAGTGGAGGGTGCAGCGGGAAGCAACAAGCACTATGGGTGCTCAGCCCTTGTATCTGGCACAAGCAGGTAGGGCAGTTGAAGGAAAGGTACGTTCTATAGAGTAGTGCAATGCTTAGAATGTTAATGTGTGATCATCAATCTTAATTTTTAGGGAGGGGTGAATCAAGTGTCAAGGAAACTCCTTTAAAAGGAGTTAAAGAGTTCACTACACAATATCAAATGACTTGTGCATTTGTCCTACTATTACACCGGTTGCAATCCTATCAATTACTGACATATACTGAAGCAGCAAATCATTGTAATCCATTACAAGTACCCTCTTTTTCTGCCACCAACATCTGACAACACGGGGTTTTCATCTTATACTCCAACGGCTCAATTCCCGTTGACTTTGTTTGTTAGCAGATAATACTATGCCATTTGAATTATTGAGAAACACCATTTTTTCATGTTTAAAGGAAGTGAATCTTAACTGTGATTTTGAAATCATTGTAGGTTATGATTTCACTCTTACACACTTAGAGCAACTTGATGGTAGTGAGGGCCTAGAAGTTTTTTCAGCACGCAAGATGGATGGGATAACGTGGGAGTGCACGAATCTACATGACATAAGGTTCATCATGAGTTCATGACCATGTACCCTGTAATGGTTATTTTCTGTTTTTGCTATTTCTGTACAAAATAATTAATGCATAAATTCTATTACGCAAGTAACTTTAAAGAATGGTTTAATCGGCATATTACTTTTGGAATGCATTTCTAAAGTGCCACTAATAAGCTCTGTTTTTCTTCAATTGTTTATGTTATAGTTTACGAAATCTTTTGCAATTTGAGTGGTCACCATAGGCAACTCCTTTTAACTTATTTACATTTATCCTATTTTTTCTCTATTCAAATCCATAGTCAACACACTTGAAAAAATAATTAACTCCGTTAGACTCAAGAATCCAATTCCTTCAATCCTTTCTGAGATAATGGACTCGCATCTTTTATTACTAACCAGTATTGCTCTCCTCACATTAGAATGATTAAGATTACCACATTTTTTAATTACTGACCAAATATCACATTCATTTTCCTAGGAAGTAAATTTAAGTTAATGATATATCAACCATTTTATTGAAAAAATAGATGAGCGCGGCAGCGCGCGCCATCATGATCTAGTTAACTAGTGAAACTGGTGAAGCTGTCCCAAACGTCTCAACTCCGTATCTTAGGTGAAGTGGAGCAACTCCGACATCTAGTTCAGTTTTAAAAGGGTGCTTCACCTGGTTCACTTCGCCTCCCACGTCCCCCTTAATAGTTAATACTAACCCGCCGACCGGCGGAGCTATGTGGAGTCAAAACCAGACGATGGCCCACCCAGAATTCTGCCAAAACAAAAAACTATATGTACTCCCTCCGATTCAAATTAATTGACTCAGATTTGTCTATGTTCGGATGTATCTAGACATGTTTTAGTACTAGATACATTCGAATCTAGAAAAACTTGAGTCAATTAATTTGAATCAGAGGGAGTATGTATTTACAACCCAACAACTAAAGCCCGGTTCACTGGTACTAGCAGAACACCGGACCAGCAACCCAAACCTGGTCCAGTAGAACCGTATCCACGAGACGATCGATGGTCATTGTCGGTCATTCCCCTCTATGTACTGTTCTTCTCCTTCAGCCACCGGGTCACAAATAGCACGAAATTCAGGAAATGGTTAGCAGCGGCATATCAGGCAACAGTCTTTTTGGCCGCCGGCTTTTCACATCATACATCGGGACGTACGAGCACCAAACTGAGGTACGGCTGCCTGGCAGCGATAGAGGCATTGCAGCGGTGATCCCGCAAATTAATCGAGCAGCTCACCTCCAATTTTCCTTCAATTAGAGGAAGGCAACACACTAGCACGTGTATTTTATTTTTCTTTCCCAATTTATAGTTAGCGATTGGATAGTTTGAAAAAAAATCCCTTATAGCTCCAAATTACACAATGAAAATACTAGTTAAGACTTTTTTTTTTGCTCTTCTTTGACTTGGCCCGCCCAAGTATTTGTTTGTAGGTCCGCCACTGAACCCGCCCCTGAAGTTGTTGCGACCAATGCCACTGAACTACCCCTGAGCATCAGCCCATCCCCAACATATTTCCTCCCGACTTCGTCGATTCAACTCTTCCCATGCCACAACGCCCCTTGTGTGGCAACTAGGGTTCGTCCATTACCATCTCCGGCTAGCCTCCTCCCCGACGCTCACTCCCCATCCCCTATGCCATCCGTCCTCTTCCTCCGCCCTCTATCCTTCAACCTCTTCCATCAGGCCCTGTGCTCCCTTTTTCCCGATTTCATACCGCCGTCGGAAGCAGATGAGCGTTGTCGTCGTCGCACTCTCGTAGATCAGCGGCGCCGTCACGTTCTTGTGGTCGACCCCGCCGTCGGCACCATCTTGTTCCCTTGCCAAACCAGGATCTTGCCACCAACGTCCTGACAAGCATCATCCACCAGGCCACCGGGTCCTTGTCACCGCCGGTATGCAGCGGGAGAATGCCGTCGAGCCAACCGCTAACATCCTATACCAATAGCTCGCCACCATCCCTTTTGTAACACCCTCGAATCGGTCCTATGCAAGTTTTAGCGCTTCCCGCCAAACCCGCATAGAAACGATTCAAGGACATCCACCAGGCACTTTTGTGCAGGTGAAAAACGAAGTAATACCATTACACAACAGTCCTCGATGGGACCCACAAAACAGATATATATACAACAACGACTCAACGAGTCAAGAATACAGATATACAATACAAAGATCCAAATCACCTTGAAATCGATACAACGTCCGAGTACGGACAAGAAGCAAATTGGGCTAAGAGCCCTGAAGAATAACCAATGGCGTCAATAACCCTGCCCAGGCCAAGCCGGAAGGGTAACCCTGCTAACGACGTCGATCTCAAACCTGCTAAAACAAAAGGGGTGCCGACAAAGGGCAAAGGAAAAAGAGGAGCGTCAGTACTGAGGCCAGTACACAGCGATGCTAGAATTCGGCGGCTCTCGCCTACATAGGTATGGTGGACTGAAGCGATAGCGCAGCAGCACTAAACAACCTATAGAGACTCAGTACATCTATCGGCTATTAGAGAGGGATAAGAAAGACCTATCCGGATCCAACCTGAGACTAACACTAAACATACCCATCCTGGTAATTCCCCCTCGAGACCAAACGAGGAAGTCAGACCGAGGAACTCGCAGGGTTGGCAATTTTATTCATTCCATTATAGTTGAAGCTCTTACTAATCAGATACAGATAGCATGAGTCATCCTGAAGCATCAGTAGTGGGCAGTTTTAATCACCATTCCGTTGTAGTTGGAACATTTACTAGTCAGACATAATTATCCCGAGGAATCCCAAAACCCAACAGTGGTTGGCACTTTTATCACATTCCATTGGAGTTGCAATACTTACTAGGCAGGTATAGCATGTCACAAAACAACCCAGATCCACCAGCTGTTGGCATTTTAATATCCATTCCGTTATAGTTGAATATGATTACTAGTCACATATTAAGTCAAATTTATAGTACTACTTTAGTTATGCTTGTCTATGATCGAGATACTGTGCTCCAAGTCGTCCATAACCGCGGACACGGCTTTCAAAAAGATTTACCCCGCAGGGGTGCACAAATAGCAACACACACTCGATCAACCTCGGAAAAACCAACTCAAAACCCAACGAGGCTTTCACGACAAAGCAATCACAGGATTCATAAAATATTTCAGGGGGCCATCCCACTAAGCTACCCGCAACGAAATTGGCCGGCTCTAGAACGGACCCAGGGTTTGTGTGGACGGCTGTAAACGACTGGGAACACGAAAGTGTGACTGGGCTTGTCGATACAGCAAAAACGTGTCACGATCCTAAACAGTACAGGTGCTCCATGCACAATCGTAAATAAAGCAGTAAAGCATGACATAGGTACAGGATAGTAATAAAGCCCCAAACTACTTTGTGGCCCCAAGAAATAGAAATGAATCAAGCTCTGGCTAAGGGGGGGTCCATAAGGCCTCCCGGATGTGGATAGTGCGAATAGTCCAGGAACAGGTATCAAGTACTCGGGGTCCTACGGGACACAAGTGAGCGTGGAAGAACCAAATAACATCTATTGCCCACCGATGCCTCTGCATTAGTTATATCTAGCATTTTAATAGTTGTATTTAAAGTCATAATCATCTCCACCAAAAAGCATCTCCACCATTAAGCATATGCCAACCTTCCAACAACGGTGGAACAACAACGACGCAAAGCAGCACCTGAGCAAGCAACTACGACTTGCAAGGCCGACTGTCTATCAAACAACAGGCAATAGGATGTGTCCAAGGCAATATAAAGGCTGCAAGGGATATATCTGGTACGGCACTAAAGCATCGCGACACAGATAGCAATAGATCAACAAGAGGAAATAAAGACTATAAAAGCAAAATAGGTAGCAGGGGGAGATGCTCGCCTGGGAAACACTGCCGAAGGTTCATATTCGGAGAACTTGTCGTACTCGCATCAGCTCATCGGCCTAATCCACAAAGAAGCAAACACAAGAAGAAACACCGGATGCAATATTTAATACTACGGTAGAAGATCCGGCATAATTATGATATGATGCAGATGCGGTGCAATTAGGCAATATTAAGCGGAACCGGGGTCCCGACAATTAATTAATAGGTTCAAGTTATTTAGAAACCCCGCAATTTAAATGTTGTATTAACAAGGCAAATCATGGCATCGGTTCGCTACACAATTTAAATGGAGTCCGGAATAAGACAAACATACCCCGCATATGGCCCCCATATTTAATTATGAGGTGAATCGGCATAATGCCCCCATACCCACAAATATGTATGCAAGCATGAACAATTTATTATGCGACAGTTGATAATGCCATATTATAAAAATAGGGTCTCGGAAAAGGGGATCACATT
Organism: Avena eriantha; assembly: GCA_910589775.1. Classification (NCBI taxonomy): domain Eukaryota; kingdom Viridiplantae; phylum Streptophyta; class Magnoliopsida; order Poales; family Poaceae; genus Avena; species Avena eriantha. The sequence continues at coordinate 431,847,691 of OU342745.1, forward strand.
AGGGGTCGAAGATCTTGGGGTTCGATGTGGTCCGGGTTCGGTCTCGGCAGGATCGGGGTTCGAACTCCGGGGTTCAGGGTCTTCGGATCTGTGAAGGAGATCATGGCGTTCCGAGGAGAAGATCTTGGCATGCCGAGGGTTCGGTCTTCGAACTCCGGGATCAGGGTCTCGGAACCGTGTAGACGATCTTTGATCATTGGATCCGTGTCGGCGCACCCGGGGTCTCGACGAACTTGGCGTCCGTGAAGGACTCCAGGTTCAGGGTCTTTGTGGTGCATGAAGAAGGTCTTGGGTTCCATAGTGAGGATGTTCGGATCCGCGTCGAAGATCTTTGTCGGGGGGAACTTGAATTAGCGCCGATGGTCTTGGTTCGCATCATCACATCACAACGACATAGGACATAATTGCATAGACGTGGCACCACCATCTCACTTCCACGACCACACTTCACACAAACAGAGCACATCCATCAGAGGGGACATAATACAGCACCAAGCCGCTACGTCGGGGCAAAATCAACCGAAGACAACAATAAGTTGGGTTGATTAGTACCGACAGAGAAGCTGGGGCTTTAACATGCAGGGGCTCGGGTCGGGGACAACAAAAGGCAGCGGCGGGGCGGACAGGGAAGACGGCGGCGAGCTCGAGCTGTGGCGGGGCGCAGCAGGACGGGGACGCGACGAGGAAGGGCGCCTGGTGGGGGTCGGGGGTGAGGTTGGCCACGGCAGGCTCGTGGCGGAGCGCCGGGTCGTGGTAGAGGAATTGGCGAGGCGAGGATGGCCGGGCTCGGCCGGAGCAGAGGACGCCCGAGGCGGAGGCGCGCGGACGAGCTCGGGTCATCGATGAAGGGGGTCCGGTGGCGGGGCTGCTGGAAGACGAGGTCGCGAGGGACGGCGCCGTCGCGGGGCTTGGACGGCCGGAGGAGAGGGCGGCCAGCGAGGTCGAGCGATGGAGGCGGTGTGGGAGACGGCAGTGACCAGCCGCTGAGGGGAGGACGGCGCGGCGGGGTTGATGTGGTTGGACGGAGGTGGTGGAGGCGAGGAGACCGCGGGCCGGAACCTACGCGCGGAGGACGGGCTCGCGCTGGCGGCGGCGGAAGGAGGGAAGCAGAGGGGCGGGGATCGAGGCGGGGGTGGCGGCGGCAGACGCGTGCGGGAGCGGGCCGCGATGGGGTAGGTGGGGTCAGGCGGGGCAGCGGGTTGCGTGCGGGGTAGGGGTGCGTGTCCACCGCGTAGGAGTGGGGACAGGTGGGTGAGGTGGCGAGCACCGATTGGTGCAGGTGAGGTGGCGAGGTGTGGTGTGCGGGGGGGGGGGGGGGGGGGTTGTCGGCAGGGGGAACCAGGTGGGGTGGGCTGGCCAGCGCGTGAGGGCGCGTCGGGTGGGGATTGGGGCAGTGAGTTTGGGCAGGTGGGAGTGGCTTTGGTCGGTGGGGTTGGTGGGACCGGGGTGGAAAGGAGAGGGAGTGGTGGTTGGCGCGGGGTGTGTGTGTGTGTGTGTGTGTGTGAGAGAGAGAGAGAGAGAGAGTGGCGGCTGGGTGGGGGAGTTGGGTTAGCTAGGAATTGGTCTGGCGGTAGCTAGGGTTTCGTTTTGGTAGGGTAGTAGGCTGGCTGGCTAGGCTTTTGGGCCTGGACGGCTGCCTTCCATAATAAAATATTTGTTTTATTTTTTATTTTATAAAACCTTTCGCAAACAGTTTTTAGACAAAACAAAATATCTGGAAGAGGCCGGGTTTTAATTTGAAATAAAGACGGGGCGTTTAGAAAACAAAACCAGATTTTTCGAAAATAGTTTTCAAACAAACCATGCATGATGATGACGATGCTCAAATGCAATGTGGCATGATGACATGAGCATGCGGTCATGATGATGCAATGCACAAAAACACCGTGATTTTCTAGTAGTGGTTTTAGCGGGATGCCACACCTTTTTCCTGTCTACCACTAGTGCGGCCATTTGTGGTGGACTATGCATCTCAGATTTGTTCTATTTTTCATATGTTATGCAAGTTGGGTATGTGATTTATTCGGTGATGTAGATGATTTTCTAGCTGTATCTCAACCATTTTCATAAAGATAATAAGTGAAATCATTTTGCAATTTTATGCACATATGGAATTTGCAGACATGTTTCTTTTTACTGATTTTGCGAGTTTGAATTATTCATGATCCTTCACGTTTATGTGTATATGACATGTCAATGCCTTTGATTTTCTCAATGAACCTTTGCATGTATCCATGGCTCATGGTTTTCACAGATGGTGCTACCAAATTGGCAGAGAGAAACAAATAAAAGAGAAAATAAAACAATGGGTAATTTAGACATTTCACCGCAACCTCTTTCAATCTGGATCTGGAGCTATTTTGTATCTCAAACACGTTTTTTTAGCTCTATAGCTCGAAGGTGGAGTGGAGTTTTGAGATGGAAGGAAGTTGTGTGGAGTGGAGCCCTCCCAAACACACCCTAGCAGGGGCGGAGCCGGGGGAGGGGGGGGGAGCAGGGGCTAGACCCCCCTAACCATCGGCCCCCCTCAATACATAGGTGTAAATTTCAGTACTAAACTAATGGCTTTATAGGCTTAATTACTTAGCACTAAGCTTAAATTTAATTGTTTAGTCGTGTTGCTCCCTACCTAAGGCTAAACGTAGTCCATCGTTTATGTGTATTAGTCAATCGTAGTAACCTGTCTCCATATTCTTCGTCTGTATAACTAGACCTAATATGTAGCACCATATGACCAACTGACTGGATGCTTGTCGTCGTTGCTCGCTCCTACTCACTCGTCAGATGCCACGTGATGCCATGGACGCGATGCCGTGCTACCCAGCCCTGTTGTTTGCCGGTTTCTACCTTTGTTAATCCTGCCGCAATGCCGGTGATAGGCGTACTATGCCATCGAGTATACGAATCAATCTTCATCACTCAGATTGAAGGTACCAAGTCATTAGTTTTTTATTGATAGATTGCATAACGTGTAGTATAATTGATTAATTTACAGAAAAAATGTTTCTTTGATATTTTCTTGGTGACGACGACTTACTGCATAATAATTTCTATACTGGAAAAAAAATACTAGGAAGGTCACCTGAAATAAAATTATCAAGCATATACTCGTAGAGACAAAGTTGATCCGATATAAACTTATATTCTGTTTTGTATTGTCCAAGATTTGGTGCTACATATTAATAGCAGTTCTATGCTGAGACTTTGATATATTGCTATGGTTTTTGTTCAAACAGTTTTTCCAACACAAAATGACACGTAGTTGTAGCGTGAGAAAAAATTCTTATACATGATTATCAATATCTTCACGTCTCTCAATGTTAAATCCTGGCTCCTGCACCCTAGAAAAATCTAGGGCACGTAGATTCACATTACATAAATACACACGAACGCGACGCGCGAGCAGCACTTGCCATTGCCACCCAAGGGTTGTGACGCATGCTAGGATATTCAAGCCGTCTTTGAGGCGGACATTGTATAACTCTCGGGTACCGGAGCCTGGAGCAACGAGCCGGGTCTTAACTGAATGGTGAGGGGTCACAACCATAGTCTTCATCGTATATTATCTCTCCAGCTTTTTATGATTTTTTAATGTGAAATGAGTCGCTGATGTCACTAAATTTATATCAATGTGCACTTCAAAAACTTATCCAAAACTAGGGTCATTTTTTAAGATAGTCCTATTCAGTCATGAGCTTTTGCAGGTGCACGTTATATTTACCACAACACTACAGGAATAGATAGCTATGCCGAAGGCCGGAAGCTACGCCGACGGCTAAACGTTGGGGTCGTCGGTGTAGGCCACGAGCTAGACGTCCCAGGAGCTGGCCGTCGGCGTAGGAGAGCTACGCCGACGGCTGCCCTCGGCATAGCTATTTTCCTGTTTATCTTATTAATCTCAGAAAAATCATAACTAAATCATTCTAATTCAGAAAAATACAAATAATATATCAAAATTTGCAGGAAAATAAGATCTATCTAAACTCAAATATTATACATTTGTAAATAAAATTAAGTAAAGTATAAAACATTACATATAGTTTAAAATGACCATAACTAAATCAAAAAATTAAAAAAATATGAGACCTTCGCGTGGCGTCATATTATGTGACATAGTTGGAAGAAAAAAAATATCAAACTTGGTATATTGATTATATCTCAAAAAAATCTTCACAAAATGACCTATCTCATTCGAGGTTTTCTGGCTTTTGGGTCAAACTACCAATGTTATGGCCAGAATCGTGACATAATTTGTGATAATGTGTCCATATTGTGCATGAATGTACATCATGGGATGGCGAACAATGTTGCAGGAGGAAGTTATCATTTTTATCGCACGGAAAAGCTATTTTCTATTTTTGGAGCGTAAAAATCGGGGCGTTTTGTGAAGCAACACCAAATGGTGAATACAAAAATGCTACCACCCATTTCTAAAAAAATACTAGACCACCTTATATGGACAATGTCCCAACTGGGTATTCGTAAACCTTTTCGTCCATCTCTGTTGAAAATGACAAATTCTTGCCGAATCGGCAGGAAGTGGGTCAGATATGAACTGCAGGTACATGATCCGATGCTCATGATTTTTTGCAAAAATCATTTTTAGATTCACAACATGATATTTTTTCAGAGATTTGATGACCCACAAGTATAGAGGGTGTATCGAAGTATTTTCGATAAGTAAAAGTGTCGAATCCAACGAGGAGCAGAAGGTGCTGGCGAGTGACTAGGAGCAGGAATTCTCTGTAAATACTTAGCAAACGGATTTTTAGGGATTTTTGATAATGCAAGTAAATAACGTACGAGTAAATAAAAGACAATAAGAATAAATGCAGCAAGTGGCCCAATCCCTTCTTTAGCAAAGGACAAGCTGATTGTATTACTTAAGATAATCAAACGTTCTCGAGGACACATGGGAATATCGTCAAATGCTTTCGCTTCATATAGTTGATTAATCTTCTTTAGCTTGCTAAGTGTTGTGTGGGTGAACCTGTGCTAATGTACCGACCTTCCTAGGACTAATACATACTTGTGATTATACCTTTTGCAAGCATCCGCAAGTACAAGAAAGTAATTAAGGTAGAAACCTAACCATAGATTTAAACTCTAAGACCCTGACGTCCCTTGTGCAATGGTTTCCTAACGGGGGTTCAGGTTTCTGTCACTCTGGCAACCCCTACGATTAGTAGCCAAATACACAATGCATTCCCCTAGGCCCATATAGGTGAAGTGTCATGTAGTCGACGTTCACATGACACCACTAGAAAAAATACACCACAACTTAAATATTAAACCATTGAATCTTTCTCAACACAATTCCACTACTAACAACATGACTTCTCTCATGTCCTTAAGAACAAAACGAACTACTCACAAGACAGCATATGGATCATGATCAGAGATTATATAATGATATGTAACAATCTGAACATAAACGATAATTCAATGGTTCACTCAATAGCATCAACTACAAGGAGTAATCAACACCGGGAAAGTTTTCTCTAAAAACTATGCAAGATTCAACCCAATTGTTACAACGGTATGAAGTGGTGATGATGGTGCTGGTGGAGATGATGGTGGTTATGATGATGATGATGATCCCGATGAAGTCCAGCTTGATGGTAGTGTTGATGGCGACGATCTCCCCTCGCCGGGAAGGAATTCCCCCAGTAGAATTCTATTTGCCGGAGAGACCTTTCTCTCTCGGTGTTTTCCGCCCCGCAGAGGCGGTGGAATCTTTCTGTGGTCGCTCCCCGAGTCTTAGGGTTTTGGGGGGATAATATACGCCAGAGGGGAGAGCCAGGGGTGGACCAGGGCGGCCACACCACCTGGTGGCGCGGCCTGGGGTGGTGTGGGCCCCCTGTGGCCCATCTCCACTTCCCCTTCTGGCATTCTTCGTCTTCTGGAAAAATAGGATTTTTCATGAATTTTCTCGGATTTTCTGATCTTCGCGAATTTTGCCTCGAAACAACACCTTTTCCATCAGAATCCTGACTGCAGCGGTCCATGCTCCAAAAGTCATCAACCATGCAAAAATAGATGAAATAACATAACTATCATCTCTCAATATGAAATATACCAATGAATAACAGTAAATTATGATATAGAATAGTGATGCAAAATGGACATATCAACTCCCCCAAGCTTAGACTTCGCTTGTCCCCAAGCAAAAACTGAGCTTAATAAACATGACCTCAGGTTTATGGAGCGAAGAGTCGATAAAAGAATACGGACAAGAAGCATCACATCCATCAATACATAAATCATAATAGAAGACAACTCACTATTATATATCTTACTTGCAATAAGTAAAGGAAACACAATAAAGATACATAAAGTAAATCATAATTGGTAATGGCAAACTTAGCTCTTGGTCGAAGAATAGTTGACAATTTGCTGGAGTTCACAAATAACTGATTTTCAATGATAGCTTTCAACGTAGTAGACACTAAGATAAGAGCAATGTGCAAAACAAGGAACATAAGAGACATGATTGAATAAAACATCATATGAATGAATGAAACACAACAACTCAAAATACTTGCTGAGATAGAAGGAAATAGGTTTCCTGACTCAACTAAAAACTAAAAGATAGGCCCTTTGCAGAGGGAAGCAGGGATTTCAAGTTTCATAAAGAGCTTCCAAAAATTATGGTACTTATAGCTTTCAGCTCTCATTGCCCCTATCATAAGCATCTTTAGGTGATTAAGGTTAAAGTGATCAAATATGAGGATATGCTTGACAAGTTGCAAGTTGAAAATCTCATGTCCCTTGAATACGAGGGCCGCTCCTCATGGTACTCAAGTTTAGTTACCGGTAAGTTCTTGTCATAGTAAGTACATGTGTATCATAGAGAACCGCCAACAGGGTACCCCTTGTCCGATGATACGGAAGTATCCCCATATCAAAATGACAAGGCAAGCAGACAACAAGCATCTCAGCAATCTTCTTATTTACCATGGTAATATGGTGCTTTTTTCTCTCTTTCCTCTTTTCTTATCTTTTTTTTCTTTTTCTCTTTTTCTCAATCTCTATCTCTTTTTTTATAAGAAGAATGCTTCATAGATGCTCATTATTTTTACGCTGCGGGTTTCCACCATGACAGCATGGATTAAACCGGCGGCCTAGGCGTTTCTCTAACACACATACATAACTCCATGGACTTAGAAGCTCCCCTTTCATTTCACACCGACGACATTGATGTTTACGCACTTCTATTCTTGTAGACAGTTGTTGGGCCTCCAAGTGCAAAGGTTTGTAGAACAACAGCAAGTTTTCCCTTAAGTGGATCACCCAAGGTTTATCGAACTCAGGGAGGAAGTGGTCAAAGGTATCCCCTCTCAAGCAACCCTGCAATCAAGATACAAGAAGTCTCTTGTGTCCCCAACACACCCAATACACTTGCCAGGTGTATAGGTGATGGCTCAATGCACGGCGCCCAGAAAAGTGCTTGGTGCGTGGTGTTGATGTAGAGCTCGTTGGGAACCCCAAGAGGAAGGTATGATGAACACAGTAGCAAGTTTCCCTCAGTTATGAAACCAAGGTTTAATCGAACCAGTAGGGGCAAGGAAACACCTCAAAGGTGTTACTAGCTGAGCTTTGGCAGGGCGCACTACCGGTGTTAGTGGCAACGTGGAGACCTACACAACACAACCACAGAACTTTGTCTCCAACTTGCGATGAGGTTGTCAATCTCACCGTGTTTTGCGGAAAACAAAGGATTAAACGTATCGAATGGAAAGAAGTAAAAGTTTGCAGAAAGTAAACACAAAGCAGTAAACAATTGTAGATTGTATGTAAAGTAAAAGGACCGGGATCCATAGTTCACTAGAGGTGGCTCTCCTTAGATAGATAACATGCTGGGTGAACAAATTACAGCGGGGCAATTGACAAACACCGAGAAAGCAATACATGCATATACTAATCATCTTGACTCCTTTGAGACTTGATTGGGCATTACAACATAATACATAGACCGCCATCCAACTGCATCTATGACTAATAATCCACCTTTAGGTTATCATCCGAGCCCCCTCCAGTATTAAGTTGCAAGCAACAGATTATTGCTTTACGAACTGCGTGTAAAGTAAACAATACAGTTGTTCTATGAACAAAAGATCGTTCTTTTCTCCCTAGTAGCAACAGCACATCTAGTACCTTAGAGATTTCTATCACTTCCCCAGATTACTAGAGGCATGAACCCACTATCGAGCATAAGTACTAACTCTTGGAGTTGCTAGCATCTACTTGGCCAAGATAGCTACTAACAACGGAAAGCATGCAAGATCTCAAATAACAAAGACATGATAGAATCAATAATCAATTTGAAATAGCATCTCAATATCCATCAGATCCCCGCAAACACAACATGTATGGATTACAAATAGATGATCTTCACTATGAACGGAGCTCACAAGATCTAAACATGAAAGCACAAAAGAGGAGAAACCAGCCATCTAGCTACTACATGGATCTGTAGTCCAAGGATGAACTACTCACGCATCACACCGGAGGCTTGCATGGTGATGAAGAAGGCCTCTAGGGTGAATTCCCCTCTCTCGCAGGGTGGCGGGAAGAGCTTCAGATCCCCCCGATCTAGGGACAGAGACGACGGCGGCTACAGACTCTTTTGTGGATTTTTGATCGGGTCCTTAGGGTTTTCGTCCTGAGGGCAACTTATAGGCGGAAGGAGAGGCCGAGGGGGTGCTGGGGTCGGCCAGACCACCCCCTGGCGTGGGCCAGGCCTATCCGCGCGGCCAGGTGGTGTGGTCGGCCCCCAACCCTTCTCCGTCTCGTATTCTGGCACTTGATCCCTTCCGGAAAAATAGGCACTTTGGCTTTTGTCCTGTCCAATTCCGAGAATATTCATTTTCTGACTTTCCTGGAATCAAAAACAGCAGAAAATAGGCAGCTGGCATTGTGGCTCTTGTTAATAGGTTAGTCCAAGAAATCATAATAAAAGTACTCCAAAGTTGGAACAAAACACAAGAAAGTGGATAAAACTAAGCATGGAACATCAAAAATTATAGATACATTTGCAATGTATCAATAGGTGCACTAGTTCGGCGAAGAGATAGTGAAGTACAAGTGGTATATATAATTATAAGTGGTAACGGTGATAGAAAATAGTTTGAAGGCGTGGAAAAGACTAAAGTAAAACTGAAATAAAGATGGAAGCAAGCAAACATGTAACAGATCTAGTTGCAAATGGTGTTTGAATGCTTAGAAACAAGGCCTAGGGATCATACTTTCACTAGTGAACACTCTCATATAAATATCTTCTCTTTATGATACTACTCTAAACTACTCTCCGGTTGAACACTCTAATCGATGGTAGGGCTATAACATCACACCTCAAAGTTTGCTTTCCACATCTAGATAACCTCACACTGTCACCTTGAGTACTAGATGGTTCAAACAAACACCACAATTTCATACAAACATCCAACTCCAAATATAACTCATAACAAGTATTTGTAATCTCTAGCCTAAGTGCCACCATGGTGTGCACACTGTCAACTTCACACACATGGGGAGAGCAGAGATCTATTAAAGCACTTGAGTAGCAAGGTAGATCTACTTGATTACAAAGCTCATGATCACAATACGATCATGCATAGAGAGAGAGATGAACACATAGCTACCGGTATAACCCTTAGCCTCGAGAGAGAACTACTCCCTCCTCATCATGGAAATCAGCAATGGTGATGGAGATCGATGGAGATGGCTCCGGGGGCACTTCCCCGTCCTGTCAGGGTGCCGGAACAGAGACTTTCTGTCCCCCGAATCTCCCCTTCAGTGGCGGCGGCGCTGCGGAACTTTTCATGGCTAGAGGCTTGACGATTTAGGGTTTATGCATCGGGAGGCTCTTATAGGCGAGAGGGGAGACCGAGGGGGTGCCAGAGGGGCCCACACCACCCCCTGGCGCGGCCTCGCCTGGCCCGCGCCACCAGGTGGTGTGGCCAGCCCCTGGCCCCTCTCCGTCTCATCTTCTGGCGCCGTGAGTCTTCCGGTAAAATATCGACTTTGGCTTTTGTCCCGTCCAATTCTGAGAATATTCATTTTCTGACTTTCTTGGAACCAAAAACAACAATAAACAGGCAGTTGGCACTGTGGCATCTTGTTAATAGGTTAGTCCAAGAAAGTCTATGAAAAGTACTCCAAAGTTGGAACAAAACATAAGAAAGTAGATAAAACCAAGCATGGAACATCAAAAATTATGGATACGTTAGCAACGTATCAACATCCCCAAGCTTAACTCCTGCTTGTCCTCGAGTAGGTAAGTGATAAAAAGAAAGAATAATTTTTGAGGTGACATGCACCATCATAAACTTGATCAAAGTATTTGTAAAGCATTGAAAGCTAGGATCATAGTACTTGAATCATAACATGAAAGACAAAGTTCTAACAATAAGACATAGCAACTATGTTGCAACATGACAAGGCACAAACAAAAGATTCATGAATAACAATGCTTTGCAAGATGTTTGTTTGTTTCACATAAAGAAAACATAGCATAGTGGTATTCAGCTTGTCCCTCATAGAGTAGCAAACATAAATGCATAGGACACCTTCAAAGTTCATAAGAGTGACTAGATACAAATAGTTTAAAATAAGCAATATCAAAGCTATGCATCAATCAACAAGTCTTGGGACAATGCACATAGAACTAAAAATGGCCACTATGCTCTCAAAGTAGGTGCATAAAGGTAGAAGGTGGAGACTCAACATAAAAGTAAAAGAAAGGCCTTCATAGAAGGAAGCAGGGATTCAAGTCTCATAAAGAGCTTACAAAAATTATGGTACTTAATAGCTTTCAGCTCTCATTGCCCCTATCATAAGCATCTTGAAGTGATTAAGGTTAAAGTGAACAAATTATGGTGTATATGCTTGACGAAGTATAAGTTGGAAATCTCATGTCCCTTGAATACGAGGGCCGCTCCTCATGCTACTCAAGTCTAGTCATCGGTAAGTTCTTGTCATCGTACGTACATGTGTATCATAGAGAACCGCCAACGGGGTACCCCTTGCCCGATGATACGGAAGAATCCCCATATCAAAATGACAAGGCAAGCAGACAACGAGCATGTCAGTAATCTTCTTATTTACCATGGGAATATGGTGCTTTTTTCTCTCTTTCCTCTTTTCATAATCTTTTTTTTCTTTTTCTCTTTTTTCTCAATATATGACTCTTTTTTTATAAGAAGAATGCTTCATAGACAGCTCATTATGGTTATGCTACAGGTTTCCACCATGACAGCATGGATTAGACCGGCGGCCCAGGCATTTCTCTAACACACATACATAACTCCATGGACTTACAATCTCCCCTTTCATTTCACACTGACGACATCCATAGACAAAAGAGCATGATATCAACTAGGTACAAAGTACAAGTGCAATGTTGAAAGCGTTCCCCATGACATCATGGTTCTGCTAATCCCCAACAAATAAGTGCAAGCATATACAACATAGACGACACAATGGTTCAAGTTTATCAAGGGCAAGAAAAGTAAAGTGTGCCATCAAGTTCATGAGAGCTTTAATCACTAGTTTTCACATAACAAGTTTAATTCGGAAGGTAGATAAAAACATGAATATAGTTGGAATAGCATATGCTAGTAGGTAAGTATGGTGGACTCTTTGGAATAACTTGGTTTAGGGAGTTGGATGCATGAGTGGAACTCATACTTAGTTGTGGAGGCTAGCAAAAGACTGGGAGCGACAAACTAAGAGAGCAATAATGGCCACAATCATGCAGAGCGACAAAACATCATTGATCAAAGCATAAAGGGATATTACAAGTTAAAAACTAAAGGATCATAAAGGCTATGGTGACTGGGATAGTCATAACATGTTGTGAGCATGCGCCAAGTCAACCCAAATAAAGCATCAAAGGACAATACCACTATACTATGCTTTAATATGCTAAAACAACGCATGATTCATCCAAGGCACATTAAGCAATCTCAATTGTTTATAACAAGTCATGCCACAAAAAAGAATACTAATCATAAAGACAAAACAATATCAAGCATGGCATGACAAAGCACAGGCCACAGTCAAAAACAAGCTCTCTTTACCACTTAGGCATGAACTTTCCTATTCTTTTTCCAATCCAAACTAAACTATTTGAAAACCAATGTATGAAATAGGGGGTCCAAGCAATTTATTCAGAAAACTAAGAAAACAAAGCAAGCGAAAAACAAAATGAAAACAAAAAAGAAGACGCTCCAAGAACAACACAACTGTGCATGAAACAATAAAAATGAAGTGTTTGGAAGAAACCTGGGATTTTTATTGATGAAGAAGGGGATGCCTTAGGCATCCCCAAGCTTTGACGCTTGTAATTCTTGGATATTTCTTGGGGTGACACGCGTGGCATCCCAAGCTTGAGTTTTAGTCCATTCTTCATCTTATTACTCATTCCTTCCATACACCTGAAATTTTTCCTTCATACAAAACTTCACACAATCTTTATTAGCAATATTAGTGCACTCAAGATAATAGGTCTTTAGGTTCAGTTCGAACACCAATAAAACTTCCATTAAAACACTATCTACTGTAGCACTTCCCTCAAAAAGCTCAATTCCCCAAAAGAACTCAAAAGGAACCGACAAGAAGCAAATGCAGAAAATGGCAGAAATCTGTCAAAACAGACCAGCAGTAAAATACGAATTTTTTCGAAGACCTTCTGTTCTTCAAAACGAAAAGTGTTGAACTAACGAAAGTTAGATAACAACCTGGGTCAGAAGCACAAAAATTCACGCCTCAAAAGGACGTGCAGATATTTTACACGATTCTTTACAGTGAAGCACAAAAATCTGTTTTGGGATAGCAACTTTCCCAATCATTACTTCTCTCTCATTAGAGGTTACTCTTGGCACAAAATGCAAATAAAAAGGATAAGGAGCGGTTATTATAGAGGTAATAACTTCCAAGATTCTTCTAAAACTTTTGGGTTATCTCCCAATAAGTACTTTTCTTGAACGCCTTTAAGTGAGGCATGATAGTTTGAGAAGATGCTCACATAAGAAATATGAATTGAAGTAAAATAGAGCATCAAGAAGCAAATTCAAAACACATTTAAGTCTAACCTACTTCCTATGCATAGGAATCTTGTAAAGAAACAAGTCATGAAAGAACAAAGCAACAAGCATAGGAAAGCAAAACAAGTGCAACTTCAAAATTTTCAACATAAAGAGGGGAAACTTAATATTGTTGAGACACATAAAACCATGTTTCCCTCTCTCATAATAACTTTTAGTAGCATCATGAATAAAAGTAACAATATAACTATCACAAGAAACATTTTTATCATGAGCCATATGCATAAAAGAATTAATACTCCCCACATAAACATAGTCATTCTTATTGATTGTAGTGGGAGAAAATTCAACAAAATAGCTATCATTATTATTTTCATCACCATAATAATCAAATATAGGAGGCATATTGTAATCATAATTAATTTCCTCCTCAATAGTAGGTGGACTGAAAATATCATATTCATCATTGCAATCATCATATATTGGAGGTATAGCATCATCATAAGCAATAGAATAGTTATCTTCCCAAGTGTGCTCATTTGTAAACATATCATCATTGGAAGGATCATGGATAGCACTAATAGTATAGCAATTATTAATATCATCATTTTTAGAATTGGTACCGAAGAGATTTTCAATATCAAAAGCAGTGTGGTTTTCCCAATCATGATCACTACTATAGGTAACATGCATAGGAACATCATCGAGTTCAGACTCATGAAAAACTATAATAGGAGCAACATGCTTAGGGGAAAATACCGTTTCCTCTATCCTTTCACTCCTCCTTTTCTTCTTCTTTTTCTTCTCTTTAGGAGGGAGAGGCTTGAAAAGAAGCTTATCCATATACCCTGGTTCATTGTTAGAGACAATAGAAGAAACTTTGGAGGATTCCTCCTTTTCATTAATAAGACCAAAACACATATTAGTCATGTCATATTTTGGTAAGATCTCATCTTTTATAATATTTTGTATGTAAGTATTTATGTCGCAATTATCAACACAATAAAGATGACAACCATACATGACACTATTCATATCAAAAGCACACATATCTACCAAAGAGGTTTTCCTTGATAACTCTTCACACCCCAAAAATAATGTAAGCTCATCATGCTGATTAGGAGTGATCATGTCATCACAATACAAACTTGTAGTACTCATTGGATTAGAAGGGCTATTATTATGGCCCGAGCATTGAAAATTGAAATGACCCACTTCAAAGCAAAGTTCACAAATAAAAGGATAGAGGGCACAAACTTTTTTACCAAGATCATTTAGAGCCCTATACCACGTTCTAGTTTTTTCATTCCTGTGGGTGATACAATATTCTTCTTCAATTTGATTATTCTCACAAGGTCTATGTATTCCACAAAAATTAACATGCTTATAAGAAGTAGTACTTTCAGAGGTTTGAGCATGTTTATTGCTATCATTAATAACAATTTCATTTTCCATGCAATTGCCTTTATAAGGCTCATGATACATGTCCCATTTTTCTTTAGGAGCATTAATATGAGAAGCAAAGGTTCTATAACAATCAACAAGAATTTGAGGATAAAGACCATATTTAGCACTAAGCTCTTAAAAATCAATAGTTTCAGCAAAAGACTTAATGCAATCATACTCATAGTTTATACCTGGTTCTTTACCTTTGTTGTTATCCCAATCTTCGGTATTGCTTTGAATTGTTTCAAGAAGATCCCACTTAGCTTTGACCTCCTTACTTGTGAAGGATCCCTCTAAACAAGTATCTACATAGTCCTTGTAATGTCCTAAAAGCCTTGCATAGAAATTATCAATAACAATATTACTGGGGAGCTCATGAATGGGACATTTGAGCATTAGTGACTTCAATCTCCCCCATGCTTGGGCAATACTTTCTCCATCATGAGGATGAAAATTATAAATGTAATTCCTATCTTTATGAATGTCATGAGGAGGATAAAATTTAGAGTAAAAGAGCGATTCAAGTTCCTTCCACTCCAAATGATGAGGATCATCTAGTAGCTCATACCACTCCCTTGATTTTCCCTTAAGTGAAATAGGGAATAGCTTCCTCTTAACTTGGTTCATTGAAATACCTGCACACTTGAACAACTCGCATAATTCATGTATAAAGAGCAAATGATCACCATGATGGACATTTCCATCTCCAAAATAGCAGTTATTCATAATACGTTCAACAATTTTTATAGGTACTTTAAAAGGGATGCTTTCAGTATGTCGATTTAAAATATCACAAGTATCATTAGAATTACCACATATGGGAGATAAAGTATCATCAGAGCAAATTTTCTTATTTAAATCTAGGGAACTAAAAAGATCATTTTCATAAAAACCAACTTCCCCAAGCTTAGACGTTTCCATAGCATTAGTAACAAAGGTGTTCAAAAGATTCATACTAATAACATTGCTATTAGCATGCAAAGAAAGTTCCGTGGGTTTTTTAATTTTCTTTTCAGACAATTCATGTTCTACATTAGGAAAAAGACTAAAAAGCTCTCCAATTTTGTTGTTGTTTTCCATTAAGCCTAACTAGTGAAAACAAGAAACAAAAAGACAAAATTGCAGAATCTAAAGGAAATAACTTCGAGCACTCACACCGGAAGATGTGAGTACCTTTTACCTTACCTCCCCGGCAACGGCGCCAGAAAATAGCTTGATGTCTACGCACTTATATTCTTGTAGACAGATGTTGGGCCTCCAAGTGCAGAGGTTTGTAGAACAGCAGCAAGTTTTCCCTTAAGTGGATCACCCAAGGTCTATCGAACTCAGGTAGGAAGTGGTCAAAGGTATCACCTCTCAAGCAACCCTGCAATCAAGATACAAGAAGTCTCTTGTGTCCCCAACACACCCAATACACTTTTCAGGTGTATAGGTGCACTAGTTCGGCGAAGAGATAGTGAAATACAAGTGGTATAGATAATTATAAGTGGTAACAGTGATAGAAAATAGCTTGAAGGTGTGGAAAAGACTAAAGTAAAACTGAAATAAAGATGGAAGCAAGCAAACATGTAACAGATCTAGTTGCAAACGGGGTTTTAATGCCTAGAAAAAAGGCCTAGGGATCATACTTTCACTAGTGAACACTCTCATATAAATATCTTCTCTTCATGATACTACTCTAAACTACTCTCCGGTTGAACACTCTAATCGATGGTAGGACTATAACAGCACACCTCAAAGTTTGGTTTGCACATCTAGATAACCCCACACTATCACCTTGAGTACTAGATGGTTCAAACAAACACCACAATTTCATAGAAACATCCAACTCCAAATATAACTCATATGAAGTATTTGTAATCTCTAGCCTAAGTGCCACCATGGTGTGCACACTGTCAACTTCACACACATGGGGAGAGCAGAGATCTATTAAAGCACTTGAGTAGCAAGGTAGATCTACTTGATTACAAAGCTCATGATCACAATATGATCATGCATAGAGAGAGATGAACACATAGCTACCGGTAGAACCCTTAGCCTCGAGAGAGAACTACTCCCTCCTTGTAGCATCCCAATTGTCTAACAATTGCAATGCTACTAGCCTAGTCTATATATATGCTACTTCCTACATATAATTGTTGCATCATAATTATATCATGCTCATGTCATCATGCCAAATTGCATTTGAGCATCATATAAAACCCTTTTCATTTGGTTCTTATCCCATATGCATTATTAATTGTATTTGTCTCTTGATATATTGTATTTGGTTCTTGATAAATGCTTGATGCCCAAGTTGAGTTGGGGGCATATCTTTTATTAAGTCCACCACCTTTCTTGTCACCACCCCATAATTCCACCATTCCACCATATGTGAGCTTTGCATCTTATTTGAGTTTACCTCTAGCTCATATGGGTTGGGATGGATCCTCTTACTATTCTACATGCTCCCACACTAGCATCATGTTGTTTTCACATTATTGATATGTGAAGCCACCTTTGCATGCTTTGTGAGGGTACGCCTTTTTCTAGCTTCCATATGGGTTGTCTTGGAATATTTATCATGTTGGAATATTTTTGAGACTATTACACATCTAGTGGAACATACACACTATCAAGTCCAAAGTATATTCAAATTTGAGCATTTCCATCTACTCCACTTGGAACATCTTTCTAATTCTTTTAGCTTGGCCTTACTCCATATTTTGGAATGCATCTGTATAAATGCCATGATTATTATTTTGTTTCACAAGGTTAGACATGGCATTTAATGCCCATGCATGGGCCATGCAACAAGCATCACCATTCCATTCTTTTGGTTTTTCCTTTGATTTTTGAGTGGATCTTCTCTTTTGAGCTCTCTTTCCTCTCAACCTTCTCACCTTGATCTAGTTCCTTGCCATGTGCATCAAGCCCTCCATACCTCTCATCTCCTCCATGCATGATCATGTGAGATCATCCCCATATCCATATTTCCCCCTTATACTTGATCATGCCACACATAAAACCCTAATCTCACCACCTTGCTCTCACCATGCCGAGACACCACCCTCTCTCTCTCTACCCCCTCTCTAACCCTAACCGGCCAAGCTACCCCTAACCTAACACCAACCCTAGCTAACCACCCCTTCAACCCTAAGCTCTACTCGAGCCTCTCTCTCTCCCTGCCAGGCTGGCCCCACCCCCAAGCCTACCCTCTCCTCGCCCTGGCCCCACCTCCAGCCGCAGCCACCTGCCCTGGCCCTTCCCACGTTGAGCACGTGAGGGAGGAGAGGAGAAAAGGTGGCCGAGGCCACCTTTTTCTCCCAAACCCCACGGCAGCCTCCCTCTCCTCCCCTTTTCTTATCTACTCCCCCACGTTTCCTCTGCCGAGCCTCACCTCCCCCCTGACCGCTCGCCGATCCTCTCCCTCCCCTTCTACCCCACATCCACCCCGGCGGCCACCGTCGGCATCCACCTCCTCTCGACGATACACGACGGCGGGCGTGGCGAGTTGGCGTTGAGGAAGGCTGGAGGAGCACCCTGGACCGCCCCGTGCACCGCAGCGAGGAGGAGCACCGTCCCTGTGCCGCCGAGCACCGACGCCGAGGAAACCCTAACTCCGGCGGGACGTCTGCGTCGCCGTCGACCTACGACTCCCCGGCCCGATCTGACTGCACCGGCCACTCCGCGGTGAGCTGCCCTTCCCCCGTGACATCCCCTCTCTCGCCGACGCCGCCTGTGCTTGCTGGACTTTCTGCCGAGTGCTCTCGGTGCAACGGCGGCCACTGGTTTCTGCTCGTCGTCGCGCCGCGACGCGGCTTAACTAGCTGCCTATTCCCCCTCCTAACAACATCCCTCTCCCCACCGCACTGGTTCCAGCCCTCTGCGCGCGCGCCCAGGTCGCGGGTTCGATTCCCCCCGCGCCGCGCCGTTCTGTCGAGCACGGACTTGTCGTCAGTTTCGACATGAAGATCAACAGTGGGTTTGTTGGCAGTTTGCAAATACCCCCCCCCCCCCCACACCCTTTTGCCTCAACCCGCGGTACCCCAGGTCCCACCAGGCAGCCTCTCGGCCTTTTTGCAAAGAGGTACCCCAGTTTCCAGGACCTTAACCCGCGATCCCCCTCCGTGCCGCGTGGCCAGCCCACTTCCTCTCGCTGTCGCGTGGACCCCCTCTCGCCGCGGGCCCACCTGTCAGTCTCACTGGCTGACTACACCCGTCGTGAGAGAAGGTTCTGCACGCAGTTCCGCCCAGTTAGCATTGGTCCCACCCGTCAACGTCTGGGGCTAGCTGCCTCTGGGTATAAAAAGTCTGTATGTTTTTCTGTTTAAATAAAATGTTTTCCAGAAATGTTTAAATATGTTTTAATTCTGTTTTTAATAACTTTTAATTTGTAAATCCAAATAATACAAATGATATATGTTTTGGAATCAGAAAAATGTGAGGAATTCAAAAATGCCTTTCAAAATATTATTTGGGCACTCTAAATTTTCGAAATTGTTTAAATGCAATAAAAATGCCGTTTCTTAACTAATTAATAACTTTAATTCTATAACTCCAAATTCGACAAATAATATGTCTAAATCGATCAGCGCGACGAGCCCGTTCTAACTATGCATTCCATGTTCTGAATTGTAGCATGCACCATATAAATATAAAGTATACATCAACTTATTTGGGGTTAAAATGTGACCAAAAACTTAATAAATGCTTTATTCTTGTACCCCACACCTCACCCATGCCATGCTACATTAGTGCCATGCAAATTGTGCATCATTCATCATGGCATGCTTGTTTGCTTGTCGCATTTTAATTCATATGCTTGTGCACTTTATTTATGTTGGCCCTTGTTTGTTTGGTTCTTCTTCGAATAGACGCCGAGCAGGGGAAATATCAGGAATCCCAGGAGTACTACCCAGATCCGTCTCTCGCTTCAACTGAGCTGCCAGGCAAGCACTACCACATGCTTGCATACATATAGTACCTATTGCCTCTATCTTATTCTTGCATCATTGAGTCGCGATTGCATTAAATTGAATCCCAAGTACTGCATAGCCTTTACTTTTAAACCCCACCGAAGCTTGTTCCTCCATCCCATGAGCCATTACTACAGGAGTTGTTTGAGCCATGCGAGTCGTAGAACAGCATGTGTAGGGTATGTGAGTGTCTGATGGATAACGAGGTACCTAAACAACTTAACCTGAGTAGTAATGGGATAACTAATGAAAGAGGCACCGGTGGGCAATATCTGCTATTTGGTTTTTCATGCTCACTTGTGTCCCGTAGGACCCCGAGTACTTGATTCCTGTTCCTTGATTGTTCGCACTATCCACATCCGGGAGGCCTTATGGACCCCCCCGAGCCAGAGCTTGATTCATTTCTATTTCTTGGGGCCACAAGTAGTTTGGGGCTTTATTACTATCATGTACTTATGCCATGCTTTACTGCTTTATTTAAGATTGTGCGAGGAGCACATGTACTGTTTAAGAATGCGGAATGTTTTCGCGGTATCGACAAGGCCAGTCACACTTTCGGGTTCCCAGTCGTTTACAGCCATTGTCGCAAACCCTAGGTCCGTCTCGGAGCCGGCCAACTTCGTTGCGGGTAGCTTATTGGGGTGCCCCCCTAAAATATTTCTGAATCCTGTGATCGCTTTGTCGTGAATGCCTCGTTGGGTTTTGATTTGGTTTTTCCGAGGTTGATCGAGTGTGTGTTGCTATTTGTGCACCCCTGGAGGGTAAATCTTTCTGAAAGCCGTGTCCGCGGTTATGGACGACTTGGAGCACAGTTTCTCGATCATCGATAAGAATAACTAAAGTACCGTTTTTTATTTTGACTAAGTAACTGACTAGTAAATAGTGCAATACTCATGGAATGGTTAATAAAACTGCCAACGGATGGGTTGTTCGTCCGCTTTCTCGTTGGTAAGCGAGAAGGAGGATGGATCTGTTAATTATACTGTTATAACTGTTGTTACTAATTAACGGACATCCGTCTATCATTGGTTAGGCGGATGGTTAGCGAGCATCTATAGAATTTTAGCTATTATATTTTGCTGCAATCAGGCAACTGGCACTGTGGCTCTTGTTAATAGGTTGGTCCAAGAAATCATATGAAAAGTACTCCAAAGTGTGGACAAAACACAAGAAAGTGGATAAAACCAAGCATGGAACATCAAAAATTATAGATACATTTGCAATGTATCAGCAGGTGGCTCTGAATGACTCTTGAGGAAGTGTGAGCCTTCTCATTCCGACATTCCACACATGGACAACACATAAAACCATCCCACCGCTTGTTCGCCTCGGCCACAAGGTGAAAAGAACGCACGCCTTCTCTGTAAGCGTTAGAGCATCGGTCGCCATACATCCATGGATGGCTCATATGCATCATACAACCATATGTATATCAAAGGGTGCTCAAATTTGTACCACGCGGTCTAAACAAGAAAATAGTTGCTAACCTTTTAGGACACTTTGAAACAAAGAGGAGAAACCTTAAGTGTGGCTTGGGCACCTCATATCATGTTTGTCTTGTGTGAACTCAAGTGGCATCGCTCTCACAGGCATTTCATCGAGCACCTCTAGTGCATAAGAGAAAAAAAACCTTGCTCAAACTTTGCCACACCTCCCCCCATGGGAGGAGAGGTGTGCCATATATATAGGCCAGCCCATTGGTCCCAGTTTGAGATACAAAGTGGGACTAATGGGTGCCAGCACCACGCAGCTGGGCACCAGACTCTTTAGTCCCGGTTAGTATCTCAAACCGGGACCAAAGGTCTATTACAGGCCGGGACAAGGTATTTCAGGGGATTTTGGCCGTCCGGTTCGGCCCATTAGTCCTAGCCCCAGCCACGGTCGAGACTAATGGCCTGAACCAAAGGCCCTTTTTCTACTAGTGACCATACCCGTACGTACTAGTCTTAGCTCCAATCCAGCAAAAGGTTATCACAGTTTTACCACCCATATATGATCAATGGAGATAAGAAAACGACATAATTAATTAGAATTGCATGTGGAGAAAGAGCTAGATAGCTAGGAAGTTCATGAACACCATGTGGCATTCAGGGCAGCCAGATACATCGACCTTGAGCGTTCTTCCAATAGTAAGTTTGGCTGCTTTCCGGAATTTGATCCACCTAGTGGTAGCTGCTAAGCGTCCATCAGTCGAGTTAATGGCGTAGCATCCCTCGATTTGCACTCCTTCACTCTGCATCGTGAAGACTATTGTGCCCTTTCGTCTGGCATGTAGTTGCTTTGTGGCACTCTTAGGCAATTTCTGAGTCAAAGCAAGAGATAGACACATAATTAATAAGAGCAATGCACTGAATCATGTGAAACTTGAGAAGACATTCAGAGCAGTTTATCTGCCGCCATATACTCAAAAACGTAATCCGGTGTGACCTTGTGATGACACATGTGTAGGATATGATCTGACAAGGTACTGCCCGAGGTGATGAAGGAGCTTGTGCCGGTGCCTGTGCTAGGGATGGTGCGGTAGCTGGTGCTGGTGCTGGAGATGGTGTAGAGGCGCTGATGCAGGAGCCAGAAGGCCCAAAACCGGTGTCGGCACCAGCAGCTTGATGCTAGATTCCTTTTGAGGGGTAGCTAAGCTGACTACAGGGATGGTAGAGGAAGATGAGAAGTGTACAAGAAAAATGGTCTCTTATACAATAGTTACTCACAAGATAGTGATCAGAGGATATGATGAGTATACAAGCAAATTAAGTTACTACATCCATTCTTTATCCTTAGGTCAACATGTGCCGGAGCAGGAACTAGGGCTAGTGTCGTTGCGGGTGCCAGCATCTTGATGCTGGTTACCTTCTAGGGGTAGGTCAGGGGACTGCAGGAGTGGTCAGAGAGGCATATGAGATGTGTACAAGCAAAATGGTTTCTTATACAATAGTAAGTCCTAGAAAAATATGAGAGTATACAAGCGAATTAAGTTACTACCTCTATTCTTTCTCCTACTGAGGTCAACAGGTGCCGTTGCAGGAACTAGGGCCGGTGTCGATGCTAGCAGCTTGATGTTGGCACCCTTCTAGGTGGTACATAAGGGGAAGCAGACTACATAAGTGGTCAGGGTCATACGGTGAGTAAAGACAATGGTGCAGAATAGTTAGTCGCAAGAAAATCATTAGAGGTTGTGATGAGTACAGAAGCAAATTAATTAGTACTACCTCTGTTCTTGGTCCTTAGGTCAATAGGTGTATGATGGCATGCAAGTATCTACCCAGGCTTGCTAAAATCGAATGTTATCTCGTCCCCCTGCTTCAGACCATTCTCACGGACATACTTGGACCAACCTCAACCATCCAAATAGGTGCTCGCCATCGTTTGGGAGACATCCACACCATATAGTTGTCGCATGCCTTTAGGGCCCTCGCTATACAGAGTTAGAAACTTGTCGTTTACGAACATATTGTTTATAATGGGGCGAGCGACACAAGGGACAACCTTCATGACAAAATTGATAGAGAAGTAAGGCGATAGCAAAAAAAGTGAGATACAAGATCTTACATCAAGTCGGTCTAAACCACTTGGAATCCATACCTGATACCATGGGTACCCTTTGCGAAGGGTGGCCATGCACCATTTTTCTTCCCTCTGCCTTTGGAAGGGCATACAGGCGCCCCCTTTCAATCCACAAGCTTGACAAGAGGAGGGTAGCAGAAAGGGCTGAGCAGCTGGTGCATGGTACTGATTGAAATTAATTGGAAAGGTTAAATTATATAAAGAGAAAGTAAATCTAATAATATAAGAAAAAACCATTGCATGTAAAGCAAACAGATTTGATTTTTGTGAACTTCTGATGACCGTAAACATATAGTACTAGCTGATAATAATAACATGGAAAATCATAACATGTGAAATTGTGGATTTTCAAATTATACCCACTTTATAGAGAGGTCACTGCCCACCTGGGTACTGTGTTAGCGCTTCCTCGTTGTGTAGAGGATGTCCTCTTTTGATGCGGGCATCAGAAATCTACTAGGCTCTACAACAGCCTCAACCTCCGCAGCAGCACCTTCAATCTGCATAAATAGAAATAGAGCTCAATAGTTCAATACTATGTAAAGTTTGACCAAGTTTTTAGAAAAAATTATTAATATTTATAATATAAATTATATATCCTTGGATACATCATGAACCATATATTCACGTCGTATGTATATAATATCATAGTTCTTGATAGTTTTTGACTTTTTTCAAAAAGTTTGGTCAAACTTTCCGTAGCTTGAATTTTCAAAAAATATATATGCCTTAAGCCTTGGGACGAAGGGAGTACAGTACATAGTAGTCATATATTGACTGTATGAGACAATCAGATAGATCTTGATCTAGATTCACATAAACACAGTGCTAGAATTAATAAAATCACACATATGTTTCTGAACATCTGAAAAGAATGCATGACACCAAGTGGGTAATAATTAAATCTGACTACACCATGGTAATAAGGGTATTAAGAACAAATACCTATCTCTTTAAGCTGGGCCCTCCTAGCTGGTTGGTGGCCTTGCGCTTCTTTGGTGAGTAGTGGAACTGACCGGATCCTGCGGCATGTGGGGGCACCATCCTGTTTGCCGCACCTGGAGCACCGCATGTTCGCAGGTATGTACCACCGTGCTACAGTAAATGAAGAAGAGATGGTATCACAGAGGCTTCCACAAAAACAGGATGAAGACAGAGACAACTTTTAGCACATGGATAAATCTAGGTTGCAGCCAACCACTTTCAGCATTGGAAAGAATGGAAGAATGCAACAAAATATACTGCTACATTACCTTTTTTAGGCAACTTTTAAGGGAACTGACAGGACCATCCCTGTCCGTAGTGGCCATGCGCGCCACTGACCCATAGTTCCCCATACAGAATCTGACGCAAAATCCATTGCACATTACGAGTAGCAACTAAAGGTTACAGAAGTGAAGAACACCGAAATTAAACCTGACCAAATTCCCCAATTAGAACAATGGTGACAATGCCCTGATCCAAAATCCATACGAAATCAGTACCAGCTCCCCCACCCCCACCCCACCCAAATGACCCAATCGATCAGAGCAGAGGAAAAATATCCTGATTAGGTGATTCCGAGGTGAGCAATAAGCAAGAACTCCACAATCAAAGCATACCGAATACTACTATTCCTAGTACTAATAGTACCCCCAATGTGCCAATCAGAAGCAAATTAAGAAAAGCCGGATTTCGAGGTGAGCAAATACACCTACCTATTTCAGCAAGAACTCCCTAATCGGAGGGTGCACTAGTTCCAATATTTGCTTGCTGGATGGGAGCTAGCTAGTGATGGTTTCTTGTCTTGTCGTCTATAGAAAGGCATGGGAAGGGGAGTAGTAGTACTAGTAGTAGGGCTGGATAGTACACTTTTTCTATAGTAAGTATTTTTAAGTGGAAGTGGCGGGAACATTTTGCCGGCAGAGAATCCCGAATTTTTGATCTCAGCTATCACGTGTTGGCCTATAGCTATTTCAAGCGGGACCCATGTCAGGGGTGAGTTAAAGCGGGTGATGGCTCAGTGTTGGTGTAGAGCTCGTTGGGAACCCCAAAAGGAAGGTATGATGAGCACAGCAGCAAGTATCCCTCAGTTATGAAACCAAGGTTTAATCGAACAAGTAGGAGCAAGGAAACACCCCAAAGGTGTTGCTAGCTGAGCCTTGGCAGGGCGCACTACCGGTGCTAGTAGCAACGTGGAGACCTGCACAACACAACCACAGAACTCTGTCCCCAACTTGCGATGAGGTTGTCAATCTCACCGTGTTTTGCTGAAAACAAAGGATTAAACGTATCGAATGAAAGGAAGTCATAGTTTGCAGAAAGTAAACACAAAGCAGTAAACAGTTTGTAGATTGTATGTAAAAGAAAGGACCGGGATCCATAGTTCACTAAAGGTGGCTCTCCTTAAGGTAGATAACATGTTGGGTGACAAATTACAGTGGGGCAATTGACAAACATCGAGAAAACAATACATGCATATACTAATCATCTTGACTCCTTTGAGACTTTATTGGGCATTACAACATTATACATAGACCGCCATCCAACTGCATCTATGACTAATAATCCACCTTCAGGTTATCATCCGAACCCCCTCCAGTATTAAGTTGCAAGCAACAGATTATTGCTTTACGAATTGCGTGTAAAGTAAACAATATGATTGTTCTATGAACAAAGGATTGTTGTTTTCTCCCTAGTAACAAACAACACATCTAGTACCTTAGAGATTTCTGTCACTTCCCCAGATTACCAGAGGCATGAACCCACTATCGAGCATAAATACTAACTCTTGGAGTTGCTAGCATCTACTTGGCCAAGATAGTTACTAACAACAAAAAGCATGCAAGATCACAAATAACACAGACATGATAGAATCAATAATCAATCTGAAATAGCATCTCAATATCCATCGGATCCCCGCAAACACAACATGTAGAATTACAAATAGATGATCTTGATCATGAACGGAGCTCACAAGATCTAGACATGAAAGCACAAAGGAGGAGAACCAGCCATCTAGCTACTACATGGATCCGTAGTCCAAAGATGAAATACTCATGCATCACACCGGAGGCTTGCATGGTGATGAAGAAGGCCACCAGGGTGAATTCTCCTCTCCGGCAGGGTGCCGGGAAGAGCTTCAGATCCCTCCCGATCTAGGGATGGAGACGACGGCGGCTACAGACTCTTTCGTGGAATTTTGATTAGGTACTTAGGGTTTTTGTCCCGAGGGCAATATATAGGCGGAAGGAGAGGCCGAGGGGGTGCTGGGGTCAGCCATACCACCCCCTGGCGCGTACCAAGCTTGTCCGCGCGGCCAGGTGTTGTGGCCAGCCCCCAGCCCTTCTCCGTCTCGTATTCTGGCATCTGATGACTTCCGGAAAAATAGGCACTTTGGCTTTTGTCCCGTCCAATTCCGAGAATATTCATTTTCTGACTTTCCTGGAATCAAAAAACAGTAGAAAACAGGCAACATGCACTGTGGCTCTTGTGAATAGGTTAGTCCAAGAAATCATAAGAAAAGTACTCCAAAGTGTGGACAAAACACAAGAAAGTGGATAAAACCAAGCATGGAACATCAAAAATTATAGATACATTTGCAATTTATCAACATCCCCAAGCTTAACTCCTGCTCGTCCTCGAGTAGGTAAGTGATAAAAAGAAAGAATAATTTTTGAGGTGACATGCACCATTAAAGACTTGATCAAAGTATTTGTAAAACATTCAAAGCTGGGATCATAGTACTTCAATCATAACATGAAATACAAGGTTATAGCAATAAGACAAAGAAACTATGATGCAACATGAAAAGGCACAAACAAAAGATTCATGAATAACAAAGCTTTGCAAGACATTTGTTTGTTTCACATAAAGAAAACATAGCATAATAGTATTCAGCTTGTCCCTCATAGAGTAGCAAATATAAATGGATAGGACACCTTCAAAGTTCATAAGAGTGACTAGATACAAGTAGTTTAAAACAAGCAATATCAAGTTATGCATCAATCAACTAGTCTTGGGACAATGCACATAGAACTAATAATGGCCACTATGCTCTCAAAGTAGGTGCATAAAGGTAGAAGGTGAAGACTCAATATAATGGTGGAAGAAAAGCCTTCATAGAAGGAAGTAGGGATTCAAGTCTCATAAAGAGCTTCCAAAAATTATGGTACGTATAGCTTTCAGCTCTCATTGCCCCTATCATAAGCATCTTTAAGGTGATTAAGGTTAAAGTGACACAACTAAGAGGATATGCTTGACAAGTTATAAAACGAAATCTCATGTCCCTTACTTATGAAGACCGAACCTCATGCTACTCAACTTTAGTCACAAGTAAGTTCTTGTCATTGTAAGTACATGTGTATCATAAAGAACCGCCAACGGGGTACCCCTTGCACATGATACAGGAGCTATCCCATAATCAAAATGACAAGGCAAGAAGACAATGACCATCTCAGCCATCTTTTTATTTGCTATTTGCATAGGTTTTTATTGAGGATGCTTCATAGAGTGCTCATTATGGTGATGCTGCAAGTTTCCACCATGATTAGGCATGGCATAGGCTAGCGGGCTAGGCGTTTCTCTAACACACATACAAACTCCATGATCTTACAAGTTCCACTTTTATTTCACACCGCCGGGATCCGCAAGCAAAAGAACATGATATCAACGGGGTACAAAGTACAAGTGCAATGTTGAAATCGTTCCTCATGATACATGGTTCTGCTAATTTCAACTTATAAAGTGCAAGCATATACGCAACAAAGAAGGACCCAATGGTTCAAGTTTATTAGATGCAAAAAAAGTAAAGTGTGCCATCAAGTTCGTGAGAGCTTTAATCACTAGTTTTCTCATAACAAGTTTAATTTGGAAGGTAAACAAAAGAATGAATATACTTGGAATAACATAAGCTAGTAGGTAGGTATGGTGGGATCTTTGGAATAACTTGGTTTAGGGAGTTGGATGCATGAGTGGAACTCATACTCGGTTGTGGAGGCTAGCAAAAGACTGGGAGCGACAAACTAAGAGAGCAATAATGGCCATAATCATGCAGAGCGACAAAACATCATTGATCAAAGCATAAAGTGATACTACAAGTTGAAAACTAAAGGATCATAAAGGCTATGGTGACTTCATATATTCATAACATGGTGTAAGCATGCGCCAAATCTACCCAAATAAAGCATCAAAGGAGAATACCAATATACTATGATTTAATATACTAAAACAGCGCATGATTCATCCAAGACACATTAAGCAATCTCAATTGTTTATAACAAGTAATGCTAGTGCAAAGAATACTAAGCATAAAGCCAAAAAAATATCAAGCATGGCATGACAGAGCATAGGCCATAGTCAAAAACAAGCTCTTTTTACCACATAAGTATGAACTTTCCTACTCTTTTCCAATCCAAACCAAACTATTTGAAAACCAATGTATGAAAGAGGGGATCCAACCAATTTATTCAGAAAACTAAGCAAACCAAGCAAACGAAAAACCAAAACGAAAACGAAAAAGAAGACGCTCCAAGAACAACACAACTGTGCATGAAACAATAAAAATGAAGCGTTTGGAAGAAACCTGGGATTTTTATTGATGAAGAAGGGGATGCCTTGGGAATCCCCAAACTTTGACGCTCGTAATTCTAGGATATTTATTGGGGTGACACGTGTGTCATCCCCAAGCTTGAGATTTAGTCCATCCTTCATCTCATTACTCATTCCTTCCATACACCTGAAATTTTTCTTCATACAAAACTTCACACAATCTTTATTAGCAACATCAGTGCACTCAAGATAAATAAGTCCTAAGGTTCAGTTATAACACCAAATAAACTTCCATTAGAACACTAGCTACTGTAGCACTTCCCACAAAAAGCTCAATTCCCCAAAACAACTCAAAAAGGAACCAACAAGAAGCAAATGCAGAAAATGGCAGAAATCTGTCAAAACAGACCAGCAGGTAAAGACGAATTTTTTCGAAGACCTTCTGTTGCTCAAATCAAAAAGTGTTGAACTAACGAAAGTTAGATAACAACCTGGGGCCAAAGCACAAATATTCACGCCTCAAAAATACGTTCATATATTTTACAATAATATTTACGGTGAAGCACACAAATCTGTTTCGGGACAACAACTTTCCCAATCATTACTTCTCTCTCATTAGAGGTTACTCTTGGCACAAAAGGCAAATCAAAAAGATAAGGAGTCAGTTATTACTAAATTAATAACTTCCAAGACTCATCTAAAACTTTTGGGTTATCTCCCAATAAGTACGTTTTTTTAACGCCTTTAAGTTAGGCATAAGAAGCAAGAAAGAATCAAGTGTTCTCAAATGAAGAAGCATTAAGACCAAATTTCTTGCCCTTACCTCTCTTACTTTTATTCTTAACCTTGGGGAAAATATGATTGTTTGGTGGATAAGAAAGGTGCATGGTCCCTTTTTCCACATCTATTATTGCTCCAAGGAGTTCTAATAGGGACCTTCCAAGTGTAATTTGTCCTTTTCCTGCACATTCAATAACAAGATAATCAGTAGAAATCATTTTCCGAAGGAACTTTATAAACACTCCTTCAGCTATTCCAATAGGTAATATGGTAGCATTATTAGCAAGAGATATTTCTTTTCCTCCTTCAGTAAGCCCCCAAGTATTCAAAGATTCATAAATATCTTTGGGCATAAGACAAAATTTAGACATGATATCACAGCGAGCTTGAAAAGTTTCAGTGTTTATCTCAATCTTTACTGTAGGGAGCCACTTTGATGGTTCAGCATTTATTGGAACATAATTTTGATGCTCCCTAAGCGTATTATAGCAATCTTTTAAGCTAGTAGTGCTAGTCTCAAGAGTGTTCAATCTAGCAAATATTCTTGCGAAAGAAATATCAGTTTGGCTAGGCAAGTTGTAAGTGAGGATCAATTTCTTTATAGCATTAATAGCATCATCCTCATTACATTGGAGGAAATCTCCTCCCACAACAGCATCTAAAGCATATCTATAGCAAAGACAAATTCCAAGGTAAAAACTGCTAAGGAACAAGCTTTGAGTCATTTTAGGCTCAGTTTTTTCATGTAGATCAGAGATTCTAGACCAAGCTTCCTTGAAACTTTCCTCAATTCCTTGTTTCAAAGTGAAAATCATTTCCTCGGGTGACATAGTGATTGGAGCAAGGCTAGACATAAAGGCAATCTTAAGATAGGAACTAATTTTTTTGTGTGTTTTCAATAAAGAAAGCAAACTAGTAAAACTATTTTTTTGTGTTTTTGATAAAGAAGCAAGCAAACAAAGCAAAAAGAAACTAAGCAAAACAAAAATAACAAAGTAAAGAGATTGGTTATGAGGGAATCCCCTTGTGAAGATGTCCTTGACTCCCCGGCAACGGCGCCAGAAAAATGCTTGATGGCTCAGTGTTGATGTAGAGCTCGTTGGGAACCCCAAGAGGAAGGTAGGATGAGCACAGCAGCAAGTTTCCCTCAGTTATGAAACCAAGGTTTAATCGAACCAGTAGGAGCAAGGAAACACCCCAAAGGTGTTGCTAGCTGAGCCTTGGTAGGGCGCACTACCGATGCTAGTAGCAACGTGGAGACCTGCACAACACAACCACAGAAATTTGTCCCCAACTTGCGATGAGGTTGTCAATCTCACCGTGTTTGGCGGAAACAAAGGATTAAACGTATCAAATGGAAGGAACTAATAGTTTGCAGAAAGTAAACACAAATCAGTAAACAGTTTGTAGATTGTATGTAAAAGAAAGGACCGGTATCCATAGTTCACTAGAGGTGGCTCTCCTTAAGATAGATAACATGTTGGGTGAACAAATTACAGCGGGGCAGTTGACAAACATCGAGAAAGCAATACATGCATATACTAATCATCTTGTATCCTTTGAGACTTGATTAGGCATTACAACATTATACATAGACCGCCATCCAACTGCATCTATGACTAATAATCCACCTTCAGGTTATCATCCGAACCCCCTCCAATATTAAGTTGCAAGCAACAGATTATTGCTTTACGAATTGCGTGTAAAGTAAACAATATGATTGTTCTATGAACAAAGGATTGTTGTTTTCTCCCTAGTAACACACAGCACATCTAGTACTTAGATATTTCTGTCACTTCCCCAGATTACCAGAGGCATGAACCCACTATCGAGCATAAATACTAACTCTTGGAGTTGCTAGCATCTACTTGGCCAAGATAGCTACTAACAACGGAAAGCATGCAAGATCACAAATAACAAAGACATGATAGAATCAATAATCAATCTAAAATAGCATCTCAATATCCATCGGATCCCCGCAAACACAACATGTAGAATTACAAATAGATGATCTTGATCATGAACGGAGCTCACAAGATCTAGACATGAAAGCACAAAGGAGGAGAACCAGCCATCTATCTACTACATGGATCCGTAGTCCAAAGATGAACTACTCACGAATCACACCGGAGGCTTGCATGGTGATGAAGAAGGCCTCCAGGGTGAATTCCCCTCTCCGGCAGGGTGCCGGGAAGAGCTTTAGATCCCTCCCGATCTAGGGATGGAGACGATGGTGGCTACAGACTCTTTCGTGGAATTTTGATTAGGTACTTAGGGTTTTCGTCCCGAGGGCAATATAAAGGCGGAAGGAGAGGCCGAGGGGGTGCTGGGGTCAGCCATACCACCCCCTGGCGCGTACCAAGCTTGTCCGCGCGGCCAGGTGTTGTGGCCAGCCCCCAGCCCTTCTCCGTTTCGTATTCTGGCATCTGATGACTTCCGGAAAAATAGGCACTTTGGCTTTTGTCCCGTCCAATTCCGAGAATATTCATTTTCTGACTTTCCTAGAACCAAAAACAGCAGAAAACAGGCAACTAGCACTATGGCTTTTGTTAATAGGTTAGTCCAAGAAATCATATGAAAAGTACTCTAAAGTGTGGACATAACAAAAGAAAGTGGATAAAACCAAGCATGGAACATCAAAAATTATAGATACATTTGCAATGTATCAGCGGGTCCCATATCAAGTGGGTGAGATAATTGACCAAACCAACCTCCTCCTTCCCTTGGTACTAGTACTAGTTTTGCCGGGTTCCTCTCCAAGGACAAATAAAATCGCCCCTCTTCGAATCAAATTGATCCCAGCTTATTATGCTTTTGCTGATTCGTCTAGCAGTGGTGGGAAGGGAAAGGGCTAGCAGTGGACAAGGCGACGGTAGTTGCATCATAGGGCACCAATGCTGGGGCCTCAAAAATAGTTTAGGAACCAATAAAATGATAAGATCGGATTTCAGACTAGAAACACACACAAACACACATATATATATACTAATATACGAAATAGATTACAGTTATGCTAACAAAGGCCTAGAAATCATAAGGTAGCTCCATATTATAGAACTACGATTGTAGTGAACCAATCATGGGATAGTTCTACACCCCAGGAGTTTTGCATCTGGGCTAGTGGTCATGAGACTACTCAGACCACACCAAAAGTACACCCTTGATGATTAACAGCCCTGCATCAAATCCATCCAGAAGCAGTGTACCCGATCCACAACCTCAGGTGCAGGCTCATCAATGAACAGGTCATCATCATTACCATAAAAGTCCTCTTCTATCGTCTGCTTCTACGATTAGTAGATTAACAGATACATTTGTAGAGAAACATCAAATACACACAACTTGAACATTTGTCGTTCTATAGATATACCTTGTCATCTGGCATAGCGGTAGTACCAGAAATGAAACCCGTTTCATGCAGCTTGCGCTTTTTCTCTCCTCGCCCTTCTCCAAGTTGATCTAGATGCTCAATAGCTGCCTCTTTCAGTCGATCTAGTTGATCAACATCTGCTTCCCCTACTTGATCTTGATGATAAAGATGTGCTTCCCCCGGTTCATATGGAGGATCATATGGTTCACCATGAAATACCCATCTAACATATGTTCTTAGCATCCCAAATGTAAAAATATGGTCTTCCACTATACTTTGAGGCAGCACCCTACGATTCACACACACCGGCAGGGGCAATGTACTATTGAGTTGTCACAATGAGCTCTGAAAAACTCCATAAATCGTAGAACACCAAAGATGTGTTTAGTGCTGCCTAATGGAGCAATATCTATCCAAAATCTTCCCATATGTTTAATTATGACATACAAGGTTGGTTATTGTTAAAAGAAAAGCAGGAAACATATAGATGGAGCACCAAAACTAGATATGCCTACGCATTTCAGCAAACATATTGATAGCAAAAATCACCGAAGGTATTTAGAAACATAGATCAAGCGCAAAATAAACTATGACCATGGAGATTGAGGACAAATTAAACTATGTATTTGAGGAGGCAGATCGTGTGAAAGGGCAATTGAATGCCAACTAGATTGAGCTAGAGATAGAAGGACTACCGTGGGATCGACTTGCCCACCGGTGAGTCTCAAGAAGACCGACGGGTAGGGAAAGCTTCTTCGCGCATGCTAGTGATGAGGAGCAGCCGTAAGCGCACTGTTTTGTGGGCAAGGGGGTGAGGGCCAAGGCAGCGGAGGGTGGAAGTAAATACACAGCGCGAAGGGGTGGGGTGGGATAACTTTGGAAATTCTGACCTACCCTGCTTTGGGCACCACCATATACGTGGCCCACCTACGAGTCACCATAGATCAAAATTGATCCAAAACTTGTCAAAATACAAGTTTATGTTTTACCATGGAAACTAGTGCACATAGCATTAAACTTTGCGAACGAATGGCTTTATTTCAACATATATTCAATTTCATCCCTAATTTTTTCGAAAAGGGGCCAAATTTGGAAATTCGAAAGTAAACTTCAAATTTAGAATCAGACATATTGGTTGATTTGCCAAGATGCACTGATATACCAAATGCGGATACATCATCATAAATTATGGCCATGACCTTGGTCAACTTTTTGTTTGGACGATGGTCATCTTTTTGAAAGCCTTGAATTGTTCGATAATTTCAGGAAATGCCTAAAAATTCATTTAAATGTTGGAAAGAAACTCTCATTGGTATGCGGGTCTAGAGTGTAACAGCAAATCTGAGCGGCCCCACGTCGGAGAAGCGTATGTTTGAAGCTTCGAGCTCAAAATTTTGCTACTGCGCCCAAACATTGCACGCATCCATTCAAATATCCCGCGCATCCATTCAGACATACTTCATATTTTTTTAGAATGCATAATTCCTCTTCTATCCCTGCTCCTATTGTTTGAAAGCCTTGAATTAATGTTCATTAATTTTGGCAGATATCTATAAACTCATTAAATGCTGGAAAGCATACATGCATGTGGGTGTATCTAACGGGGAAATCATCCCAAGTGGGAGTAGCATACCTTAGAAGCTTCAACTTAAAAATTTCGGCAGAGCGCCAAAATATCCTGCCCACCCATTAAAACATCCCGCCCATCCATTCAAACATCGAGCCCCAAAAATTATTTTATTGCAAATTTAGCCTAGAAGCTTAAAAGGGTGTTATACATTGTGTGAAAAAGGGGGTGGTGGAATTTTTAGACATCATCTTTGTAGTTGCTTCACAACAAAACACATTGTTGTTACTTGGAAATTCGAAAACAAACTTCGAATTTGGAACCAGACATATTGGTTGATTCGCAAAGATGCAGTGATCTACCAAATACGGATACGTCATCATAAACTATTTCCATGGCCTTGGTCACCTTTTTTGGATGATGGTCATCTTCTTGAAAGCCTTAAATTGTTCGAAAATTTCAGCAAATGCCTAGAAACTCGTTTAAGTGCTGGGAAGCAACTCTCACTAGAGTGTGGGTCTAGACGGTGATAACGCGTCTGAGAGGCCCCACGCCGGAGTAGCGCTTCGACCTCAAAATTTTGGTACGACGCCCAAACATCGCACCCATCCATTAAAATATTCCACGCATCCATTCAAACATGCTTCACCACTTTCTAGAATGCAAAATTCCTCTTATATCCCTGCTCTGGAAACAAGAATATGAGGGAACACTACAATAACAGAGGGATATAGGTGGTAAATTTGCGTTCTCCCAAGTGCATCACCCCATCGACGTTTCCTAGCCCTTCTTCAATATTTACCTAGCCGCCCACTCCGACCTACACTTACTTTTTGGACCCACTATGCAAGTGACCCACATGTCAGCGAGCCAGAATTACGGGAAGTAGAGATTCCCATCGCTTGTTGTTCAAAATTCGAACATTTTTCACTAAACCGAGATAAAATCGTTAAAATCATCGAACCTGGCTCGAAAGCTTGAAAATTCATGAAACTTGGGCATTATCTGTCAAAAAAATTATACTCTATGAGAAAAATGGTGCGATGAGATTTTGAACCACATATAATCTTTGTAGTTGCTTCACAACGAAAGTCATTGTTGTCACTTGGAAAATTTAAAATAACTTCAATTTGGATGCACCCTTTTTTGACATTGTTTGAAATGCCAATATGCAATTATGCACTGATCTACCAAACATGGACACGTTATCATAAACTATGGCAAACATATTGCCATGACCTTGGTCATCTCATTTGAAAGCCATGAATGTTCATACATGGTACGCCTTATTGTGAAACGGGTTTCTTCGAAAGTTGTCAAATTTTAGCATACTTTTCATGGAAACTAGGCAGTGCACATAACAAAACACTCTGCAAAAGAAAGACATTGCTTCAATTTATATATTTTTTATTTGGATTTTTATTTCAAAAGGTCCCAAATTAGGCTGCATTATTATCATTCATTCAAGAAGTTGAGGGGTTGTTTGGTTAAGCTTATATGTCGCTTTTAGCTTTATTTTATAAGCCACTTTAGATTTTTTATTTTGGCTTATACCATCATTCCACCATGTTAGAGTAAAAGATAAAAAAACAAAGCCAAAAACACGTTCCTAGCTTTATAAGCCAATAATCAAAAGCCAGAATTAGAGCCCAACCAAACAATGCCTAAATCTCACGGAACTCTTGGTGTTTCTCCTTGTTTTAGTACTTGGGTACCTTCAATTTTACTTAACAAAAAATATAACCAAGCAGGGTATCATCGACTTGTAGATCTATTTTTGAGATACTTTCATTAAATTGCGGTAACACCATTCTATTCCGTGAATATATATAACCATAAAGTTTGAACATATTATTGAGAATTCATGGAATCCTAAACCATAAAATCTAAACCCGTAAACCCTGACCAAGCAGGTATCATGCACTTATAGATCAAAATTTGAGATACTTTCGTTAAATTGGGGTAACACCATTCTATTCCACGAATATAAGCATAAAGCTTAAACATTATTGAAAATTCACGGAACCCTAATCCCTAGTTAAGCCCTTAAAACCCAAACCCCAACCACTATACCCCAAAACCTAAGCAAGCACGTAGCACGCGCTTAGAGATCAAAATTTGAGATACTTTTGTTAAATTGGGCAACGCCATTCTATTTGATGCATATAAGCATAAATCCTAAGAATTACCGAAAATTCCTTAAACTCTAAAACCCTTGATGACCCACAAGTATAGGGGGTGTATCGCAGTATTTTCGAGGGAAGTGAAACCCAATTTATTGATTCGACACAAGGGGAGCCAAAGAATATTTATAAGCCTTAACAACTAAGTTGTCAATTCAGCTGCACCTAGAAACAAGCTTGCTCACAGCAGTTTATCAGCAGCAACAGTTTTGTAGTAGGAATAGTAAAGTAACAGCAGTAGTAAAGTAAGGACAACAGCAACAATAGCAGTAAACAGTGGGATTCGAGTGCGGTAGGCATAGGGATGGATGGACGGGCGTTGCATGGACAAGACAATTCACATAGCAAACAGAACATAGGGCAATTGCAGATAAATAAGATAAAGCATCCAAGTACTAGATAATCCTAGGCATGTGTTCCATATATAGTCATATTTGCTCGCAATGAGAACTTGCAGAACATATTTTGTCCTGCCAGCCCATTTGCAGCGAGGCCTCAAGGGAACTACTGGCAATTAAGGTGCTCCTTTTAATAGAGCACCGGAGCAAAGCATTAACACTCGGTGAACACATGTGATCCTCACATCAAAGCCATTCCCTCCGGTTATCCCGATTTCTGTCACTTCGGGGCCATTGGTTCCGGACAACAACGTGTGTATACAACTTGCAGATAAGACCATAAACAATACTATCATAATGAATCAATAACATGTTCAGATCTGAGATGATGGCACTCGGGCCCTAGTGACAAGCATTAAGCACAACAAGTCGCAACAAAGTCATAAAGCACTAATAAATGATACTAGGCACCATGCCCTAACAATCTGATGCAATTACATGAACAATATCATCCAATCCCTACCATCCCGATAGCCTATAGCAGGGGGTTACTCACTCATAGATGGGGGAAACATGGATGGTCGATGGAGAAGCAATTGTGATGATGATGGCGATGATCTCCTCCAATTCCCCGTCCCGGCAGAGTGCCAGAACGGAGTTTTTGGTGCTATTCGTGGAATCTGGTGATGGCGGAAGAGCGGAACTCTTTCTGGAAAAACGTCGAACCCCCCTGAGTTTTTAGGTCAGAAGGCAACTTATAGGCGAAGAGGGAGACCGAGGGGGAGTCTGGGGCGGCAAGACCACCCCCTGGCGCGGCCTGGGCTTGCCCGCGCGGCCAGGTGGTGTGGCCTGGGCCTAGCCCCCCTCCGTCTCGTATTCTGGCTCCAAGAGTCTTCGGGTGAAATAGGATTTTTGGCATATTTTATGGGATTTTTCCTGAAAGTTGATTTTCTGCACAAAAAGTAGACACCAAGGCAATTCTGCTAAAAACAGCGTTAGTCCGCGTTAGTTGCATCCAAATCACACAAGTTTAGAGGAGAAACAATAGCAAAAGTGTTCGGGAAAGTAGATACGTTTTGGACGTATCAACTCCCCCCAAGCTTAACTTATTGCTTGTCCTCAAGCAATTCAGTTGAAAACTGAGTGCGATAAAAGAACTTTCACGAACACATTTGCTTCATATGATGTATATATTCTCAGCATGTGATCAACTACTTAGACAATTCATAATAAGGAATATGCAACTAAGTTTACTTAATAGGCATTGCAAACTATGAAGAGATTCCATCTCAAAAATAATAAGTAGCATGACGCATAAACATAAGCAACATTACAATGCTCATAACAAGGTATGATAGAGTGGTATCTCGCTTGCCTTTCATTATGAATGCCAAGGCACCTCTGAAGTTCAAGTGATGACTAGAAGTAAAGATATCAAAGATACAAGCATCAAAGTCATAACACAAATAATCAAGTAATGAGACAAGCACAAAGAATGACAACTATGCTCTCAAGAAGGTGCTCGAAGAATATGTGGAGACTCAACAAGTAAAAGAAAAGGTTATGAATAATTTGAAAGGCTTCCAAATGCTGAAAGTATGGTACTTGTTAGCTTTGAGCTCTCATTGCCCCTATCATAAGCATCTTTAATGTGGTTAAGGTGAAAGTGGCACAACTAAGAGGATATGCTTGACAAGTTATAAATCGAAGCCTCATGCCCCTTACTCACGAAGACCGATCCTCATGCTACTCAACTTCAGTCACAAGTAAGCTCTTGTCATTGTAAGTATATACGTATCATAGAGAACCGCCAATGGGGTACCCCTTGCACATGACACAGGAGCTATCCCATAATCAAAATGACAAGGTAAGCAGACAATGAGCATCTCAGCGATCTTTTTATTTACTATGTGCATAGATTTTTATTGATGATGCTTCATATAATGCTCATTATGGTTATGCTGCAAGTTTCCACCATGATTAGGCATGGCTTAGGCTAGCGGCCTAGGCGTTTCTATAACATACATACAAACTCCATGATCTTACAAGTTCCACTTTTATTTCACACCGCCAGGATCCATAATCAAAAGAACATGATATCAACGAGGTACTAAGTACCAATGCAATGTTGAAAACGTTCCCCATGAAACATGGTTCTGCTAACTTCAACTTATAAAGTGCAAGCATATATGCAACAAAGAAGGATGCAATGGTTCAGGTTTATTAAATGCAAGAAATATTGTGTGCCATCAAGTTTGTGAGAGCTTTACTAACTAACTTTCTCATAAGAAGCAAACATTTTATTCGGAAGAAAACAAGGCATATTGAATATGCGCGGAAATAGCAAATGATGCTAATAGGTAGGTATGTTGGACACTTTGGAAATATTTAGTTTAGGGAGTTGGAAACTTGAGTAAAACATACTCAGTGTAAGTGAAGGCTAGAAATAGTAAGGGAGCGACAAACAAGAGAGCAATAGCTGTCATAATCATGCTTGCAACAAGACAGGACTAATCATGGCATGAAAGTGATTCAAGATCCTCAAGGCAAAATAATTCATCAAGGCTTAATTGATTATTACAGCCATGTGCATGCGTGGGCATGTGCCAAGTAAATTTATGAATAGAGCAATGCAA
This sequence comes from Avena eriantha, assembly GCA_910589775.1. Classification (NCBI taxonomy): domain Eukaryota; kingdom Viridiplantae; phylum Streptophyta; class Magnoliopsida; order Poales; family Poaceae; genus Avena; species Avena eriantha. Next base: position 431,887,108 of record OU342745.1, read on the forward strand.
GCAAACATTCATAAGACATGCTACAAACTATTAGCAAGATGGAGTTAATCATAAGAAAGCAAGAACTACTAAGCATCCAAAGATAACATGCACCTTACACGAACAGACTAAGCATGCCCACAGTGATGAGTATATGTACAAAAATGAAACAAATATAGTTCGTTACCAGCCTCTTACCACGCCTCAAGTTGTCATTAATCCTCATTATTGTTCTTCACTTGTGTGGCTTGAATAATAATATGAAACCAATATCCACTGAGGACTGTTGAACCCTGTAGCAAACTTGCAAAAACCAAAGAAGAATGACAAATATTTTTGTCGTTTTTGATTTTTAAAACAAGAACCAAAGAGGAAAAACAAGCAAAGCAAAATCTTTTTGGGTTTTTTGAATAGTTCAAACAAAACAAAAGGGAAAAGAAAACTAAGGCAAAAAGAAGAAGCAAACCAAAGAGAAACAATAGAAATATTTTTGGTCTTTTTGTGTTTTAGAAAGCAAAAGCAAAGAAAGAACGAAAACCAAAAAGAGAACGAAACATGAATATACAAAGTACCGATGCAACATGATATGGAGATGAGTGCGGTGTCGGCGTACCTCCCCCCAAGCTTAGGCTTTTGGTCTAAGTGGGTATCAATCCCAAGCCAGCCAGGATGATGTGTCAGCATAGTATGACGAGGAGGTCCCCTCGTCCTGGTGCGAGCTCGACTACGTCCCTCCATAGTGTGCGGAATAATCATAGGAGGGTACATCCTCCTGGTGCTGCTCGTGGAAACCCAGCAAGCGAAGCTGCTCGTCCACCTCCTCCTTGGAGCGTGACCACGGTCTCCTGTGAACACTAAGCAAAGAAGGCCGTGGCAAAGGGATCTCCCTTTCATCCCCGTCAGTGAAAAGCATCCTATATACTAGACTGTTCAAATCAGAAGTAGCAGTGACAAAGTGATGAGTTTTCATAGCAACAAGGTCAAGCCTCTATGGTGCTAGTATAGTATCATTGGGGTCCACTAAAAGACCTAATGCATTGACCATACGCGAGGCAATGATGCCCCCATAGATAGCCCCCCTAGCAGCTAGCCGGCGAGCAATAAGCGAGCCAAGGTTGTACCGAGTATCATTGTTAAGCGCAGCAGCAAGGAAGGCTAAATGATAGTTGGAGATATTACTTGTGTTCTCCCTACCTAGTATGCTAGTAGTAAGATAATATGCAAAGTATCAAAGAGCAGGGAGTTGGATATTTCTTATCTTTCCGTGCTGCGCCACGCGATCATCATCATTGGTCACTCCTTGGTAAAGCTCCAGCAAATCAGCGGGTCGCCCTTGAATTTTCTTCACGGACCCTGTCATGCCTACAACTACAATACTGCAAAATCTCTCCAAAGGCATGGTGAAGGGCATATTATAAATTTTAAAAGAGACAGTCGACTGATAGGATGTGTTAGTAAATGTGAAGCTCTCAACAAAGGTTTTGGTGAGCATAGCGTATTGCTCACTCTCATCTTGCATATATGAGGTCAAACCAACCCTCTCAATCAGTAGCAAGAAATCATCAAGAATACTTGCAGCTTGTAAGAAAGTAAAAAAAGGAAAAGTGGATGGGTGAGCATCCCCATCATCCCTTTCATTACCAATACGAGTTGCAATGAGATCTTCATTGTATGATGGCCTAAACTGAGAGGCCGATCTTGAGGGCCTCGACCTCCTAGGTGCATCACTCTCAAATATCTCTCCAAAGGTATGGTTGTTCATGCTTGGTATTCTGAAATTTAAACACCTATTAAACAAGTGATTGCAAAGTAAAAATAATGAAGGATACTACTCATAGGGACTTGTAAGAGGCCTAAACATGCATCAAAACAATATCTCTAAGCATCAAACAAGCTTACAACCCCTCATATCTGTCACCTACAGCAGCAAAATACTCAATATATAATCCACTAAACACAAATCTACTTGGACAAGGGGAGGAGTCACATACTAAGGAACAATTGCTCCAAATTTCAGCAAGAAAGATGGGCTGAGCAAGGAGATCGAAAAAAAGAGAGCAATCATAGCAAGAACGCGATTTTGAACAATGAACTGGAGCTTACTCGGGAGAGAGAAGAAAGTGGTAGGTGAGAGAGTTAGTGGAGGGCTAGGGGTGGCCCACACCATGGCATGGCGCCACCCAGGGCAGGCCGCGCCACCAGGTGGTGTGCCTGCCTGGTGGGTCCCCCTGGCACCTCCCAGGCACTCCTCTGCCCCTTTTTCACGTAAAAATTTAATATGAATTTTCTGGAATTTTTCGAGACACTTTATTTTTGGGCATTTTTCAGGTATAGAAGAATGATTTTCTCACAGACAGATTTTTTTGAAATGATGCAATGACAAAACAAGGCTATAACTACAGAAGTTCTAAGACACTCTAACATGCAAACAACTAACAACAAAGAAAACTAAATGAAAACAAAAAATAAAATGGATAGCAATAGAAGTAAACGGAGATAATCATAGTGAAAACATTGTTTTGTTCAACGAAATCCTTTTGTTAACAAGGTTGATCAGGTCTTGTTACCAAAACAATTTCGTATGAGACAAAACTTTGTATTCCACTAATGATTATGTTACCTCAACCTTGATAGCAATGGTCCCAATCATAATAGTTTCAAACTTTTCTCTTGGTATGGGACAATATATTTCTCCAACTTGAATTCCCTCAACATGTTCAATTGAATACAAACCATAAGTCCTTTCAATCTTATTGGGGAAATAGACATTATGTTCCTTGTCATTAACATTGAAAGTCACCTTTCCTTGATTACAATTAATAACAACTCCTATAGTATTAAGAAAAGGTCTCCCAAGAATAATAGACATATTATCATCTTCAGGCATTTCAAGCACAACAAAATCAGTTAATATCAAGCAATTATGAGCCACTTGAACAGGTACATCCTCACATATACCAATAGGAATAGTGGTAGATTTATCAGCCATTTTCAAAGATATATCAGTTGGTATTAGCTTTTCTAGTTGAAGCCTCTTATAGAGAGAAAAAGGCATAACACTAACTCCAGCTCCCAAATCACACAAAGCAGTTCTAACATAATTGTTCTTAATAGAGCAAGGGATAGTTGGAATCCCCGGGTCTCCAAGTTTCTTAGGAACCTTACCATTGAAGGAATAATTAGCAAGCAAAGTAGAAATTTCTTCATTAGGGATCTTCCTTTTATTCGAGACAATATCATTCATATACTTTGAATAAGGAGGAAATTTAATAGCATCAGTCAAAGGAATTTGCAAGAATAAAGGTTTCATCCACTCACAAAACTTATTATAGTGTTCATCTTCCTTTGACTTGTGTTTCTTATCAGGGAATGGCATAGGTTTTTGGACCCAAGGTTCTCTTTCACTACCATGTTTCTTAGCAATAAAATCTTCTTTAGTGTATTTAGTATTCTTAGTGTGGTTTTCAGGTTCTTCTTCAACTTTTTCTTCATTAGGAACTTCATTTTCTTCATTACCACCTTCAGTTTCAGCATCAGAGATAGATATACTATTAGGATCTATAGCAGGTTCAGAGGGTTCTACAACAGTTTTATGTTTCTTTTTCCTTTTCTTACGAGTAGAACCACTATTTTTAGCTTGTTGAGAATCCTGCTCAATTCTTTTGGGATGCCCCTCAGGATATAGAGGATCCTGGGTAGCAGCTCCACTTCTAGTTCTAATTTCATAAGCATGTTTTTTCTTTAGCAGCATTAGCTAGCAAGTCTTTTTTGCACTTTAACGAGTTGATCTATTTGAGTTTGACCCATTAGAAAGTGTTTAACAATCATTTTAACATCATTAGAGGTTCTTTCCACAATATATTTCAACTCTACAATAGCTCTAGTGTTTTCCATTAGATGATTTTGCACCCTTTTATTAAAATTATCTTGCTTAACAATAAAGATATCAAATTCTTCTAAGCATTGATCAGGAGGTTTAGAGTAAGGGATATCACCTTCATCAAAGTGTTGAAGAGAGTGTACCTCAATAGTGGGTGAGTAGGGAATAGGCTTACATAATTCTTCTATAGGAGGTAAATTCTTGACATCTGCAGCTTTAATTCCCTTCTCTTTAAGACATTTCTTAGCTTCCTTCATCACTTCATCATTTAATTCAATAACTCCCATCTTCTTTGATGTTGGAATAGGCACCGGAATAGTAGGTTCGGGTACAATTACTTCAGGTATAGCTTGTCTAGGAGGAGTCCAATCTTCATAATTCTTGCTTATTTTAGCCATTAATTCCTCAGCTTCCTTAGGAGTCCTATTCCTGAAAACACAATCAGCACAACTATCTAGGTATGTCCTAAATTCTTTAGTTAGTCCATTATAAAATATATCAAGAAGCTCATTCTTAGGTAATAGACTTCCAGCTTGTGCATGAATCAAAGCACAAAACCTTGCCCATGATTCAGGCAATACCTCTTTTTCTCCCTGTTTAAAATCAAAAAGTTCCTATAAAATAGCATGTCTAGCACTAGGAGGAAAATATTTCTGCAGGAAAGTACTAATCAAGCAATCAGGGCTGTCAATAGATCCAGGAGGTAAATTACTAAACCAAGTTTTAGCTTCTCCTTTCAGTGAAAAAGGAAAAATCTTAGCAACAAAGTAAGTACGCATCTTAATATCATCAGAAAACAAGCCACTCATGGTATAAAGTTCATTCATATGTGCTACCGCACTTTCATTCTTCGTCCCACAAAAAGATTCTTTCTCAACAATAGCTATGTAAGATAGATCGAGAGAGAAATCATAATCTTTATCTATAATGATTATGGGAGAAGCAGCAAACTTAGCAATAGGAGACAATTTGGGTCTAATAGTACGCCCCTCAAGGAGACTCTTAGTAGCACTCCTATCATGGGTGTTTTTACATTCTTTAATAAATTCATAGGTCATCTCAATATAACCATCTTCAACATCATAACTCTCACTAGACTCAGGAGAACTAACAGGTGTGGTAGTGTCTTCATTAGGAGTTTCAGTATTTCCAGCTATAGTTCTAGCAATCGTAGCATCTTGGAAAGGACCTAATGAACCACTCTTACCAAGAGCAGTAGAAGCAGCATCATAAGCATCAGAAGTTTCAGATTCAGCAGTAGTAGCAGTGTGTGTAGCATGTGTATGTGGTGGTGTAACGAGCTTACTCATAACAGATGGTGAATCAAGAGCAATAGAGGTGTTCCGAACCGTACCTCTTCTTGTAGTGGATGGTAAAATAGGAACCTTGCCATCACGAGACTTACCCATGATGGATAGATAACAGTGAACAATAGAGAATCCAAGTGAACTTGATAAATAAATCTATGCTCCCCGGCAACGGCGCTAGAAAATAGTCTTGATGACCCATAAGTATAGGGGGTGTATCGCAGTATTTTCGAGGGAAGTGAAACCCAATTTGTTGATTCGACACAAGGGGAGCCAAAGAATATTTATAAGCCTTAACAACTGAGTTGTCAATTCAGCTGCACCTGGAAACAATCTTGCTCACAGCAGTTTATCAGTAGCAACAGTTTTGTAGTAGGAATAGTAAAGTAGCAGCAGTAGTAAAGTAAGGACAGCAGCAACAATAGCAGTAAACAGTGGGATTCGAATGCGGTAGGCATAGGGATGGATGGACGGGCGTTGCATGGACAAGACAATTCACATAGAAAACAGAACATAGGGCAATTGTAGATAAATAAGATAAAGCATCCAAGTACTAGATAATCCTAGGCATGTGTTCCATATATAGTCATACGTGCTCGCAATGAGAACTTGCACAACATCTTTTGTCCTGCCAGCCCGTTTGCAGCGGGGCCTCAAGGGAACTACTGGCAATTAAGGTGCTCCTTTTAATAGAGCACCGGAGCAAAGCATTAACACTCTGTGAACACATGTGATCCTCACATCAAAGCCATTCCCTCCGGTTATCCCGATTTCTGTCACGTCGGGGCCATTGGTTCCGGACAACAACGTGTGTATATAACTTGCAGATAAGACCATAAACAATACTATCATAATGAATCAATAACATGTTCAGATCTGAGATGATGGCACTCGGGCCCTAGTGACAAGCATTAAGCACAACAAGTCACAACAAAGTCATAAAGCACTAATAAAAGATACTAGGCACCATGCCCTAACAATCTGATGCCATTACATGAACAATCTCATCCAATCCCTACCATCCCCATAGCCTACAGTGGGGGATTACTCACTCATAGATGGGGGAAACATGGATGGTCGATGGAGAAGCGATGGTGATGATGATGGCGATGATCTCCTCCAATTCCCCGTCCCGGCAGGGTGCCAGAACGGAGTTTCTGGTGCTGTTTCGTGGAATCTGGTGGTGGCGGCGAAGCGGAACTCCTTCTGGAAAAACATCAAACCCCCCTGAGTTTTTAGGTTAGAAGGCAACTTATAGGCGAAGAGGGAGACCGAGGGGGAGTCTGGGGCGGCCAGACCATCCCCTGGCGCGGCCTGGGCTTGCCCGCGCGGCCAGGTGGTGTGGCCTGGACCCAGCCCCCTTCGTCTCATATTCTGGCTCCGGGAGTCTTCGGGTGAAATTGGATTGTTGGCATATTTTCCGAGATTTTTCCTAAAAGTTGATTTTCTGCACAAAAAGTAGACACCAAGGCAATTCTGCTGAAAACAGCGTCAGTCCTCGTTAGTTGCATCCAAATCACACAAGTTTAGAGGAGAAACAATAGCAAAAGTGTTCGGGAAAGTAGATACGTTTTGGACGTATCAACCCTCACCCCAAAAACCCTAACCAAGCTGGTGTCATGCACTCATAGATCAAAATTTGAGATACTTTCATTAAATACTAAGCATAAATCCTGAGCATTACCAAAAATTTGCTAAACCCTAAACTGGAAACAACCCATAAACTAAACCGTCAAACCCTAAACCCTCCACCCATAAACCCTAAGCAAGCAGGTACCATGCACTTATATATCAAAATTTGAGATACTTTCATTAAATTTTGGTAACGCCATTCTATTCCACGAATATAAGCATAAAGCTTGATCATTATTTAAAATTCTCGAATCCCTGAAACCTAAACCCTAAACCCTTACCAAATGGGTATTGGGTCTTAAGGTCATTGTAAATCGCCCTGGAACGTCAAAACTATGGACAATAGCAGATGAAAACGTCCATAAAACGTGAAAACGACGAGTTTTTGGTCATATCTCTCAAACATTTATCGGGTCTCATGGTTGATGTAAATCGCCTTAGAACCCAAGAACTATGGGCAATAGCTCATGGAAACGGCCATAAAACGCGAAAATGACGAGTTTTTGGTCTTATATCTCAAACTTGTGCCGGGTTTTATGATCATTGTAAATCGCCCTTGAAACCCAAAAATATGGCCAATAGCACATGAAAAAGTCTATAAAACACGAAAACGACGAATTTTTGGTCATATCTCTCAAACATTTATTGGGTCTTACGGTTGTTGTAAATCGCCTTAGAACCCCAAAACTGTGGGAAATAGCTCATGAAAACAGCCATAAAACACGGAAACAACGAGTTTTTGGTCATATCTCTCAAACATGTATCGGGTCTGATGGGCCATGCAAATATCCATGGAACCCCAAAACTATGGGCAATAGCTCATGCAAACGGCCATAAAGTAAAATAGACGAGTTTTTGGTCACATCTCTCAAACATGCAATGGGTCTTACGATCATTATATATCACCCTAGAACCCGAAAACTTTGGACAATAGCTCATGAAAACGACCATAAAATGTTAAAACGACAAATTTGTAGTCATATCTCTCAAACATGTATCGGGTCTTAGGTCTTTGTAAGTCGCCCTGGAACCCCAAAACTATGGTCAATAGCTCAAAAAACAACCATAAAACACGAAAATGACGAGCTTTTGGTATAATCTCTCCAACATGTATTGGGTCATAGGTCGTTGTAAATTGCCCTAGAACCCCAAAATTGTGGGCAATAACTTATGAAAAGGCCCATAAAACGCGAAATGACAAGTTTTGTGTCATATCTCTCAAACATTTATCAGGTCTTATGGTCGTTGTAAATCGCCCTAGAACCCTAAACATGTGGACAATAGCTCATTAAAACGGCCATAAAATCGCCCTAGAACTCCAAAACTATGGGCTATATCACAAGAAAACAACCAAAAACGTGAAAATGACGAGGTTTTGGGCATATCTATCAAACTTCTATTGGGTCTTATGGTTGTTGTAAATCGCTCTGGAACTCCAAAATTGTGGGCAATAGCTCATGAAAACAGCCATAAAACACGAAAACGAAGAATTTTTGGTCATATCTTTCAAACATATATCGGGTCTTACGGTTGTTGTAAATCACCCTAGAACACCCAAACTATGGGCAATATCTCATGAAAATGACCATAAAGTGCAAAAAGACGACTTTTTGGTCATAGCTCTCAAACATGTATCAGGTCTTGAACGCAAAACTATGGGCAATAGCTTATGAAAATAGCCGTAAAATGCGAAAAGAACGAGTTTTTGGTGATAACTCTCAAATCTGTATCGGGTCTTACGGTCGTTGTAAACCCTGGAAACCCAAAACTATGGGCAATAGCTCATAAAAAATCCATAAAACGCAAAAACGACGAGTTTTTTGTCAAATCTCTGAAACATGTATCGGGTCTTATGACCATTCTAAATCGCCCTAGAACCCAAAAACTATGGACAATAGCTCATTAGAATGGCCATAAAGAGCGAAAAGTACGAGCTTTTAGCCATATCTCTTAAACATATATCGGGTCTGACGTGCCATGTAAATCTCCCTAGAAACCCTAAATTGTGGGCAATAGCTCATGAAAATGGCCACAAAACATGAAAACGATGAGTTTTTGGTCATATCTCTCCAACATGTATCTGGTGTTAGGTCGTTGTAAATTGCCCTGCAGCCTCCAAACTATGGGCAATAGCTCATGAAAATAGCCATAAAACACAAAAACGACGAGTTTTTGGTCAAAATTCTCAAACATGTACTGGGTCTTAAGGTTGATGTAAATTGCCCTGGAACCCTAAAACCATGGAGATTTGGGGTTATTGTAAATAGGGTCTTACGGTTACTGTAAATCGCCCAAGAACCCCCCAAACTATGGGCAATATTGATGACTGTGATAATACAAAACTTTTTAGCAATATAAATTGTGTCATTTGCCTATCATATCATGCTCCATCTAACTATTGATATGCATGATATGCATGATTACTTGTTTTCATTAGATTCAAAATGAGCTTTGCACATTTAGTAGTTTAGGTAGAATTTTATCCCTCTTCCTTGTCTTTGACAGGTGTGTAGATTTTGATGATGATTATGGATAAAACAAAGGCAAAAGGAACAAAGAGAGCATAGTATGGAGGAGCTACAGGGACCAGACTTAGCCATTTGAGGTGTTGGAAAAGTGATTTTTTCCAACTTCTCAATATAACGATCCAAGACCATAGGGTTGTAGCCGTCGACAAGCCCAAGAACACCCAAAACGGAGTTCGTATGAAGAAATGGTGACCAAAATACTAAATAGTACTGAAGGTTTAACAACCAACTATATGGCGGGAGCAAAAATTCCGGTCGTATAGCTCCCATCGTATAGTTGCCAAAAGGTTGAAACCGATAGGATTTCACCCTCCGAAAGCTCAAGAACCTTCCCCAAGTCATATGACGGTATTGGGGGAACCCTAGGTCACCCCCAAGGCTTATATAAAGGAGGGAGGAGTAAAAGAAGAGAGGAGGAAGCCACCATGCAACATATACAAGATCTGGATCCCATCTACTGCCTCCACGGAGGTGCCCTGCTGCCTCCATAGCCTCTACAGCTCCACCAAGATCCATAATCCATCAACACCATCAAGCCATCCAATCAAGAAGAGGAGGATAAGGAGGACGCCGCCATCACCACGCCAACGCCACCATCACCGTGTCGTCATCACCATCTCCATCACCGCTACTCCTTCATCTTTGCTCATCATGATCTCCATGATGGGTTGTAACATGGCTTGAACTCCCTTTTATTAATGTTATGATGATTTAGTAATTGAAGTGTGGTATGTTCTTGTTAATTAATATATTTGTGCTTTCTCTTTACATTGTTCTATTCATGATATTATTCTAGTGATGGAGACGTCCAATCCATTGTTGAGGAATTTACTAGGGATTCACGGAGTGTCACAAAACTTATCATTAGTCTCTCCTCTTCCATGGGTAGAACTAATAGGCTATTTGCTATAAGTGATTTGCAGAGGCAATAGCAACTTAGGATGCACCGCCCAGAGTTCCCTCAAGATCACTCATGATATAGATAGGTATAGTGTTGTGAATTGCTTGACCCCAAAGTGACAGACGGGATATCTTGTGACTAGCACACTTGCTTAGGAGTATGGTTGTCCATAGAACTTAATGCCTTTGCTCTGGTTTACCTTGATTGGTCTTGTTACCTTAATACACTATTCTCTTACGAGATGACCCATGTCCGAAGAGGGTGTAGACAATTGAGTTGTCTAGTTGCCACTTACCAACGGTGGGAGACAATGGTATATGAGGGACCGCCACAATTATAGTTAATAGTTATTCCATAAGCACTTATCATGCACACCGGTATACACAACATTACTTGAGGAATCATAGCATTAATATTTCATCTCATTGCATTCACCTCTTTTAGGTTTTACTTTTGTTCTAGTTTTCTTCTAGTCCTAGTAGTAGTTATTACAAAACATCTTAAATTCATTTATCCTAGCAACTTATAGAATAGGCTATTTCCAAAGCACGGTTTGGGTGCGAACGTGGTCGCATTGACAACGTGGTTGTGGGGTCGTGTTCGCCGATCTCCCATCGGGACAAACTCTTTAAATATTTGTTACTATAAGTACTGCAATAACCCTGTTATTGGTGCAGGAACCTAGTCATCAAATTGGCGCCGTTGCCGGGGAGAAAAGCGTTTGGTTATCTACTCGCACATAGTTTATTTCAGTTTGTTGCTATTATCTCACTGCTTTCTTTTATATTGAAAACAATAAAAAATAACAAAACCAAAAAATTATAAAAACGGTTGCTACTAATCATGTCTTCCGAGATAAATTTGTTCAAGAGATAATACAAGCATTGGAGGATATAAAGGATTCAAGTTCATCAAGCCTGGTTTCTAGACATGAGCTGATAAAGAAATTGCTAGACTAATTGGAAAGGCATTCATTATGGTTGCATGCTAATGATGGATCTTATTGCACAATTTGTATAACAAATGATCACCTTAATTTTCAATGTAAGTGTTCCAACAATCCTACTCTAGCAAATTATAATAGAGATAAATCATATGCTAGTTTGGAAGTACTAGAATACTTTATTTTCAAAGGTGCATCTAAAATGGTATTTATACTAGGAAGTATTGATGTTGAAAGTGAAGCACTTGATGGAGTTTTTAATTTAGTACACCTCATATTCCTCTTTTGCGACAATAATTTAAGTAATAATGCATTGGTATTATATTATTTGAAGCGGTCTAAAATCGCCATGGAGAAAGATAACCTTTTGCAGGACTCATTAAAGAGCGAAGAGGAAAATGAGCACAAGGAGGAGGAACGAATTGATCACCCGCTCACACCTTCGACTCCTACTTTTGATTCTATCATTGCTATTAAACCACTAGTCGATGAAAAGGAGGAACAAAAATGTGAGGTTGATAAAGAGAGTCACACTACAACTTTTGTTTGTGATGCCTCTCACTCTAGTAGTGATTTTTATGATGCAAAAACTTTTGATAATTGTTCTGTGGAGGCCTTGTGCCTAGAAACTCATATGGAGAGCATTAATAATAATGAACTAGAGATAGAACCTTGCTATACTAACATGCAGGGTCCTGAACTCCCTGCTATGAAGGAAGAATACTATGAAGTGTTCCCCTACACAGGTAACCAAGGTCAAGATTTAAGAATTTTATATGAATCTCAAATCCTCTCATTGCAGCTATACACATTTAGTAGTTCACCAAGCTTGATGCATCAACACTCGTTTCAAAGCGAGAACTTGTTCATCTACATGATGTCGATGCACCATAAGCGGGTACGACTCCGACCGAACTCTACTTCAAGATGCTCCAAGCTGGTATGTACAACCTCACCTCGAGTGGATATCCCTTGGGATCCAGGTTGGAAATGTATGGAGCATCCTAGCCTGGCTTTATGGCTTTAAAGAGAGCGCTTCCCGGGAGGCAACCCGGAAGTTACTAGGTGTCTTTCTTAATTTTGTATCTTGAATCTAGTTGCATTCATGTTGCATTGGCACTTTTATTCTTCGCATGTCTTGCTATTAGAGTAATCTTGTGGTAGTTTTCAAAAGGTAGAATTTATTGTCACTATATTATGTGTTGCATAAACTCGGTAAAAAGGACGAGAAAATCAGTTTCAGGTTAATAACGAATCCTCGAAGAAACAAGTTTAGAATTGGCGTTTCCAGAAGGTTTAACGACCAACTATACGGCGGGATTTTTTTTCCGGTCATATAGTTGCGGTCGTATAGTTATCTACCCCATCTCCGAAAATCTATGGCAGGGTACTGCAAGTTTAGCGACCAACTATACGGCGGGACCTTTTTGGTCCGGCCGTATAGTTGCAGCCGTATAGATATTGACAACATCTACCCTTCGATATTCAAGGTACTGTAAGTTTAACGACCACCTATACGGCGGGACCTTTTTGGTATGGTTGTATAGTTGCGTCTGTATAGTTGGGAAAACCCCTCAAACGCTAACTGGAAGGTAACCATTCCTCAAAATTTCATTCTTTCTTCTTCCTTCTTCTTCTAAAAACCTCGAAACACCACATGGGAGCTTCTCCCATGTTTTAAAGAAGCCGAGCGTATGTAAACAATAAAGTTCTATCTAAGAAATTCCTTAAGTTGTAATTCTCTTTAGTAGTTCATCCGAACCCCCTCCAGTATTAAGTTGGAAGCAACAGATAATTGCATTAAGCAAAGTGTGTAAAGTAAACAATACGATTATTCTATGAACAAAGGATTGTTGTTTTCTCCCTAGTAGCAACAGCACATCTAGTACCTTAGAGATTTCTGTCATTTCCTCAGATTCCTAGAGGCATGAACCCACTATCGATCATAAATACTCCCTCTTGGAGTTGCTAGCATCTACTTGGCCAAGATAGCTACTAACAACGGAGAGCATGCAAGATCACAAATAACAAAGACATGATAGAATCAATAATCAATCTGAAATAGCATCTCAATATCCATCGGATCCCTGCAAACATAACATGTAGGATTACAAATAGATGATCTTGATCATGAACGGAGCTCACAAGATCTAAACATGGTAGCACAAAGAAGAAGTACCAACCATCTAGATACTACATGGACCCGTAGTCCAGGGATGAACTAATCACACATCACACCGGAGGCAGGCATGGTGATGAAGAAGGCCTCTAGGGTGATCTCTCCCCTCCGACAGGGTGCCAGGAAGAGCTTCAGATCCCTCCCGATCTAGGGATGGATATGATGGCGGCTACAGACTATTTCGTGGAATTTTGATCGGGTACTTAGGGTTTTTGTATCGGAGGCTTCTTATAGGCGAAAGGGGAGGCCGAGGGGTGCCCGAGGCGGCTGCACCACCCCCAGGCGCGGGCTAGGCCTGGCCGCGCGGCCAAGTGGTGTGGCTGGCCCCAGCCCCCCCCCCCCCCTCTGTCTCATCTTCTGGCTCCGTGTTCCCCTCGGAGAAATATTAACTTTGGCTTTTGTCTCGTCCAATTCCGAGGATATTCATTTTCTGACTTTTCTGGAACCAAAAACAACAGAAATAGGCAACTGGCACTGTGGCATCTTGTTAATAGGTTAGTCCAAGAAAGTGTATAAAAATACTCCAAAGTGTGGACAAAACATAAGAAAGTAGATATAAAACAAGCATGGAACATCAAAAATTATAGATACGTTTGCAACGTATCAACATCCCCAAGCTTAACTCCTGCTCGTCCTCGAGTAGGTAAGTGATAAAAAGAAAGAATAATTTTTGAGGTGACATGCACCATCACAAACTTGATCAAAGTATTTGTAAAACATTGATAGCTAGGATCATAGTACTTTAACATAGCATGAAAGATATAGTTCTAACAATAAGACATAGCAACTATGTTGTAGCATGAAAAAGGTACAAACAAAAGATTGATGAATAACAATGCTTTGCAAGACGTTTATTTGTTTCACATATAGAAAACATAATGAGAATGGTATTCAGCTTGTCCCTCATAGTGTAGCAAAACATAAATGCATAGGACACCTTCAAAGTTCATAAGGGTGACTAGATACAAATAGTTTAAGAACAAGCAATATCAAAGTTATGAATCAATCAACAAGTCTTGGGACAATGCACATTAAACTAAGAATGACCACTATGCTCTCTCAATAGGTGCATAAAGATAGAACATGGAGACTCAGCATAAAAAGTAAAAGAAAGGCCTTCATAGAAGGAAGCAGGGATTCAAGTCTCATAAAGAGCTTCCAAAAATTATGGTACTTATTAGCTTTTAGCTCTCATTGCCCCTATCATAAGCATCTTTATGTGATTAAGGTTAAAGTGACACAACTAAGAGGATATGCTTGACAAGTTATAAGTTGAAATCGCATGTCCCTTGCTTACGAGTACCGAACCTCATGGTACTCAACTTTAGTCACAAGTAAGCTCTTGTCATTGTAAGTACATATGTATCATAGAGAACCGCCAACGGGGTACCCCTTGCCCCATGACACAGGAGCTATGTCATATCAAAATGACAAGGCAACAGACAATGAGCATCTCAGCGATCTTTGTATTTGCTATTTGCATAGGTTTTTATTGAGGATGCTTCATAGAATGCTCATTATGGTAATGCTGCAAGTTTCCACCATGATTAGGCATGGATTAGGCTAGCGGCCCAGGTGTTTCTCTAACACACATACAAACTCCATGATCTTACAAGTACCCCTTTTATTTCACACCACCGGGATCCATAAGCAAAAGAATCATGATATCAACGGAATAATAAGTGGAATGTTGAAAGCGTTCCCCATGATACATGGTTCTAATAACTTTAACTTATAAAGTGCAAGCATATACGCAACAAAGATGGACACAATGGTTCAAGATTATTAGGTGCAAGAAAGCAAAGTGTGCCATCAAGTTTGTGAGAGCTTTAATCACTAATTTTCACATAACAAGTTTAATTCGGAAGGTAGATAAAATCATGAATATACTTGGAATAGCAAATGCTAATAGGTAGGTATGATGGAATATTTGGAATAACTTGGTTTTATTTGGAGTTGGATGCATGAGTGGAACTCATACTTGGTTATGGAGGCTAGTAAAAGACTGGGAGCGACCAACTAAGAGAGCAATAATGGCCATATCATGCAAAGCGACAAAACATGATTAATTAAAGCATAAAGTGATATTACAAGCCAAAAACTAAATGATCATAGAGGCTATGGTGACTTGGGATAGTCTTAACATGGTGTGAGCATGCGCCAAGTCAACCCAGATAAAGCATTAAAGGAGAATACCACAATATTATGCTTTAATATGCTAAAACAACGCATAATTCTTTCAAGGCACATTAAGCAATCTCAATTTTTATAACATTTCATGCTACCGCAAAAATCACTAAGCATAAAGCCAAAACAATATCAAGCATGACATGACAAAGCATAGGCCATAGTTAAAAACAAGCTCCTTTTTACCACTTAAGCATGAACTTTTCGTACTCTTTTCCAATCCAAACCAATCTTATTTGAAAACTAATGTATGAATGAGGGGGTCCAACCAATTTATTTAAGCAAACTAAGCAAACTAAAACCAAAAACAAAAACGAAGACGCTCGAAGAACAACACAACTGTGCATGAAACAATAAAAATGAAGTGTTTGGAAGAAACCTGAGATTTTTATTGATGAAGAAGGGGATGCCTTGGGCATCCCCAAGCTTTGACGCTTGTACTTCTTGGATATTTCTTGGGGTGACACGGGGTGGAATCCCCAAGCTTGAGCTTTTGTTCATTCTTCATCTCATTACATCATTCTTCCCTTACACCTGAAATTTTTCCTTCATACAAAACTTCACACAATCTTCATTAGCAACATTAGTGTACTCAAGATAATAAGTCTTTTGGTTTAGTTCCAACACAAATAAAACTTCCATTAAAACAAAAGCTATTGTATCACTTCCTTTAAAAAAAAGTTCAAATGATCAAAGAGAACTCAAAGAGAAAGAGATTAAGAGGCAAATGCAAATAATGGCAGAAATCTGTCAAAACAGACCAGCAGGTAAAAACAATTTTTTCGAAGACCTTCTGTTGCACAAATAGAAAAGTATTGAGATAACTAAAGTTGGATAACAACCTGGGGCAGAAGCACAAAACATTACAGCTCAAACCGACGTACAGATATTTTTTAACGAATTTTTACAGCGAAGCACAAAAATCTGTTTCGCGACAGCAACTTTCCCAAGCATTACTTCTCTCTCATTAGAGGTTACTCTTGGCACAAAAACTACACAAAAATGATAAGGAGAGGTTATTACTGAAGCAATAACTTCCAAGACTCAACAAAAGATTCCTAACGAAATTTGGGTTATCTCCCAATAAGTGCTTTTCTTTAACACCTTTGAGCTAGGCATAAGATTTTCGATGATGCTCACATAGGAATGAATTAAAGTAAAAGAGAGCATCAAGAAGAAAATTCGAAACACATTTAAGTCTAACCCACTTCCTATGCATAGGAATCTTATACGCAAATAAATTCACAAAGAACAAAGTGACAGGCATAGGAAGATAAAACAAGAGTAACTTCAAAACTTTCAGTACATAGAGAGGTATTGCAGTACCATGAAAACTTCTACAACCATATTTTCCTCTCTCATAATAATTTTCAGTAGCCTCATGAATAAACTCAACAATATAACTATCACATAAAGCATGCTTTTCATGATCTACAAACACATAATTTTTATCAAGCTCAAAAATAATGCGATTAAAACCTTCAAACCCACTTTTAACAATTTTATAACAAGGTGACTGATCATTCTCAAGAGGTATGGGGTTCCAAGATAAGGTCAAGACCCCTCCAATATCATTTTTAATTGTAGTACAATTAATATTATCAACCAATATAGGACCATCATCTAGAGCTTTATCATAAACATTTTCTAAGCAACGCTCTTTAGTACCATGCATTTCGAAGTTAGGCACTAATAAAGGATTATCATAGATAACAGGAGCATAATTATTATCACAAGTTTTACCCATGGTAGATTTTTCAAAAGAATCCACAGGAACATAACATTCATCCCCCTTTGGTAAACATGGGGGACAATCAAATAATGTAAGGGATAACGAGTTACTCTCATTAGAAGGTAGGCATGGGTAGCTAATCCATTCTTCCTCCTTTTGTCCATCACTCTCCTCCTCTTTTTCATCTAATGAGCTTTCAGGTTCGGCAATTTCTTCTTCCATAGGCTCCTGCAAATTGGGGACACATTATTGTGCATGACTGAGTCTCTCTTTATAATCAATGATATAACAATTGTTGTGAAATTTTCTATGCAATGATCAAGGATAGAAGAGACCATATCTTTAAGGTCTTTACAAGCAACATAGGTTTCATAGTTTTTAGACATGAAGGATTCTATTTCAGAAGCTCCCATAAACAAAACGAGTTTTTCTACTTCTTCAAATCCAAGATGAATATATTTATTCCAATGATAGTTCCTAACTACAAATTCTTTACTAAAGCCACATTGGAATTTAAGATGTTTAGTATCCTGTTCAGAGCAAAAATTTATATCATGGCGTTTAAGCAAAATTTTAGCAATTAGATCTAACCTTTTTAACATGGCTCTCATGACTTTGCCCTTATAAGATTCTCTATACCTTATAAAATCTTCCATGGAGGTTCTAGCAGGCGGTGGTTCATCTACTACCTTAGCAGTGATAGTAGTTTTCCCAAATAGGAAACCGAGTGGGCTATCCATAATGAAATAGTGATTGGAGCAGAACTAGACATAAAAACAACTTGAAGTAGGAACTAAATTTTGTGTGTGTTTTTGATAAAGAAACAAGCAAACAAAGCAAAAATAAACTAAGCAAAACGAAAACAACAAAGTAAAGAGATTGGTTATGAGGGACTCCCCTTGAGAAGATGTCCTTGACTCCCCGGCAACAGCGCCGGAAAAAGAGCTTGATGGCTCAAAATATATTCGAGCTCGTTGGGGAACCGCAAGAGGAAGGTATGATGAGCACAATAGCCAGTTTTCCCTCAGTTATGAAACCAAGGTTATCGAACTAGTAGGAGCAAGGAAACACCTCCAAGGTGTTGTTTCCAACTTGGAATCCTGCATAACATAACCACAGAACTTTACCGCCAACTTACAGTGAGGTTATCAATCTCACCGGTTTTGCTGAAAACAAAGGATTAAACGTATTGTGTGGAAGATAGTAATTGCTTGCAGAAAGTAAACAGAAAACAATAAATCGATTGTAGATTGATAGTAAAGGAAAGGACCGAGGTCCATAGTTCACTAGTCGTGATTCTCCTTAAGATAGATGACATGTTCGGTGAACAAATTACAGCGGGGCAATTGACAAACATCGAGAAAGCATACATGCATATACTAATCATCTTGACTCCTATGAGATCTGATTGGGCATTACAACATTATACATAGACCGTAATCCAACTGCATCTATGACTAATAATCCACCTTCAGGTTATCATCCGAACCCCCTCCAGTATTAAGTTGCAAGCAACAGATAATTGCATTAAGCAAAGTGTATAAAGTAAAAAATACGATTGTTCTATGAACAAAGGATTGTTGTTTTATCCCTAGTAGCAACAGCACATCTAGTACCTTAGATATTTCTGTCACTTCCCCACATTCCTAGAGGCATGAACCCACTATCGAGCATAAATACTCCCTCTTGGAGTTGCTAGCATCTCCTTGGCCAAGATAGCTACTAACAACGAAGAGCATGCAAGATCACAAATAACAAAGACATGATAGAATCAATAATCAATCTGAAATAGCATCTCAATATCCATCGGATCCGCGCAAACACAACATGTATGATTACAAATAGATGATCTTGATCATGAATGGAGCTCACAAGATCTAAACATGGTAGCACAAAGGAGAAGAACCAACCATCTAGCTACTACATGGACCCGTAGTCCAGGGATGAACTACTCACTCATCACACCAGAGGCATGCATGGTGATGAAGAAGGCCTCCAGGGTGATCTCTCCCCTCCGGCAGGGTGCCAGGAAGAGCTTCAGATCCCTCCCGATCTAGGGATGGAGATAACGGTGTCTACAGACTCTTTCGTGGAATTTTGATTGGGTACTTAGGGTTTCTGTATCGGAGGCTTCTTATAGGCGAAAGGGGAGGCCAAGGGGGTGCCTGAGGTGGCTGTACCACCCCTAGGCGCGAGCCAGGCCTGGCCTCGCGGCCACGTGGTGTGGCCGGCCCCTGCCCCCCTACATATCGTCTTCTGGCTCCGTGTTCCCCTCGGTGAAATATTAACTTTGGCTTTTGTCCCGTCCAACTCCGAGGATATTCATTTTCTGACTTTTCTAGAACCAAAAACTGCAGAAACAGGCAACTGGCACTATGGAATCTTGTTAATAGGTTAGTCCAAGAAAGTGTATAAAAATACTCCAAAGTGTGGACAAAACATAAGAAAGTAGATATAAAACAAGCATGGAACATCAAAAATTGTAGATACGTTTACAACGTATCACCCGTGTCTTCAAAAACACAAAAATATTTTGTCTTCTTTCTAGTCTTGTTCCTACTAGGTTCTTAAGGAAGGCATACACCAGATCGTGAAGCATTCATTGAAGCAAAAGGTTTTTATCCATCAAAGTAGAGGTTAAAAGCACCTCAATGGTAAAGTGTGTCACCCTTGCTTTAACTTAAGCTTTAGGAAGTAACCACTTCTTATACTCTCTTTTGATAACTGCATTTTCTATTTTGTTTTCACGATCTTCTCAAGTTAGTTCTTAGCTTGGGGAGGTTATTTTGCATGCGTAAAGTCTTGTGCAAAGTTCTTTATCTTAAAAAGTTTTCATGCTATTGTGTATCCCTCTGTTTTTTAATGCTTGCTTAGGTGAGTGTTCATATTTATATAAGGTATATACTTGCTCAGGTTAGGCCCCATAGGAGACAAGCCATAGCTTTGATTCACCTTGTTCAACTTTTATCTAGCTTGTGAAAAATATTGTGATCCTCTAAATATACATTGCCATATACTCTACATTTTGAAAACAAACAAATATAATAAAGAAGTTCTTTGAAACTTGCTAGTTGTCACTGTTCAGAATTGGCTTAAGTGAATGGTTATGGAGTAGCACGACCCCATAGTGTTGGAAACGATGGTCTTAATGATGCATACTGAGTGAGTTGTCAATAAGAAATGATGTTTCAAAATTTCGAGATTACATATGCCAAAATTTTGTCTTGGAAATCAAAGTGAGATATTGTCGCACAACATGGGATGCTAACAACTCTGCTGGCCTTTGGACAATCCAAAAAGAGGAAACTCTTGGAGTTTGGCTATGAGTTGCCCAACATATGTAGCAAAAATGCTATATTTGGGTATGCATTGGTATTCTCATGGGCCTGCGTTAAAAGTAAAAGTCGGAAGACTCCTATGACCATTATGAGAAATCATTATACTGAAAAGGGAAACCTTGGTAATGGTCACGAGTGGCCTTCCTAGCCTACACGGTCTCGATTGAACATATACCACTCTTTTGGCATGGTCTCATTACTAAGAAATATATTTTCTATGAGCTCAATAATTGAAGTTTGCACTTGAGAGACTTTAATAGATGGCATGACTGGGCAGCATTGGAAAACTCAATTTCTATTTATGATTGACAACTAACCGTGTTTAGCTTTGCCTTATACAAATAAAAATACAATAAAGTGCATATAGAAGGATCACAAGTTTACTGGCAAGCTAGATTTAACTTTGACATGGGGCATAGAAGTTTTTTACTAATCTCTAGTGGTTTGGAATAATATAACTGAGCTTAAATTGCCTTGTATGATTATGAGCTCTCTTGCTTTGAGCTTGCAGGGAAAACAAGGATACAGTGCATTGTTTTCCAATGATAAGCAAGATCATATACATTAAGTTATCGATCCCTTTTGCTTGAGGACGAGCAAGATCTGGCTTGGGGAAGTTGATGACTGTGATAATACAAATCTTTTTAGCAATATAAATTGTGTCATTTGCCTATCATATCATGCGCCATCTAACTATTGATATGCATGCATGATTACTTGTTTTTATTAAATTCAGTATGAGCTTTGCACATTTATTTGTTTAGGTAGAATTTTATCCCTCTTCCTTGTATTTGACATGTGTGTAGATTTTGATGATGATTATAGATAAAACAAAGGCAAAAGGAACAAAGAGAGCATAGTATGGAGGAGCTGCAGGGACCAGACTTAGCCATTTGAGAGGTTGAAAAAGTGAATTTTTCGAACTTCTCAAAATAAATATCCAAGTCAATAGGGTTGTATCCCTCGGAGATACAAACTCAACGAGCCCAAGAACACCCAAAACGGAGTTAATATGAAGAAATGACGGCCAAAATACTAAAGGGGACACATGGTTTGACGGGCAACTATACGGCCGGAGCTATTTTTCTAGTTGTATAGCTCCGCCCGTATAGTTGTCAAAAAGGTTGCAAACGATGGTATTTAACCCCAGAAAATCTCCAGAACCTTCCCAAAGTCATATGACGGTACTGGGGGAACCCTAGGGCACCCCCAATGCCTATATAAAGGAGGGAGGAGTCAAAGAAGAGAGGAGGAAGCTACCAACACCATATACAAGATCTAGATCCCGTCTACCGCCTCCACGGCGGCACCCTGCCGCCTCCATAGCATCTGCAGCTCCACCAAGATCCAGATCTCCATCAACACCATCAAGCCATCCAAGCAAGAAGAGGAGGAGAAGGCGGACGCCGCCATCACCACGTCGACGCCACCATCACCGCGCCATCATCACCATCTCCATCTCCGCTACTCCTTCATACTTCCTCATCATGATCTCCGTGATGGGTTGTAACATGGCTTGAACCCCCTTTTATTAATGTTATGATGATTTGAGTAATTGAAGTGTGGTATGTTCTTGTTAATTAATATGTTTGTGCTTTCTCTTTACATTGTTTTATTCATGATATTATTCTAGTGATTGGAAATTCCCAATCCATTGTTGAGGAATTTACTAGGGATTCACAGAGTGTCGCAAAACTTACCATTAGTCTCTACTCTTCCATGGGTAGAAATAATAGGATATTTTCTATAAGTGGTTTGCGGAGGCAATAGCAGGTTAGGATGCACCGCCTAGAGTTCCCTCAAGATCACTCATGATATAGATAGGTATAGTGTTACGAATTGCTTGACCCCAAAGTGACAGACGGGATATCTTGTGACTAGCACACTTTCTTAGGAGTACGGTTGTCCATAGAACTTAATGTCTTTGCTCTGGTTTACCTTGATTGGTCTTGCTACCTTAATACACTATTCTCTTACGAGATGACCCATGTTCGAAGAGGGTGTGGACAATTGAGTTGTCTAGTTGCCACTTACCAACGGTGGGAGACAATGGTATATGAGGGACCGCCACAATTATAGTTAACAGTTATTCCATAAGCACTTATCATGCACACCGATATACACAACATCACTTGAGGACTCATACCATTAATATTTCATCTCATTGCATTCACCTCTTTTCAGTTTTACTTTTGTTCTAGTTTTGTTCCAGTCCTAGTAGTAGATATTACAAAACATCTTTAATTCATTTATCCTAGCCAGTTATAGAATAGGCTATTTCCAAACCACGGTTTGGGTGTGAACATGGTCGCATTGACAACGTGGTTTTGGGGTCGTGTTCATCGAGCTCCCATTGGGACACTCTTTAAATATTTGTTGCTACAAGTACTGTAATAACCCTGTTATTGGTGCAGGAACCCAGTCATCAAATATCTCATGAAAACGACCATAAATTGTGAAAGGACAAGTTTTTTGTCATATCTCTTAAACGTGTATCAGGTCTGATGGGCCATGCAAATCGCCATGAAACCCCAAAACTGTGGGCAATGGCTCATGCAAACGGCCATAAAGTAAAAACGACGAGTTTTTTCACATCTCTCAAAAATGTATCAGGTCTTACGGTCATTGTAAATCACCCTAGAACCCCAAAACTATGGACAATAGCTCATGAAAACGGCCATAAAATGTAAAATAGACAAGTTTGTGGTCATATCTCTCAAACATGTATCGGGTCTTACGGTCGTTGTAAATCGCCATAGAACCTCAAAACTATGGACTATAGCTCAAAAAACGACGATTTTGGGTCATATCTCTACAACATGTATCGGGTCATAGGTCGTTGTAAATCGCCCTGGAACCCCTAAACTATGGGCAATAACTCATGAAATTAGCCATAAAACGTGAAAATGAGTTTTTGGTCAAATTTGTAAAACATGTACCGGGCCTTATGGTCGTTTTCAATCGCCCTAGAACAACGAAAGTGTGGGCAATAAATCATGGAAACGGCCAAAAAGTGCGAAAACGACAAGTTTTTGGTCATATCTCTCAAACTTGTATCGAGTTTTACAATCATTGGAAATCGTCCTGGAACCCCAAAACTATGGATAATAGCTCATGAAAACGCCATAAACATGAAAACGATGAGTTTTTGGTTATATCTCTCAAACTTGTATTGGGTCTTACGGTTGTTGTAAATCGCTCGAGAACCCCAAAACGGTGGGCAATAGCTCATGGAAACGGCCATAAAGCGCGAAAACGATGAGTTTTGGTCATATCTCTCAAACTTGGGTTTGATGGTAGTTGGAAATCACCTAGGAACCCCAAAATTGTAGACAATAGCTCATGAACACGACTAAAAAGCGCGAAAAGGACGAGTTTTTGCTCATATCTATCAAACATGTATCGTGTATGATGGGCCATGCAAATCGCCTTGGAACCCCCAAAACTATGGGCAATGGCTCATGAAAATGGCCATAAAGCGCAAAAAGGATGAGTTTTGGGTCATATCTCTCAAACATGTATCGGGCCTTACGGTCATTGTACATCGTCGTACAATGCCAAAACTATGGGCAATAGCTCATGAAAACGGCCATAAAACATGAAAAGGACGAGTTTTTGGTCATATCTCTCAAACATGTATCGGGTCTGATGGTCCTTATAAATCGCCCTGTAACAACAAAATTGTGGGTAATAGCTCATGAAAAGGCCCATAAAACGCGAAAATGACGATTTTTTGTCATATCTCTCAAATATTTATCAGGGCTTATGGTCGTTGTAAATCGCCCTAGAACCCCAAACATGTGGACAGTAGCTCATTAAAACGGCCATAAAATCGCCCTAAAACTCTAAAACTATGGGCTATAGCCCGAGAAAACGACCATAAAACGTGAAAACGACGAGCTTTTGGTCATATCTATCAAACTGGCATCTAGTCTTATGGTCGTTGTAAATCGCCCTGGAACTCCAAAACTGTGGGCAATAGCTCATGAAAATAGCCATAAAACACGAAAATGACGAATTTTGGTCATATCTCTCAAACATATATCGGGTCTTACAGTTGTTGTAAATCGCCCTGGAACCCCCAAACTATGGGCAATATCTCATGAAAACGACCATAAAGTGCGAAAAGGATGAGATTTGTTCATAGCTCTCAAACATGTATCTGGTCTTGAACTCCAAAACTATGAGCAATAGCTCATCAAAATAGCCTAAAATAGGAAAACGATGAGTTTTTGGTCAAATTTCTCAAACATGTACCGGTTCTTAGGGTCATTGTAAATCACCCTGGCACACCAAAACTGTGGGCAATAGCACATGAAAACGTCCATAAAATGCGAAAATTACTAGTTTTTGATCATATCTCTCGAATATTTATCGGGTCTTACGGTTGTTGTAAATCGCCTTTGAACCACAAAACCGTGGGCAATAGCTCATGGAAACGACCATAAAACGCGAAAATGGCGAGTTTTTGGTCATATATCTCAAACTTGTGTCAAGTTTTACGATCATTGTAAATCTCCCTTGAAACCAAAAATTGTGGCCAATACCACATGAAAACGTCTATAAAACACGAAAACGACGAGTTTTTTTCATATCTCTCAATCATTTATCGGGTCTTACGGTTGTTGTAAATCGCCTTAGAACCCCAAAACCATGAGCAATACCTCATGAAAACGGCCATAAAATGCGGAAACAACGAGTTTTTGGTCATATCTCTCAAACATATATCGGGTTTGATGGGCCATGCAAATCGCCATGAAACCCCAAAACTATGGGCAATAGCTCATGCAAACGGCCATAAAGTAAAAACGACGAGTTTTTTCACATTTCTCAAACATGTATCAGGTCTTACGGTCATTGTACATCACCCTGCTACAACCCCAAAACTATGGACAATAGCTCATGAAAACGGCCATCAAATGTAAAAATGACAAGTTTGTGGGCATATTTCTCAAACATGTATCCGGTCTTACGGTCGTTGTAAATCGCCGTAGAACCCCAAAACTATGGGTTGTAGCTCAAAAAGCGACCATAAAACGCGAAAATGACAAGCTTTTGGTCATATCTCTCCAACATGTATCGGGTCACAGGTCGTTGTAAATCGCCCTAGAACCCCAAAATTGTGGGCAATAACTCATGAAAAGGCCCATAAAATGCGAAAATGACAAGTTTTGTGTCATATCTCTCAAACATTTATTAGGTCTTATGGTCGTTGTAAATCACCCTAGAACCCTAAACTTGTCGACAATAGCTCATTAAAACAGCCATAAAATCGCACTACAACTCCAAAACTATGGGCTATAGCTCAAGAAAACAACCAAAGACATGAAAACGACGAGGTTTTGGGCATATCTATCAAACTTCTATCTGGTCTTATGGTTGTTGTAAATCGCCCAGACACTCCAAAATTGTGGGCAATAGCTCATGAAAACAGCCATAAAACATGAAAACGATGAATTTTTTGTCATATCTTTCAAACATATATCGGGTCTTACGGTTGTTGTAAATCGCCCTAGAACCCCCAAACTATGGGCAATATCTCATGAAAATGACCATAAAGTGCGAAAAGGACAAGTTTTTGGTCATTGCTCTAAAACATGTATCGGGTCTTGAACCCCAAAAGTGTGGGTAATAGCTGATGACAACACCCATCAAAATGTGAAAACAACGAGGTTTTTCTGATAACTCTCAAATCTGTATCGGTTCTTATGGTCGTTGTAAACCCTGGAAGCCCAAAACTATGGGCAATAGCTCATGAAAAGGGCCATAAAACGCAAAACGACGAGTTTTTTGTCAAATCTCTCAAACATGTATCGGGTGTTATGGTCGTTCTAGAACCCCAAACTGTGGACAATAGCTCATTAAAATGGCCATAAAGAGCGAAAAGTACGAGTTTTTGGTCATATCTCTCAAACATGTATCGGGTCTGACTTGCCATGTAAATCTCCCTGGAAACCCAAAATTATGGGCAATAATTCATGAAAATGGCCACAAAACATGAAAACGATGAGTTTTTGGTCATATATCTCCAACATGTATCTGGTCTTAGATCATTGTAAATTGCCCTGCAGCCCGCAAACTATGGTCAATAGCTCATGAAAATAGCCATAAAACACAAAAATGATGAGTTTTTGTTCAAAATTCTCAAACATGTACCAGGTCTTAAGGTCGTTGTAAATTGTCCTGGAACCCCAAAACCATGGGCAATAGCTTATGACAATGGCCATAAAATGTGAATACAACGAGTGTTTGATGATAACTCTTAAACATGTCTCGGGTCTTATGGTCGTTGTCAATCGCCCTGGAACCCCAAAACTATGGGCAATAGCTCCTGAAAATGGCCCTAAAACATGAAAACGGTGAGTTTTTGGTCATTTCTCTCAAACATGTATTGGGTCTTATGGTCATTGTAAATCTCCCTAGAACCCTAAAAGTGTGCACAATAGGTCATTAAAACGTCCATAAAGAGCGAAAACGACGAGTTTTTGGTCAGATCTCTCAAAAATGTATCGGGTCTAATGGTCATTGAAATCGCCCTAGAACCCCAAAATTGTGGGCACTAGCTCATGAAAACAGCCATAAAACACAAAAACGATGAGTTTTTGGTCATATCTCTCCAACATGTATCGGGTCTTACGTCGTTGTAAATCTCCCTATAACTCCAAAACTGTGGGCAATAGCTCATCAAAATAGCCATAAAATAGGAAAATGACGAGTTTTTGGTCAAATTTCTCAACCATGTACTGGGTCTTAGGGTCATTGTAAATCACCTTGGAACCCCAAAACTATGGGCAATAGCACATGAAAATGTCCATAAAACACGAAAACAATGAGTTTTTGGTCGTATCTCTCGAACATTTATCGGGTTTTACGGTTATTGGAAATTGCCTTAGAACCACAAAACCATGGGAAATAGCTCATGGAAATGGCCATAAAACGCGAAAATGACAAGTTTTTAGTCATATCTCTCAAAATCGGGTTTTACGATCGTTGGAAATCAACCTGAAACCCCAAAACTATGGATAATAACTCATGAAAATGGCAATAAAACGCGAAAACGATGAGTTTTTGGTTATATCTCTCAAACTTGTATCGGGTCTTACGGTTGTTGTAAATCACCCTATAACCCAAAACAGTGGGCAATAGCTCATGGAACCGGCCATAAAATGTGAAAAGGACGAGTTTTGGTCATATCTCTCAAACTTGTATCGGGTTTGATGGTCATTGGAAATCGCCCTAGAACCCCAAAATTGTAGGCAATAGCTCATGAAAACGGCTAAGAAGCGCGAAAAGGACGAGGTTTTGGTCATATCTCTCAAACATGTATCGGGTCTGATGGGCCATGCAAATCGCCTTGAAACCCCCCAAAACTATGGGCAATGGCTCATGAAAATGGCCATAAAGCGAGAAAAGGACGAGTTTTGGGTCATATCTCTCAAACATGTATCGGGCCTTATGGTCATTGTACATCATCGTGCAACGCCAAAAATATGGGCAATAGCTCATGAAAGCGGCCATAAAACACGAAAACGATGAGTTTTTGGTCATACCTCTCAAACATGTATCGGGTCTGATGGTCCTTATGAATCGCCCAGTAACTCCAAAACTATGGGCAATAGCTCATGAAAAGGCCCATAAAACGCGAAAATGACGAGTTTTTTGTCATATCTCTCAAACATTTATCAGGTCTTACGGTCGTTATAAATCACCCTAGAATCCCAAACCTATTGACAATAGCTCATTAAAACAACCATAAAATCACCCTAGAACTCCAAAACTATGGGCTATAGCTCAAGAAAATGACCATAAAACGTGAAAACGACGAGTTTTGGTCATATCTATCAAACTTGTATTAGGTCTTATGGTCGTTGTAAATCGCCCTGGAACTCCAAAACTATGGGCAATAGCTCATGAAAACAGCCATAAAACACGAAAATGACGAGTTTTTGGTCATATCTCTCAAACATATATCGGGTCTTACGATTGTTGTAAATCACCCTAGAACCCCCAAACTATGGGCAATATCTCATGAAAACGACCATAAAGCGCAAAAAGGATGAGTTTTTAGTCATAGCTCTCAAAAATGTATCAGGTCTTGAACCCCAAAACTGTGGGCAATAGCTCATGAAAACGGTCATAAAGTGCGAAAAGGAAAAGTTTGGGGTTATATCTCTCAAACATGTATCGGGTTTTATGGTCATTGTACATCACCGTGCAACCCCAAAACTATGGTCAATAGCTCTTGAAAACGGCCATAAAACACAAAAACGACAAGTTTTTGGTGATATCTCTCAAACATGTATTGGGTTTGACGATCCTTGTAAATCGCCCTGTAACTCCAAAAATGTGGGCAATAGCTCATAAAAATGGCCATTAAGCGCGAAAAGGACGAATTTTTGGTCAAATTTCTCAAACATGTAGCGGGTCTTAGGGTCATTGTAAATCGCCTTAGAACCCCAAAACGGTGGGCAATGTCTCATGAAAACGGCCGTAAAACGCGAAAACGACGAGTTTTTTGTCATATCTCTCAATCATTTATCTGGTCTTAAACCCCAAAACTGTGGGCAATAGCTCATGAAAACGGCCATAAAGCATGAAAAGGACGACTTTTTGGTCATATCTCTCAAACATGTGTCGGGTCTTACGGTCATTGTACATCGCCGTGCAACCCCAAAACTATGGACAGTCGCTCATGAAAACAGCCATAAAACACGAAAACGATGAGTTTTTTATCATATGTCTCAGACATGTATCGGGTTTGACGGTCCTTGTAAATCGCCCTGGAACCCCAAAATTGTGGGCAATAGGTCCTAAAAAGGGCCATAAAACAAGATCATTTTTTCTTCATATCTCTCAAACTTGTATCGGGTCTTACAGTTGTTGTAAAGCTCCCTAGAACCCCAAAAGTGTCGGCAATAGCTCATGGAAATGGTCATAAAGCGTGAAAAGGACGAGTTTTTGGTCATATCTCTCAAACATGTATCGAGTCTTACGAGCCATGCAAGTCGCCCTGGAACCCCAAAACAGTGGGCAATAGCTCATGAAAACTACCATAAAATGCGAAAACGATTAGTTTTTGTCATAACTCTCAAACATATATCGGGGCTTATGGTTGATGTAAATCTCCCTGGAACCCAAAAACTATGGGCAATAGCTTATGACAAAGGCCATAAAACGTGAAAATGAAGAGTTTTTGGTGATAACTCTCAAACATATACCGGGTCATACGGTTGTTGCAAATCGCCTTCGAACCCCAAAACCGCGGGCAAAAGCTCCTAAATGGGGCCATAAAACACGAAAACGAGGAGTTTTTGGTCATATCTCTCAAACACGTATCGGGTCTTACGAGCCATGCAAATCGCCCTGGAACCCCAAAATAGTGGGTAATAGCTCATGAAAATGGCCATAAAACGCGAAGACGAGAAGATTTTGTCATAACACTCAAACATATTTCGGGGATTATGGTCATTGTAAATCACCCTGGAACCCCAAAATTGTGGGAAATAGCTCCTAAAAAGGGCCATAAAACGAGAAAATGACGAGTTCTTGGTCATATCTCTCAAACATTTATCAGGTCTTAGAGTCACTGTAAGTCACCCTGGAACCCAAAAACTATGGTTAGCTCATGAAAACGGTCATAAAATACGAAAATGTGGACTTTTTGGTAATTTCTCTCAAACTTGTATCCAATCTTACGGTTGTTGTAAAATGCCCTGGAACCCCAAAATTGTGGGTAATATCTCATGAAAATGGCCATAAAGCGCGAAAATGACGAGTTTTTTGTCATATCTCTCAAAGTTTTATTGGGTCTTATGAGCCATGCAAATCGCCCTAGAACCCCAAAACTCTAGGAAATAGCTTATGAAACGGCCATAAAATGACAAAATGACGAGTTTTTGTCATAACTCTCAAAAATATATCTGGGCTTATGTTCATTGTAAATCTCCCTGGAACCCCAAAACGGTGGGCAATAGCTCATGACAATGGCCATAAAACGTGAAAACGACGAGTTTTCGGTGATAACTCTCAAACATGTATCGGGTCTTACGATCGTTGTAAATCGCCCTAAACCCCAAAAACTATGGGCCATAGCTCCTAAAAAGGGCCATAAAACACGAAAACAATGAGTTTTTGGTCATATCTCTCAAACAAATACCAGGTCTTACGGTCGTTGTAAATCACCCTGGAACCCCAAAATTGTGGACAATAGCTCATTAAAATAGCCATAAAGAGCGAAAATGACGAGTTTTTGGTCATATCTCTCAAACATGTATCAGGTCTGAAGCGCCAGGAAAATTGCCCTGGAACCCCAAAACGGTGGGCAGTAGCTCAAAAAATGGCCATAAAATTAGAAAATGAAGACTTTTTTCTCATATCTCTCAAACTTGTATCGGGTTTTTACGATCATTGTAAATCACCCTGGAACCCAAAAACTGTGGGCAATAGCTCATGAAAAACTGTCATAAAACATGAAAACGATGAGTTGGTCATATCGATCAAACATTTATCGGGTCTTGCGGTCGCTGTAAATCGCCCTAGAACTCCAAAACTATGGGCAATAGCTAATCAAAACGACCATAAAACACGAAAATGATGAGTTTTTGGTCATATCTCTCAAACTTGTATCAGGTCTTAAGGACGTTGTAAATCACCTTGGAACTCCAAAAATATTGGCCATTGCTCATGAAAACAGCCATAAAACACGACAACAACAAGTTTTTGGTCATATCTCTCAAACTTGTATCGGGTCTTACGGTTGTCGTAAATCGCCCTAGAACTCCAAAACTGTGAGCTAATAGCTCATGCAAACGGCCATAGAACGCGAAAACGATGAGTTTTTATCATAACTCTTAAAAATATATCGGTCTGACAGTCGTTGTAAATCTCCCTAGAACCCCAAAATTATGGGCAATAGCTTATGACAATGGCCTTAAAACGCGAAAACGACGATTTTTTGGTGATAACTCTCAAACATTGTATATCACCATGGAACCCCAAAACTATGGGTAATAGTTCCTGAAAAGGGCCAGAAAACAAGATGATTTTTTGGTCATATCTCTCAAACTTGTATTGGGTCTTACGGTCGTTGTAAATTGCCCTAGAACTCTAAAATTGCATCGGGTCATAAAACATGAAAACAATGAGTTTTCGGTCATGTCTCTCAAACATGTATTGGGTCCTATGGTCGATGTAAATCCCCCTGGAACCCCAAAACTATGGGCAATAGCTCATGACAATGGCCATAAAATACGAAAGCGACGTGTTTTTGGTCATATCTCTCAAACTTGTATCGGGTTTTATGATCATTGGAAATCGGCATGGAATCCCAAAACTATGGACAATAGCTCATGAAAACAGCCATAGAACGTGAAAATGACGAGTTTTTGGTTATATATCTCAAACTTGTATCGGGTCTTAAGGTCGTTGTAAATCGCCCTAGCACCCCAAAACGGTGGGCAATAGCTCATGGAACTGCCATAAAGCGCGAAAACGGTGAGTTTTTGGTCATATCTCTCAAACTTTTATCGGGTTTGATGGTCATTGGAAATCGCCCTAGAACCCCAAAATTGTAGGCAATAATTCATGTAAACAGCTAAAAGCACGAAAAGGACGAGTTTTTGGTCCTATCTCTCAAACATGTATCGGGTCTGATGGGCCATGCAAATCTCCTTCGAACCCCAAAACTATGGACAATGGCTCGTGCAAAGCGTGAAAAGGATGAGTTTTGGATCATATCTCTGAAACATGTATCGGGCCTTATGGTCGTTGTACATCACCGTGCAACCCCAAAACTTTGGGCAATAGCTCATGAAAACGGCCATAAAACACGAAAACGACGAGTTTTTGGTCATATCTCTCAAACATGCATCGGGTCTTACGGTTATTGTAAATCACCCTAGAACTCCAAAACTATGGGTTATAACTCAAGTACACGACCATAAAGCGCGAAAAGGACGAGTTTTTGGTCATATCTATCAAACATGTCTCGAGTCTTACGAGCCATTGATACATTGCAAATGTATCTATAATTTTTGATGTTCCATGCTTGGTTTTATCTACTTTCTTATGTTTTGTCCACACTTTGGAGTACATTTCATATGATTTCTTAGACTAACCTATTAACAAGATGCCACGGTGCCAAATGCCTATTTTCTGCTGTTTTTGGTTCCAGAAAGTCAGAAAATGAATATTCTCGGAATTGGACGGGACAAAAGCCAAATTTGATATTTTACCGGAAGACTCACGGAGCCAGAAGACGAGACAGAGAGGGGCCACAGGGCAGCCACACCATGTGGTGGTGCGGGCTAGCCCTGGCCGCGCCACCAGGTGGTGTGGGCCCCCTGGCCACCCACCAACCTTGCCTCTTCGCCTATAACAAGCCTCCCGATGCATAAACCCTAAAGAATCAAGCCTCCAGCCACGAAAAGTTCCACAGCGCCGCTGCCACCGAAGGGGAGATTCGGGGGATAGAAAGTCTCTGTTCCGGCACCCTGCCGGGATGGGGAAGTGCCCCCAGAGCCATCTTCATCGATCTCCACCACCATCTCCATCGCCATTGCTGATTCCCATGATGAGGAGGGAGTAGTTCTCTCTCGAGGCTAAGGGTTCTACTGGTAGCTATGTGTTCATCTCTCTCTCTCTCTATGCATGATCTTATTGAGATCATGAGCTTGTAATCTATAGATCTATTATGGTACGCAAGTGCTTTAATGAATCTCTGCTCTCCCCATGTGTGTGAAAGTGATAGCATGCTCACCATGGTGGCACTTAGGCTAGAGATTACAAATACTTGTTATGAGTTATATTTGGAGTTGGATGTTTCTATGAAATTGTGGTGTTTGTTGGACTCATCTAGTACTCAAGGTGACAGTGTGGGGTTATCTAGATGGGAAAGGCTTACTTTGAGGTGTGCTGTTATAGCCCTACCATCGATTAGAGTGTCCATTCGGAGAGTAGTTAAGAGTAGTATCATGAAGAGAATATATTTATATGAGTGTGTTCACTAGTGAAAGTATGATCCCTAGGCCTTGTTTCTAAGCATTGATACACCGTTTGCAATTAGATCTGTTACATGTTTGCTTGCTTCCATCTTTATTTCAGTTTGCCTTTAGTCTTTTCCACGCCACTAAGCTATTTTCTATCACTGTTACCACTTATAATTATCCATACCACTTGTATTTCACTATCTCTTTGTCGAACTAGTGCACCTATACACCTGACAAGTATAATGGGTGTGTTGGGGACACAAGAGACTTCTTGTATCTTGATTGCAGGGTTGCTTGAGAGGGAATACCTTTGACCACTTCCTCCCTGAGTTCGATAAATCTTGGGTGATCCACTTAAGGGAAAACTTGCTGTTGTTCTACAAACCTCTGCACTTGGAGGCCCAACAACTGTCTACAAGAATAGAAGTGCGTAGACATCAAGATATTTTCTAGCGTTGTTGTCGGGAAGGAAAGGTAAAAGGTATTCACACCGGAGGAATAAATAAGAAGAACCTCCCGCGGAAAATGCCTATTTTCTGGCGTTGTTGCCGAGGAGGTAAGGTAAAAGGTACTCACATCCTCCGGTGTGAGTGCTCGAAGTTATTTCCTTTAGATTCTACAATTTTGTCTTTTTATTTCTTGTTTTCACTAGTTAGGCTTAATGGAAAACAACAACAAAATTAGAGAGCTTTATAGTATTTATCTTGAGTTAGGACATGAAGTGTTTGAAGAGAAAATTAAAAAACCTATGGAACTTTATTTGTATGCTAATAGCAATGTTGTTAGTATGAATTCTTTAGACACCATTATTACTAATGCTATGTAAAAGTCTAAGCTTGGGGAAGCTAGTTTTTATGAAAATGATCTTTTTAGTTCCCCAGCTTTGGAAGATAGCTATTCTATTGCTTATGATGATACTATGCCTCCAATATATGATGATTACAATGATGAGTATGATATTTTCAGTGCACCTACTATTGAGGAGAAAATTAATTATGATTACAAAATGCCTCCTATATTTGATGATTATGGTGATGAGAATAATAATGATAGCTATTTTGTTGAATTTGCTCCCACTACGATTACTAAGAATGACTATGTTTATGTGGAGAGTATTAATTCTTTTATACATGTGGCTCGTGATAAGAATGTTTTATGTGATAGTTATATTGTTACTTTTATTCATGATGCTACTGAAACTTATTATGAGAGAGGGAAACATGGTTTTATGTATCTCAACAATATTAAGTTTCCCCTCTTTATATTGAAAGTCTTGAAGTTGCACTTGTTTTGCTTTACTATGCTTGTTGCTTTGTGCTTTCATGACTTGTTTCTTTACAAGATTCCTATGCATAGGAAGTGGGTTAGACTTAAATGTGTTTTGAATTTGCTTCTTGATGCTCTCTTTTACTTCAATTCATATTTCTTATGTGAGCTTCTTCTCAAACTATCATGTCTAACTTAAAGGCGTTAAAGAAAAGTACTTATTGGGAGATAACCCAAAAGTTTTAGATGAGTCTTGGAAGTTATTACTTCAGTAATAACCGATCTTTATCATTTTTATTTGCTTTTTGTGTCAAGAGTAACATCTAATGAGAGAGGTAATGATTGGGAAAGTTGATGTCCCGAAATAGATTTTTGTGCATCACCGTAAAAATTCATGTAAAATCTCTGGACGTCTTTTTGAGGCGTGAATGTTTGTGCTTCTGCCCCAGGTTGTTACCTAACTTTCGTTAGTTCAACACTTTTTGATTTGAGCAACAGAAGGTCTTTGAAAAAAATTCGTATTTACCTGCTGGTCTGTTTTGACAGATTTCTGCCATTATTTGCATTTGCTTCTTGTTGGTTCCTTTTTGAGTTCTTTTGGGGAATTGAGCTTTTTGAGGAAAGTTCTACAGTAGCTAGTGTTTTAATGGAAGTTTATTTGGTGTTGGAACTGAACCTTAAGACTTATTATCTTGAAGTGCACTAATGTTGCTAATAAAGATTGTCTGAAGTTTTGTATGAAGGAAAAAATTCAGGTGTATGGAAGGAATGAGTAATGAGATGAAAGATGGACTAAAGCTCAAGCTTGGGGATACCACTCGTGTCACCCAAGAAATATCCAAGAAGTAAAAGCGTCAAAGCTTGGGGATGCCTAATGCATCCCCCTCTTCATCAATAAAAATCCTAGGTTTCTTCCAAACGCTTCGTTTTTATTGTTTCATGCACAGTTGTGTTGTTCTTGGAGTGTCTTTGTTTTCGTTTTTAGTTTTAGTTTGCTTGGTTTGCTTGAATAAGTTAGTTGGATCCCAACACACTTATTTTGGAGAGAGACACGCTCCGTTTTCATTGCCTACAACACTCTAATTTTCATTCTTATTGTTCTGTGAGTGTTCTCTTTTGCTAGCACCGTGTTTAGCCTTAGTTTTCTCGTGCTTTCAGCTTAGAACTTTTTAGTTCTTCTTTGTGGATTTGTGAGACAAGCTCACTGATCTTTATTTATTATCAGCTTTGTGAGTTGTTTCAAATAGTTTGGTTTGGATTGGAAAAGAGTAGGAAAGTTCATGCTTAAGTGGTAAAGAGAGCTTGTTTTTGACTGTGGCCTATGCTTTGTCATGCCATGCTTGATATTGTTTTGGCTTTATGCTTAGTATTATTTGTTGTAGCATGACTTGTTATAAACAATTGAGATTTCTTATTGTGCCTTGGATGAATCCTGCGTTGTTTTAGCATATTAAAGCATAGTATAGTGGTATTCTCCTTTGATGCTTTATTTGGGTTGACTTGGCACATGCTCACACCATGTTATGACTATCTCAAGTCACCATAGCCTTTATGATCCTTTAGTTTTCAACTTGTAGTATCACTTTATGCTTTGATCAATGATGTTTTTTTGCTCTGCGTGATTATGGCCATTATTGCTCTCTTAGTTTGTCGCTCCCAGTCTTTTGCTAGCCTCCACAACCAAGTATGAGTTCCACTCATGCATCCAACTCCCTAAACCAAGTTATTCCAAAGAGTCCAACATACCTACCTACTAGCTTATGCTATTCCAAGTATATTCATGCTTTTGTTTACCTTCCAAATTAAACTTGTTATGAGAAAACTAGTGATTAAAGCTCTCACGAACTTGATGGCACACTTTACTTTTCTTGCACTTGATAAACTTGAACCATTGGGTCCTTCTTTGTTGCGTATATGCTTGCACTTTATAAGTTGAAATTAGCATAACCATGTATCACGGGGAACGCTTTCAACATTGCACTTGTACTTTGTACCCCGTTGATATCATGTTCTTTTGCTTACGGATCCCGGCGGTGTGAAATAAAAGTGGAACTTGTAAGATCATGGAGTTTGTATGTGTGTTAGAGAAACGCCTGGGCCGCTAGCCTAAGCCATGCCTAATCATGGTGGAAACTTGCAGCATCACCATAATGAGAACTCTATGAAGCATCCTCAATAAAAACCTATGCAAATAGCAAATAAAAAGATCGTTGAGATGCTCATTGTCTACTTGCCTTGTCATTTTGATTATGGGATAGCTCCTGTATCATGTGCAAGGGGTACCCCGTTGGCGGTTCTTTACGATACATATGTACTTACACTGACAAGATCTTACTTGTGACTAAAGTTGAGTAGCATGAGGATCGGTCTTCGTAAGTAAGGGGAATGAGATTTCGGTTTATAACTTGTCAAGCATATCCTCTTAGTTGTGTCACTTTAACCTTAATCACCTTCAAGATGCTTATGATAGGGGCAATGAGAGCTGAAAGCTATAAGTACCATAATTTTTCATGTTGCATCATAGTTTCTTTACTTATTGCTAGAATTTTGTCTTTCATGTTATGACTGAAGTACTATGATCCTAGGTTTGAATGTTTTACAAATACTTTGATCAAGTCTTTGATGGTGCATGTCACCTCAAAAATTATTCTTTCTTTTTATCACTTACCTACTCGAGGACGAGCAGGAGTTAAGCTTGGGGATGTTGATACATTGCAAATGTATATATAATTTTTTATGTTCCATGCTTGGTTTTATCTACTTTCTTATGTTTTGTCCACACTTTGGAGTAAATTTCATATGATTTCTTGGACTAACTTATTAACAAGATGCCACAGTGCCAGTTCCCTGTTTTCTGCTGTTTTTGGTTCCAGAAAGTCAGAAAATGAATATTCTCGGAATTGGACGGGACAAAATCCAAAGTTGATATTTTACCGGAAGACTCAAGGAGCCAGAAGACGAGACGGAGAAGGGCCACAGGGCGGCCACACCATGTGGTGGCGCGGGCTAGCCCTGGCCGCGCCACCAGGTGGTGTGGGCCCCCTGGCCGCCCACCGACATTGCCTCTTCACCTATAACAAGCCTCCCGATGCATAAACCCTAAAGAATCAAGCCTCCAGCCACGAAAAGTTCTACAGTGCTGCCGCCACCGAAGGGGAGATTCGGGGGACAAAAAGTCTCTGTTTCGGCACCCTGCCGGGACAGGGAAGTGCCCCCGGAGCCATCTCCATCGATCTCCATCGCCATTGCTAATTCCCATGATAAGGAGGGAGTAGTTCTCTCTCGAGGCTAAGGGTTCTACTGGTAGCTATGTGTTCATCTCTCTCTCTATGCATGATCTTATTGAGATCATGAGCTTGTAATCTATAGATCTATTCTGGTACTCAAGTGCTTTAATGAATCTCTGCTCTCCCTATGTGTGTGAAAGTGATAGCATGCTCACCATGGTGGCACTTAGGCTAGAGATTACAAATACTTGTTATGAGTTATATTTGGAGTTGGATGTTTCTATGAAATTGTGGTGTTTGTTGGACTCATCTAGTACTCAAGGTGACAGTGTGGGGTTATCTATATGGGAAAGGCTTACTTTGAGGTGTGATGTTATAGCCCTACCATCGATTAGAGTGTCCAACCGGAGAGTAGTTAAGAGTAGTATCATGAAGAGAATATATTTATATGAGAGTGTTCACTAGTGAAAGTATGATCCCTAGGCCTTGTTTCTAAGCATTGATACACCATTTGCAATTAGATTTGTTACATGTTTGCTTGCTTCCATCTTTATTTCAGTTTGCCTTTAGTCTTTTCCATGCCACTAAGCTATTTTTTATCACCGTTACCACTTATAATTATCCATACCACTTGTATTTCACTATCTCTTCGCTGAACTAGTGCACCTATACACCTGACAAGTGTATTGGGTGTGTTGGGGACACAAGAGACTTCTTATATCTTGATTGCAGGGTTGCTTGAGAGAGAATACCTTTGACCACTTCCTCCCTGAGTTCGATAAACCTTTGGTGATCCACTTAAGGTAAAACTTGCTGTTGTTCTACAAACCTCTGCACTTGGAGGCCCAACAACCGTCTACAAGAATAGAAGTGCGTACACATCAGCCATGCAAATCACCCTGGAACCCCAAAATTGTGGGCAATACCTCATGAAAACGGCCATAAAACGTGAAAACAACGAGTTTTTATCATAAATCTTAAACATGTATCAAGACTTACGGTCGTTGTAAATCTCCCTGGAACCCCAAAATTATGTGCAATAGCTTATTACAATGGCATTAAAACGCAAAAACGATGATTTTTTGGTGATAACTCTCAAACATGTATTGGGTCTTACGGTCATTTTAAATCACCCTAGAACCCCAAAATTGTGGGTAATAGCTCCTAAAAAGGGCCATAAAATGAGATGGGTTTTTTGTCATATCTCTCAAACTTGTATCGGGTCTTACGGTTGTTGTAAAGCGCCCTGGAACCCCAAAACTGTGGGCAATAGCTCATGAAAATGACCACAAAACATGAAAAGGACTAGTTTTTGGTCATATCTCTCAAATTTGTATCCGGACTTATCGTTATTGTAAAGCGCCTTGGAACCCCAAAACTATGGCAATAGCTCATGAAAATGACCATAAAGCGTGAAAATGACGAGTTTTTGGTCATATCTCTCAAACATGTATCGGGTCTTACGAGCCATGCAAATCGCCCTAGAGCCCCAAATTGTGGGTAATAGCTCATGAAAATGGACAAAAAACGCGAAAACCACGAGTTTTTGTCATATCTCTCAAACATATATCGGGGCTTATGGTCGTTGTAAATCTCCCTGGAACCCCAAAATTGTGGATAATAGCTCATGACAAAGGCCATAAAACGCGAAAACGACGAGTTTTTGGTAATAACTCTCAAACATGTATCAGGTCTTACAATCGTTGTAAATTGCCCTAGAACCCCAAAACTATGGGCAATAGCTCCTAAAAAGGGCCATAAAACGCGAAAACAATGAGTTTTTGGTCAAATCTCTCAAACATTTGTCAGGTCTGATGGTCATTGTAAATCGCCCTAGAACCCCAAAACTGTGGACCATAGCTCATTAAAACGGCCATAAAGAGCAAAAATGACGAGTTTTTGGTCATATCTCTCAAACATGTATCGAGTCTGACATGTTAGTCGCTGGATTCTTACTCTCATCGAGGGAGAGGATGAAAATAGGAGTTGGGGAAATTTTCTAGTTTATTTCTTACACAATGCCATCTAAGATGGTAAGATGTTGTCCTAGGGAGAGGATACATATTTATAGGTTACTAGACAGCCAAGCATATGCTAAGATGTTGTCATAGATACTAGTCTAAGATGCTAATATGCTATCCTAAAAGCCAGTCAAGGATACTGTCCTTCAAGGGCAGCAAAACCACCATGCGACCACAAGTACAAGGACACAAGTACCATGTGCCACAGCCCCACAGAGACCACAGTATAGAGAGTTATCCTTCATTCTCCCCCTATTTCTTGTGCGTCGTTTTGTGGGAGATTTGAACCATCCCAATCCTGGAGTAGAGTTTAAGGAACTTGAACCTCCAAGATGCTTGGTGATCAAGTCTACAAGATGATCCTTGGTGTTGATGTAGCTTGACTTGATGCTCCCTTAAACCAAATAGCCTCGGATGAACTGGTGCCTCACACAGATGTGCTTGCTCCGTTTGTGGAAAATAGGGTTCTTTGCCAGGGCCAAAGTAGACTTGTTATCCACCCTGAGCTCCACCGCTCTAGTATCTCGGCTGAGGATCTCACCAAGAAGTCGAGGGAGCCAGAGCGCCTGATTGGTAGCGGTGGAGGATGCTATGTACTCGGTCTCACAGCTAACCAGGGCCACCACTTGCTGCTTGACCGACTGCTAACTCACGAGGCACTTATCGAGGAAGAAGAGGATCTCGTTCATGCTCCTTCTGGTGTCAATGTCTCTGGCATGGTCACTGTCACTGTACCCGATGATGTGTGCCACACCAGGACACATAAGGTAGTGGAGGCCATGGTCGAGAGTCCCCACAACATAGTGGATAATCCTCTTCACAACCTGTTGGTGCTCCATCGTAGGTCGCTGCATGAATCGACTAACATAGCTGGCGGAGAATGCCAAGTCCGGCCATGTGTGGGCGAGGCAGCGAAGGCTCCCCACAAGATGCCGATACTGTGTAGCATTCACCTACTTCGTCATGTTGTTGCGGCTCAGCTTCAACCTCTCCTCCATCGGAGTAAGAGCTGAGTTGTAGTTGGTGAGCCCAGCTAGCTCAACGACATGCTTGGTGTAGGCGGTATGTCGAAGCGTAATCTTGGAGTCGTCCTGGTGCACCTCGATTCCCAAGTAGAAGGAGAGGGGCCCCAGGTCACTCATCTAGAAGGCACTACTAGGAAAACAACTATAGATAGACAGATCTTCTGTGGTGCATATGTTCTACCATGCGCCACAGAAAAACAACAGTGGCACATTACACCAAATGCGCCATAGAGTCCTTTACCCTTCTATGGCGCATGCACCGGAACGGTGCACCACAGAAATATGGTGGGACCCGCCACTCGGGTTGGGACTACCAACTTTCTGTGGCGCATATGCCAATATGCGCCACAACAGTTGTAACTTCTGTGGCGCATACGACCATATGCACCACAGAAAGTGAGGGTAGGCCCCACCACATAATTCAGTTGACCAACATTCTATGGCGCATATGTCTATATGCGCCATAGAAAGTGATGTTTTTGTGGCACATATAGATGTATGTGCCACAGAATATGGAAAAACAAATCCCACCCCCTAGGATCGCCTTTTAACTTTTGTAAAAAATAAACGAAAATGATAAAAACTTCAAAAAAATAATTCCTTTGAGATGTATTTATATTTGGGGGTATAGTTGTAGGGAAAATTGAAAAACATGAATGTCGATGTATTTTGCAAAAAAAGGTCATGGCATGGTAAAACTTCAAAAAAAAATATCAAAATGATCGTCTCGAAATTTCCTACTCGATTTCAACCGCTAAAAGCCATTGAAGATTTTATAGATTCTCCAAATTTGAAAAAAGTAAAAAGTCATGGCAAGAAGAAGATTTTTTCCTTCAAAAAAATAAAAAAGGGGGAGAAACTTCTATGGCATATTTCTCCCCATATGCGCCATAGAAGTCTTGGGCGGGATTCGAAATTTGAATCATGTCTCCACACTTCTCCACTTCTTCTCTCCTTCTACCCCCTCCACTTCTCCTCTCCTACTTCTCATTTCTTTCTCCTCCTGCTCCTCCTCCTCCTCCACCCCGGTGAGATCCTCCTCCTCCTCCTCCACCCCTGTGAGCTCCTCCTCCTCCTCCACCCTGGTGAGTGCCTCCTCTGGTGACCTCCTCCTCCACCCTGGTGAGCTCCTCCTCCTCCTACTCTGCTGACGGCCTCCTCCAAGCCGGTGACCTCCTCCTCCGGCGAGCCTCTCCTCCACCGGCAGCCTCCTCCTACTCCGGTGACCCGCTCCTCCACCGGCGGGCCTCCTCCTCATGCTCCTCCACCGGTGACCTCCTCCTCTGGCCACCATCAGCCTCCTTATCCTCCACCGACCAGACCAAAATAAACTAAAAGCAAAAAATATGGGGTTGTCTCCCAAAAATCTCTTTCGTTATAGCCATTAAGATGTGCATGATAAATTTCAATGATGCTCACACAAGAATATGAATTGAAGTAAAAGAGAGCATCAAGAAGCAAATATACACATATTTAAGTCTAACCTACTTCCTATGCAAGGGAATTTTATAAGAAAATAAATTGTTAAAACAAGAGGCCAAAAGCATAGGAAGGCAAAGCAAGTGCAATATCAAGACTTTCAGCATAAAGCGAGGAAACTTAATATTATTGAGATGCATAAGAACAATTTTCCCTCTCTCATAATAACTTTCAGTATCATGCATAAATTTAACTATGTAACTATCACATGAACCATTGTAGCAATGATCGCTTATTCTGACAGAAAACACATGGACACTAGCTTTCCTATTTCCATTAGTATGTGAAACAATATTAGAAGTATCCTTACAAAGGATAATGTGCCCATCTTCTACATTTTTAGTGACAAAGTCTTTCATATTTGCTACTGTAGGTTCATCATCAATTTGTTCATTAGGCTCTACAACTTTCTTTGTACTTTAGTTAACCACACTAGCTGTCATAGAATGTTCCTTTACTTTCACCGGGAAAGGTATTTTATCGATGTAAGGTTCAGGTAAAATATGATCCATAGTATAAACTTCAGTATTTCTAGTAGGAACACAATTAACAATATCTTTATATGGTGCATGATACTTATTCCATTTATTTTTAGGAATTTCAATATAAGAGGAAAAATCCATAAAATAATTTGCAATACTTTGAGGATCAAGACCATAAGCATTACTAATATTTTGAAAGTCATCAATTCCCATAAAAGATTTAATGCATTCATAATCATAATTTATACCTGACTTTCTTCCTTTATGATTCTCCCATGCTTTAGCATTGTCTTGAATACGGTCTAGGAGATCCCATTTAGCTTCTTGTTCCATGCTTGTAAATGATCCAGAGCAAGAAGCATCCAATAGATCCTTATCATGAAGACAAAGCCTTGCATAAAAGTTATTGATAATAATATTGTTAGGGAGCTCATGAATAGGACATTTGAGCATTAGTAACTTCAATCTCCCCCAAGCTTGAGATGTACTCTCTCCATCACGAGGCCAAATGTTGTATATTTGATTCCGATCTTTATGAATCTCACTAGGAGGATAAAATTTGGAATAAAAGAGAAGTACTACTTCCTCCCATTCAAGAGCTTGACCATTCTTCAGCAGCTTATACCATTCCTCAGCTTTTCCTTTCAGTAATAATGAGAATAACTTCTTCTTAACTTGATCTATTGTAATACCTACACACTTAAGCAACCCGCATAATTCGTGTATAAAGAGCAAATGATCACCGGGATGGACAGTTCCATCTCCAACATAATAGTTATCCATAACATGATCAATAATTCTTGTCGGTATTTTAAATGTATCATTTTCAGCAGGTGGTGGTTCATATACTACCTTAGCAGTGGTAGTAGCATTACAAAATAAGAAACTAAGTGAATTATCCATATTGAGATAAAGTAGCTAATAGAAATAAACAATACTCGTAGTAGAAGTTTCCTTTACCAGTTCCACTCTCCAAAGCGCTTCACTCCCCGGCAACGGCGCCAGAAAATAGTCTTGATGACCCACAATTACAGGGGGTGTATCGCGGTATTTTCGATAAGTAAGAGTGTTGAACCCAACGAGGAGCAGAAGGTGTTGACGAGTGGCTTGGATTAGGAATTCTTTGTAAATACTTAGCAAACGGATTTTTAGGGTTTTTTGATAATGTAGATAAATAAAGTGCGAGTAAATAAAAGACAATAATAATAATGGCAGCAAGTGGCCCAATCCTTTCTTTAGCAAAGGACAAGTCGGTTGTATTACTTAAGATGACCAAACGTTCTCGAGGACACATAGGAATACTCTCAAGTGCTTTCGCTTCAGATAGTTGATTAATCTTCTTTGGTTGGATAAGTGTTGTGTGGGTGAACCTGTGATAATGTACCGACCTTCCTAGGACTAATACATACTTGTGAGTATACCCCTTGCAAGCATCCGCAACTACAAGAAAGTAATTAAGATAGAAACCTAACCACAGCCTTAAACTCTAAGATCCTACACTCCCTTGTGCAAAGGTTTCCTAACGGGGGTTCAGGTTTCTGTCACTCTGGCAACCCCTACGATTAGTAGCCAAATACACAATGCATTCCCCTAGGCCCATAAAGGTGAAGTATCATGTAGTCGACGTTCACATGACACCACTAGAAGAATAACACCACAACTTAATTATCAAACCATTGAATCTTTCTCAACACGATTCCACTACTAACAACATGACTTCTC
This sequence comes from Avena eriantha, assembly GCA_910589775.1. Lineage (NCBI taxonomy): Eukaryota > Viridiplantae > Streptophyta > Magnoliopsida > Poales > Poaceae > Avena > Avena eriantha. Next base: position 431,931,922 of record OU342745.1, read on the forward strand.
CCATGTCCTCACGAACTAAATGAACTACTCATGACACATCATATGGATCAAGATTAGAGATGAAATAATGACAAGTAACAATCTGAACATAACAATAATTCAATGGTTCCACTCAATAGCATCAACTACAACAAGTAATCAATATTAGGAAAGTTTCCCCTAAGAACTATGCAAGATTCAACCCAATTGTTACAGCGGTATGGAGTGGTGGTGATGGTGTTGGTGGAGATGATGATGGATATGATGATGGATATGATGATGATGATCCCGATGAAGTCCAGCTTGATGATGGTGCTGTTGGCGATGATCTCCCCTCTCTGGGAAGGAATTTCCCCGGCAGATTTCTGCCTACCGGAGAGCTCTTTCTCTCTATGTAGTTTTCCGCCCCGCAGAGGCGGCAGAATCTTTCTATGGTCGCCCCCGAGTCTTAGGGTTTCGAGGAGGTTATATGAGTCAGAGGGTGATGCCAGAGGTAGGCTAGGGTGGCCACACCACCTGGTGGCGTGGCCAGGGCTGGCCCATGCCATGGGGTGGTGCGGGCCCCCCTATGGCCCATCTCCACTTCCCCTTCTGGCTTCCTTTGTGTTCTAGAAAAATAGGATTTTCTGTATATTTTCTAGAATTTTACGATCTTCGCCAATTATGCCTCGAAACAATGCCTTTTCCATCAGAATCCTATCTTCAGTGGTCCATCCTCCAAAAGTCATCAACCCTGCAAAAATAGATGAAATAACATAAGTATCTTCTCTTAATATGAAATATATCAATGAATAACAGTAGATTATGATATAGAATAGTGACGCAAAATGGACGTATCACCTACCTTATTATCTTAAACCCCGATACAAATTTTGAAGAATAAAGCCATCAAGATCACATTAAGAGGCAATATCAATATCTCACTCTGAGTTGAGACATCAACTATAATTACCAAGTTAGAAATAAACCCTGAACTTTTGATCCTTAGGAATTATAATGTTTTTGGGTGAATAATTTGAATTCATAATTAAAATTTGAATCATTTGAAAAATATTTGAAAGTTAGAAGTAATTAGTGTTTTATTGTTTTCCACAAAGATTTAGTTAATATTATTTGAGTTTTTAACATTTAAAAAACAATAAAGGAAATTGATAACAATAAAAAGTATAACTCAAATAGTTACTTATTACTTCCTTCCTTATTCAATATTGGAAATACAAGTATTGATCAAGAAATAAGAAAATACAATATATAAACAATAGTAATAAAGAAATGAAAGCTTTATTGAATAATACATATATATATTACATTGTTCTTACAACAGGAAAAATAAAAGATTACAAATGAAACTAAAGACTAGTCCTAAACTAAATCATATTCTAAATCTTCTTATTCCTCATCACTTGGTCTTGTACCTTCAAATAAAGACAAAAAAGGAAATAAATAGAGAGGGGTTAGTGTTAGATTTGCTCTTAGTCTTAAACAGTGTAGTGCACTGTTTTCAATACATCATTGAGCTAATTCATTTAAAGAAGGGACAAAATCCATCAAGTGTAGAATCTGTTGTTTTCAAAATTTAAAGCCTTAGGATAACATCACAGGCAGAAGGGACAAGTTTCACCAGGACAGAGAATAGTAAAAGGATGGGGGAGTTAAACCAAATTCACTTGATCTCATCCATAGGTAAAGCCAACAGTGAAGGAGCTCAAACACCTAATTGCATGCAATGAGGTGCCAGCAGCAGAGGAGTGAGGGGAAGTTTAAATCACAGCCAGAACAGAGCAAAGCAAGTTTTGCTACTCACTTCGCAAGCACAACCACAGTCTGTCACTAGCATACACAAGAACCACACAAGTTCTTGCAACCACACCACCAAATCAACCCACTTTTCACCATAGGAACTGTAAGAGATCAACATCAAGATGATTACTTGTAGGAGGAGATAGTTTTGGGTGGATAGCAAGGTTAAGCTAAAGCTTGGAGCCACAAGATCAAGCTAGAACAGTAAGTTCTAGGATAAGATCAATCACAGGAACAAGAAGGACAAGCTACCACATCAAGTCCAAACATCAGGGTATATCCCAAACTTGTAGATCTAATCATTATCCAGTTTACCACATTTGTTCTCATTCAAGTGCATGACAAGGTTGGACATATTAGGCAGAAGATAATAGACAGCTAGTCTAGAACATATGTTCTTGCACAGTAGGGTTTCAGACCAGCATCATAGACCAAAGAGGATATAATATTAACTAAATAACTATAAATCACAGCTGCTAGCATACAGGGCACATCCCTAGAAGGGTAGCACCTCTGTACCTAGTAGATTGATCTTTGCTTGAGTACAAGCTCAAGTACACTTTCTTAAACACATAATCATCTTCCAAAAAGATTCTAGGAATCATATATTCACTTCATTTAAGAAAGAATAGTAAGGGTCAACATTGTCCATAACTAGGCCACAATATGCAGGACCTCAGGAAACCACTGAGTTAAATCATTTTCCTACAAATATATAGGAATCATTCTTGTATAAGATCAATCCAATAATCATCGTAGAGAGTAGAATAAGCATTACTCGCCATAGTTCTACACAGTACTATGAAATATTCTTGAGCAAAGCCATTGATCACATGGTGCTTCACAGACAAGTACCAGAACAGATAACTAAGCAACAACATTTCAGCAGTGAAGCATTCCAACTCAAGCCCATAGCAGTGAATCCACAATAATAATAACATGGGCATCCACCCAATATCAATCATGCATTTACAGAGTGTTCTCTGACAGAGAACAGAGTAACAGAACATGATCAACAGATTTTAGCAATACACATCAGTAGGACATCATCAAGGAGATAACACAAGAGATTAACCCAAGAAGCGAAGCTAATTACCACTATAGGGGAATGAACCCTAAATGGGGATTTGTTGCAGTAAGCACATGGCATGGAGCGGAGGGAACATGAGCATAGAGAGAGGAGTAGCAAAACTTACTCGAGGTCCTCGTGAGTATACAGAAGAGGAAGTAGAGGAGGAGACCGGCGGCAGTGAGATGCATGGCGGCACGGGGAGCACCCTAGAGGGGGCACTGCGACCCGCACGAGCCATGACATAGGCGGCTGAAGGAGCAGAATAGCACCACGAGCACCACAACATCGTCGGGGGAGCACCGGAGCATCGTGGCCACGGTGAAGCCCCAAACCCTATAGCCACCGGGTGGGGGCGACGTGGCCAGCAGAGAGTGCCAAAGCCAAATCGAACTGGACAACATCGTGTGGCCTTATTGTCCATGTCGTGTTGCACCGTGGTGATGGTCGCGGTGGCCAGAATCGAGCGCGGTGGTGGCGGCATCGAGCGGACTGGAGAGGAGTATCACGAGAGATAGAAGAGAGAAAAGGGAGAGAGAGTAGGGGTACTAGGCCGGGTGTGGGTAGCCCAGTACAACCCATGGGGCATTTGACATGCCCAGGTGGGCATTTGACCATTGTTTTATAAGAGGACTTATTTAAAATTATTTAATTACAAATATACCCCTGAAATTAACCAAGCTCTTGAAAAATAAATAAAAATCCTAAAAATACAAATAATATATTTATGAACTCGCAAAAATATCCTCTACCCAATAAAAATACTAGATGGTAATTTTAAGTAAATAAATTTAGATCTATTGTTAAAATTGTATATATTCCTTTTGGAATTTTATAAAAATAAATAAATTACTAAAAATTGAACAAAATTCACTTTTAAGATCCGAAATGAATTTTATTGAATAAAAAATACTAAATTGTATTTTTGGAAAGTAAGTCAAATTTGTTAAATAATAAATAATACGCAAAAAAGACACAATAAATCATTGCATGACAATACTATTTATAGCATATTGCTTCTTTAAATATTATCCTTGTCGGGCAATAATGTTGTATTATAAAAACAAGAGGTCAAGGTCAAGTGGAAGTATCTGACTTCACTACCTTGCAGTTACAAGGAAAGTTCACATTTGCTCATGTCCTTTGATTATTTTCTATCAAGTGTTCGCAAACTGTTGTGTCATCACCTGCATTTCAAAAAGGTCAAAAACACTATTTTCATAATTAACTGAAAGTATCGGTTACTGATCCTAGGCGATCAGTTAATCTATTATAACTGGCAATGAAAGCACCATTGCATAGGAATGTATCATCTAGGAATTAACAACCAATGTCGCCAGTAATTCTTGCACCATAAATTACGCATAAACCATAAGATCTACAATGGCTCTAGGGAAGTCAGCTGGATCTTCTCCCTCTCGTATGTCAACGGACGACCGGGTCGTGGCTGTAATTCTTGAAGAGGATTAACAGCAGGGTAGGATCCCCCAACGTCCCATGGCATCTAGTGTCTATGAGGGTTGTGTGTTTCAGGTCGTAATTGAAAACAAGATTTATCCTTGGTCTGGCATGCAATCCAAATGGCATATGGGGTTCGAAGAGAGGGGCAGTGATTGACTTGGATCCTTATACCGGGCCTCATACCAAGGAAGTGTGAACGGGTTGGAAGCTCAGAAGTGCAACATGGATAATGATCTCTTATGGGTAAAGCAACACACCTATGTAGAGTATAAAAAGTGTGACATGTTACTCCCTGTTCTGGGAAGGAGCTGCGAACGCTGCAGGAAAGGAATTCCATGAAGTTCTAATCAACCTGTGAAGGCGGACAGACATAGCTTTTCAGAATAAAAGCAACCTTTAAATAAATGTTTACGAAAACCTGCATAGCCTACGACCTTTGGTCTTCAGTTGTAGATATTGTTGTAGTGGTTCGCGTATGAAAACAATATATTTTACCCTACGCCCCTGAACCCCTTTGTTGTTAGGACCTATCTATTAGTAATACAATAATGGGAGGGGCTTTTCGTGAACTTACCCTTGAAGACCGAAAATCATTGTCAACGCTCGGGAGATCGTGGTTGATGTAGACGAGCCGAAGCCGACATCAAGGTCATGATGAAGTCATCGCGCTCATGTGGCTCCAACGACTTATAGTGCCTCAAATGTTGCACCTCACAGGGAGTTACATGCATCTGGTGCCTGGTGATGACTCCCACTTCCTTGATCTAGCAGCAGTTGTGGAAGTAGAGCTCCTGTATCCGAATCCTGCAGCGCGACAGCGCTCCATGGTGAAGATGTCTCTCGTTCGCGCAGTCCGAACTTGGGACCATGGTCACGGGAGAGAGAGAGAGAGAGGGAGAGAGAGAGAGAGAATATCAATTGGAGGTCTCCCCAAAAGTGAGGAAACCTTTATTGAATATTGTGTGTTTTATTTGGTCAAAATACCCCACTATATATAGGGGAAATCCCACTCCATGGCTAACTATCTTAGCCATGTGGGACTAAACGAAGGAGGGATGAGAGGGGAGAGGGGCAGCTGCCGTACAAGGCCCATGTGGGCCCCGCACGGGGTGCCTAGGGCCTAGCGGGCCACCTCCGCTCTCTCCTCCCTTTGCTCCTTTCCCTCATGGGCCTTTCTCCCTCCGAATTTAGCCCAATAGGGTATTTTGACCCTTTAATTGATTTTCACTTTATTAAAAAATTATGAATAAATGATTAAATCAATATTTAACATTCATTCACATATTATTCAATCTCCATGGCTATGGAACACCTTCCACCTCCACTCTGGACATCCTTCGGACTTACTGAAACCCTTGTGCTTTTCTCTCTTCTCTTTCTTCGGTAATTCTACTGATCATGTAAACACTCTCTAAGCATCACCAAGCTCTCAAGCGTGATACCCCACGGTTCGGGAACACTCTAGACATGGTCGGGACCCTCCCAGACCAATGATCAACAAAGGGACCTAGATGGCCATGTGACCCCTCTACATTCCACGAAATCTTTCGTTGTTTGAACCATGAACTTGTGTCTTATCCCTTTTGTCTCTCGATACTTGCATTGTCCAAGATCTGATCAATGACATCACCATGCCAAGTTCAATCTCGTTACCGACAAATGCTACTTGACTCGTTTCAACAAATGATATCCCTATGATCAAATCACATGTTGCGCGACTATTGGATATAACTTCTCCGAGTGGGCCCTCGAGTATCTTTCCATCACGCGGATGGGCAAATCCCGCTCTTGACATATAACGCCTCTACTGTTCCTCCGAATACCTGAACACACCTTTATGATCACCGTTTAACCGTGTGATGTTTGATGCTATCAAAGTACCCTCGGGTGATAGTGATTGATATAGCCTCACGGTCTAAGAAATAGTACACTAGGTATATTCTAATCATCGTAACTTGAACTTTGTGACATGATTGGGTCACGATGTTTAGGTTGGGTATTAGTTCATCATCTCATTCTTAGAATGAGGTGACTCCATTTCCAACTGGCATAAATGCCACATGATCAGGAAACCTTGATCATCTGTTGACCAATGAACCAGTGACTAGAGTTTCACCGGGAACCCCTGGTTGTTTATATATCACACATGTATTAACGTTTCCTTTCAATACAATTATAACATGATATAAAACTTAATCATAAACTTTATGAAATCTGATAATAATCCTTACTATTATTTGTCTCTAGGGCATATTTCCAAGAGTCTCCCACTTGCACTAGAGTATAAATAAACTAGCTGCATTTGTTCTTAATTCCTTGTACCTTGAACATTCTTTCTCATGGAAGAGGTTGAGTCTTGGGCCTGTGCTTTACAGTCCCAAATCCTTTGCAACTTACTAATGTCACCTTGATTGACATTGATATTTTATCATCACATGATAACATCTTTGTGTATGTATCGTAGTTATGGCAGCAGAATGAGACCGGTTTCTAGGAGCCTACAGTGACTAGACGAACTAGTCATTTTGCGTTATAGACGAACTAGTCCAGCCATAACAGTATACATTACTTTAGATGGTACCCTTATCTATTATTATAAATGTAATTATCGAAACACTAGTGCACCCTGTGCAACTTTTGATGTTTTCATCACCTCGCTTTCTACTTGACTTTAGTCAATATTATCGATATAGGAGTTTCCAATCTTCTTACAACATAACCCTTTATGCTTTTAAGATATGTCATCCTTAATGGATTTGGGAACATGTCTACAGTTTTGAATTAGACACTGTGGATAAACTTAGCTCAACGTTCTATGATTCATGCTTAATCACTTTTCAAATGTTCCTTCTTGGATCATATATTATGTTAAGTTACCATCATAGTTTTCCAAGATAGAACCTATGTCTCAACATAGTGGATGATGAATCATCCTTTTCTTTCTTTCCAACCATTGATGTTAAACTTAATGCTTTTCCTAATTTGAGTTGACCAAGGACCAGTCCTTAATCAATTCCTATTCCGAAACTCCTTTCAGGATCCCTTTTAGGAATACTACACAATATCGTGATATATTTACTATCAACTTCTAATCCATATAAATCATTATTTATCGGTACTTGCGCTTTTATTCTTAATGTGTCGTATACACACTTAAGAATCACTCTTTTAAGCTCCCACTCAAAATATGTTCCCAACATATTTGAGTTTGAGACTTATATTGCTCCCACTCAAAAATATGTCATTCACATATTGTTTTAGGAAGACTTTCATAGCTCCCACTCAATTTCATGCAAATTGCATATCCACTCACTATTTTGAACAACTTCAAAATTCTTTGATAAATTATCAAACTGAGAGATTTACTATGAGATACTAGTACCTTACTAGTTTTAAATCCACTAGACTTTCAGCACACTTGAATCAAATCCATTTGAATTTGTCCAATACTTTATTCATGACAAATCGTGCCTTTTTGGTTCACCTTTTCCTTCATGACTTTGTAGTTGTTTGGAAAATTCACGTAACCCCTTTACTTGTTAAGATTTAGCAACAAATTTCTTTCTAACCCTAAGTGAATTTTATCTTTACGATTTCTCATAAATTTAGTTTACCATTATTTCCTTAGTAGTTCGTAGGTATGTCATATTCCAGTAATATGTCAAATGATTCTCAAACGTATCCATACAAGATGTGGAGTACATTTTGAATCCTACTTTATGTAGTGAAAACACCAGTGGGGAAAACACAATGATCATTATCATTGATTCTTTCCTTTGTGAAGAGAATCATTCAAGAACGCTTTTCGTTGCGCTTCTCAACACTCTAATGCAGGGTTTTGAATCCTCATCATGTTTTCCACTATCTTCCAAAAGCTCCTTATTCGAGAACACATACTTTCTCGAAAAAGTACCAAAACTTTAAGCAATACTAATTTTGCCTTTCTTTTGGTTCTAGCCATGGAATTCGTATTCATATTTTCCAATGAATACTCTACAAGGACTTATTGGCTATTGTTTTAGTTATATCAAATAACTCCAAAACTGCCACGACGATCCATACAATATATGGCACCAATCTCACGAATTCAGATGGTTCACGATATATTCTAATTGAGCGCTAACTATTTCTAACTAATGGTATTTACATCTACACTACAATGATTTATTCGGCGCCATCTATTCACCCACTTTGATATCTAATATCACATTGTGAAGCTTTGCATTTTGATATTTCAAACGCATTGCATTCCACAATTTCTTTATGCCATTCTTATAAAGTCGAATTTCATTACTATTGATCATATCATAGTAATTAGATTCTCTTTTATCTTAAATACCGTTGGATGATGAAATATTTTGATCATATCAAATAGTTTCATGTTCATGTTTCTTTCGATAAACCTCTTTACACAATTCAAACAATCATATAATGATAATCACCATTTCGTTAAAACATAATACATCAAAATGTATTCTCTTTCAACAATTCACCAAACACTTTGCATTCATGCAATGCACGGTGTTTAAGTTATTTTGCCGAACTTGGGCATGATTCATATGTGACAAGAAATCAAATGACTTTCACATATCATCAACATAACTATGAATTTAAACAATTGTTTCATTTAAAATGAATATATCATTAAGTCGGGTATTTTTCAAGGCATTTTAATATTTTAAAATGGTCATGCATTATCAATTAGTTTCAAAACAACAAGGATAATTCACATATAATCGAACAAGATATGAACACAAATAGAAATCATTCATAAAATTAGAACAACTGTTTGTTACAAACTCATATGAATAACCGTCTCATGAAGTGTGAGACACACTAAAGAAGTTCATAATCTATCGATTACAATAATCATCCTAAAACCATAAACTAAATGATAAATGTCGAGGGAGAGTGTCGTTGGCCATCATCATCATGCTCGCCATCAACACACAACGTCACCTCCTCTCCAGCAAGCAAATCTCTCATGCAGAAGGACCTGTTTTCAGCAAAATAGAATAAGTATCAAATACTTTAACACTGCAATATGTGTTTGCAAGATTATAATATTTATAAAATTGTATATCAAATATATACCTCTGTCATCGATGACCTCACCTACAATGGGTTCAACCTTCACATTCCTGAGATGTCATATGAACCTATGGAAATCTTGTCTTTCCGCATCCCCTCTTGATGTCTACGCACTTCTATTCTTGTAGACAGTTGTTGGGCCTCCAAGTGCAGAGGTTTGTAGAACAGCAGCAAGTTTCCTTTAAGTGGATTACCCAAGGTTTATCGAACTCAGGGAGGAAGTGGTCAAAGGTATCTCTCTCAAGCAACTCTGCAATCAAGATACAAGAAGTCTCTTGTGTCCCCAACACACCGAATACACTTGTCAGGTGTACATGTGCACTAGTTCGGCAAAAGAGATAGTGAAATACAAGTGGTATGGATATAAGACAATGGTGCTAGAAAATAGCTTGATGGCATGAAGAGACTAAAGGTAAACTGAAATAAATATGGAAGCAAGCAAACATGTAACAGATCTAGTTGCAAACGGCGTTTCAATGTTTAGAAACAAGGCCTAGGGATCATACTTTCACTACTGAACACTCTCATATAAATATCTTCTCTTTATGATACTACTTTGAACTACTCTCCGGTTGGACACTCTGATCCATGGTAGGGCTATAACAGCACACCTCAAAGTTCGCTTTCCCCATATAGATAACCCCACACTTTCACCTATTGCTCTAGATGGTTCCAACAAACACCACAATTTCATAGAAACATCCAACTCCAAATATAACTCATAACAAGTATTTGTAATCTCTAGCCTAAGTGCCACCATGGTGTGCACGCTGTCACTTTCACACACATGGGGAGAGCAGAGATCTATTAAAGCACTTGAGTAGCAAGGTAGATCTACTTGATTACAAAGCTCACGATCACAATATGATCATGCATAGAGAGAGATGAACACATAGCTACCAGTAGAACCCTTAGCCTCAAGGAAGAACTACTCCCTCATCATCATGGGAATCAGCAACAGCGATGGAGATGGTGAAGAGGCGGCGGCGGCGCGGAGGACTCCTTCCCCGCCGTCGTTATCATAGGGGAGCACCGCCCCTTAGCCCCCTTCCTTCATGGCTTATTGGGAGCCCTTTCCCATTGAGATGGGATCTATGGGAGAGGTAAAAATGTGGCTTTGGTGGCTGCAAATTCATGGGTAGAGGTGTCTCCCACGAATTAGGTTTCCTCCCTTTATATAGCTTCTCGGATTCCCGTCACCCCATCTTGGGCTGCAGTAAATCGAGCTTGGCGGGCCCGTCCGGACTCGGAATCAGCTAAATTTTATGTCCAGGACGTTTGTCACGAAATTGCCAACAACTTTGTAGTTGAAACGTTTTCCGTTTGACGCCATCGTCGACCCGAAACATGACCATCTTCAAAAAGAGTTCTGAGACAGATTTCTGGAAAATCCCAATTTAACTCCAACAAGGTTTCCACTTGTATTCTTGGTAATTCCTACACATTAAAGTGTAAAACAAGAACATTGTGCATGAGATAAAAACATGAATATACTTGGAATAGCAAATGCTAATAGGTAGGTATGGTGGATTCTTTTGAATAACTTGGTTTTATTTGGAGTTGGATGCATGAGTGGAACTCATACTTGGTTATGGAGGCTAGCAAAAGACGGAGAGCGACCAACTAAGAGAGCAATAATGGCCATAATCATGCAAAGCGACAAAATATCATTAATTAAAGCATCAAGTGATATTACAAGTCGAAAACTAAACGATCATAGAGGCTATGGTGACTTGGTGTAGTCTTAACATGGTGTGAGCATGCGCCAAGTCAACCCAAATAAAGCATTTAAAGGAGAATACTACAATATTATGCTTTTAATATGCTAAAACAACACATGATTCTTTCAAGGCACATTAAGCAATCTCAATTGTTTATAACATGTCATGCTACAGCAAAAATCAGTAAGCATAAAGCCAAAACAATATCAAGCATGACATGATAAAGTCTAAGTCACAGTCAAAAACAAGCTCCTTTTACCACTTAAGCATGAACTTTTCCTACTCTTTTGCAATCCAAACCAACCTTATTTGAAAGAACTCACAAAGATAATAATAAATAAAGATCAGTGAGCTTGTCTCACAAATCCAAAAAGAAGAAATAAAAAGTTATAAGCTGAAATCAAAAGAAAACTAAGGCTAAACACAGTGCTAGCAAAAGAGAACACTCACAAAAACAATAAGAATGAAAACTAGAGTGTTCTAGGCAATGAATAACGGGGTGTGTCTCTCTCCAAAAGAAGTGTGTTGGGATCCAACCAACTTATTGAAGCAAACTAAGGAAACCAAGCAAACGAAAAATAAAAATGAAGACACTCCAAGAACAATACAACTGTGCATGAAACAATAAAAATGAAGTGTTTGGAAGAACCTGAGATTTTTATTGATGAAGAAGGGGATGCCTTGGGCATCCCCAAGCTTTGACGCTTGTACTTCTTGGATATTTCTTGGGGTGACACGGGTGGCATCCCCAAGCTTGAGCTTTTGTCCATTCTTCATCTCATTACATCATTATTTCCTTACACCTGAAATTCTTCCTTCATACAAAATTTCACACAATCTTTATTAGTAACATTAGTGCACTCAAGATAATAAGTCTTTGGGTTTAGTTTCAACACCAATAAAACTTCCATTAAAACACAAGCTACTGTAGCACTTCCCTTAAAAAGCTCAATTCCCCAAAGAGAACCCAAAAAGGAACCAACAAGAAGCAAATGCAAATGATGGCAGAAATCTGTCAAAACAGACCGGCAGGTAAAAACCAATTTTTTCTAAGACCTTATGTTGCTCAAATTGAAAAGTGTTGAACTAATGAAAGTTACATAACAACTTGGGGCAGAAGCACAAAAAATTATAGCTCAAACCGATGTACAGAGATTTTTCACGAATTTTTACAGAGAAGCACAAAAATCTGTTTCGGGACAGCAACTTTCCCAAGCATTACTTCTCTCTCATTAGAGGTTACTCTTGGCACAAAAACCACACAAAAATGATAAGGAGAGGTTATTATAGAGGTAATAACTTCGAAGACTCAAGAAAACTATTGGGTTATCTCCCAAGAAGTACTTTTCTTTAACGCCTTTAAGTTAGGCATGATAGTTTGAGAAGATGCTCACATAAGAAATATGAATTGAAGTAAAAGAGAGCATCAAGAAGCAAATTCAAAGCACATTTAAGTCTAACACACTTCCTATGCATAGGAATCTTGTAAAGAAACAAGTCATGAAAGCACAAACAACAAGCATAGTAAAGCAAAACAAGTGCAATTCCAAGACTTTCAACTTAAAGAGGGGAAACTTAATATTATTGAGATGCCTAAAACCATGTTTCCCTCTCTCATAATAACTTTCAGTAGCATCATGAATAAAATTAACAATATAACTATCATATAAAACATTCTTATCATGAGCCATATGCATAAAAGAATTAATACTCTCCACATAAACATAGTCATTCTTATTAATTATAGTGGGAGCAATTCAACAAAATAGCTATCATTATTATTCTCATCACCATAATCATCAAATATAGGAGGCATATTGTAATCGTAATTAATTTTCTCCTCAATAGTAGGTGGACTTAAAATATCGTATTCATCATTGTAATCATCATAAATTGGAGGCATAGTATCATCATAGTAAAATTTCTCCTCTGTGCTTGGGGGACTAAAAAGATCATTCTCATAAAAACTAGCTTCCCCAAGCTTAGACTTTTCCATAGAATTAGCAATAATGGTGTCCAAAGAATTCATACTAACAACATTTCTATTAGCATGCAAATAAAGTTTCATAGGTTTTTTAATTTTCTCTTCAAACACTTCATGTCCTAACTCAATATAAATACTATAAAGGTCTCTAATTTTGTTGTTGTTTTCCATTAAGCCTAAATAGTGAAAACAAGAAACAAAAAGACAAAATTGCAGAATCTAAAGGAAATAACTTCGAGCACTCACATCAGAGGATGTGAGTACATTTTACCTTACCTCCCCGGCAACGGTGCCAGAAAATAGCTTGATGTCTACGCACTTCTATTCTTGTAGACAGTTGTTGGGCCTCCAAGTGCAGAGGTTTGTAGAACAACAGCAAGTTTCCCTTAAGTGGATTACCCAAGGTTTATCGAACTCAGGGATGAAGTGGTCAAAGGTATCCCTCTCAAGCAACCCTGCAATCAAGATACAAGAAGTCTCTTGTGTCCAGAAGTCTCTTGTGTCCCCAACACACTCGATACACTTGTCAAGTGTATAGGTGCACTAGTTGGCGAAGAGATAGTGAAATACAAGTGGTATGGATATAAGACAACGGTGCTAGAAAATAGCTTTATGGCGTGAAGGGACTAAAGGTAAACTGAAATAAAGATGGAAGCGAGCAAACATGTAACAGTTCTAGTTGCAAACGGTGTTTCAATGTTTAGAAACAAGGCCTAGGGATCATACTTTCACTAGTGAACACTCTCATATAAATATCTTCTCTTTATGATACTACTCTGAACTACTCTCTAGTTGGACACTCTAATCCATGGTAGGTCTATAACATCACACATCAAAGTTCGCTTTCCCCATCTAGATAACCCCACACTGTCACCTTGAGCTCTAGATGGTTCCAACAAACACCACAATTTCATAGAAACATCCAACTCCAAATATAACTCATAATAAGTATTTGTAATCTCTAGCCTAAGTGCCACCATGGTGTGCACGCTGTCACTTTCACACATATGGGGAGAGCATAGATCTATTAAAGCACTTGAGTAGCAAGGTAGATCTACTTGATTACAAAGCTCATGATCACAATATGATCATGCATAGAGAGAGATGAACACATAGCTACCGGTAGAACCTTAGCCTCGAGGAAGAACTACTCCCTCATCATCATGGGAATCAGCAACGGCGATGGAGATGGCGGTGAAGAGGCAGCGGTGGCGCCGGCGGCGGCGCGAAGGACTCCTTCCCTGCCGCTGGTATCACAGGGGAGCACCGCCCCTTAGCCCCTTCCTTCATGGCTTATTGGGAGCCCTTTCCCATGGAGATGGGATCTATGGGAGAGGCAAAAATGTGGCTTTGGTGGCTGCAAATTCATGGGTGGAGGTGTCTCCCATGAATTAGGTTTCCTCCCTTTATATAGCTTCTCGGATTCCAGTCACCCCATCTTGGGCTGCAGTAAATCGGGCATAGTGGGCCTGTCCGGACTCGGAATTAGCTAAATTTTATGTCCAGGACATTTATCGCGAAATTTCCAAGAATTTTGTAGTTGAAGAGTTTTCCGTTTGATGCCGTCTTCGACCCGAAACGTGACCATCTTAAAAAAGAGTTCTGAGACAGATTTCTGGAAAATCCCAATTTGACTCCAACAAGGTTTCCACTTGTATTCTTGGTAATCCCTACACATCAAAGTGTAAAACAAGAACATTATGCACTTTTGCAACTATTAGTAGGTTAGTCCAAATAAATCATAAACTTTATATAAAAAGGAGTATCAAAAGCATATTATTAAAATAAAACCATCAAAAATTATAGATACGTTATGGACATATCACCTCTCATGATGCAAATCCTGGCATGTGCTTGGTAGCTTCGTGGTAGCGACCGCAGCACAACACCATTTGCAAAAGATCTCGTCATCTAGCTATCCAGGAAGTATGCAGGCCTCATGTTCGCATCATGCATGAGCGCATCATTCATGCGCTCTAAGTGGTCTTCAAGTGAAGATTTCTCTTCCATCTTAATGGAGAGGAAATCTCCCATCAGCTCATGCTCCCATATGCACGCTTATTCCACGAAATGTGTCCTAAGATGTACCATTACCGTACGAGGGTCAAGATTACCCACAACTGGCCACAACTCATCCACCATCCCGAAACGCATCGTCACTGATATGAAGGTGGACATCTCACAACGGTAATAGCGGTCTTCCCACTGCTTTGGGCTCTCTAAGATATTGGGCTGCTGCAAATCCATCTTGTTGAGTATATAGTCGACCACATCATTCTCACTAAGGAGGACAAGGAGACGCGCAACCCATATAGAGAAGTTTGATCCGTCTAGCCTGAGCTTCTATCCATCTAACCAATCATCAACAAGGAAGGTAGCATCGGGGAGAACCATTTTCTACATTTATAATTGCAAAAGGAATTTAGACTAAGTTTATAATTAAATGAGTTAAATAATAACTCCACTAAAAACACCTATCCCTGAAAGGGTTCTAGTGATTAAACGGTCCCTTTTGCCCACATCTCCCACGATCTTCACGGCCATCAATGTGGGTGCTAGGGTGGACTTTATTGGTCGATCACATCATCCATGTGACTCATGCTTGATCTTTCGATCGCTGTGTTCTGAGACCATGTTTACACATGCTAGGCTCACCAACTCAACCTTAGTGTATTCGCTATGCAACATGGCTTACACCCACTGTATGCGAACGTAGATAGGTCTGACACCCAATCGTCATGGCCTGCCTCATACCAAAGAACTTTCTTGGTAGTGCACACTAAGGGAGAACACTTTCATTGGTATTTTAATAGGGATCATCTTATTAGGCTACCGTCGAGTATCTAATACTAGCACACAATAAGATATACAAACAATAAGCATTGAATGTAAGAGTGATGCGATATGGTTCTTCTCGCCGTGATCTTCATCCCGCGCCTCCGAATTCTGGTGCTAGGGTTCCGACACCATAGGCACCAGGGTACAGGTGCCTTCCGACGTGGTAGTCCATCACCTCCGTCACCGTCTACTACTACTTAGCAACATAAGGTAATTAATTTACCTTTCCCACAACCATATCACATCACAACGCCCCCCCCTGCAAAACAAAGATAGGCGCCTCTACTTTATCTTTGCATGTTTTACGTGGCTGAACGGACTTTCACATAAGAACCATTCTTACCTACGAACTTTCACCACAACGCTGATCAAGTAGTTGTCTATACTACACCACTTTCGGGGCCCTCCATTGCAAATGGCATACCAACTAATGCGAGAGAGACAGACACCCCCAGAGCCACTTTATACGGTACAAGCTGTATGTCAAGCGTGGACCAGTCTCGCGAATGAGCGCGTAAAGTTGGTTAGGGGCCGCTTCATCAAGCATTTATGTGGTATACACAAGTACACATGGGAGGGTAACAACTAAAAGATCAACACCCATACGCTACATCTCGTGTGTTCTACCCGTACTAGCAATACTACGCATAGATCTAGCTCTGATACCACTGTAGGGGTTCGCGTATAAAAACAATACATTTTACCCTATACCCCTGAACCCCTTTGTTGCTAGGACCTATCTATTAGTAATGCAGTAACAGGAGGAGGTTTTCGCAAACTTACCCTTGAAGACCAAAAAACATTGTCAATGCTCGAGAGAGCGTGGTTGATGTAGACGAGCCGAAGCCGACCTCATGGTCGTGATGAAGTCCTCGAGCTCTTGTGGCTCCAACGACTTCTAGTGCCTCAAATGTTGCACCTCGCAGGGAGTTACATGCATCCGGTGTCTGGCGATGACTCCCGCTTCCCCGGTCCAGCAACAGTTGTGGAAGTAGAGCTCCCGGATCCGAATCCCGCAGCGCGAGGCGCTTCCCGGTGAAGATGTTGTTGGGGTTCGCAGCATAGAAAACAAAAAATTCCTACGATGGGAACTATACGCCAAGATCTATCTACTGGATACAAGCAACGGGTCATCCATGGAGAACTTACCCTCGAATACAACAAAGCTTTGTTAACGAGTTGGGACTCGTGGATGATGTAGTTGTACACTTGCTGATCTCAAGATCGTGATGAAGTCCAACAGGTCCGGCTCCAGCACGTCCTTCAGATCTAGCTCCAGCGAGTCCAGCACCACCAAGTCCAACACCACAAAGCAGTGGTGCATCCGTGATCGCACACACGTCCGGTACCCCGATAACCTCCGTCCCTCGCTCCAGCAAAGCAGCGGAAGCAGCAACTCCTTTCCAGATAAAGCCACCGAGAACATGTATCTCGCTAATCCGAGACCATAGGGAAATAATACTAGAGGGGAGAGAGATCCTTCACGAGGAGGTGTGAGTGTGAAGGTGTGAGAGGGGGGCCTTTTATATGAGGAGGGGAGGGTACCCCTCCCCATGGCCGGTGCTTCAAGGGGTAACCCTTCACCTCCTCATTCATGTGGTGGTAACTCCCTCCACATAAATTTGCCCCTTCACATTCTCTTTTAAAGTCTCCACTTTAAATGCATTAAATTTCTCCAAATTTAATGCTCTCTCATTTAATAAAACTCTTTTATTAATTTTATTCAGAATTTTGTTAATTACTTTAATTAACAAACATTCACATAAAACCCCCTACAACATTTCAATATTATATGCAGAACCAATTTCAGCAATTTCACCCGAAACAGTTTCGGTGTCTATTGAAATAATACCAACGCTTTCTTAAATATTTATCTGAAACATATTTTCTCCAAATGGTGTCAGTATCCCTTAAGTGTGTCACCCTACGGTTCGCGAATAATGCAGACATGATCGAGACCCCTCTCAGATCAATAAGCAGAAGCGGGACCTGGAGATCCATACTGACTCCTACACATTCAACGATGACTTTTGTGATCGTGAGAACCTTTAACGGTAGTAACTAAATCCTTTGTCTTGCGATATATTACATGTCCGAGATTCGATCATCGGTATCTCCATACCTAGTTTGATCTCGTTGCCAACATGCACTCTTTTCTCGTTCCCGTGATATAACATTCTAGTGATCACATCACTTGCTTGCAAGCTATCTTAATGTGATATCACCGAGAGGGCCCAGAGTATATCTATCCTTCATCGGGATGGACAAATTCCACTCTTTATCCATGAGCCTCAACATAACACCTTTGTAGCACTGAACCCACCTTTATAGTCACCCTGTTACGGTGTGACGTTTGATGTTATCAAGCTACTCTTCCGGTGTTAACAATTAACATGATCTCATGGTATAAGGACTAAGATTACTTCGTATGATGTTATAGCAATATAAACATAATGACTTCGATCATAATGCTATACTTCAGATGAATGTTCATCACATCATTCCACCAATGTTGTGACCTTGTTATTAACAACATCCAATGTCCATGATCAGGAAACCTTGATCATCTTGTTAATCAACGAGCTAGTTTATATGAGAGGCATTACTAGAAACTTTGTATTTTGTTTATTAAACACACATGTATTAACGTTTCCAATTAATACAATTATAGCATGCAAAATAAACATTTATCATAAACATGGAATAACATAATAACCACTTTATTATTGCCTCTCGGGCATATTCCCTTCAGATGTCTCTCGTTCGTGCAGTCCGAACTTGAGACCACAGTCACAAGAGAGAGAGAATATCAATTGGAGGTCTCCCTAAAAGTGAGGAAACCTTTATTGAATATTGTGTGTTTCATTTTGGTCAAAATACCCCATTATATATAGGGGGAATCCCACCCCATGGCTAACTAGCTTAGCCATGTGGGTCCCGCGCGGGGTGCCTAGGGCCTAGCCGGCCACCTCCTCTCTCTCCTCCCTTTGCTCCTTTGCCTCATGGGCCTTTCTCCCTCCGAATTTAGCCCAATAAGGTATTTTGACGCTTTAATTGATTTTATTTTTATTAAATAATTATGAATAAATGATTAAATATATATTTAACATTCATTCACATATTATTCAATCTCCATGGCTATGTAACACCTTCCACCTCCACTCCGGACATCCTCCGGACTTACCGAAACCCTTCTGATTTTTTCTCTTCTCTTTCTTTGGTGATTCTATCGATCCTGTAAACACTCTCTAAGCATCACCAAGCCCTTAAGCATGATACCCCATGGTTCGGGAACACTCCATACATGGTCGGGATGCTCCCGGACCAATGATCAACATAGGTACCTGGATGGCCATGTGACCCATGTGCATTCCACGAAATCTTTCGTTGTTTGAACCATGAACTCATGTCTTATTCCTTTTGTCTCTCGATACTTGCATTGTCCGATATCTGCTCAATGACATCACCATGTCGGGTTCAATCTCGTTACCGACAAATGCTACTTGACTCGTTCCGACAAGTGATATCCCTGCGATCAAATCACACGTTGTGCAACTATTGGATATAACTTCTTCGAGTGGGCCCTCAAGTATCTTTCCTTCATGTGGATGGACAAATCCCGCTCTTGACGTATAATGCCTCTACTGCTCCTCTGAATACCTGAACACACCTTTATGATCACCATTTAACCGTGTGACGTTTGATGTTATCAAAGTACCCTCAGGTCACAGTGATTGATATAGCCTCACGGTCTAAGAAATAGTACACTAGGTCTATTCTAATCATCGTAACTTGAACTTCGTGACATGATCGGGTCATGATGTTTAAGTTGGGTATTAGTTCATTATCTCATTCTCAGAATAAGGTGACTCCATTTCCAACTGGCATAAATGCCACATGATCAAGAAACCGTGATCATCTGTTGACCAATGAACCAGTGACTATAGTTTCACCGGGAACCCCTAGTTGTTGATATATCACATGTGTATTGACGTTTTCCTTCAATACAGTTATAGCATGATATAAAACTTAATCATAAACTTTATGAAATATGATAATAATCCTTATTATATTCGTCTCTAGCGCATATTTCTAACAAGTGCATCAAACATTCCTTTTTAGTGAACTTGCTGAGTACGCTCGTACTTAACCGTAACTTCTTAACCCTTGCTAGATTCTAAGCCATTGAAGACGTCGTCAACACCAACTCTTGCTCAAGGAGTTACCACCAGAAGCTTAAGTTCTTCAGTAAAGTCAATAAAGTCAACATATACATCAACTGAAGACAAAGTTCCTAATAAGTTAGAAGTAGATTCTCTAGCCATAAAACCTATTTCCGTAGAGCATTGCTATAGCAGCAAATGCAAGCCAGATAGTTAGATACTAGTCTTTTAGCAAGATAGTTATAAGTTGTTATTTTTGGTTCTTCTTTGTAAGAAGTTGTTTTCTTCTTCTTTAACCTAGAGTGTTCTCTAGATCTTTTATAAAGAGTCGAGTTGTAATCTATAGTCATGACTTGGACCTGCTGTGTTTCTGTTGTATCACTATGAGGGATGTAATACTAGTGGACGATGTTTTATTGATGTTATGTCAACGATTATAGTGTACTACATCATGCAGTGGTATGCTGGGTCACTGCAGTCAGCCTGTGGGGCCCGCTACCAATGGTCACTCGGCCTGGCCCACACCGAGTGACCCACTCGGTTTCGTCCAATTAGACTATGTGCAAGATGTGAAAAAAAATTCCATATTTACGTATTAATTTTTGAAAAAATGCATTATTTTTAAAAAAATAGCCATTTTACATAGCATGCACCAAAGAGAAACCTCATTCCTCCGAGGAATTTGACAAGGCAGTATATGTTTATTTGGAAATTACATGTACATACTCTCCCATTTCAAAATTTTAACTTTGTGAAAGGAGTGTATCTAGATCTTTTTTAGTGTCTAGATTCACTACAAACCTAGATAAATCTATACGCTATAAAAGGTCTAGATACACTTCTTTTATAAAACTCAAACATCTTATATTTTAAAACGGAGGGAGTATATCATTATTTTTGGAAAATGACAACTTTTTTGAGAAGACAAATGACACATAGTTCTCCTTTTGAAACAAATATTTGTGGACTTGTTATGTGGTTCGGACCCACGCGTGAGGTTTTTTGCTTGTACCGTTTTGCCCCCTCTCCGGTCGGTTTACCTGACTCGACCAGACCAGATCAGATCGCTTTCCAGCCGGACAAAAGCCGAGCAGAAATCCCTCCCCCGTCCCCGTCCTCTCTGCTAGCTAGGTCTCGTCAGCACGAAAAAAAAAATCACACTCCCGAGCCCGCGCCGCCGCCCCCACCCGTCGCCACCGCCGGAGAGTGCCTCGAGGGCGACGGAACTCCTCACCCGCCATCTCCACAGGCCCAGGAGCGCGCAGAGACCCGTCCAGCCGCACCCCTTCTTCCCCCGGTACGGTAGCCCCCTAACCTAGCTCGCTCGGGTCGTCAGAAGCGCGCGAGCAATCGAATCTGAGTTCCCCCTCTTCTCTCCGAGACGCCGCGGAATTTAGTTGGGGATTCCGATCGGTCGCTTCAGCAGCGTACTCTATCTAGCTTATTCCTGTCCGAGATTCCGGGGGACGCTTCTCCCGTGGCGTCCGATGGATCGTGCTGCCGTATTGGTGTGCTGACTGTGTGCTTGTATGTAGGTCCTCGCTCGCTGCTGTCGGAGGATGTCGTGGTGCACCATCGAGTCTGATCCTGGTGAGCGCAATGTTCCATCTTCGCCTCGATTTTTTTTTGTTGGTTGTACTTCGGTTACATGGTCTAGCCCTCGATTACGGTCGATTATCTCATCAACATTGTTTCACTTCTGTGGGTGGCTTGTTTTGTTGGATTTGATAAGTCGAGCTGCCATGCACTTTTAGTACCTGTTGTGATTGTGAGAATCAGGACAGTAAGATAGTAAGTTTGCCGGTTTGATGGCCCGATGCTATTTGTTTGATTTGAAAGGCTTCCTCCCCTTTTGATTTCATCGTAAGTTCATAGTTTGCTCATGTAACTGATTCTACTAGGGATCCTTGATTCCTTACCTCTCATTGTACATAACTACTACCTCTGTTCCACAATATAAGCCTTTTTAGCAAGCTAAAACAGTTTTGTAAAAAGGCTTATATTATGGAACGGAGGTAGTAGTTATTAAGAAACCCCGAGTCAGTCACTGCCCACCAAATTGTATTTTTCGTGGGGAATAATCAAGTAACTAAAGTGTAAATAAAGCATCTACCCTGCTGCTAGTTTGAGTGGACCAGTGGTTGTACTAGTGCTTAAGTTAGCATCCTTTATAGACAAACCATGGGGAGCTCTCTACTTTATTATGCTTCTTACTGTCTTTGTTCTTTGCTCAGACTAACTGGTGGATACATTCTACATGTACTTGTTGGTGCAATCTTCTTGTCTCCGTTTTAAAACATTGCGTATTTATATTTTTGACCTGTGCCTGCCCACTGAATTTTATTTCTCGTGGGGAAATATCAGGTACTAAGTGTTGATAAAACATCCACCCTGCTGCTAGTTAGTAAACCGGTGGTTATAGCAGTGCTTAACTTGTCATCCTTTATCTATCAATCGTAGGGACCTCTTTCTTTACTTTGTTCTGCTAGGGTCTTTGTTCTTTGCTCAAACTAACAGTTGAATGCATTCTTTATGTACTTTGTAGTTCTTAATGCAATATCTTAAAACATCACATATGTCTGACTTGAGCCTATACTTTACAGGTGTTTTCACCGAGTTGATCCAGGAAATGCAAGTAAAAGGTGTACAGGTTAGCTTCAGGGGGGCCTTTTCTTTTCCTTGTGTGAACGTAATCTATAATATGAAACCTCTGCCGGTTATCTTCTGCTCTACCTGGAATTGTTTGGTGAGCTGTGCATTTTACGAGTCTTCTGAGTAGGTTTGTCTCCCTGCTGTTAAGAAGTTTATGATACGGAGTAACTTGATTGAGTCTGCAATTAGGAAATACCTCTGGAGCTCTGCCATATGACGTCTGTATGGTAAGCAGAGTATACATTAGCCAAGGCTTATCGTGAACTCATACTGCTACATAGATGTGCCTGGGTTTAAAGAACAATAATTTTCTAGGACAGCAGAACTTTCAGAAGAAAATATTGGGCCCATTAAAAAGGCTTTGGATATAATGAGAAGACATGATAATCCTGGCAGTCACTGGGTTTTATGTATGCATGCATGCCACTGTTAAATCAATGCAAAAGGATGGCGTCTTTGCTGAAACCTTTTTGCACAATTGCTAATCTATTTGTATGCATTCGTGTTATGATACGTCTGGAGCTAACGGAATAATGTGTAGAATCAGGGTCTTCTAGATTTTTTTATGGATATGTCTTGTATTTATCAAGGGAAAACATGCTGCTTCATTTGGTCTCTTGTGTTAACTTATCTTTTAACAGGTGGAGGAGCTTTACTCTCTTGATGTGGACTCTCTTAGTGAACTACGGTGAGAATCTTCATTGTCAGAGTCATTAGTCTCTTCTCTCTGGAAAACCGTAACATATTCTTGCTCTATACTTCTCATAGGCCAGTATATGGGTTAATTTTTCTCTTCAAGTGGATGCCTGGAGGAAATGATGAACGGGCTGTCGTCAGCGACCCAAACCCAAACCTTTTCTTTGCTCGCCAGGTTAATTCCATTTTGGCCCTTAAGCTGCCTCTGTTTAGTTATCTGCATTAAACAGTTGGTCTAATTGATTATTTTTCAGGTCATCACGAATGCATGTGCCACTCAAGCTATTCTCTCAATTCTCATGAACCGCCCAGAGATTGACATAGGTCCAGAACTATCAAATTTGAAAGAATTCACAGGAGCCTTTGCACCTGACATGAAGGGCTTGGCTATCAACAACAGCGACTCTATCCGTGCTGCCCACAACAGTTTTGCAAGGCCAGAGCCATTTGTTTCCGACGAGCAGAAAGTCGCCACTAAGGACGACGACGTGTACCATTTCATCAGCTACATACCTTTCGAGGGCGTCCTGTACGAGCTGGACGGGCTGAAGGAAGGGCCGGTCAGCCTCGGGCAGTACACCGGTGGGCCCAATGACCTCGGCTGGCTACAGATGGTGCAGCCAGTCATCCAGGAGAGGATCGAGCGCTACTCGCAGAGCGA
Source organism: Avena eriantha (assembly GCA_910589775.1). Taxonomy (NCBI): domain Eukaryota; kingdom Viridiplantae; phylum Streptophyta; class Magnoliopsida; order Poales; family Poaceae; genus Avena; species Avena eriantha. The sequence continues at coordinate 431,956,037 of OU342745.1, forward strand.
GATCAGGTTCAACCTCATGGCCATCATCAAGAACAGGAAGGATGTGTACACCGCCGAGCTAGAGGAGCTGGAGAAGAGGAGGGAGCAGATCCTGCAGGACATGAAGGCGGCCTCCGCCACTGCCACCGACGAGCCCCTGAATGGTGCGCTCGTGGAGGTGGCGTCGGCGATCGAGACCGTTGGGGAGAAGATCATCATGGAGGAGGAGAAGTTCAGGAAGTGGAAGACGGAGAACGTGCGGAGGAAGCACAACTACATCCCGTTCCTGTTCAACCTCCTCAAGGCACTGGCGGAGAAGAAGCAGCTCAAGCCGCTGGTCGAGAAGGCCAGGCAGCAGAAGGCTCCCAGCGCCAGCACGAGTTGACCACGTCTTTGTTAGAGCGCCATGGTTGGCTGTTTATCTAGTTCGTCGGAGGTTCATTGGATCTTTGCTCTCTCTCGCAATGGTGCATTATGTTGTCAGATACAGTACCTAGTCGGCAGCCTAGAGATATACTGTTACTTAAGGTTATAAAACCATGTTCTGCTTAAGTTTTCTTTTGCAGCTGTGCTGGATTATCAACTTTTTGCTGGGTACAACTGTAGAAGCAGTCGATTTAATCTCAGCACTGTTGTTTCCTAGTGAAAAATAGTCTGAAGAGGAATGATCTGCCAAAATTATACGGAGGAAATAAATTTGCTCCGTATAAAGGAAAATAGCATGCCTTGTATGACTGACATGCTGGGTGTGGTCCACACGTTCGTATGGTATTCGCTGGTACCTTGCTGTATCAATGGCATGTGGGGCCGCTGCTAGGGGCCGTGGCTCACCATCCTTGGCTTGTAAAATTGTGACCAGAACATCTCCACTCGCTCCTAGGGCCTATTTTTCCGTCCGAACGGCGAAATTTCGTCCAGTCGCGTTTTCAGGATGCTCGTTTTGTTCGGATTTGGTCCAAAATTGGTTCGGTGTTCCTAGGCCGAACCTGAGGCGCCGGGAACGGTCTAGGAACGCCGGATGGAGAGAAAACGAGGGTGGGCCAGCCCTGTCGGCCATCCTATTTCCCACCACCAGTCGCCTCTCCCGCGGCAAAGGATTCCCCCCAGCTGCCTCGGCGTCATGCTTGCGCCGGCGAAGCTCCGCCGGTTCAAGCCGAACTCGCGTCTATAGATAGGTTCGCTGCCACCGCCGCAACTTTCTCCTGCAGCCTAGGCCACCTTCGCCGCCTCTCCTTCGCCGTAGCTCGGCCACGCTTCTAGCTCCCACTACCTCGCCCGCCAAATGTTCGACGATTGGCCCGTTCGGCCATGAACTCCGACGACGAAGAGTTGTCCGTCGTGTTGCTGGGGGAAGAGAATGTCATAGCCGCCGAAGATGTAGAGCACGTGCAAATCCTCGCCTCTCTGCCACGGCTGTACATGCAGACTGCAACGCCGAAGCGTGGAGGCTCGATGAAGGGTCACCGAAAGTGCAAAGCAAGGCAGAGGGCAGAGGGCTACTGCATGCTGTACGCCGACTACTTCGCCGACGAGCCGCTCCACGAAGATGCAGTGTTTCGGCGCCGTTTCAGGATGAGCCGAAAGCTCTTCCTCGAGATCGTGCACGCCGTCCGGGAATTCGACCCCTATTTCGTGTGCAAGAAAGACTGCACCGGCATGGTTGGGTTTTCCTCACTGCAGAAGTGCACAGTGGCGATGAGGTTGCTTGCATACGGAGCGCCAGGTGACAGTGCTGATGACTGTCTTCGCATGGCTGAGTCCACCACCATCGATTGCTTGTCCTGGTTCTACAGGGCGGTGATTGCAGTGTTTGGGCCACAGTACTTGAGAACACCCACCGCTGAAGACACCGCTCGGATCCTCGCAGGCAATGAAAAAAGAGGATTCCCTGGGATGCTTGGAAGCATAAACTGCATGCATTGGCACTGGAAGAACTGTCTATTTGCATGGCAGGGGATGTATAAAGGCCACAAAGGAGGTTGCACTATGATACTTGAGGCAATTGCTACACATGATCTTTGGATCTAGCACTCCTTCTTTGGCATGGCAGGATCGAACAACGACTTCACCGTTCTCAACTCCTCAAATGTCTTTGACAAGCTTGTTGAGGGTCATGCTCCCCCGTGGACTTTGAGATCAATGGGCACCACTATAACAAGGGATACTATCTTACAGATGGCATCTATCCAAGATAGTCAACATTTGTGAAGACTATCTCAAACCCGATACTCCCCAAGCATGCTCAGTATGCCAAGGAACATGAAGCTTGCAGGAACAACGTGGAGCATGCATTTGGTGTGCTCCAACAGAGGTTTGCAGTTGTTCGGTTCCCTGCAATGACGTGATCGAAAGATTAGATGTGGAAAGTGATGAAGTGTTGTGTGACCTTACACAACATGATCATTGAGGATGAGAGAAAGGACCCAGTGAGTTTGGTCGAGCAGAACGAGCCATACTATAGACAGGGACCTCTTGCACAGCCTGATCACCAGGTGCCGCCAACCTGGGCTGCCTTCATCGCTATGCGTCAGGAGATTCGAGACCCGGCTTTGCATCAACAACTACATAATGATTTGGTTGAGCACATATGGATACGTAGGGGAAACACATAGATGCCTAGCATGAATCTGGCCGAACTAGGCCGAAATATGTTGTATTTTCATTGTTCGCCGAACTATGTTTAATTTTATACCAAACTGTGGTTAATTTCGTCCAAAACTATGCCAAATATTGCTCTGTATTCGTATTATATCGAAATATGCCAAAAACTAGACGAATTTGAGCCAAATTTGCGAAAACACGATGACCTAGGAACTCGACCTAGGAACGCGAGTGGGAAATCGGCCATTCCCAAGTCGAAACCTCCCTCCGTCCGGATTTCGGCCTGAGAACGGCCAATGAGTGGAGATGCTCTTACAGACTGATGCAACTTGTGAAAGTTTACGAGATACGTAATAAACAACAAAAAACCGTGTAAAAAAGGTTGCTTAACAATTTATGTTTGCCTCATCATAGAAGCTCTCAAAGGCCCTAGAATAAACGACGATGCTTGTTTTTCGCCTATATTCTTATGGAATATCCATCTCATACGAATTTCGAAAAGGACCGTAGATGGATAAAATAGATCGGCCTACAGTGGCTAAATTTCGTGGTAAGCAAGCAGGTAAATTATTGAAGTTTATTTAAGACAGTCCTGTGTTGGCACCGGATAAATTCCACTTTTGGCCGCTAGATATTCGCACTGATATTTGCAGTTGCGTCCATGAAAGATACTCTTTTTACAGCATCCAGGAAGTGTTTCTGTCGTAGAAAACCGAAACAATAAACAAAATCTGGGCGACGAGGACGGACAGAGAGGCGGATACGAATACGACAGCCCAGGGAGGGACGCGGATGGATAAAAGCCCAGGGCGCGCCGCAGCCAAACCCTCGGCTCAATCGTTTGATGGCGTAGGCCCACAGCGATCTACTCTGCTCCCCGTCTCTGCTCCCTCCCCCCTCCGCCCCCGCCCCCGCCTCCACCTCCGCCTCCGCCTCCGCCCGCCCTCTCCACCGCCGGCACATGGAGGCCCCGGGCTCCCCCTACGCCTCCTCGCCGGAGTCCGCCCCCAAGCGCGCCCCCCGCTCCTCCCCGCCGCCCCCGCAGGAACGCCCCGAGTCCGAGCCGGAGCCCGAACACGAAGGTAAACTGACACCCCTCTGCCTGACTTCAGCCCCGTCGTCTCCCAACATGGCGACCGCGTGTCTACGTGCTCTCCCGCTGGATCCGCGAGATCCGGGCCTCGGCGCCCCCGCTCCTCCGAGGCCGAGATCTGCCAGCACCCGCGGCGGTAGCGTGGCGTGGACGGCGGGTTTGGGATGTCCGATTCCGTGACCGTGCCTTGCACAAGCTGACCAAGGGTCATGCTTTTCCCCTCTTCTGTGCACCTCACGTGCTGCGCCTGGATGTTTAGAATACTTCGGCGCTTGTTTGTTTAGTTAATGCGCCCTGTCTTCCTTTCCTTGGCTGATACGGTGTTAACGCCTGTGCTCGAGGTTGCGTCCCGGTGATGGCCATGTATGGCTTTGTATGGATAATAAGCTTGGCATGGTTATGCTGCTTCGACTAGTGACCGTTGCTGCTTGCCTGAAGCGCCACATTAAGGCTGTTCTGGCTGTGTCATGGTAGATTGGTTCAGACCTCAAAGTAGCTGGGTGGATTATGCTGGTTCTTTCTGCTATCGGAGCTATTAAATTTATTCTGGCTGCTGGCACGATTGGGAAGGCTTTAGGTGCGCGCAGGAAAATAAGCTTTTTATAGAAACTCTACTATCCTCTACAAGCTTGTTATTTACTATCGTGTAATCATGGGTAGCTTCTGCTCCTTTGCTTCAGCAAAACTCTGACTGAACTTGTACTGGCATAGTTTTTGACTTGCAAAATAAATACCATGGCTAAACATGTAAGGCCGTTGCTATTTCTATTCACCGCTCTTGCATGATAGTTCTGAGTAAAAAAAAAGGATGTTTCTCCTCAGAGGACAAGGAGAAGCCAACGCATTTGAGGTTCCTGGTGTCTAACACAGCAGCAGGATGCATCATTGGCAAGGGTGGCTCAACTATCAATGACTTCCAGTCTCAGTCCGGGGCTCGTATTCAGTTATCGCGCAGCCATGAGTTCTTCCCTGGCACGAATGACAGAATCATCATGGTCTCTGGGCTGTTTGACGAAGTAATCAAGGCTATGGAGTTGGTTCTCGAGAAACTCTTGGCAGAGGTATATCAGTTTGTTTTGCAAATGATCATTTCTGTAGGACCTTGTTGCCATTGTTTGATAAATGATGATAATCTCCTGCAATTTTCCAGGGGGAAGAATCCAATGAAGCTGAAGCTAGGCCTAAGTTTAGACTTGTAGTTCCTAACAGCTCTTGTGGTGGAATTATTGGTAAAGGTGGAGCAACAATCAAGTATGCCTAATCAATAAACCTGCTCTAATCTCTGATACTAAGTCTTACCCACATTGCAATACTTAATTTTCAATATGCTTGTGTTATGTAATGATTCAGTTAACTGATGAAGTATATCTGAACTGATAGACGATGGTAGGAATTTTATGGATTTTTTCTTGATACTCATCTGCTTTGTCTGATTGGAATTTTATCGCATGTTTTGTCGTCGCTCTTGTATTTATTTTATTTGGTCTCTGTCTGTCTCTTGGAATGTTGAGAGTGCTTGTTTTCTCTCTCTTCAGGTCATTCATCGAAGATTCACATGCTGGAATTAAGATATCACCACAGGACATCAACTTCGTTGGTTTGCATGATAGGCTTGTTACTATCACAGGACCCTTGAACACTCAGTTGCGAGCAATATATTTGATATTGAACAAGTTGTCTGAGGATGTTCACTACCCACCTAATTTGAGTTCCCCATTTCCATATGCAGGTAAATCAAGAATTTTAACTTGCAAATTTTCCATGTTACCACATAACTACATGCTTGTTTAAATCGGGTCCCTTCTCATAGTACCTTGTACCAGTCTTCGAGGAATTCGTGTTCTGCATTAACATGATTTAGTCTTTGAGGAATTCATGTGCTGCGTTAACATGATTTTCTTTCCAAAATGAAATCGTAACTGAATGCTATGTTGACATGTACAGCTACAGATACTGCCAACCCTGATATTTATAGATGGATTAACCCTTCACATACTGCATAACCATTTTTTCTTACTCCCTCCTCCACTTCAAAATTTTCAGGCCTTGGCTTCCCAAGTTACCCTGCTGCTGTTCCTGTCGGGTATATGATTCCACAGGTGCCATATAATAATGCTGTGAACTATGGACCTAATGGTTATGGTGGTGGTGGGAGGTACCAAAATAACAAGGTAGGTGTTTGCTGCTGCATTACTCTTGCTGCTGTCCTGCATCATGTATACCCTTTTTTTGAACATCTAGTCCATCTGGGTTAATGATCTATCATGTGTTTTCTTTTGTTGTGCACTGTTTGACGGGGTAATATGTATGAGATGCTTTCTGATAGAAATACAAATTTTCAATCTTCCATAGTCGTGTAATACATTAGTAAGTGCATAGAACATTATCCTGTACAAGTCTCTGAAATTGCAAGAATGTAAATTCTGGATCACACTTTCAGACATACATTGGTTTCTGGAGAGATAGATAAGGTGTATGTTACAATTGCAACCATCTCATGAATTTATGGTGTTATATACCTGATAGTTCTTTCTGGACACTATTGGTCTTAGATAGAGCATTAAAAACAAAAATGTTATATGTGTATGACACTAAACATTTGTTTTTGGAGAAAGTGAAGCGTGTATGTTGAAACTTCTGATTGATGTGGGTGTTGCACTCCTTGATGTTTAATTTATTGTGTGCCCAGTTTTCCTGCCTTGTAATGTTTTCACATGGTATCATACATGCATAGAAATAATCTTGTAAGACTGCTTGTATGACAGAGTTTAAATTTCTTTTGTCGACCATCTGGATAATTAGTTGTTCAACTCTTTAAGGCAGCACCTTTATTTTGGCTTATTTAGTGGAAGTGTTAACCTAATATGTGTTCAAATAATTTAAACCATGGTTCTCTGGTTTTCTGTTGAAATTCTGCAGCCTGGTACACCTGTCAGGTCACCTGCTAACAATGATGCCCAAGAATCGCACACCATCGGTGTTGCTGATGAACACATTGGTGCAGTTGTAGGACGTGCAGGGAAGAACATAACAGAGATCATTCAGGTATTTTCTTGCACTGCATGCATTTGATATTATAGCAATTGCATTGGCGTTCTTTTACTGCAAATGGTCAATTACTCAAAGCCTTTTGCATATACATATGTATGCGTGCAGTATAGATATGCAGAGTTGTGCATCATATTAGCTCAAGTGACCGGATACATAATCTTGTTAGGATCTATCACCCTCTGTTATAAGTCATTGAGGTATTATTAAAAAAATGATAACTGCCATCATTTTTTAAGTTAAAAAACGAAGTAATCCATGTTTAGGGAAGATCTGCAGAACCTGTCACCGCCTCTTGCGGTAGAGTGCACCATGTTTCAGAGAAATTAACTCGTGCAGGTAGGGAGCACTATGTTTCAGGGGAATTAACTCTTGCAATTTGTTGTGAATGCAGGCTAGCGGTGCCAGGATCAAGATATCAGATAGGGGTGACTTCATAGCTGGAACATCTGATAGGTAATTTTCCATGTTACTCTGCACAGCTGCACTGGGCCGCCTTGTGACCATTCCTGTCCCAGGATCTTACACATTGCGATTCTTTCTCACTGGTGCAGGAAAGTGACGATCACTGGGTCATCTGAAGCGATCCAGGCGGCCGAGTCGATGATCATGCAGAGGGTGGCAGCCAGCTCAGAGAGGTGATGAACATCATCTCTTGAAGATGGGAGGCACCCCCTGCCGATGCCGTGGAACTGCGAACTTGTTTTTTTTTTGGTCACCTAGCTTTAGTGTTGTCAGCAAAGCTTGAGAAAATTTTAAGATGATTATTCGTGTTAGTAACCAGTTAAATTAGCTGTGTTTTCCCTCTTGGAATAGTAGCTTTATTATATATGTCAGCATATTTGACTATCCCCATAACACAAAACAAAAGCTGGTGTGCTACCTGTTTGGAGTTTTGACATTGGGAAGGTTGTTGGTTGGATCACCTGCAGCTTCGCCTGCTTAGCTATTTTGCTGTAGTTTGTTTTTACTAGAATTCAAAGAGTCGCTGGACGCGTGTCCCGTGGCAAGCGGGCCATGCGAGCTGATATAGTCAGCCTTAGGCAGCACGTCTGACAGGTGGGCCTCGGATCTCACCCAATTCCCTCCACATCAATTCCTTAATAAATACCATCGCGCCGGACTTGAGTCGAGCCCAGTCCAAATCCCCTCCACGCCTTTTACGATTAGCTTGTGTTGGGCTGTAAACGGTTCTGACTTTACACGAACAGCGACGCTGGGTGATGCACTGCTAGAAGCTCGATAAGCTAGATAGTCTGCCCGATGCATTTGAGATCCGAAGCCCCAGTTTCTGGGGATGGAGTAGAGATGCAAGTTTGGAACCGTACTCTTATTTCAGTCTAGCTCAAGTAATTGAACTAGTTTTTTTTTTTTCAAAAAGTGATGATTTGTGAAAATGTAGTTTTTTTTATTGTTGTACTAAAGAGGGTAGAGGGTACCCTAGAGGGGGCGATGCTAGCTTACGGGCGATCCCAGGCCAAACAGTACGTATTAGGAAGGTTCCTTTTTTAAGCCTATTTCCTTTTTTGAGACGATGGCATTTCCAGCCGAGCTAATTAAAATCCAACGCGGGCACTGCTTTTCCACTTATTCCTTTTTCGTGTTATCTGCTGGCCACACAGGATTCTTAATTTAGTATTGTTTGAAAATTGCCTATTCCCTTTCTGGGACAGAGGCTATTTCAGGGATATAAATGGGAGGGAATCGAAAAGAAAAGCACTTTCAAATCAAATGTGCTTACACTTAAAAAAAAGTAAAAAATGAAATACTTCCTTCGTCCAGAAATAACTGATTTAGGTTTGTCTCGATTCAAATATATCTAAACATGTTTTAGTGTGTAGATATATTCGAATATAAACAAATCCAAGTCAGTTATTTTTGGAGGGAGGGAGTACATTCATCTATTCCCTTTAATGTAATCTTGTATTTTGCCATGTTCAAACACGAAAAAATTGAATAGAGCTGGATACTTTGAAGTACTACTTCCCCGATCCAAATTAATGGGCTCAAATTTGTCTCGTCTCCATGTTCGTCGTTGTCACTACCACGCGTCGCTAGCACGCCGAACGTCCGCTCCGACTCGGCAACCCTAATCACTGCTTCACAGGGACGTATGGCTCGTCTCCGTGTCCGTCCTCGCTAGCGCGCCGAACGTCCACTCTGACTCGACAGCCCTAACTACGGCTTCACCGGGACGAACGGCTCGTCTCCGTGTCCGTCGTCGCTAGCGCGCCGAACGTCCACTCCGACTCGACAGCCCTAACCGCTGCTTCACCGGGACGCACGGCTCGTCTCCGTGTCCGTCGTCGCTAGCGCGCCGAACGTCCACTCCGACTCGACAGCCCTAACCGCTGCTTCACCGGGACGCACGGCTCGTCTCCGTGTCCGTCGTCGCTAGCGCGCCGAACGTCCACTCCGACTCGACAGCCCTAACCGCTGCTTCACCGGGACGCACGGCTCGTCTCCGTGTCCGTCGTCGCTAGCGCGCCGAACGTCCACTCTGACTCGACAGCCCTAACTGCGGCTTCACCGGGACGAACGGCTCGTCTCCGTGTCCGTCGTCGCTAGCGCGCCGAACGTCCACTCCAACTCGATAGCCCTAACCGCTGCTTCACCGGGACGCACGGCTCGTCTCCGTGTCCGTCGTCCCTAGCACGCCGAACATCCACTCCGACTCGATAGCCCTAACCGCTGCTTCACCGGGACGCACGACTCGTCTCCGTGTTCGTCGTCGCTAGCGCGCCGAACGTCCACTCCGACTCGACAGCCCTAACCGCTGCTTCACCGGGACGCACGGCTCATCTCCGTGTCCGTTGTCACTAGCGCGCCGAACGTCCACTCCGACTCGACAGCCCTAACCGCTGCTTCACCAGGACGCACGGCTCGTCTCCGTGTCCATCGTCGCTAGCGCGCCGAACGTCCACTCCGACTCGTAAGCCCTAACCGCTGCTTCATCGGGACACACGTCTCGTCTCTGTGTCCGTCGTCGCTAGCGCGCCGAATGTCCACTCCGACTCGACAGCCCTAACCGCTGCTTCACAGGGACACACGGCTCGTCTCCTTGTCCGTTGTCGCTAGCGCGCCGAACGTCCACTCCGACTCGACAGCCCTAACCGCTGCTTCACCGGGACGCACGGCTCGTTTCCGTGTCCGTCGTCGCTAGCGCGTCGAACGTCCACTCCGACTCGACAGCCGTAACCGCTGCTTCACCGGGACGCACAGCTCGTCTCCATGTCCGTCGTCGCTAGCGCGTCGAACGTCCATTCCGACTCGACAGCCCTAACCACTGCTTCACCGGGACGCACGGCTCGTCTCTGTGTCCGTCGTCGCTAGCGCGCCGAACGTCCACTCCGACTCGACAGCCCTAACCGCTGCTTCACCGGGACGCACGGCTCGTCTCCGTGTTCGTCGTCGCTAGCGCGCCGAACGTCCACTCCGACTCGACAACCCTAACCGCTGCTTCACCGGGACGCACTGCTCGTCTTCGTGTCCGTCGTCGCTAGCGCGCCGAACGTCCACTCCGACTCAACAGCCCTAACCGCTGCTTCACCGGGACGCACGGCTCGTCTCCGTGTCCGTCGTCGCTATCGCGCCGAACGTCCACTCCGACTCGACAGCCCTAACCGCTGCTTCACCGGGACGCACGGCTCGTCTCCGTGTCCATCGTCGCTAGCGCGCCGAATGTCCACTCCGACTCGACATCCCTAACTGCTGCTTCACCGGGACGCACGGCTCGTCTCCGTGTCTGTCGTCGCTAGCGCGCCGAACGTCCACTCCGACTCGACAGCCCTAACTGCTGCTTCACCAGGACGCACGGCTCGTCTCCGTGTCCGTCGTCGCTAGCGCGCCGAACGTTCACTCGGACTCGGTAGCCCTAACGCTTATGCCTGGTCAAGGGCAGTCTGGGAGCGCGAGGAGGCCGAACGCGTTCGGCATCTGCACGAGCAGGCCGAGTGCTAGGCCGCGCGCCGAGCTCGCCGTGAGCATGTCTACCAGGGCGCGTCACTCAGCGTCCTTAACGATGACGAAGACGAGGTCGGGCCCTCATCGTAGCCGTGGAGCTATGGTGACACCGGCCAGGGCAGCTCCCGGCCATGGCAGCCGCGAAGTGATGACGACGGGCCCCGGGACGTCGGATACATGTCGTTCTACCGCAACTTCGGCATGTGAACGATGCACTCGGTGTCATCGGCATTACGTAGTATTTAGTTATTTCTATGTTTTTTTTAAGTTTTTCTTAACCTATTGTAGTCAAAATTCGGGTCTATGTCCGAATTTGACACAATATATATAAAGTCGCCTATATTTTAATAAAATCTTCTATATTCGTCTAAATTTCGCCGTGTTTGTTTCAAATTTGGCAAAACGCGGGAACTCGAACTAGGAACATGAGTGAAAAACTAGCTATTTTTAGACCGAATGTTACATCTGTACGGCTCTACTAGGCCTGTGAACGCCAAACAGGTGCTCTAATAATCTGTTTAAATAAAAAGAGTAAACTTGGAGTCACCTACCACATTTGAAAACGACAACCAATCCATTACTCATGTTTCTGCGAATTGCATAATACTACAAACTCCATCCGACAGCGTAGACTGGTCTGTAGTCTTCCTTACCTTGCTCTGCTCTCCCTGATCCAGATAAAATGTAAATGCATCCAAAGTCGAACGCCCACGATGCACATACAACGCCGTTACTTTTTTCGGGAATCTGCCCATGCGTCCACGGATTTCAGAAATGGAAAAAAAAATTCGTCCGAAAAGGGAATAGCGAGGGAGAGAAAAGGGAATAGCTAGGGAGCGGCCGGAGTCGACCGCGGCCACGGTCACCCGGCAAGAAGCCGCTTCGCCCTAGAGGTTACCCATTTGGAGGAATTAAGCCGCCGCCCTTAGCTTGATTATCAAATCTACGAACGAAATATGTGTGAAGTCGTTGAAGAAACATGAGTTGTGACAAATGTGGAGGGTAAGAAGTAGATGTATTGGTTTTATCGACTGTTTGCATGCAGATAGGGTGCACCATGTTCCAGAGAAATTAACTACTACTGTATTGTATTTACTAATGCAGGCTAGTGGTGCCATGATCAAGATATCAGATAGCGGTGACTTCATAGCTGGAACATCTGACATGTTACTTTGCACAACTATAGTTGCCGAGCTTGCTAAGGAACGCTGGTGCACGCACGCACGTGCGCACACTCCTTCAAAAAAAAAAAGTGATGATCACACTAGGTCATGTGAAGTGATCCAGGCGGCCGAGTCGATGATCATGGAGAGGGTGGCAGCCAGTTCAAATAGGTGATTGACAAGATCTCCTCAAGACGGAACGAGCCCTTGCCGATGGACTGCGAACTACTCCCTCCGTTTCAAAATATAAGATGTTTTAGCTTTATGAAAGAAGTGTATCTAGACCCTTTTAGTGTGTAGGTTTACTCCAAACCTAGATGAACCTACATACTAAAATGAGTCTAGATACATTTTTTTCACAAAACTAAAACATCTTATATTTTGAAATGGAGGGAGTAGTTCTTTTCGTTCACCTAGCTTTTGTGCTATCAGCAAAGCTTGAGAAAATGTTAACATGACTACTCGTAGTAACCAGTTAAATTAGCCGTGTTTTCTTCTCAAGAGTACTCCATCCGACCTATATTAGTTGACTTGAATTTGTCAAGATATGAATATATCTAATATCAAAATGGATCGAAGGGAGTAGCATTATTATATATATGTCAACATATTTGACTATCTCTGTATAACACAGAACAAAAGCTGGCGTGCTACCTGTTTGCAGTTCTGACATTGGGCAGGTTTGTTGGTTGGATCATCTGCAGCTTCATCTGCTTAGAGCATTTCTAGCGGTACCTGTAAACACAAGAACCCTGTACTAATCCGACGAGTTAACGGTCCAGCCCTGACTACCCAGCTAGCTGTCCCCGTAAATCAGCCTAGCCAGTAAAATCTTTTTCCGCGGCATGTACTCGCGCTTGAGCCAGGCCAGTACAAATACCGACCGGAGCAGTGGGTGCGGGTCGAAACCCTCACTTCCCTCACCGCGCAAACCTAGCTCCTTGCCAGCTCTACCGTGTAGGTCCTCTACTTCGGCGAGCAATTCCTCGAGCTCCCAATGCGGATCCAGCGATGTCTCACCGACGTAGCCTATTTCGGGTCGGCGGCGGCCGCAGCTATAGCGGACGAGGCCCCCCAAGACGCCCCGCGCCAATGAACCCGTGGGAGGAGCTCGCGAACAAGCTCTGCCGCTTAGAGGGCGTGAGGAAGCGCTCGGCGTGGTGCTCGACGAACCGCGGCCTGGCGACGCCGCCGTCCCTCACGCTCTACGCCCTCACATCATACCGCACACCTCAGACGGGTTCGTCTTCTCGCGTCCCAACTCCTCCCTCTCCCCCTCTGTCGTGGAAATGGCTACAACAGTCGCTGCAGTAGGCAACGATTGATAGAATCGGGGGTGAGAGCTGGCGGCCATCTGCGGTGCGAGATAGGAGCGGATGCACATGGGTTTACCCAGGTTCGGCCCCCCGGAGGGTAAAGATCTACTCCTGCTAAATTAGATTGATGGAGAGCGAGTTACAGGGGCGGCGAGCTCGGCGTCTAAGCAGCGAGTCGCTCGAAGGGGTGTATGATGGAACGTAAGTCCTCAGAGTACCCTAGGAAGGTTTATATAGGAGGCACCTCGCTAGGGTTTACAATTTACAACCGAACAAGATATGGATTCGGAGGCTTTGACCTAATCCGGCTGGGCTTTGAATATGCTTCTAGGCCTCCAGTCTCCAATCGCCAGGCCTTCTCCTCAGTCGCATTCCAATCGCCGTCCTGCAAGCCCACTCGCCGGGCCTTTGACCCAATAGGAACGTCCTGCTGGGCATACCCCATTTGGCATATCCCTATCAGTAGTTCCCGAGGCCATCGTTGATTCAAACGCAGGTGTTCATTTGGCAGTCGGAGTATGCGAGTCCAATTTGGATGCCTAGTCGAATCGGCGATGGACTCTGCCGAAACCAAGGAAATTTTCCACCAGGTTTACGGTCGCTGCTTCAGCGAATGGACATGGCACAGTTGCAAGCGAGTCGAGTGAAGGAGTTGGATCGTCGACTTGGTCAAAACTATCCGTTGGGTAGTCCAACGGTAACTTCGGCGCAATTACCGCGGGTAACGGCTACCCCGAGATTGGCGGGTAGCACTCCTTTATAAGGGAAGTGTCAGATCAGTCCTGCAGATCCTTCCTCACGTTCTTCATTCTCGCGCATCCATTCCTCCTGTCTTCCCTCGATCCAAACTCTCCAGATCAAGCGATCTGGCTCTCTTCCTAATGGCGCCTCCGAAAGGCTCGTGGGGGAAATCTAAGTGCACCACGACGCAGCTCAGGTCCTTCGAGGACGTTGGGGGTCCTCCGCAAAGGGAATTGGCGGATCCCGCGTCTTCCGAGATCGAGCCGAAGCCGCGCGCTGGCGAGTTCATCTGTTTTCCAAGCCATTTGGAGAGGGGCTTGGGGTTCCCTACCTCATTATTCTTTCGGCAATTCTACGCATATTATGCGATTAAACTGTCAGATCTCGGCCGGCACAGCATCGAGTAGCTGGCGATCTTCGCCACCTTCTGCGAGTGCTACCTCGGCTGCAGGCCGTACTTGTCGCTGTGGCTGGAGCTTTTCCACGGCCACATCGAGCGTGAAGGGGCCGACGACCGAATCTTGGTGGCCGGAGGCGTCACCTTTCAGCTGAAGCCGAAGGTCAACTTCGTCAATCTCATGCTGCCGAAGAAGGCTGCGAGCGAGTGGAAGAAGAGCTGGTTCTACGTGAAGGAGTCCACCCCCTCCGGCGAAGTGCCATTGCCAGAATTTGTCGGGGAGAGAAGCGAGCCCCGTCGGCTGGCAACAGACAGGCTCCCCGGCGATCAAAGGATGGTTGTCGCGGAGATGATGGACCAGATGCAGAAGCTGAAGGGCCAAGGGTTGTCCTTGATCAACCTGTATAACTGATGGCTCGGGCGGCGCCTGGTTCCATTGGCGGCCCGGCCACACTGGATGTACGTGTACAGCGGGAAGAATGATCCTTTCCGGACTAGCAAGGAGTCGTGGGACGCTGAAGACTATAAGGCCGCCCTGAAGAAGATCACTGATGCGGAATTTACAACCACGTCGGCCGGGCTCGCTCCGTACGTGCCTGTGAAGAACGAAGCCCCCACAATAAGTCCTTCCTCCAAATTTATCTTCAGTCGTGATTCCCGTGGTGCAATTTGCAGCCGCATCGTATGAAACTCATTTGTGTCCACTCTCAGTTGTTCCAGGTCTGGAAGGTTGGCTCCCCCCACTCGACGAAGAGGTCCCCCAAGAGTTCGAGGAGGGTGCCATAGGAGAATCTTCTAAGGACGAAGAGGAGGAAATGGAGGTTCCTCCCCCAGCGCCCGCGGCTTGCAAGACTCGCATGCAGAAGCAGCGCGAATTCAAGGCGAGCCGTAGTCTTGAAGAGCATGAAGAAGATGACGAGATCTTGCAAGAGCATAGTTCTCGGTGAACAGCCACGCCGGTGAAGCCCGCGCACAAGTCGAAGTTGCCAGCGAAGAAGCCGACATCACCGCCCAGGTCGGCGTGGTGTTCGAGTCGGATGACGAGTCCGATGATGACGTGGCCGAGACCTCACGCAAGATCCCGGAGGGCGCGATTACGATGATGGGATCGGAGGCTGAGGGCACCGAAGCGGCGGTGGAGGTTCCTCTTGCGGTGACCGCGCCAACAACTTTAATGGCGCCAGAGCAGGAGGTAGCTGAGGCTGGCTGCAGCGTCAAAATCGTCGCGACCTTCGGGGACGGCGGCGTCTTCTGAGCCGGAGATTCCTGCGACCGCGGCTTCATCATCGAAGAAGCCCGCGGTGTTGTGGGCTTCGGATATCTTCGAGAAAGGCCCCACGCGCAAGCTATGCCCGGAGTTAGATAAGCCCGCCCACATCAGCACGGGGGTGCGTGTTCTTCCAGTCACCAAGTAAGTCCTCAGAGGTTTATTTTCCAATTGTTGGACTTATTTTTGTGTGATATCTTTGCTAGCTTTGGAGGTTTTTGTAGATCCGGCGCTAAGAAGATAGGCCGCCCTTCGGTGGCTAAAATTCCATCGAACGTCACCACGAGGGAAGGCGATCTCCCCAGGAAGAGAAAACCTGTTGCGGATGCTGTGCCTGCTGAAGACGCGAAGAAGTAGAAGGGTGAGCCCAACGAGGCTGCAGGACAAGATAGCGCCAGAGAGAGTGATGCCACCATCGGTGGCGAGGATGTGGCAGCCGCTCAATCGGAGCCAGCTGATGGGGCTCCAACGGCAGTACCGCTGGCTCTAGCAACCAGTGCCCCGCGAGGGTGTCCGTGTCATTCCCGCGCTTCATGGCGAGGGGTTTTCCGATTGTGGCGGAAACCCAATCTCCGCAGATGCCGGAGATCATCGATGAGGACGTCGGACCACGTCGCGGGCGTACCTCCTTCGTGGTCCCTACGACGGACGCCAGAGAACTTCACAATATGCTTGGCGCCGCCATTCAGGTACGTCCAGTCCTCGAGTGTCTAGTCGCTGAATTTCAGCCGTTAGGCACTGAGTTTCTTCTAATCGCCAGTCCCCAAGTGTCTAGTCACTAAATTTCAGCGGCTGGACACTGAATTTTTGTTTTTGCAGTTGCTTATTTTTCGTTTTGCTTGTAGGGCTTGCAAAGGGAGTCGGCTGACCGGCAGGCCACAAAAGAGCGTCTAGAGTGTGATCTACATGTGGCGCAGGAGGCAAACTGGCGACTCCAGGAGGCTGCCGGTGAGTACTTGTTTTAGTTGGCGATTGCGAGATGCTAATGTTGACGGAATTCTAACTGTTGTTTCTGTTCCGTGCAGATGGTCTTCCGACCGTCATTGCCAAAGCCCGGGAAGGGTATGTTCCAGCTGCCGAGCTGGACGTGGCGAATGGGCGTATCGACTCGCTTGTGAAGGAGTTGGAGGAGGCGAAAGCGGCCATGATCTCCTCTAAGGATAGAGCTAAGGCCTCAGTCGCCATGGCTGAGGAGGAGCGGAAGGATGCGGACTCCATCATCCTTGGGCTGCAGGGCGATCTCACTGCCTTGGAGAAGCACGTCACCGAACAGTGCCAGAAGCTCCTTGGTGAGTCATTTCTCTCCTTTTGATATGTGCGAAGAGTCCCTGAGTGGGTGAATTCGTGGTGGCACCAACGTCTGACGTTGCAGCTGCAATATGTCAAAGCGATCCGGTGGTGCAAACCTTCAATGCTTCGTAGTGTGTGACCGCGGTGGTGAACGCGGCCACTGCCTCGGTGTTGTGCGTCCAGACGGTTCTCCAGGGAATGTCTCCCACCGAGGTTATACCTGGGGGACTGACTGAAGTGTGGCGCTACCTGGAGGAGGTACCCGGTGTCGTAGAGTGGATGGCGCGTTTAGCTTTTAGGCACGGGGCCACCACAGTGTTGAGCCTGGGGCTCGCGCACTTCCCTGATGACTTCAACCTTGACGACATCATCAGCGGCTACCCTTCGGCGACTGACGCGGTGGAGATGTCAGAGGTGTTGAAGCTGACCGCCAAGGCTGCTCCCTTTGTTGATCGGGTCCTGGCGATGGGAGACCTGCTTCCATACTAGGAGACAGTGGTGGCGCCGGGCGACCCCGAGCCGGAACATCGCGGCCTGAAGTCGGAGCAACCCTTTTGGTCGGTGTTATTGAAGTCGCTAACGACCTACCCGACAAACCCATGGCAACCATTCATCTGGTGTAGATGCTTCTTCATCGGGGCCTGCGAAATAGATAGCTTCTCTAGGCAGTTTGTAAAATATGCCAATTGGCGACTTTTTAAATATGAACAATATTTTGTATGGGAGTAAGAGGAGTCAATCGACTCGCAATGCAAGCTTAATTGTGTGGTGTGTTTAACTATTTGTTTGAGCGAGTCCCCGAGCGCGTCCGCCCTTTAGTGGGGTATAACTCGTTTGTGTACATGTGTGTTTGCTTTGGATTTTTGTGTTGTTTGTCCCTCGTGACTTAAAGGGGCGAGTCCCCGAGTGCGAGTGGGGTTGTTTTAGGTGAGTCCCTGAGCATGTGCCTATTACGGGTTATGTGTGCGTTGTTTGTAACGCGTCTCTCCGCCTGGCTCAGAGAGCCAGTCATGTGGCGAGCCCAAGGCAGCTCTCTTACTTGGTGTGTTCCCGAGCCGCGTGAGGGTTTCTGTTTGCGAAGTCCCCGTGCGTGGTACTTAACCGTTCGAGTCGCTTTGCTCGAGGATGGGGAGGACATGTGATATCTACGCACTTCTATTCTTGTAGACAGTTGTTGGGCCTCCAAATGCAGAGGTTTGTAGAATAGCAACAAGTTTTCCCTTAAGTGGATCACCCAAGGTTTATCGAACTCAGGGAGGAAGTGGTCAAAGGTATTCCCTCTCAAGCAACCCTGCAATCAAGATACAAGAAGTCTCTTGTGTCCCCAACACACCCAATACACTTGTCAGGTGTATAGGTGCACTAGTTCGGCGAAGAGATAGTGAAATACAAGTGGTATGGATATAAGACAACGGTGCTAGAAAATAGCTTGATGGCGTGGAAGAGACTAAAAGCAAACTGAAATAAAGATGGAAGCAAGCAAACATGTAACAGATCTAGTTGCAAACGGTGTATCAATGTTTAGAAACAAGGCCTAGGGATCATACTTTCACTAGTAAACACTCTCATATACATATCTTCTCTTTATGATACTACTCTTAACTAC
Organism: Avena eriantha; assembly: GCA_910589775.1. NCBI lineage: Eukaryota > Viridiplantae > Streptophyta > Magnoliopsida > Poales > Poaceae > Avena > Avena eriantha. The sequence continues at coordinate 431,974,501 of OU342745.1, forward strand.
TCTCTGGTTAGACACTCTAATCGATGGTAAGGATATAACAACACACCTCAAAGTAAGCCTTTCCCATCTAGATAACCCCACATTGTCACCTTGAGCACTAGAGGGTTCCAACAAACACCACAATTTCATAGAAACATCCAACTCCAAATATAACTCATAACAAGTATTTGTAATCTCTAGCCTAAGTGCCACAATGGTGTGCATGCTGTCACTTTCACACACATGGGGAGAGCAGAGATCTATTAAAGCACTTGAGTAGCAAGGTAGATCTACTTGATTACAAAGCTCATGATCACAATATGATCATGCATAGAGAGAGAGATGAACACATAGCTACCGATAGAGCCCTTAGCCTCGAGAGAGAACTACTCCCTCCTCATCATGGGAATCAACAATGGTGATGGAGATCGATGGACATGGCTCCGGGGGCACTTCCCCGTCCCGGCAGGGTGCCGGAACAGAGACTTTCTGTCCCTCGAATCTCCCCTTCGATGGCGGCGGCGCTGCGGAACTTTTCATGGATTTCTGATTGACGACTTAGGGTTTATGCATCGGGAGGCTTCTTATAGTCGAAGAGGCAAGGTCGATGGATGGCCAGGGGGGCCACACCATGCCCTAGCGCAGCCTGGGGGTACCCGTGCCTGGGGGGGTGTGGCCAACCTGTGGCCCCTCTCTGACTCTCCTTCTAGCTCCATGAGTCTTCCGGGAAAATAGGAACTTTGGCTTTTGTCCCGTCCAATTCCGAGAATTTCATTTTCTGACTTCCTGGAACCAAAAACAGTAGAAAACAGGCAGATGGCACCGTGGCTCTTGTTAATAGGTTAGTCCAAGAAATCATATGAAAATTACTCCAAAGTGTGGACAAAACACAAGAAAGTAGATAAAATCAAGCATGGAACATCAAAAATTATAGATACATTTGCAACGTATCAATAGGTCGCTATGGGAAGCGAACGTCAGTCGTCTTGGCCCGGTGGGCCAGTTGAGCGGGGCGACTCTGATGGTGTCTCCAGGTTGGCGTGTTCATGGACGACACAAAGCCCGAATATCTTTAGTGCCCTTGGGTCGCACTACTTAGCCGTGTTGGTCGCTCGACCAAGGGTTGACTTTCGTAGGTAGCGTATTGCTTAATGTACGAGTGCGAGTGGCACAAGAGTATGGCGAGTGAACACAATTTGTGTGATCCAAATGAATTACATTATATATCATCTAGGTACAAGTTTGAGTTCTATGTATAGAACTTTCGGAGAAGGTTTACATTCCATGGCCTCCCGACCTGAAGTTGGCCATCGCCTCGTATGTCGATGAGGTAGTAGGCGTCGTTGCCGAGGACGCATCCTATGGCGAATGGCCCCTCCCATGGAGGGGAGAGCTTGTGCATGCCTTTCTTGTCCTAGGCCAATCGTAGGACCAAGTCGCCCTCCTGGAAGGTGAGGGTCTGGACTCAGCGGTTGTGGTAGCGGCGGAGTCCCTGCTGGTAGATGGCGGTGCGGGAGCGAGCCAGGTCGCGTGCCTCGTCGAGCTGGTCGATGTTGTCTTGGCGGGCGGTCTCATTTGTCGCCTCGACGTAGTTGGCGACTCTAGGCGAGTCGTGCTCCAGGTCTGTCGGCATCACGGCTTCGGCACCATATACCATGAAGAAGGGCGTGAACCCCGTGGAGCGGTTGACGGAGGTGCGGATCCCCCATATTATGGAGGGAAGATATTCAACCCAACATCCTGGGGCTCGCTCAAGGGGCACTTGGAGTCGTGGCTTGAGTCCTTGGAGGACGCTCCGATTGGCGCGTTATGCTTGGCCGTTTGACTCCGGGTGGGCGACTAAGGCGAGGTCGAGTCGTATGCTATGCTCCTCGCAGAATTCCGCCATGGTGCCCCTGGCGAAGTTGGTGCCGTTGTTTGTTATGATGCTGTGCGGGTAGCCGTACCGGTAGATGAGCCCGCAGAGGAACTTAGTGCCCATCTTGCCGTCGCACTTTTTGATCGGCTTGGCTTCGACCCATTTGGTGAATTTGTCGACCGCGACCAGGAGGTGGGTGAAGCCGGATGGGGCCTTCTTGAACGGGCCGACCATGTCCATGCCCCATACAGCGATTGGCCAGGTGATGGGGATGGTCTTGAGTGCCGAACCAGGGAGATGCGTCTGGTTGGCGTACTTCTAGCATCCGACGCATCGTTGGACGATGTCGGTGGCGTCGGCATGTGCGGTTAGCCAGTAGAAACCGTGCCGCATGGCCTTGGCGACCAGCGACTTGGCGCCAGCGTGATGGCCGCAGTCATCGGCGTGGATGTCCTGGAGGATCTTGCGCCCTTCTTCTGGCTGTACGCAGCGCTGGAACACACCGGTCACGCTGCGTTTGTGAAGCTCGCCGTTGATGATGACAAAGGACTTGCATCAGCGCACGATCATTCGCGCTTTCGTCTCGTTGCTTGGGAGGATCTTGTGCTCGAGGAAGTTGACATATGGTGTCGTCCAGTCGTTTGGCTCCACGATCATGGCGACTAGGGCCGGCTCAGGTTGTAGTGGTATCCCGATGTCGATCTCCTTCGGCACGGAGACCGAAGGCTTGTGGATGATGTCGAGGAAGACGCCTGCGGGTGGTGTTTGTCGAGCTGACCCAATGCAGGAGAGGGCATCTGCTTCCTCGTTCTTTCGCCTGTCGATCCACTCGACTGAATAACCATCGAAGTGTCCTCCTAGCTGGTCTACCGCTTGGCGGTATGCTATCGTTGTCAAGGAGACGGCATCGCAGGTCCCGGCAACTTGGCCGGCGACTAGATCGGAGTCACCGTAGCACCGTAAGTGGTTGATGATCATCTCTTTGGCAGCCCGCATGCCGTGAAGGAGGGCCTCGTACTCTGCCATGTTTTTGTTGGAGGGCTTGAAGTTGAGGTGGAGCACGTAGCGGAGCTTGTCTCCCTTGGGGGAGGTTAGTATGACCCTAGCCCCGGCGCCGTCGGTGTTCTTGGACCCGTCGAAGTGGAGCGACCAGTAGTGGAGGTATGGGAGCTTCACCGGCTGCTGTGCTTCTTCCCAGTCTGTGAGGAAATCATCCAGGGCTTGCAACTTGATCGCTTTCCGGGGCTCGTACTTGATGTTGTGGACGCTGATTTTGGCGGCCCACTTGGCGACTCTCCCAGTTGCCATGCGATTGCGTATTATGTCCTGCAGTGGCGCGAAGGAGACGACCGTGATTGGGTGCTCCTCGAAGTAGTGTGGGAGTCGCCGTTGAGCTCGGAATACCGCGTATACCAGTTTCTGGTACTATGGGTAGCGCTGTCTTGAGTCCATCAGGACTTCACTGATGTAGTAGACATGGCGTTGTACGGGGCGTTCCTTGCCCTCCTCTGGTCGTTCGACGACCATCACTGTGCTGACGACTTGAGTGGAGGCTGCCACATAGACGAGCATTGACTCTTTGTCGATTGGGGCAGCTAGGAGTGGAGCCACGAGTAGCACTTCCTTGAGTGCTTTGAGTGCGTTGTCTGCCTCCGTGTCCCATTGGAATGTGGGGTTCTTCCGCATCAGGCGGTAGAGGGGCATTGCCTTCTCACCGAGCCAAGGGATGAAGCGACTGAGAGCCGCGACTCGCCCGGCCAACTTTTGGACGTCACACAGGCACTTGGGTTTCCCGAGTCGCGCGATGGTGTCGATCTTGGGGGGGGGGGGGGGGGTTGGCCTCGATGCCTCGTTTGGAGACCACGTATCCCAGGAGTTGTCCAGTGGGGACACCGAAGGTGCATTTCCCTGGGTTGAGCTTGATGTTGTACCTCCACAGGTTTGCAAAGGTTTCGGCCAGGTCGGCGAGCAGGTCGTCCTGGCGGGTGGATTTTACCACCACGTCGTTGATATAGACGTGTATGTTGCGGCCAATTTGGCTCGCGAGGCACTCCTGCATGCACCTTTGGTAGGTTGCGCCGGCGTTCTTGAGGCTGAACGTCATGGCCGTGTAGCAGAAGGCGCTGAATGGCGTGATGAAGCCGTCTTCTCCTCATCCTCGACCGCCATTTTGATCTGGTTGTAGCCAGAATACGCGTCAAGGAAGCACAGCGACTCCAATCCCACGGTCGAGTCGATGATCTGATCGATGCGCGGTAGGACGAACTCCTCCTTCGGGCAGGCGTTGTTGAGGTTGGTGTAATCGATACACATTCTCCACGTGTTGTTCTTTTTCAGAACCAGGACTGGGTTTGCCAGTCACTTGGAGTATTTGATTGACCGAATTAAGCCTGCGGCTAGCAGGCGCTGTACTTCTTCGGCGATTGCTCGGCGGCGCTCTTCATTGAAGGGCTGCAGCAACGCACTTTGGGGTCAGCGTTGAGTTTGTGCTCAGCGAGTTCCCTCGGGACACCGGGCATGTCAGATGGTTTCCATGCGAAGATGTTGCGATTCTCACGGAGGAACCCGATGAGCGCGCTTTCCTATGAGGGGCTCATGTGCGCCCCAATGGTGACCGTCTAGCTGGAGTCGCCCGGTACGAGCTCGACGGTGCGGGTGTGTGTGGTCGCCTCGAATGTGGAGCTCGTGGCGGTTGGCTTCTTCAGGATGGTAGGGTCGTCCTTGTTGATGTTGCCCGCGTATTTCGCGAGCTCCTCTGCGTGGTCAGTCTCCACGGTGATGACGACGTCAGCGAATTCAGCGCCTTTGTCTTCGCATTCCACGGCTATATCGGGGTCGCCGTGGACGGTGATCATGCGGCTTGGCCCTGGAAGCTTCATCATGTTGTAGGCGTAATAGGGGGCCGCCATGAATTTTGCAAACGTTTGGCGTCCCTGGACGTAGTGGTAGGGGCTGCGGAAGTTCACCAGCTCGAACTCGATCCGCTCTGTGCGGTAGTTTGCTGGTGTGCCGAAGGTGACAAGCAGGGTTACTTTTCCGATCGGGTACGCCTTCTGACCGGGGACGATGCCATGGTAGGTTGTCAGGGTCGGCTTGATTGCTGATTCTGGGAGCTGGAGCCTCTTGAACGTGTCCAGGTACATGATGTTGATGAAGCTCCCGCCATCCATCAGTGTCTTGGGCAGCCAGTAGTCGGCCACTTTGGGCCTGACCACCAGGGCGACTCGCCCTAGGTACTCGATCTTTGGTGCGTGGTCTTGGCGACTCTAGGTGATGCTTTGCTCAAACTAGTTGAGGAAGCGCGGGATATCGACCTGTGTCACCGCATTGACGGCGACTGCGCGGGCGAGAACTTTCCTCTCGCGCTTGGTGCCGAGCCCGGTGAAGGTGTGGAGTGATCTGACGGCGTTACCGAAGTTGCCGGCGTTTCCATTATCCCGTGGCTAGTTGTTGTTGGGGTCATCTCGTGCCCGCCTTGATTTTTCGATCTCCTTGAGGGAGTGGCAGTCGGCGGTAGTGTGGGTGGCGGGCTTGCCCTCCATGCTGTGGTAGACGTAGGTTGGTTGAGTAGGGCGGTGGGGTCGAATTTCGGCCTCGCCGCGTTGTTGGCGCGGTAGTTTCCGCTGTCGCGGTAGTTTCCTCTGTCACGACGGAAGTTCTTTGGGTCCCGTTGGCCATAGCCGGCATTGGCGATGAAGTTGACTCGCCCGTCACCGCGGCGCTTGCCGGTGATGCGAGTGTTGCTGTAGCGCATATCGCGTTGTCGCCCGCTGTCGTGGGCGCTGAAGCGATGTCTTCCCCCTGACTTGTCGTCGGAGTCCTGGTTGGGGTCCTCCTCCGCGTAGCGTTTGGCGATCTCGAGGAGGTCGGGTATGTTGTCGAGCGTCCGGTAGACCCTCTTGATCTGGGCTACCAAGGGTTCGTACCGGCACGTGTTTTTGAAGCAGTGTATTGCTGTGTCTGGGTGGATGCCAGAGGCGTTGATCCATAGCTCCTGCCACCTTTGGATCTAGTAGCGGGTCGACTCGCATTGTCCCTGGATGCATCATTCCAGGTCCTCGATGGTGGTGGCGCGGGTGTAGGAGCCTTCAAAGTGCCTGACAAAGGCGTCCCGCATCTCCTCCCACGAGTCGATGCTATCGGCGGGGAGGGTGTTGATCCATTGCCGGGTCACACCCTCCATCATCGGGGGAGGTAGCGAGCGGCTAGCAGGTCGGTGTGGCCGGCGATTCCCATCGCCATGAGGTATGTGTCCAGCCAGACCGCTGGATCGTACGTCGGATCATACTTCGATCTTCTTGGGCGCCTTGAAGTTGATGGGGTACTTCTCTCCTCGGATCATAGGTCCGAAGCACTGGGGGGCGACTCAGCTAAGCCAGCCCCTGGGTTCGGGCTCGCCGCGGTTAGTGAGGGTGTGCCTCAAGTCGTTGGGCTAGCGCGCCCGCCAAGCCTGGTTGTTGACGATGTGCGTTCGGGCATCGATGGGTTGCCCGTTGGCGGCGACTGTGTTGTTCACCGGTCGCGGCTCGTTGGTGGAGAGCGCGGGGTTGGTGGCCCGTGGCTGGTTCGCTAGGGGCTGCGGTGGTGGGCAGGTCACGGCGTTGGCGACGGTTGGGTGACCGCTTGAGGCCGCCCTGCTTGCCGAGGAGCGGGAATACATCCGTCCCTGCGGGTCGACTCCCGCGGCTTGCTGCTCAACGACCCTGGTGAGTAGGGCCATGGCGTACTGGATTTGCAGCGCGCCTTCTCCTTGGACATCGAGGTTTGCGACTACAACGTTGGCCGCGACGACATTGTCCATCAGGGTGGAGTACAGTGGGAGTCCGTTGGCGTCACGGGCCTGTGGCGAGATTATGATCCGTGGCTGGTCCGGCCGGGACGTGCGACCAATGGGTGGTGGCGGGACCCCAGTCGCTGGTGCGCCGGGTGGTGGTCAATTGTTGTCGCCTGGTGGTGCGTTCTCGCAGTACTCGCGTTCAGCTGCGTGTGCAGGGTCGCTCTCGTCGTTGAAGTTTAGGACGCGGCCTTGGACGTTGGAGTTCAGGCAGGTCCTGATGCGGCGCTGGTGATAGAGCGACAACTCCTGCGTCGTTGCTCGCTCGAGGCAGAATTTCTCGCGCTCGGCTAGCTCCTTGCGCTGCACCTCCTCTAGTCGCAGGCGGGCTTCCTCCACCTCCGTGGCCATCGTTGTTGGAGGGATTGGTGTGGAGAATGGATCTGGCGGGGCAACCGTGCTGCCCACCATGTAGATCACGTTAAAGCGATTGGATCTGGCGCGGAAGTCCTCGGGGGACTCCGAGCCGGAGTCGGAATCGAAGATCCCGAGGATTGAGGAGTCCTCGAAGTCCTCAGGGTTGGAGACCTGCGTGATGGAGTCCTCCCATGATGCTACGGTGATGGATCCGTCGACCGAGGCAAGGGTCGCGGAGTCGGCGTCGTCATGGAGGGCCACGTCGTCCGCGAGGGTGTTGGTCTCGGCCGCGTTGATGGCGGCCGAGTCGTACTCGGAGGTGAGGCTCTTGATGGATCAGACCTGCTCCTCCGAGAGAAGATCGCGGCGTGGCGGTGATCCACCGACGATCACTGTCGCCGTCGGGTCGACTGCGCCGGTGAAGCCAACGAATAGGTTGATGGAGCCAACCGGCATTATCGCGCTGGGGTGACCGGGCGCGACGCCGGGATGTAGCTGCTGGGCAGGATCTGTAAGATCCCGCCGATGGCGATCATGCGGCTAGTGGCGATCGACCGGTCGATCGGCGAGTAGGGTCTCGCCGCAGAACTCAGGTCAGTCCGGCTAGGCCCCACGGTGGGCGCCACTGTCGTGGAAATGGCCACGGCAGTCGCTGCAGTAGGCAGCGATTGATAGAATCAGGGGCGAGAGCTGGTGGCCATCTGCGGTGCGAGATGGGGGCGGATGCAAATGGGTTTACCCAGGTTCGCCCCCGGAGGGTAAAGACCTACTCATGCTAAATTAGATTGATGGAGAGCGAGTTATAGGGGCGACAAGCTCGGCGTCTAAGCAATGAGTCGCTCGAAGGGGTGTATGATGGAACGTAAGTTCTCAGAGTACCCTAGGGAGGTTTATATAGGAGGCACCTCGCTAGGGTTTACAATTTACAACCGAACAAAATATGGATTCGAAGGCTTTGACCTAATCCGACTGGGCTTTGAGTACGCTTCTGGGCCTCCAGTCTCCAATCGTCAGGCCTTCTCCTCAGTCGCATTCCAGTCGCCGTCCTGCAGGCCCACTCGCCAGGCCTTTGACCCAATCGGAACGTCCTGCTGGACATACCCCGTTTGGCATATCCCCATCATCCTCTCTCCGACTCCGACTCCGACATTGACGAATGGAGCTCGCCGTCCCCTCCTCGCTCCTCAGTTGTCGGACGCACCGACTACGCCATGGAAAAGGACGATGAGGTCATCGCCTCCGACATGATGCATGACTCATGAGGAGGCCCTCCATGAGCGCGAAGCGGAGATCCTCCGCGAGCAAGCGCAGAGCCGTGGCACTCGTCGAGGCGCACCAAGCGAGGGAAAGGGCGGCGCGGGCAACGCGCTCTGGCGTCGTCAAGCTCGAGGCATCCAAACTCATCGACCTTATCGAGTAGATGCACAGTCGCAGCTGCGTCGCCGCTCCCGTTAGCTCTCCGGAGCTCTATTTTGGTAGATTGGGAGCGGCAGACCTCCAGTACCGGAGGCGAAGTAGCTATGCGCAGCTTTTGATGTGTTGCTACTATATGTAAACGTTGTGTAATCTAAGCATGTTCGACCGCGTCGGTTAAATAAGCAGTTTACGTTTACAGTTTACTGCGAGCGATTCGTAACCTACATTTTGCGTTTTCAGTAGACTCAGTCCTTTTACAGGTACGGCTAGAGATGCTCTTAGCTATCTGGCTGTAGTTTTTTTTAAAGTTCAAAGAGTCGCTGGACGTGCTTTCGCTGGCAGGTGGCCCAATGCAAGCGCAAGCCACCGAGTCTGACAGCTGGGTCTCGGATCTCATCCAATCCGCTCCACACTTTCTCAATATAGTACTAGTAGATACGATCGCACCGGAGTCGATCGAGTCGAACCCAGTCCAAACCCCAGGTTCTAGAACCCACCCGACCCGACCCACCATTCCGGGACCAGGAGCGACCATGGCCAAGCCTCGCGCCGGCTCTACCGCCCGCCCCGGCGCCGCCGCCGCTCGCGCGTCCCCGGCGCCCACGTCGTCGGACCCGAATCTCCCCACCCCGACCTCCATCCCCCGCGCCGACCTCTCCTCGTCTTCCGTCGCCAAGGCCGCCTTCGCCTCCGCCAACCGCAGCTCCGTGGGCTCGTCGTCCTCCGCTTCCGCCACGGACCTCCCCGCGCCCGCCGCCAGCCAGTTCAGCTCCGTCGCCAAGGTAAACCCCCACAAACCCGACCGACCGCACCTCCCCTTAAAGCGCCTGCACCTCCTCATCCGTGACCTTCTCTGCCTTTTGCGTGCTCGACAGGAGGTCGGCAAGCGCCTGGCCTACGAGGACGAGGACGACTACGCCTTACCCACCGCCGCCTCCAGGGTGCAGGCGGACCTCGCGCCCGAGGGCCTCCCCGATCTCGCGCCGCTGCTCGAGCTCCCCGACCCCGACTACGACGCCTCCTCCTCCTCCACCGTCGTCTCCGCCGCCGCAGCTTTCGCGGCGACCGCTACCGCCGACTCCACCGTCACCCAGGTGAGTGTGGCTCCCAGCTCGATCCCGATTTGTGCAACTCCTCCAGTTCCGATTAGTTGGTGTCTGAAATGTTGGAGTCCGCGCTCGGCTGTCCTGATTCCGTTCAATTCGAGTTCGAGTTGCATGTGCTAGTTCTAGTGTTCAGTTAAGTTTGCCGATGGAATTTGTGCAGCCTGCCTCTCGATTTGTGCAGCTTGCCTCAGCCTCTCGATCGAGTTCCTGATGCTGTTCCGATTGAAATCGTTGTATGACTTGTTGTCTGGGATTCAAATTTTGTGTTATGCGTCTCCGCGAATCTGTAAGTTCCGATCGCACTGAAGAAAACACGCCGGTGTTCTATTTCTGTCAATGCAGGTCGCAGCTCGGACCGCCGCCGCCGTCGCGGACGCCGACGGTTCCGTCCTCACGGAGATGGAGCTCGTCCTCGCGGAGCTGCACCACGCCGGCGGCCTCACCCCGCGCTCCAAGCGCCTCCTCGCCGCGCTTGCCGAGACCGCCTCCGCCGAGCTCAGCTACAACCCGACTGCCGCCGCTCTCAGCATCCGCCGCGCGGCCTTCTGGAGGAAGGTGCGCGTCGGGATCCTCGCGGCGACGGTCTTCTCCGTGGCCGCCATGGACGTCGCCCTCGCCGTCGCGCTCTACGGCGCCCGCCACGGCAACGGCCTCCACGGCAACGTGCAGCCCCCCACCTGATGCATGCTAGTTCTAAAAAAAAAAAAACCTGATGCATGCTGCTCGTCGTCTTCGTCGATCTCCGTGGTTTCGATCTTCTTCGCCACAGTTGCTCTACTGGTTTTGCTGCATCGTGATGTTTTAATTACATAGTAGAACCGAGGAGGAAGAAAAGGATGTAATTAATTTGCTCTACTTACATTAAGTGGTTAGTAGTACATTTTGATCAAGATTTAGCTTGGCTGGGTTTTGCTTCAGCAGGAGGAGCATGTGGAAATTCGGTGTCATGCATTATTATTTACCGGTGCTAAGTTGCAAAGTGTAAAATCAACACCGGTTGTTGCAGTGAGATCAACACATTAATCTCTATTTTAACATGCCTCCTCTACAAAGTGCATTCATTTAGTCATATGACCGCATTGATTAACTATACCACGAAGATTTCATTTACATGTTAGGAAAAATGTGCAAGCATATATAATAGCACCAAAGAAAAACAATAGACATATATGTAATTTTGTTATATATACAACGACCAAGCATTCATACTAATCATATCCAAATCACTATTTAAATGTCCATGTGAGAATGGGCGAGGCGTGGAGGCATGGAGCAGCAGCGCTGGATGGGGCGGGCGACGGCCGCCAGCGAGAAACCCTAGCACGTAGATCGAACTGCACTGTTTAAGGCGTTTTACATGGTGTGATGGGGCATCATCCATAGGTGAATCTGGCGGTGGGGCACCTGAGGATCGACTCCTATCTCTCTGATATAAGAATGTGGTCCTCGGTCTACCTAGTAAAAATCCACCAGGAGCCACACCACTCGCGACAGTGTAGGATTTTGCCGAGAGTAACCGCGGGTTGAGCCACGGTGGAAGTACATCAAGGGATTTCTGGTTCATATATCGGCGAGAAAGTGGAAAGCCTTTATTACACGGAAATGCTAATTGCCGCCCGCTGCGGCTCGCGCCGCACATGAGCATTCCCTTGTTGGGCTGGCCCATTCCGCCGCGGATGATGATTTTTCTTTCTTTTTCTTTTTCTCTGTTCTATTTTTTCCTTTTTCTATTTTTTCTATTTATTTTTCTTTTTTACTTTGCTTTTTTACTGTTACTCGAAAAATGTTCATTATATTTTGGATTTTTAATTGGTTCATGATCTTTTAAATTGGTTCATTATTTTTTTAAATTGGTTCATGATTTTTAGAAATTGGTTCATGGTTTTTAAAAATTTGTTCATAATTTTTGAAATTTGGTTTTTTTAAATTTTGGTTCATGAGTTTTTGAAAAATGTTCATGAATTTTCAAAAATAACATGATTTTTGAAATTTTTGTTCATGAATTTCGAATTTCTGTTCATAATTTTTGGAAATCTTCAGAAATATTCGAGCACTGCTTTTTAAACATAATTATAAAAAATGGCCATAATTTAAAATAAGTTTTAGAAAAAAACAGAAAAGGTGCCGAACACGGCCAGCGCCATGTCGAGCTGCGATTAGCACCTTGTTTTCTTACAGAGAGGAAAGAGAAACATTGTTGTGTCGCTGAGCCAAATCTAAGTGGGACCTAGTGGCAGTGTAGGAGCCGAAGGAGATCAGGTTATTGATTTACGCGATGAAGGACTTGCTAGCAGGGTAGGCAACCGAACATATCAGTTAGTATGAAAAAATAGGCCCACATGACAGTGTCATGGTAGTGGTAGATTCCCTCACAATGCTTGCATGTAACCAAAAGTTAAGTCTATAAATTATTCTTGAATTCTTCATTGTTCTCTAAAATATTGGAAAGGCTTATTTCTATTGGTTTGAGCTGATTTCTTTTTTTAGAGAAAAACGCCAAAATGGTATATCAACTTGCCGCACATCAAGTCATCAACTCGCGAAAACGCAAAAATGGGGCAGGAACTTGCCGTGCACGAGCGTTTTGGCCACTTTGTCACGCCAAATTGATTCGGGGGGCAATTCCCAAAAAAATTGTCTGTCACGTCAACAAACTAATAGTTGTCGTGACTGAGTGGCCAAAACGCTTGTGCACGGCAAGTTCCTAGCTCGTTTTTGTGTTTTCGCGAGTTGGTGACCAGAACACTCATGCACGACAAATTGATAGACCATTTTAGGTTTTTTCCTTTTTTTTGACTATAAGGTTTGGGCCGAATTGTGGGTTCGAAGTTCAAATATGGTTCAATGAGTTGTAGAAAGGCTGGAACAAAAGCTTCTGCAATTTTGTGGAAGGCTCATTTTTGTGCGTTTTGTTAGAGTATTGTAGGTATAGAATTGTTACTGTAGTTTAAGATAGTTAGGATAAGCTAATTTGACTTGTACTCCAAGATGATTTTATGTACGCCTATACATACTCGTCCATGAGTCTGAATAATATATCCATCATATTCCGCCAATCTCTCCTCTTCTATTGTTCTACACTTTTAGATTAAGTTGGAAAACAAAGTTCATAAAGGGTTTCTTCAATTTGTAATATTTCAAAAAATAAGAACCGATAAACATTGGGTTGCAATTCCATGTCCACACCACACAATGTCTAGGAGATTGGATTTGCATTTTTTCTTCTAATTATGCCATAGTGAAAACAGATGAATATTTCAAATTGGTTTGAGCCGACAGAAAATTTCTTACGAAATCTTATGGAAAAATATCTCAATTTATAGGAAATCATAAGAAGTCTTGGTGTAAAGAGTTCAAATTTTTAAACAAGTTTACAATTACCTGGCGCAACCTGCCATGAACTGAAACCATTTATAAGGATCTGATGAGATAAAACGGTATGCACTTATGCCGCCAGGGAGAGGCGACGGGAAGAGAGAAAATCCACCTAGGGTTCTGCACCCTCGCCAGCGATGTCGCTGGTCCGTTGCACCTCCGTTGGCCTTAGGGCCTCGGAGGTGTGGCGGACCACGACCTCTCGCCAGCGGGAGGTTTTTCGTTCTTTGTTTCGTCTGTTTTCTAGTGTCTTTTTCGGGATGTTGAGGCGACAACTACGTCCTGGGGTCCTCACCGCTCTATCCTCGCTTCGGTGGTGTATCTAGCGTCGACGGAGGACGCGTGGAGTCGTTTGTCCGGCGGATCTCCTGAGATTCTGTCCGTTGTCGTGTTCGTCGGTTTGTTTTCAGATCAGTGTACTCCGATCTACGAATATCATCATTGACGATGGTTGCTACTCTAGTATGCTGGTCCTTTGTGGCCCTACCACGGCGACTTCCCGTCTGTCTATTACAACAAACTCTACTACGACAAGCTTTCCCTGGCTCCGGTGATGGAGGGGCGAGGACGACGCACGCACCTTCGGCTTGTGCTAGTGTTTATAGTCGTCGCTAGGTGGTCTAATGATCTATTTATAATTTTATTACTTTTAGTTCTCTTCGTACTACAGTCGACGATTATTAATAGATCGATGGAATAAGAAGTGAAACCATTTACAAATACTAGTGCAAAATGAAATAGTTGACGGTCTACGTGCTGCAACTGCAAAGCGCAATTTTATACTGAAGAAAAGCAAATCCTTACTGCGCCGTCCTCCTCCCACGCTCCGTCCCGGCCGCCGCCGACAACAGAGACGACCGTGGAGTTCTTGCCGCCGGGGAAGGAGCAGCCAAGGTCAGCCAGTGCTCCGCCCTTCTCCTACCTACATTCTTGTTTATCTCCGCCGCTCCGGTCCGGCGAAGCTAACTAAACGCGGGCGCTGCTCCTTTTGGTTCATTCCGCCGGTACAGGGTCAGTGGGTCAGGATGAAAGAGAAGGGTTCGGAGCCGCATGCCCATGGCGCCGCCGCCGCCACCACCGCCGTCCCTCCTCCTAGGTACCTACGTCGCATCAATCTCCTGGCAGCCGCTGCCGTTGCGCCGGGCGCTACCTGCCAATTAGAGTAATTTTCTTCTGACCTTCTGGGTTGGATTTGGATGATTGTGACGTATGGAACTGGGAATGGGGGTTAGGGTTTTAGATTATGTGCGCCACCCAAAATAACAGAATCACACCCTGCTTGTCTGTTCCAAGTCCGTGGTAAATCATTAGGAAAGATTGTGTTTCCTGTGGACACTAAAAATAAATCGATCAATCTGCACTCCCATTGATCAACTTACTACTGGTCTCTGCATATATGTAACTAATTGCAGATAACAAATTTTATACTAGAGTGCTGCTAGGAGTTGAACATGGATCTGCTGCTGCAAATCGTGTTAGTGCACTGGAGAAGGCGATTGCAGGTTTCGCCCAAAGGGAAGCTGAGGTGGTGGCCAAATCCAAAGTTGGGGACTAGCTTTGTTTCTCTTGGCGAGGCCTTTGAATTCTACAACATTCATTCCTTGGAATGAGGGTTCGGAACTATGTATGGAGAGAGTACTCTGGATCCTAAAGGAACTAAATGCATTCAGCAGTTTGTTTGCGCGTGTGAGGTATGACATTTACCCCCCTCCCATATCGCTTCTTTAGCGTGCATCTGCCCACTCCTCATCCTATATAAGAACCTCTAGGCTCTAGGCAAACTCCTCCATTCGGGTTGAACCATTTTCTTTGTTTGACTAGAATAAATAAAATATCTTGGCAGGATTTCTCAAATATATCTTTCCGGTGGCTTGTAGGTACGGGGAGGAGTACCCATAGGGGACTACGGATACTATTCTGATTTTGATTTTTTCTGTTATTGATCTCAACTCTGCACCAAAACTCTGAAATCATTATGGTCTACAGGGGAAACCAACAAAGTAGAACAATCCACCCCTCAGCTGTGAATGCACGGCATGTATTCGTTTGTTGAGATCTTGAGACGGTGGATGGTATGTGTGCATACATCAAATCGGGCACAATCATGCACTTTCCAAGGCGTGTAAAGAGAAGTTATCCTGGCGGTCTCATACTAGTATTGGCAAGAACACGAGGGGCTTGATGCACCAAATAAGGGAAACAATGTGCCGCACTTTGATAAAATTGGAGCGAAGAATCCATAGTATTATGATTTTAGGAACACCATGGAAACCTTTACCAGGATTAAAGTAAAGGATCCATTGTTTCATTACACTTTTCAGGTTGATAATGACTGTGGAGTAACGACAGTACTCTGGACCAGTGACCAGAGCTGCAATCACTACCACTACTTCAGCGATGTGATTACCTTCGAAACCACCTACCAATCGAAACATGTATGAAACACCATTCAGCCTTTTTGTTGGAGTTAACAACAACTTCGAGACCATATTGCTTGGCGGGGTGCTGATGACAGATGAGAAAGTAGATAGCTTCAAATGGGTGTTCAGTCAGTTTTTCCAATTAATGGGTGGGGAATACCCCCAAACTGTACTAACCGGTCAGATTACTTCTGTACACATTTTTCCATACCCAACTTTTTTTTTGCAGCGCACCCATCTAACTTATTTTATTTAAAATCTTGTAGATCGATGCGGGGAAACTGAGGATGCCATATTGGATGTACTGCCATCCACCACACACATATGGTGCAAGTGGCAGGTCCTTGGCCAGGCAAAGGATTTCCTTGGTTCTCATTACACAAAAATGAGTATGTTCTTATATTAAAAAAAATTTAGTATGTTCTGAGCGGAGTTGCACAGAATTCTGAATGACTTGTTGACGACTGATGAGTTTCAGAGAGCATGGGAGATGCTGCTAGAGAAGTATATGTTGGAGAATAACCTATTTCTGATGCAAATCTATAAGGTGTGGCACAAGTGGGTTAATGCATACTTCAGCGGCACATTCTGTGCTAAACAGCCTAGCACACAAAAGAGTGAGAGTGTGAAACACTTGATGAAAGATTATGTTTCACGGGATTGCTCAATGGATATTTTTGTTAAACAATACGAGAAACTGCGATCCGATCGAGGCCCTGAAGATGATTTTGAGGAGAAGAGTACTAGTATATGGGCATTCAAGACTAGCTAAGACTAAGGATGAAACATTGTTTTTTTGTTCAGGATGAGGTCATTCTGAGGACAAATCTGCCAATAGAGAAGCATGCCGGCGAGATGTACACAAGAGCGGTGTATGGACTGTTTGTACAAACCATATTTGAATCTGAACCTTACATAGTGTAGGCAGTAATCCCTAGTTTGAAGTACATAGCAAGACTTCCCAACAATGAAACTAGAGAGAAATGGTCTAGGGTGGAATATGAGGTCAATTTCAGAGAAGACGGTGAAGTGCTCATGTGCGTGTGTAAGCAATTTGAGCATACGGGGATGCTCTGCTGCCATGCCGTTAAGGTAACAGTTCATTCTCTATTCCATCCATTGTTACTGTAGTATTCCTCCTGCTCCTGCCATCTATATTCATACTTCATTACCCTGAGGTTCCAATTTTCAGGTGATGATCCACCTGGGAATGCATGAGATACAAAGGTCCCATGTCGTGCCACGGTGGACAGTCGAGCCGCTACGCTGTCGGGTGCATCACGGTCATTCACAGACAGACAGTTGCTGGCGATGCAGGCGATTTGCACTGTATGACAAGGGGATAGAGGTAATACGGCGTGCTTCTCGTGATGATCGGTCCGTCGAGATCCTCATGAAGCATATGGATCGAATGCAAGAAATTGTGTCCCAGATGCCTGATGACTGAAGTTTGTCTGATGCCTGCAATGCTTGGAGCAAGGAAACCGAGGAAAGGATTCTGAACTCTGTTAGATGCAACATGTTAAGATGTGTCAGCAGGCTCTTGTTCCTTTTTGTTTCTCCTGGGAACTCTGAACTTGTCTTCGTATGGAACAGTAGTATTTTATATGTTATCCATTGACGTGATTACATTTGAAGGAAATAAATTGCATAGGTTGTTCAATTTAGTCCGTCTATTCGAGACACGCTACATGGATTCAGTTAAGCAGTATCGTGATTCAGAGAGCTTCAACTGGTTTCTGTACGTCGTGAACAGGCCATTAGATGTTTTCGGTTCACTTTGTGAACAGTTTCAGTAAGTGTCCAATTTCTTGTGCCTCTCCAGTTCAGATGTTTAGTTTGCACCCATCATCTGCCTAACACAAACTGATCAGAAACTTGTGAGTTATTCTAGTTTAGGACACATGGTTAGAATGGTATTTTTTGTAGCTTATATGCAACAGTAAAACCCATCGAAAGGGTGGTAACCATGCCTACAAGCCATTGTGATTGCTTCGAGGCATCTTACGAATGAAAACCATCTCTCTGCTACAAGCAAGCCAGCCCAATGACACTTGTAACTGATGGGCATTAACACAGTTTCCAGTAAATGGAACTTACCGTCTAGGGTTAATTAGATATATACCAGAAATTGGAGTGGCATATATCTAATTAACCCAACCGTCTATGTCCACGTTATCAGTTTATTCTTCTATTAAAATTAGTTACGTGCCCTTGCTTTCTATCATTTGATCACTAGATTGGATAGTTTGTTGCGAGTTGATTTGGAGACATAAGGGTTGCAGGTATCATGGCTACGTACCTTTAGCATTGCTCTGCATTAAGGTGAATTTCTCTAATTTGGACTCTAGAGTTCTGAAGGATATATATCATCGATTTTCATTTTTTAAGTAGCCATTTGTCCTGGAATTTATCATGTCATCTACCAAACAGAAAACGGCGAAACAAAGGAAAAGAATATGCATGTTGCAGAAGGAGGAACAACAATACTGTACAGTTTTTCTTGTGAAGCAGAGTTGTCTACTCTGCTCTCTATTGACAAGGTGTCATGGTACTACTACACCTAAGTAGTTTTTCTTGCTTTTTCCTATGCAGCTATCTTGAGTACAACTATTGTAATTTCTTCTCCTTTTGAGTTAGTAGGCATACCTTGATCTGAGGAATAGACTTTCTCCCCAGGCCAAAAGTTTATTTCTCATGGCGTCTCTGCCTCCCAGGAAGGCCATGTGAAAAACAAACAAACATGGAGTTCTTGATTGTGGGCAACCATATTTTCAACTTTGAAGGTACAAGACCATGAGGTACAACTTTGCCGAATTATCAAACATATATATGTTGAATGGAAGTCCTTTGTTACAATTCTAAACATCCAAAAGTACAATATGTTAGGATACAAAAGCCAAAGTGCGTACTTCGAGTCCTGCTCATTGCCCACATGGTTCACCTTGGGCCAGATAATACGGATGCTTCAGATGGAACTGAATATGTCGACGGATTATCTTGTACAAAAATGAGTGAATTTGCATCGAATGTTCGTACGCTTACCATACCTTCCAATACCTTGATGACTGTTGACATGGAAGGCCTTCGAATGCTGTCATGTTGCAAGCACCATATTGCGAGTTTCATCATGTGAACCACTTCCTCCTGGTGTGAGACCATATCATCACTATGCCTGTCAATCAGATCAATCAATTGGTTGTTTTGGATCTTTTCTCGTAATAGATTTATGAGCTCAACATTCTCCTCGGGCTGAGAGTTGTCAATATTTTTTCTTCCACTTATTATTTCCATGATGACAACTCCAAAGCTATAGACATCAACTTTTTCAGTGATTCGTGATGTCAACCATTCAGGTGCCAGATATCCAGGTGTCCCTCTCATCATAGTCACTACCTTGCTTTGATCCCTATTTATTAACTTACATAGTCCAAAATCAGCCACTTTGGCATTGAAGTTGTCATCCAAGAGAATATTTTGTGGTTTGATATCCAAATGAGCAATTTTCCGCCTACAATCCTCATGAAGATAGCACAGGCCCTTGGCGATATCCAGAATGATCCTACGTCGGGTGCACCAATCAAGGGGGGCATTGTTATGGCAGTAATAGATCCACTTGTCAAGCGACCCTCTCGGCATATATTCATATACCAGAAGCCTCTCAGACTTCTCTGCACAGAAGCCAATCAGCCTGACAAGATTGATGTGTTCAATGCTTCCAATAGTCTCGACTTCTGCTAGAAACTCTTTCTTTCCTTGTCTAGCACCTTCCAAGCGTTTCACTGCAATTCTCTCTTCACCTAATTTCCCTTCAAAAACTGACCCGAACCCACCTTCTCCGAGCTTATTACTGAACTCTTTAGTGCATTCACTCAACTTTTCAAAAGAGTACCTCATTGGCGTTCCAGGCAATTGATCAAAATCAAATTCATCTTTCTCTTCATACTTCCTCCTTTGTAGATAAAGAGCGAGAACACAGAAAATCAATAAAAGAGTAGTAACAGATCCAAGTGTAAGTGTAGCACCTAACATCACCTTCCTTTTGTTTTTCTTCCTTTGGTTTTCATTAGCCGGGCTAAGTTGCACCTTAAGATAAGCAGAGTAGTCGTATCCAATAGTTTCAGGTTGTATTGATTGCATGGAGAAGACTTTTGTCACCGACACACATTCTCCACCTCTGCACAAAACAGCCATGCACGAGCAGTTCTTCAAGCAGGCTTGCTTACAGTCCTGATGCTTGTTCTTTTATTGTTTTGTGTATCAAAAATCGTGAAGTTATCGTAGTAAGAAATGTTGGGTATGGCCAAGAGCTGATGGTGTTGTATTTCTTGACAAGAGAGTGGAGCTAATGGTGTGCATCCAAGATTTGGCTTGCGGTCATCCACCGGCTTGAAGTAGCTTGGACTTGAATTGTTCTCAAGTGGACATGTGCATTGCCCGCCGGTGCATATGCCGTGCTCCCCGCAAACTGTTGGGTAATCACAAGGATCCATTCCCATGGACCCCAGTATATCATACACCACTGTCCAGCTCCGACTAGACCATGACCATTCATAGAGTCTCAGGTATCCATCTGAATCTAATCTCATGTACTGGGTATTTTGAGCTACAGGCAGTGTGATATTTTCATTCATATCTGGTCCCCAAATGAAGCTAAGGCTTCCATTCATTAATGTAGCCTTTGTTGGAGCATTTCCTATCCTTTGTATTTGCATCTGGTGCAAAAAGTAGAGTTGGGGCCGTGGTGTGGATTCAGCATAAGCATATAATCCATCTTGGAGTATAGTGATGTACAACTCATTCTCGGTCGAATTTATTGGAGATGTATTTGCCTTGAGCCTCATACCTTCCAGAAGTGACTGCCCAGGGACCAATGTGTCAGTAGGATGATCAAATGACTGCCACACTGCTGCATTCCTGTGATCAAACAACACCAAATTGCCCATCTCAGTGATTACCATGCCATCTACATGCCTGCCAGAGTTTCCGCTGGACCAGACATGGCTACCATCAGCATCACGGAGGACCAAGTTCCCGGCTGAGGTAAACTCAAGGGTGGCATTCGCCCTAACAGGGCGATCCCGGTTGGCAGACCAGATCACCTGTGCACCATTCTCGTCGATGAGTGCTTCATCATTGCTGACATAGGTAGGTAATTTGGACGACAAATAGGTACACGTCGCATGTGGGAGAGGAGGCACATAGGAACCCTGCGGCAAAGTTAAGTCCATTGCTATTGTGATAATCTTGTATGAGAATGGGGCACATGACTGAATAGAATAGTGGATCGTCGTTGTTGATCCATAACATTGGCGGTTTGACCATGGAATTGTTTGAAGGCTTCGCTGCGGAGAGCAAAGGTGCTGCGGCTGCAATTACGAGGAAGAGGAGATTGACAGGATCCATAGCGCTTGGACGAAAACAGAGAGACTGCAATCAAGAATAATAATCAGTTACTTCTTGGCTTATGATTAGCAAACAAGATATCGGGTACTCGGATAAAGTAACAGAACTGAAATAAGATCACACCTGATGACACTGAGCCGATGGAGAAGATGCGGTCGCCGGAGATATGGGGGTGCCTGGACTGGGACAGATGGCCGCTGGCCTCATGAGTATCTCTGAGATTTTCGGAGATTGGCTGGTATGCGTAGTCCCAAAGCGCCGCTGACTGACTGGGTTGTGCGCTTGTGCGCGGCTCAGAGGTATTATTAGTGGACGTCGTCAACGAGTCTCAGTGGGTTAGTCACTTGGTTTCACTATTTTGCGTGGATGTCGTTAACATAAATATTCATAGGAGTTGAGTGGATTATGATCGGCCTCGGTTTGGTTTTCTGAAAAGGTGTATTATGCTTTGTGCTGGTATTCACGGAAGGGCGTGAACAGGTATGTGCCTAGTTTTTTAATTACATACCTCCGAAAAAAATATGAATTGGACCTTGAATTATCGCATGTTTCTAGGACACCATCCTACTAGCATACTATATTATTTTGATAATTTCTGAAAAATAAATGAACAAAGTTTCCACAGAGTTTCCATTATAATATGACTTCCACCCAACATTTTTTGGCCATGTTTTCGGACGCGGATTTGCTGCAAACGGAGCATGCTAGTGCCCTTTTCTTAATTTTTTTGAAAATGGTACTTTTGTTTTTAAAAAATTGCCATTTTTCTTGTGAATATGTAAACATGGTCCGTATATCTGGGCGAAGTTTCAGTAAAAAAAAGCGTTCTGTTTTGGGCTATAGAAAAAATTTCGATTGTATATTGGAAAAAAAAACGTTTTTTTTAGTTTGAAATTTGTCTTTTTGTGTATCCTAGAATACAATGTATTTTAGAACGAGACTTCTGGCATGTAATTCTGGATGTATATATCTACCTATATATTTTTCGTCACATTTTTTGAGACCAAGACATCCGAGTGTCAAAAATTTCAAAAATGGGCTCACTGGTGCTCAAGAGCATCAATGAGTTTTTCCATGTTTTCGTACTAGTTTGTCGCAGATGTTTAATTTGGAAACCCTTTGTGATGACTTTTTATGTAGAATTGCGGACCCGACGTTAGCGATCAAGGGTCTTTCTGCGGAAGTTAATGGGAAAACAATTTGCTCCGTGGGATATTTGCTGGCCATATTATGTCCCACATGTTGAGTGCACATCATGGAAGCAAGACCTTGTTGCTAGAAAGAAATTAAATTAAATACATGTGACTTGCTACCTTGGTATTAATCGATGCATCACAGCAACATGCTACACATGAAATCTTATCTTTCGTGATTTTCTCGCAATCAACAATTCTAGGCTAGACACCAAGTTTTTTTTTCAAAATGTAGGCTAGACACCAAGATAACACTGTGCTAAATTCGTCCATATGTAGAACCCAGTTTGGTCTAACTACATGTAGGCATGATTGGTTTTAGTCTGTTGCTTGATGGAAGGAAACTAATCACCTCCCATGAAACCTTATTGGACAAACATTGCGATTCTTATATCCTAGCTAGGCACAGTTGGCATTGATACTTAATTGGGTTTAGTGGTATATTTTGAAGTATCGGCAAGTTGTGGTTCCATTTCTCCCAAGTCTATTTTTGCAGTGGCATTTTCCAAATTCGTGAAATTCATGGTGGCACATATCGAAATAAATTGGCAAGAATCATCTACCAAGTTTGCTTAATAAGGCTTTCAGAATACTCTTCCGGTTCACAGTCTCCCCACTCCCCTCCTCCTCTCCCACTGTTGTCTCCCACGACGATCACTCGAATGTTCGGTCCCTTTATATTCAATTGTTAGATCTTTCCAACTCAAAAAACCTATGTACAAATATTTGCAGAAATCTTAGGCTGTAGGAATAGGAAAGAAAGTAGAATTCATAAATGAATACACATAAGTACATAAGAATATTTTAGAACAAGAAAGGAGGATAGAAATACAGCACAATTTATATTTTATACTGTGAAGGAAACTTGCCTATTCTCCTCTCTATTCATGAAGTTTATTTAAGTGTATTTGGATGAACACCGCAACACATACCCCAGAGATATGCATCCCAACCATTGGTTTTCTTTCAGATGCGCTTCTGTCTTTATTGTCCATTTTACATGTAACTGTTTCATTTAGTAAGCTAATTGTTCTTCATAAAAATTGAAACGGTGCTGAGCATATAAAAATATTAATAAAAATTCAATAACCATGTTAATTAATATTTCCCTATATTTATTGAAATAGAAAAATAATATACATACAAATGAGGTTTTGGTAGAGGCTAGAGGTCTACCGGGTTTGGGGCGTAGGTTGTAGGGGTGGAAGTGAGTTGCGAGAGAGCGAGGAAGTCGGCGCCGGCGGCGGGGCGCCGACGCGTGAGGATGGGGAGGCGGCGCAAGGAGCAGGCGACGGCTAGGGCTGGGAGAAGACCGACTCCTTCAGGAGTCGGCAATAATATTCTGATTATTGCTTAATTCTCAATATCTGATTACAGCTCTTATATAATAAAATAAACTGGGCTAAGCCCCTAATTTGGCCCACTATTGGGCCTCATTCTTGTATATGGGATGCCGACCATAACATCTCTCCCCGCCTTCGCAAACAACTCGTCCTCGAGCTGAACATCTGGAAACTGCTGTTAGAACTCATCGAGCTGCTCCCAGGTAGCGTCTTCCTCAGTCAGGCCAGCCCATTGCACAAGCAAGTGCCAGACGCCGCGACGTTGCTACGCTTTCAACACCTTGTCGGGTCCTGGCAGGAGGCGACCATCAGCATGAAGAGGGAGAGCCGACGTTGCTGCCGGAGGATCCCCCTGTAAGCCTTCAGTAAGCCCACATGGAAGACGTCGTGAATGCAAGAGCCAACCGGCAGCTCCAGGCGGTACGCGAGCGTGCCAACGCGCTCCAACACTCTAAAGGGCCCAGCATAACGCGGTCCCATCTTGCGCTTGGCGCGCGGGTCCAGGGATTGCGTCATCCTGTGAAAGAGGCGCAGCCAGACCCAGTCGCCCACCGCGAACTCCGCATCGCGATGATGAGCGTTGTAGTACTTCCTGGCCAGCTGCTGTGCTTGGAGAAGACGCTGACGCGCCTCAGCCAGGATCTCGTCGCGGGTGCGGAGCAAGTCGCCCGCAGTCTCCGACCGAGCTGACCCCGGCTCACAAGGCAGCATCTTCGGAGGCGGACGCCCATAAACCACCTCGAAAGGCGTGGTATGCAGGGCGGAGTGGTAGGAGGTGTTGTAGCAGTACTCCGCCTAGGCCAGCCAATCCACCCAAGCTCGTGGATGATCTTCTGTAACACAGCGCAAATACATGGCAATCACCTTGTTAACCAACTCGGATTGGCCGTCCGTCTGCGGGTGGAAGGCCGTGCTCATGTGAAGCTTCACGCCAGCTAGCCAAAAGAGATCACGCCAGACGTGACCAGTGAACACGGGATCCCGATCATTGACGATGGACGAAGGGAACCCGTGGAGGCGGACGATGCCGTCGAAGAAAGCCCGCGCCACGGATGCGGCCGTATACAAATGGCCGAGAGGGATGAAATGCGCATACTTGGAGAAGCGGTTGACCACCGTGAGGATGCGGAATTGCCGCCCACCTTGGGGAGGCCCTCGATGAAGTCCATGGAAATATCCGCCCACACCTGCGAGGGCACATCCAGCGGCTATAGCAGACCGGCAGGCCGCAACGTCTCCGTCTTGTTACGCCCGGGATGTAAAAATCAGCACGGAGATGGTGGAGTGTCTTCTGCACGCCCTCATGGCCCGCAGAATGCGCCAGGAGCAGGACCTAGCGGGCGAAGGTCGCCATGGTCGGGCACGAAGAGGCGTCGCCCATGGAGGAGCAGCCCATCGTCCAGGCGCCAGGGCGCCGCCAGCTCCCCCGCGTCCATGCGCTGGCGTAGAGCCTGGGCGTCAGCGGCAGCCACGGTAGCCTGGCGGATATCGTCGATGAGGGCGAAGGACGGCCCGGAGCAGATGCACAGGACAGTGCCCGTGGCAACGACGTCGGCCCCGACCTCCTTAGTGTCGCGGCGGGAGAGGGCATTGGCGATCGTGTTGAGACGGCCCGGGCGGTACTCGACGGTGAAGTCAAACCCGAAGAGCTTGCTGATCCACTGGTGATGCAGAACGGTGGAGAGGCGCTGGTCTAGCAAGAACTTTAGGCTGTAGTGATCCGTGCGAACACGGAAAGTCCGCCACCAGAGGTAGGGCCGCCAATGACGTACGGCCTGAACCAACCCGATGAGCTCGCGCTCGTACGTCACGAGCTTGTGATGGCGAGCTGCAAACGAGCGGCTGAAGAAGGCCAGCGGCCCGTCGCCCTGATGGAGGACGGCGCCGAAGCCGATGCCGGAGGTGTCGCAGTCCACGACAAACGGTCGGTCGAAGTCCGACATCTGGAGCACGGGGCCCGTCATGAGCGCCCGCTGGAGGGCCTGGAATGCCTCAGTCGCCTCTGCGTCCCAAGCGAAGGCGTCGCAGCGCAGAAGGCGGGTCAGAGGCGTGGCGATGAGGCCGAAGTCCCCGATGTACTTCCGGTAGTAGCCCGCGAGGCGTAAGAAGCCGCGAAGAACCCGCAGTGACTGCAGGGTCAGCCACACAGCGATGGCGGCGACCTTGTCAGCATCCATCGCGATGCCCTCCGCCGAAATAACGTGTCCTAGGTACGCGACGGAGGTCGTGCCGGACGAGCATTTCGAGCGCTTGAGGTGAAGACGATGCGCTCGAAGTTCGTTAAAGATGATGGCCACGTGCTGCAAGTGCTCCGCCCACGATGAACTGTAGGTAAGAATATCATCAAAGAAAACAAGCACAAAGCGGCGTAAGTAGTTGCTGAGCACGTCGTTCATCAAAGCCTAGAATGTCGCCAACGCGTTGGAGAGGCCAAATGGCATCACCAAGAACTCAAAGTGGCCGTGATGTGTCTGGAACGCCGTCTTTGCGATATCGTCAGGATGCATCCGCACCTAATGATAGCTGGATCGTAGGTCGAGCTTGGTGAAGAAGCGTGCCCCATGTAGCTTGTCCAAGAGTTTGTCCATGACGGGGAAGGGGAATTTGTCCGTGGACGTCAATGCGTTGAGGGCGCGATAGTCGATGCAGAAACGCCATGTGCCATCGGGCTTGCGCACCAGGAGCACTGGCGCGGAGAACGGCGATGTCGAAATCCGAATATGCCCTACGCGAGCATGACCGCCACCTGACGCTCGAGCTCGTCCTTCTGCAGTTGGGGGTACGTATCTGGTAGCAAGTAGATGCGGTGATCATAGGGCCGCGCCGGTGGTAGGCCCTGTGGCTCGTCGAAGATGTCGTTGTGCTGCTGCAGGAGGTCGGCCAGGAGGGGATGCGCCTCGTCGAGCGCGGCCTCCATCAGCGCGAGCTGAGGGCGTTGGCCCTGTACTACCGATGCCCGCCCATTGGACGCGACGGCCGCCCTCGCGCCAGAAGATGAGGGTCAGCGTGTCGAAGTCCCAGAGGATGGGGCCGAGTGTGGACATGAAGTCGACGCCGAGGATGAAGTCGTAGCAGCCCAAGTTGATGCCGACGCAGTCGATGGAGAAGTGCTCGTCGCCGATGGAGATGAGAACCTGTCGAGCCACGCCCTGGTAGGCAAGGCGATCCCCGTTGGCGACGGTGACGCTGAAATGCTCGGCTCCCGATGTTGGGGTTTGCAGCATAGAAAAAAAAATCCTACGATGGAAACTATACGCCAAGATCTATCTACTAGATACAAGCAACGGGTGGATATACATCCATAGATAACTTACCCTCGAAGACAACAAAGCTTTGTTAACGAGTTAGAACTCGTGGATGATGTAGTCATACACTTGCCGATCTCAAGATCGTGATGAAGTCCAGCAGGTCCAGCTCCAGCACGTCCATTAGATCCAGCTCCAGCAAGTCCAGCACCACTAAGTCCAGCACCGCAAAGCAGCGGTGTATTCGTGATCGCACACACGTCCGGTACCCCGACAACCTCCGTCCCTTGATCCAGCAAAGCAGCGGAAGCATCAACTCCTTTCCAAATAAAGCCACCGGAAACATGTATCTCGCTAATCCAAGACCATGAGGAAATAATACTAGAGAGGGAGAGAGATCCTTCACGAGGAGGTGTGAGAAAGAAGGGGTGTGAGGGAGGCCTTTTATAGGAGGGGGGTATCCCTCCCCCATGGCCGGCCCATGGGAGGGTGACTCCTCACCTCCCCATTCATGTGGTGGTAACCCCTCCACATTAAAATGCCCCTTCACATTCTCTTTTAAAGTCCCCACTTTAAATGCATTAAATTTTTCCAAATTTAATGCTCTCTTATTTAATAAAACTCTTTTATTAATTTTATTCAGAATTTTGTTAATTACTTTAATTTCACATAAAACCCCTGCAACATTTCAATATTACATGCAGAACCAATTTCAACAATTTCACCCAAAACAGTTTCGGTGTCTATTGAAATAATTCCAGCGCTTTCTTAAATCTTTATCTGAAACATATTTGCTCCAAATGATGTCGGTATCCCTTAAGTGTGTCACCCTATGGTTCGCGAATAATGCAGACATGATCGAGACCCCTCTCCGATCAATAATCAGCAGCGGGACCTGGAGATCCATACTGACTCCCACATATTCAACAATGACTCTTGTGATCGTGTGAACCTTTTAACGTTGTAACTAAATCCCTTTGTCTCGCGATATATTACATGTCCGAGATTCGATCATTGGCATCCAAATACCTAGTTTGATCTCGTTACCGACATGCACTATTTTCTTGTTCACGCGATATAACATTCTAGTGATCACATCACTTGCTTGCAAGCTATTTTAATGTGATATCATCGAGAGGGCCCAGAGTATATCTATCCGTCATCAGGATGGACAAATCCCACTCTTGATCCATGAGCCTCAATATAACACATTCGTAGCACTGAACCCACCTTTATAGTCACCCTGTTACGGTGTGACGTTTGGTGTTATCAAGATACTATTTTGGTGTTAGCAATTAACATGATCTCATGGTCTAAGGACTAAGATTACTTCGTATGATGTTATAGCAATATAAACATAATGACTTTGATCGTAATGCTATACTTCAGATGAATGTTCATCACATTATTCCACCAATGTTGTGACCTTGTTATTAACAACATCCAATGTCCATGATTAGGAAACCTTGATCATCTTGTTAATCAATGAGCTAGTTTATATGAGAGGCATTACTAGGAACTTTGTATTTTGTTTATTAAACACACATGTATTAACGTTTCCAATTAATATAATTATAGCATGCAAAATAAACATTTATCATAAACATGAAATAAGATAATAACCATTTTATTATTGCCTCTCGGGAATATTCCCTTCAGTCTCCCACTTGCACTAAAGTCAATAATCTAGTTTGAAAAACTTTGCGTATTGAACACCTATGGCTTTCTGGTGTTGCATATACGCGATTGCTAGTGGTTAACATAATCTCCGGATCTGACAGTTTCAGGTCCGTGTGTATTTGCATGTCTTTGCGTCTCTACGCATCACTCATTCTCAAATGAGATGACATTGTATAAATTCGGTCCTTTAGTGAGACCTTTAGTTTGTTCGGGTTAAAATATGTTAATATTATTGTCATACAATATATCTTCATAGTATTAGCCCACTTTGAACCACACCTAGTTTGATAACAAACTACATAACACAAATGCCCTCCTTTGCTGCTACTATAGCAGTCATATACTTAGCCTTTTGTTGTAGTATCCATCACAATGTCTCAACTTTGGAACTCATCCAAATCCATCATGGAACATCCTTTCCATTACATTGTGTCATCCATAGTCTAAATTGAGATAAATTTAATTTGTATCTTGTGACAAAACTAGTATCAATGTAACACTTTACAATGAACTACCTTTAACTATTTGTCACTTATACATGATATATTCTTAGTTCTTCCAAAGCTTATAAAAATATCTTTACTATTGTCCAATGATCATCTTATGAATCATTCTGATATGTGCTCATAACATTTAGAGCATAAGACATACTGGATATATACATATCATGGTATAATCGATCAAAATCTTCATGTGATTTTACTCACCAAGTGTTGAAACACTTGAATCTTGATACAATCCTTTCCATGCAGCAAGAACTTTTTTTGTTGTTTCTATATTAAACCCTTTCAATATCTCATATATGTATGTCCGGCACAACCATATTAGCGCCTCAATCTATCCATATAGATATTGATGCCAAATATTCCGGTTTTGCCCAAGTCTTTCATCGAAATCTTATTTTAATGAAATTCTTAACTTGTGTCAATAGAAGATACATCATTTCCAATCAACAATATGTCCTCTACATAATGTATTAGAAATATGTCTCAGCGCTCCCACTTAATTTCTTGCAAATGCAAGCATCTTCATCATCTCCAATGAATTTAAACTCTTTTAATAGTTTCATCATGGTGAAGATTCCAACTCCACTATGCTTACTTCAACTATTAAAGTTTGCATGCCCTTTTAGCACCCTTTAAATTAACAAAACCCTTCGGACCATGTCATGTACACGTCCTAGGTAACCTTATTAGAAGAACCTTATTTTGTTTATTCAACTACCATATACCAAATTATATGTAGTGGTTGCTACATTAATCCGACAAGACTATATATCGCTATGAAAGATTAAATCTTGTCATAGTCAACTCTTTGAATATTGCCGTAAACTTCTTTTCGACATGTCGACTATTTCATAGATGTTAAACATCCATGTCTATTTCTTTATAGATCCAAACACGACCGATAGGCTTTACGCCTTTTCAAAGGGTCTTCCAAGTTCAGAAACTTGATTTCTCGTGTATGGATACTATCACGGATTCTATGACTTCTAGTCATTTTATGGAGTCAGGGCCCATCATCGCTTCTTTGCATGTAGTCGGTTCATCATTGTTAAAACAATAACGACTTGCTTATCAAATCATACTATTTGATTCTTACCGACCCACACGGTTCAATATGAACTCTAATCTTCGAGATCACAACCTTTGTAATCATGGGAGCCATGAGCATTGTGGCCACCACCGGGACACTTTCCGGCGCTACGCTACTTAGCACATATAGCTAAGGTTCAACAACCTTATCAAAGTTCTATTGTCCCCCCCACTTAAATTTTCGCGAAAAATTCCTTCTCAAGAAACTTGACGTTCTAAGTAACAAACTCTTTTGTTTTCGGTGGTATGAAGAAATTTCCGAAAAATTCTTTGGGATAACCTACAAAGACGTGCTTATTCGACTTTGGTTGTAAACATTTTATTTATGCATAGCATACCAAAATTTAAGAAAAGACAATTCGAGTTTTATCTCAAACCATAACTTATATGGTGTCATTTCAACGGATCACGATGATACTCTTTTCAGTGTGATAGTCTGATCAGTTAGCACAAGAAGGAAGCTAACTCGAGATGAGCGTCCCCACACTCGCACCTGATGCTCTTGAGCCCCTGATGGAGAAGACGTGATCGCCCGAGAGATGGCACTTTGGAGTAGCTCTCGGATTTCTGGATATGTGATAGTCTTATTAGTCCCAAATTAAGTGCCACTGACTGAATCGGCACGTTGTCAGTCAACGAGTCTGAGTGGGCTGGTCACTTGTTTTACCGCTCAATCCTGTTTGACATGACTGATTTACTTACTGACTGACTGACCGTGCGGACATGCTAGTTGCTGGAGCATGCATGTAGTGTACGTCGTCAGCAAGTCTCAGTGGGTTGGTCATTTTGGTTTACCACTCATTCATTCCTGTTAGACACGAAAGCATGATGTGCTGCATTTAAGAAAAATATTCATAGGTGTTGAGTGGATTTGGATCTGCCCAGGTTTCACTATCATGGGTGATTTTCAGTATAAGGTGTATGCTTCGTGCTGGTATTCACAAAAGGCCTGAACACGTATTTACCTAGTTTTCTACATACATCTGAAATATATATGTGTTGGACCTTCAAATTTTGTATGTTTCTAGGATATCACCCTACTAACACACGGTATATTTTTCACAATTTCTGAAATTATATACATAGTTTCCATTATAGTATGATTGCCACCGGATACTTTCTCGCCTGCGATTGTCCTCGTTAAGTCGTGTTTGATAAGCTGGGTATGATATCCTGCCAAGTTTTCGTAGTACTTTGTCACGTATGGTTAATTTGGAAACCGTTTGTGATGACTTACTTTTTTTGTAGAATTCTGGACCCGACGTTTGAGACCAAGGGTCTTGCACTCTTGCTGAGGAAGTTGATGGAAAGACAACTTGCTCCGGGAAATGCTTGTTGGCCAAACTAATGTTGTCATGATTAAATATCTTCCACATTTTGAGTGCACCATCATATGGTATCATCATGGAAGCAAGATCTTATTGACAGAAAGAAGTTAAATTGAAGTTGCTTGCATGCCTTGATATTCATCGATGCGTCACAGCAACATGGTAAACAGAAAAATCAAATCTCCATGATTTGCTCGCAATCAACTTCTATTTTATACACCAAATTACCAGAGTGATAAATTCGTCCAAAATTAGTACTCTAATTCTCTCTAACTAGATGTAGGCATGTAGCCAGTCTGTTCTGAACTTTATACACCCGTGACTGGATTAGTCCGTTGCTAGACGGAAGGAAACTAATCACCTCCCAGAAAATGTTACTATTTGACAAACATTGTGATTTCTGTGCATCTTGTAGCCTAGTTAGCCACAATGGAACTGATGTTAAAATGTGTTTAGTGGTATATTTCGAAGTATCGGAAAGTTGTGGTGGCATAACTCGCAATTCGGTTTTTGCAGTGGCATTTTTCAATCTCGCAAGATTCATTGTGGCATATATCAAATTAAATTGAGGCTTTCTGAACACTCTTTTGGTTCTGGTCCCTGTATTCTAAGTCAAAAAACTAATGCACAATAGTTTGCAGAAATCTAAAATTGCAGGAATAGGAAATAAAATGTAGAATTCAGAAGTTAAGATTTATATGAATCCCACACAACGTTAAAACACATAAGTACATAACAGAGTTGTTTAGTTGCACTTTACACATGTGTTCCAAAAAATACACCACAAGAAACACAGAAATTTTCCTAAAGTCTTTAGAGTAAAAAAGGAAAAATTCTATGAGTCTGGATTTAATTGATTTTTGTGTGGGTAACAACATCGTTTAAAAAAAAATACTGTCTTACAAAAAAAAATACAATTTTTTAAAACTTATAAGGCAAACTAGTCTTCTTCTTCTAAACTCAGATGTCAAATTTGTACCCATCAGCTGCTGAAATTTCATGTTCAGTTACAATCTGACCATCTAAGAATTTGTCGTGTGATGTGCTTGAATCTGACACAAACTGGTCCGCCACTCTCGGGTAATTCTAGTTTGTGTTACCACAAGTATGATCAACAATAAAAGCCATCGAGAGACTTGTATCCATGCACCTAGATACAGCTATATATAAAAGCTTTACCAGCAGACAAGCCATCGAGAGAGTCGAAAAGAAATTTATATGTTGTATTGTGAAGGAAACTTGCCTATTCTGCTCTCTATTAATGAAGTTTATTTCAGTGTATTTGTATCAACACGTACCCTGGACACACCTATCGCAACCATTGGTTTGCTTTGAGATATGTTTTACAATATTCTGTCCATTTTATAGGTAACGCTTTCATTTACTAAGCTAACAATTCTTCTTGAAGATGGAGACGGTACCAAGAATATAAATGTATTTATAATTACTAATCCCAACATTTGTTGGAACTGAAAAATATATACATACAAATGAGGTTTTTTCTGCCATCCATAGTGGTGTATGTGGACATTGCTGATAACTACAATTTTGAATCTGAAACATACTTCAATAATACAAATGGGATAGGATAAAAAAGGCAAACTCCATAGTTTGGCATTCTTCTGCTCAATATCCACCCGGTTCACCTTGGGCCAGATAATATGGATGCTTGAGATAGAACTGAACATGTTGGTGGATTATCTTGAACGAACATGAGTGAATTTGCATCGAAAGTTTCTATGCTAATCACGCCTTCCAATACCTTGATCACTATTGACATTGAAGGCCTTTGAATGTTGTCCTGTTACAGGCACCATATTGCGAGCTTCATCATTTAAATCACTTCCTCCTGGTGTGATACCATGTCATCACTCTGCTTGTCAATAAGGTCAATCAATTGGTTGTTTTCAGCCTTTTCTCGTAATAGATTTATGAGCTGAATATTGTCCTCGGGCTGAGAGTTGTCAATATTTCTTCTTCCACTTATTATTTCCATGACGACAACTCCAAAGCTATAGACATCAACTTTTTCAGTGATCCGCGATGTCAACCATTCAGCTATAGACTACCTTGCTTTGATCCCTATCTATTAGCTTGCATAGTCCAAAATCAGCCACTTTAGCATTAAAGTTGTCATCCAATAGGATATTTTGTGGTTTCATATCCAAATGAACAATTTTTCTCCCGCACTCCTCATGAAGATAGCACAAGCCCTCCGCAACATCAAGAATGATCCTACAACGGGTCCACCAATCAAGAGGGGCATTGTTATGAAAGTTATAGATCCACCTATCAAGCGACCCCCTCGACATATATTCATATACCAGGAGTTTCTCAAACTTCTCTGCACAGAAGCCGGTCAGCCTGACAAGAGTGATGTGTTCAATGCTTCCAATAGTCTCAACTTCTGCCATAAACTCTTTCTTTCCTTGTCTAGCACCTTCCAAACATTTCACTGCAACTCTATCTTCACCAAATTTCCTTTAAAAAACAGAACCAAACCCACCTTCTCCAAGCTTCTTACTAAACCCATCGGTGCATTCACTCAATTTTTCAAAAGAATACCTCATTGGCATTCCAGGAAATTGATCAAAATCAAATTCATCTTTCTCATCATACTTTCTCCTCCTTTGTATATAAAGAGTGACAACAATGACATAATCCTGTTATCTTAAAAAACAATGACAAGCAATACAAGAGTAGTAATAGCTCCAATTGTTGCAGATAACATCACCTTCTTTCTGTTAGCATTAGGTGAGGGGCTAAGTTGCACCTTGAGGTAAGCAGAGGAGTCGTAGCCAGCATTTCCGGGTTGTGTTGCGTGCAAGGAGAAGACTTCCGTCACCCACATACATTCTCCAGCTTTGAAGAACGGCCCTGCAGGAGCAGTTCTTCAAGCAAGTCTTCTTACAGTCATCTTCATTTGTTACATTCATAATAGTTTGGTTGCCATGAAAGTATCCAATATCGGTAAGGCTCAAGAGCTGGTGTTGTCGCATTTCATGACAAGATATTGGAGTTAGCGGCATGCAGCCAAGATTTAGCTTCTGCTCATCCACATGCTTGAAGTAGTCGGAGTTTGGTGGCCTCATCCAGCAGCCTCGTCGCGGTGCTGAGGCGTCTTTGGTGGTGGTGGTCTCATTGCTTCGCCTCGGTGGCCTCATCTTCTCCCCATCTACCTTGGTCGCGTTGTGTCGTCGTGTTCTTGGGGGAACTTTGCCTCCCGACGGTTTGGTGCCCTCCGATCCAGGGCGAGGGACAAGGGGTCCCTTCTTCGGAGGCGAAGACGGCGGAGGATGGGTCTAGGTGTGTCCGGTTGGCGCAGTTGGTGGTTCGCGGTGATGTCTTCCTTGACCTCGGCCTCCCTGGTGCTCTCGGTGTCGAGTAGTGGCTTAGGTGTCCCAAGTTGTGCTTGTATCGTTCATCTTTCGCTTGCTTGTAATCCTGATGGCCTGGGATGTTTGTAATCGTACTCTGTATCCGCCTGTTATCGGTGTTATTAATTTAACGCATGCCAAGGCCTTAAGTTTAAAAAGTTGTCGGAGTTAGAATAGTTTTGGAGTGGACAAGTGCATTGCCCCTGGTGCATAAGTATACTCCCCACAGGCTGTTGGGTAAGCACAAGCATCTATCCCCATGGACCCTAGTACATCATACACCACGGTCCAATTGGGAAAAAACCAATCATACAGCCTTAGGTGTCCATCTGAATCTAATCTCATGTACTGGGTAGAATAAGCTGCTGGTAATGGGATATTACCGCTCATATCTGGCTGCAATATGAATATAAGGCTTCCATCCATCCATGTGGCCTTTGTTGGATCATTTCCTATCTTGCATATTTTCGTCTGGTACGAAAAGTAGAGTTGTGGCGATGTGGGTCCTTCATCATAATAAGCTTTTAATCCATCAGGGCATACAGTGATATAGAACTGATTCTCAATCTTATTTTGTTGCAAAAGTAGTAGTTGTGAGCCTCATACCTTCCACAAGTGACTGCCCAGGGACCAATGTGTCAGTAGGATGATCAAATGATTGCCACACCCACCCTGTTGAATTGCTGTTATCAAACAACACCAAATTGCCTTCGACAATCGCCATGCTAGCTGCAAACCTGCCAGAGTTGCTGCTGGACCAGACATGGCTACCATCAGCATCAGAGGACCAAGTTCCCACCTGAGGTAAACTCAAGGGTGGCATTCTCCCTAACAGGGTGATCCCAGTTGGCAGACCAGACCACCTGCCCCGGATCACCTTCGAGCAATGTTCCATTAACGACAGCAAAATAGGTACACGTCGCACGTGGGGGTTGTGGTTGTGGCACATAAGAACCCTGCAGCGAAGGTAAATCCATCGTTGTTGTAGTTGTAACTGTCATCTATGAGAAAGAGGCCCACAACTGAATTCTTGAATTGAGAGTTGTTGTTGATCCAAATTGTCAGTGGTTCGGCCACGGAGGTATAGTTCAAGGGCTGTGCTGCAGAGACCAATGGTGATGCAGCTGCAATCACGAGGAAGAGGAGATTGGCAGGACCCGTAGCACTTTGACGAAAACAGAGACTGTAATCAATAATAATAATCAGTCACTTATTTGACTGGTACAAGCACTCGTGGGTCACCTATGGACGAATTCATGTGTGGCCAAACATGCTCCTCTACTGTACCCGACAATAGAATAAACCTAAGAAGAATATCTCAAAACTCTCACTTAGAAAATAACAACCTGAGAGAAACACGCCATGTAGGAACAAAATCCCTCGCTCTACCATCCACGCCTTTTGAATCTAACTAATACGGTAGGCAAGGACTCTTACTGCAAGCAGAGGTCACGAGCTGCGACGCTGCATGCATACAGGAAATCGGTACATTTGCACGTTTGGGGGTTCATGGTGTACGTGTCTGTGGGACTCGATTGCAGCTCATGATTGATTTTCTGTCTCGAGGTCTGGATTCACACAATCTGTTTGCTGCTCCGGAGATGGATTGCGCTGTAAGCAAGCAGCAAGCAGAGTGAACCAGCATAAACAGCAATTAGTAAAAAAGGCAAATGTGCGTAGCGTCAGAAATAATGGAGTGTACAGCTCATCATACCATCTCAATATCTTTGGATTCATGGCAGCATTTGGGTGTTTCAGCGGTCTCAGTTACAGGCTCTGGGGATGCCAAGGCAGGATGCTGCAAGCATACAGGAAATTATTTATTTTGGCGATGTGGGTGTAGAGATATGGAAAGGTTGCACCTCTAGGAAACCAACAGAATCAGATGGTCACTTGCCATAAGGGACTGTGGGCTTAGTTCTTGGTTACTGCCAGTGTCCATTCGCGACTTGCATTCTACATTTGCATCGGCTGCGGAAGAGATTAAAAGAACATGTAATTCGGAAGCATTCGTATTTTCTGAATGAAGCATGTCATGGACACCTGAAATGTCAATGGGCAGTGGCAGATAAATGGCTTGATAAATTTTGTATGATGTTTTCTCTCCAAGAATAATAAGCCATGGAACAGATTATGTGGTTGGAAAAATATAGTCAACATCTCCCACAGACGATAGGGAATTTACCACTTGGCAGAGAGGAAATTCAGAGATTTGGAAGGGAGTGCAGAATTATCAGAAAGTTCATAACTTTTCAATTCACATAGATGTATTGAAATGCACTCTAAGATGTCTTAAATATCTTATGAACATGTGCCAGACAACTTTGTAAGGCCAATTTGATAGGGAGATCATTATGGATGGAGATTTACCTGCTTCATCAGTTACCAGTATCAACCTATGCTCATTGGGTGGATCACATTGACTACCTGGAATGCTATTTGTTTCAAAATCCAATATTAATGGCATGTAAGGCTAGAGTAGATATCTCTTGCATGTTGCAAATTCCAATGGTGAGACACTTACTTTTCTGCCTGCTCTTTATTTCCGTAATATTGTCTATCCTGATACTCAGAAACTGGTGAAGAACTTTTCATTTCCTAGTGTATAATTAAGAGAAGTAGGTAAAAACACCAAGAGTGGTAACAAGATATGCATAAATGAGTAAATGGCATTTGTGTCTTACCTCCTGGCCAATGCTGCCAAATATGTCTTGAAATTTTCCTAGAGCAATCTCCATGTTGTGAAGCTCCTTAAGCATTGCCTGCATAGAGAACAGACACAATCGATTTGAGTTTATGGAGTTCCAGAGACACAACTGCAAAGCTGTGAACATCTTAACAGAACAACCTGCTTATCTGAAGTCAGCCTCTCAATAATCTCATCCTTCACCAGCAGAGATTTCTTAAGGTAAGAACGTTAATGGAAAAATAACGAACTTGATGAGATCAACAGAAAATAAGAATGAATATGGCCAATGCTTTCAGCTTAGTAAATGGATATTTCTTCTAGCTGGGGATGGAATTTGTTGTTAAGCTTCTCAGCATCAAGTTGTTCCTTCAATTCATATATGATCCTCGCCCTATTTCGAAGTTCAAGCTGGTAACTTGTAATTTTATCTCCCAGGAAACTAAGTTTGTCTACATAATGAAATACCAGATTGAGAACAGATTACAAAAGGATTCTCCATATAGTACATGGTAACCATTATCAGTACAAGATCACAAGCTGGAATTGAAGCCATATCACAGAAAGGCACCGTACCAACAAAATCTTTCTCGAGTAGAGAAATCCTCTGGACCTTACCCTTCAGTTCAGAGACTGAAATAGTAACGTAAGGGACATTACTAATAAATAAGTACTGCACTTGATTGGTCAAACAATATTATATTACTAATAATAATAAGGTGCGGCTTGCATTCATACCTACATTTTCCTTCTCGCCAACTAGACATTCCACATCGGCTAGTACTTGTGTTACCGAAGCAACTTCCTTCCCTACTGAATTAAACAAAGCCAGATGCGAATTCAGCTTCTCTGAAATTACAGCAATCTGTTTATCCTTCATCTGGATGGTCCATTGCAGAGAGCAAGAAGAGTCCTGCCGATGAAACACGGTATCGTGAGCCAAATAGCAGTTTCCCTTCATAAACAGTTCAGAAGTCAGGCCTATACTCTTCAGTACTCGAGCCAAAACAAGGTGCAGATATAAAGGGCAACACATGCCTCATACTGCTTGATGAATGCCTCCCTTGACTGAAGCAGCCTCTCCATGTTTTCTTTCAGATCCTTTTCGTTTCTCTCCAGTTGCTCATTTTCATTTTCAAGGCACTTGACCTGTGCAGCAAAACAGAATTTCTACGACTCTCAGCCTGACAGACACTAGTCCCATTGCATCATGGATAAAAAAAAAGTGTTGCTTATGTCTAATAAACAGTGGCCCCGAACACAACAACAATGCAGACAGCATCCATGGGCCGACGGCGACAGCTACTGCGTAGGCGAAAGTGGTGAGAATGGGGGCACGAACCCTGGACTCGAGCCTCCGCAGCGCGTCGTCCCGCGCCGCCACCTCCGCCCGCAGCTCCCGCGCCTCCCGCCGGTGCTCCTCCTCGGCCTCCTTCCACCTCTGCACCAACATTCCACCCCAAAACAGGTTACAGGAAAATCATTTCCGGAAAAACCCTGGGAAGTTCAGGAGCGCGTATGGAAGCGGGGGCAGAGACCTGGCCGGATGCGTGGAGCTCCTCGCGCGCGGCCCGCTCCCGCTCCTGCGAAGGGAAGGGGGAGAAGTAAGGAAGATGGGAGGCGCGTTAGGAACCGGAAGGCTCTGGAAGGTTCTAGAGGGGAGGGCGGTTCGGGCGGGGACTCACGCGGGCGAGACGAAGGTCGGGGACGAGGGCGAGGAGCTGCAGCTGAAGCTGCGACAGCGCCGCCGCCTCCGCCTCCATCGCGCAGGGCCGGAGCTATTTTTTTTTTCCTTTTGAGCGTAACACGGGGAAGGAGCAGACCTGAGCATAGGCAGCACAACTCGACCCAGCCCGAAGTTGGCCCATGGGCCAGGTCTGAGCTGTGTCGGGCTGGGCCCTGCTTTCAATAAAAAAAAGCTGCCTAGCAGCAACCGTTTTACAAATTCAAATCCATACAAATCAATGTGTGACTAGTTGAATGCCGGTGGCAGGAGTTTAAGCCCTCCCCATGAGCCCGAGCCCTGCTCATGGCGGAACCATCTCGGGTTCCGTCCATGGCAGAGAGCATGTCTCCGGTGTGCGAACCTAGAACTTTCCTCTGCTCACTCCCCCACCTCACCACTCCCTCTCACCCCCCAATAAACCAATCTCCTACACTTCGAAATACTCCGCGATGCCAACCCATCCTCGATCTGAGATCCTCGTCCTACTCAAAGGAGGGGAACCGCTTTATCAATACGCTGGATCAGACAAGAGGAGAAGCCGATGGACAGATTAGCGAAGGAGGACATCAGTCCGTGGGAGAGAGAGCGCAGTAGCTTTGTTGGGTTTGGCGGAGGTGATTTCGGGAGAAGATCTGGAGGCGGAGGGAGAGAATTTCCGAGATCTAACATCAGGAACTCACCGTGCGTTGGCAGAACCGTAGCATCGGAGGTACAAAGCAATGGCGGAGGTGTTCAACAGGTGCAGATCTCGGGGATGGTTGCTTCTAGTTCATAGGAATGCGCGGGGGGAGGTGCGAAGGGCCCTTGCAGTTTAGGAAGCAACCATTGCAGCCATGAGAGCGCCTGCCTCTGGCAGAGAGACCTCGGTAGACAAATATGTGATGGTGATGTCGAGAAACATGCGAAGGGGGAATGCCGCTTGGTGGTAATGACCCCATCTCAGGCCACAAGCTCGATGGGTCAGGATCCTGCGGTAATCCTATCTCTAAGGCCTCTGTTCCCGAGCGATCTGACAATGATAGCAGAATTCGAGCAGGAAATCGAGACCATGGGTGCTTTGCTTCAACAGTCAATCGTTCCACACAGGAATCAACAGTGAGCTCAACTGGGAGGCAACATCAATGCAGTTTTCGCGAGGTGGAGAAGCCCCCCACTCCGCCGAGACCAGCTGAATCATGAACTAGGAGAGGCCGGATTCTGGTCCGGGAGAGGAATTTGGGCGCAACCGCGAGACGGAAGCTGTCATGCCGCCTAGCTGCTGGTTTGAATTTCAATTTTGGGCAGGAAAGGTTTGCGCCTCCAGAGAATACGCCAATAGGGGCTGGCGCATAGGTTTTCATAGTTGGTACTCTGGAGGTCCTGGTTTGCAAAAGCACCACTAGGGTTTCCGTCGCCCCGCCACAATTGTCTTGGATGTGAAGGGCCCTTGCAGTTCAGGAAGCAACCGCTGCAGCCATGAGAGCGGGTGCCTCTGGCAAAGAGACCTCGGCAGACAAAAATGTGATGGTGATGTCGAGAAACAGGCGAAGAGGGAACGCCGCTTGGTGGCAATGACCCCATCTCAGGCCACAAGCTCGGGTCAGGATCCTGCAGCAATCCTGTCTCTAAGGCCTCCTTCCCCGAGCGATCTGACAATGAGAGTAGAATTCGAGCAGGAAATCGTGACCATGGGTGCTTTGCTAGCTTCAACAGTCAACCATTCCTCACGGGAATCAGCGGTGAGCTCAACTGGGAAGCAACATCAATGTAGTTTTCGTGAGGTAGAGAAGCCCCCCACTCCGCCGAGACCAGCTGAATCACGACCTAGGAGAGGTCGGATTCTGGTCCAGGAGAGGAATTTGGGCGCAACCGCGAGAGGGAAGCTGGCGTGCCGCCCAACTGCTGGTTCAAATTTCAATTTTGGGCAGGAAAGGTTTGCGCCTCCGGAGAATACGCCAATAGGGGATGGCACATAGGTTTTCATAGTTGGTACTCTGGAGGTCCTGGTTCGCAAAAGCACCACTAGGGTTTCCGTCGCCATACCGCAATTGTCTTGGATGCGGATAGACAAACTATTTTTGGCTTGCCTCTCCACTTCGGATCTCCATCCTGCACCACCTCCATGTGGCTACTTCCGACAAGCAACGATGCCCTCCAATCTAGTCACAATAGAAGGAGTTATGATGTTATGAAGAGGGAGAGGTAAATCAAATCAAGGTGGGAGGCCAGAACCTCCCCTTCTTCCACCGTCGATGATGCCGCAGCAGCAAGGGGGGCCTGGCAATAACAACAGTTCCCTCAGCACATGCAGCAGCAATTCCCTCAGCATATGGGATTCGGGTATGGTTTCAATCCACCTTGGAATTTTTAGCACCAGTTCCCAGGTCCTTTCCTTGGCCCCAATCATTGGGTGCCTCCCCAGGGCAATTGGCAGCCTCAACCTCAACATCCACATCCCTCCCCTGCCATTGTCAATCCTCAACAAAACTCTGTCGACGGGAACCAACAGAGTCAGGGGTCTGGTCCTGTGCAAGGGAACCAATAGAACCCCCAACAATGGTAACATCAAGTCCAACAACCGCAGTTGGTAGCTCTTGTACCTGTCCATCAGCCAGTTGCAACCAAGACCCAAAGTAGAAATCAGAGGAAAAACAAGAACAATGTGGAAGGTTCCAAAGAGTGTGGTAACAAAGAAAATGAGGTGCATAAAGGAAAAGAATGTTATGAGAACTATATCTGCACCAATTGTGGAGACCCAAGACATCATCAATCTTCCTGCTCTAGACCGGTAGTTTTCTTCATCTACAATCAGTAAACACACAAAGTGGAGGACTGTTACTCTAGGAAACAACCTCTGCCAAGTGCCAAATTGATTGGGAGTGCTCATCCAAATCTGGAGTTCTACCACATAGAAGGACAAGATTCAGCTGGCCCTGAGGTGCTCAATGTGGGGATTGTTTACATTGAAGCTGGGGAAATCAATAAAGAAGAACTAGCTAAGGAGTTTTCAATAA
Source organism: Avena eriantha (assembly GCA_910589775.1). Taxonomy (NCBI): domain Eukaryota; kingdom Viridiplantae; phylum Streptophyta; class Magnoliopsida; order Poales; family Poaceae; genus Avena; species Avena eriantha. The sequence goes on from OU342745.1 coordinate 432,016,418, forward strand.
TCTACAAAACCAATTTCCCATGGCTAATTAGAGGGACCGATAATTGGACTTACTTAGTCAAGTTCCCCCCCCCCCCCACACACACACACATGAAAGTGGAAGATGTTGTAGGATATCCTTATTTTGGCCTAGTTAAATTTGAAGCCCAAGAAATCTGGCTGCAACTTATAGGATTAAACCCAAAATGGTGTAAATGGAAGACTCTAGAACAATTCACTTCAACTTTTGGGGATCATGAATGATGTTGATTGGCAGGGAGCTTTCAAATAGTGGTCAGAGTAAAAATTCTTTGCAAGGATCCCAACAACATCCCTCAAGAACAATTGTTTGAGAAGAGTTCTAGATTCTATAAGATTGGTATTATAGCTGAGATGCTTGTGAGCAATGGTGAGGTTGTGAATGACCTAGAAGACCCGGAAGATCCTAGAAATGGGGAGGTTCAGGGAAAAATTGTGACATGGAAACAAATGCAACTGGTGGTAACTCTCATCATGACTCCTCTAAACTCCCCAAAGGGCCTCCCAGTGTTGTACATGGTTCCTCCAACCTCCCTAGATCAAGTTCCTCTCATAGAACCACTGGAGTAGCTGACAGTCTCAGTGTGCAAATAACCCAAGCTTGGGATATGAGCAAGATGATACCATGCCTCAAGAGCTAGGAAAGCTTCAAAGTGAGATGATCTCTTGGCTAACAGCTAAAAAATTGAAGAAGAACACTATTACAATCTGCTGAGAGAGATGGAGTTGATTAACGAAGATGGGAGGTTTGCCTATGATCAAGAAGCAGTTCTCAAAGTTCATGTCAAAGAAGAGATGCTACATCAATAGAAAGATACAATTAGTCCTCCCCCTCTAGCAGAAAAAGCCCCAAAGAGATATATAAATGGGGTCTATTTCAAGGGGAATGATAGTGTGATATACTCCAAGGATATGCTGGGAAATCAATTTTAGAGATGGCTCATAACAATAAGAAAAGGAAGAATTTGGAGATGCCTGCTATTTCAAAGCTCAAAGGTATAACTAACCCTTTTAATGTTCTTTAGGAAAAAACTTTGCTGGAGATAGTTAATAAAATAGGAGTAGCTATTGCATTAGATGACAGTGACATAGCTATTGCTACTGTCACTGGTACCCCTACTAGTCCTTTCATTTTACATTCTAGACTAAATGTCATTACTATTCATTCTCTAGAATCTAGTGTAAACCTTATAGAGAGTGCATCTCCTGGATGCAAATTCCCTCCTGTATTAGGATTTTCTTTTTCTGATGCATGCTCTTCTGATATGTCTCATAATATTGGGGTAACATCTACTGGATCGATAACAGATAGTGATATTCCCCCTCTTGTCATAGAATCTCCACCTCCCACCCCCATGTTCTTTATAATTATGATGTTTTAGAAGACTATAGTGAAAGTTTATTGACAAAAGTTTGCAAGAAAAACGGGGCATGCACCCTAGGAAAATAGTTTATTATGATTAGTCTTAGTAGTATTTCTCGGAACATTAGAAGTATTTCTGCAAAAGGAAGAAAGGAATGCTTCCATGACATCCTTTCCAAAACCCATGCTTCCATAGTCTCTTTCCAGGAAACCAAAAAAGGAAAGTTTCTCTTCCTCTTTCTTAAATTCCATTAGTTTGAATAGGACTTTTTCTTGGAATTTTCTCCAAGCCAATAGGACTGCAGGAGGGATTCTAGTTGGTATTGATTTAGATCTCTTTGATATTCTATCTTGGGAAATTAAAATCTTCTCAGATTCTTCAAAACAAAGTAGATTGCAAAGTTTGGAGACATATTTCTGTTTATGGCTCCCCCTGTGAGGAGGGGAGGGGAGAATTCATCTCAGAACTTCATAGTATGTTCATGGATAATTTCTTGCTCACCCTTATTAGTGGAGATTTTAATATTGTTAGGTTCCAAGAGGATAGAAGTAATGGAGTTGTTAACCAGAAATGGTGTGACAAATTCAATGCTTGGATTAATCTCTCGAGGATTTTAGAAGTCAAAATTTAAGAAAAATTTAATCATGTCTATAATAGATAGAGTTTTTTGTAATAGAATTAGATGCCTTGTTTCCTTTTGTCACTACTCAAGCCTTGTTCGGGTAGTGACCATGCCCCCTCCTCTGGGATTCCAGTATGGGGCTCACCCCTAGAAATCTCAGTTATAAATTTGAAAAATGGTGGCTTCTTAGAGAATGCTTCTATTTCGTTCAAAAGCTAGACGTAGCTAAGCAATTGATCTTTGGAAAAATGTAGTGCATCTTAATTTCGTTCAAAAGCTAGACATTGGAAATTTTGATCAAATATGTAAAAAACTATATCAATAACTACAACGTCATACAGTTTTTGTGCTAGTATTAGTATTATTCGGTAAGTGATCCATTGACCTATTTGTAATTTTTATTAATGATCTTTGTACTATTGCCGATGATTCTTAATAAATCTATAGAATGTCACAAAATATAAATAATTGTGAACAATTTGGCAATTAACTGAGGGATCAGCTCGACACCGTAGGTCATCACTCCATTTCCATCTTCCTTTATTTTTGGGCAGACATTCCATTTCCATCTCGGTGGCCCCCAACTGCTCGCCCCCATGTCCCTCCTAGAGGCGACACAGGGGAAATCCTAGAATCCCGCCGCCAGCAGCCCCCTCCCGTGCGTCCCTTTTCCTTGCCGTCATTGTCAGGATCCGTCAGGCAAAGCCTAGGTGGGTATGGAGGCGGCGTGGCCTCCCCCAATCAGTGGTCCCCTTGCAGCGGCGGCGACGATGTAACTTCCTCGATCTGGCGGCACGGTGTTGCGGGCTCCTAGCGGCGCGGCGATGATGCTAGTGGGGGCTCGACCCTTCGCTCGGGGTGGTGCCTCGGCTGGATAGCAACTCCGATGCATTCCTGGGCCCTCGGGGCTTGGGCGGGCCTGCGGGGCAGCGTCCATGGCGACGAGGCATGGCCTAGCGATGGTACCTTGGCACCATGGTGGTGCCGGTGACCAGCTAGGCGGTGACAGTGGGATGGACCTCCACCGTCCAGTCCGTCTGATGGTGGTGGAACGACGGTCGGCGCTTCTCCTTCGCCGACATCGGTCTTCGACTCTTCTCTCAACTGGTACAACTCAGGGGTGGCTCAAGACTACCCCTTTCAGGCGGACTTGGGGAAGACGAACGTGCCGAGGCGAAAGCCCTGCTTGATGATGACGACGACGCCTACGAGCGCCGTTTCCTCCTTGGAGGCGTCGTCATGGCACTGCTCGTGCTTCCCATATCGAGCAGTGGGGGAAACCCTTGATTCGGTTAACCGGATCGAACAATGGCGGCACCACGACGTCGTCCCCTTCTTGGAGGCCTTATCTAGCTCGCTCGTGGAGTCCACGGATCGGCAAGACCAAGTCCAGTTTGGCGGTCGCGCGAGCGTGAGCTTCCAGGGCTCAATGTACATCGTTCGCGGCGCTTCTCGGTTGACTTCCTCTCGAGCGGTGCGTTGGTTGTGCCATCTTTGAGGTGTCTGTCTTTCGAAGCTTCTCCTTGAATCGTGACGTGGCCCGGGAGCTTGGTGTTTGGTCGTCGTGGGTTGCGTTGTATGTCGTGTATCGTTGTGTTTGATCGGTGTAGGGCGCTGTATCGGTCATTCTCGACGTTGTACGGGACCTTCTTGTATATATGAGATTAATATACATTTTTCATGATGTACTCTGGAACATCTCGGTGGATGCATGCAGCTTCAGGGCCCGCGACCTTCCGACAATCATTGGGCCCAGTAGGTCCATTCCCTACACATCCACGCCGCCGCGTATCGTATCCCTCAGAGAAAAAATCCACGCCGCCGCGTCGCTCCCCTCCCAACTCCATTCCGCCATGGCCAGCGTCGAGCAAGTCCTGGGCTGGTTCCCCGGCGGAGACACCATCGCCAGGTGCAGCGCCACCTCCCTCTCCTTCCCCGCCGCCGCCGCGGGCTGCGACAGCGAGGACCGCATCAGCGCCCTCGGCGACCACATCCTCCGCGACATCGTGTCCCGCCTCCCCGTCAAGGACGCCGCCCGCACCGCCGCGCTCGCCTCCCGCTGGCGCCACATCTGGCGCTCCACCCCGCTCGTCCTCTACGACGCCCACCTCCTCCTCTCCGACTGGGACCGCGCCGCCACCACCGTCGCCCGCGTCCTCGCCGACCACCCGGGCCCCTTCCGCGCCGTCAGCATCTCCTCCTGCGACTTCGCGTCCTGTGCGCCGGAGCTCCTCGCCGAGTGCGCACGCATCCTCGCCGTCAAGGGCGTCCAGGACCTCGTCCTCGTCAACGACCCCGCCGACTACGAGCGCCTCCCCGCCGTCCCTGCCGACGTCCTCCGCTGCGCCTCGCTCCAGCGCCTCTTCCTGGGGTTCTGGAGGTTCCCCAACTCCGCAGCCATCCCACCCGCGGACAGATTCCCGCACCTCCGGGAGCTCACCCTGTTCGGCACCGACATGGCCGGGCACAACCTCGACCACCTGCTCGCGTCCAGCCCCGCTCTGGGCACCCTCGCCCTCGTCCTCAGCAGAACCTGCGAGCGCGTCCACCTCCGCAGCAGCCCGAGTCTCAAGTGCGTGCTCCTCTGGCATTGCTTAACGCAGGAGGTCGTCGTCTCCATCGACTCCCCGCTCCTGGAGCGTCTCATCCTGTGGAAGACCCTTTCCGATGAAGACAATGCGGTGGCTGTGAGGGTCAGGATCGATGGTGCGACGAAGCTGCGCGTGCTCGGCTACTTGGACACGAGAGTTCATCAGCTGCAGATTGGGGAGAATGTCATCAAGGTACTACCTTTAAATGCTTCTCAAGTTTCAGTATTGACGTTCCATATGCTCATCCACATGTTAAGATGATATAAAGGATCATGATATCTTCATTATGCCATGCACATTGCCAAATATTTCTCTTTATGATCATTAAACAAGTAGATGCTCCTGATCATGTGCCAATGAAGCAGTATGATCTCTCTTTTCCTGTTGGTGCAGACTGACACAGAGGTGAGCCTAAGAACCGTGGTTCCAAGCGTCAAAGTATTGGCCTTGAAGGTGAACTTTGGTGCCCTGGAGGAGGTCAAGATGCTCGCCAACATCCTCAGATGCTTTCCCAATGTTGACAAGCTGCACATCGAGGTGACATTTCAGTACCCGGCACATTCATTTATTCAGTCGCTCGACAGACATCCATAGCGTCAATTATTTCCCAGTCAGGTGATTGAACTAGCTGCTCACCGCTGTCATTCTGCAGTCTGTCCTAGCCGCAGATGAACCCACTGGCGGAAACCACGATACAAAGTTCTGGCAAGAGCTTTGCCCCATCGAGTGCCTGAAATCGCACGTCAAGAAGATATTCATCCATGAATTCCACGGGGACCAAAGCGAAATGGAATTCCTCGAGTTCGTTGCCAGGAGCGCCGAGAAGGTGCGGGCTCTGCTTGTTGGGGTCACCAGGGAGATATTTGCTTCGGACGATAAGGTGAACGAGGTGATAAGCAAAGTGGCGGCTCTGTCCCGTGGAGCATGGACCTGCGACGACTGTATGATGTTGGTGGTGAGGCCTAAAGCGGACAACGGCTGGAGCTTCCCCAGAGCATCTGATCTCTCCGTTAAGGACCCTTTCCACTGAATGATAAACCTGAAGCTGCGCATATATACTTGTTGACCCGAGCCTGATTTGGCATCATGTATGTACTCTTCTATGCGTGCTGGACACTTCCTCAATTTGTAGGCAGGGATGTTCTTAAGAAAGGGCATATTTCAGGTAGATGAGTAGTAGCTGCAAGTGCTAGATGTATTAGCACGAACTGCGGATCTATCATATTATCTACTCATGTGTGTGATCGACATTGATCTGTGTGCAGTGTGCTTGAAGTTGAGGACATGCAATCAGTCACATCTTGAGGCATCATATTGTTTTTCCGCTGCAATGCTCCTTTTGTTTTCTGCCCCGTTCGGTAGTACACAGCATTATATGGCCTGCATCTCTGTCAATTGAAATATCATCTAAAACTGGACTTATTAAATATCAGCATAATGATATGGATTGTGTTATACTTCACTCAGGCACTTGAAGCCGGGTGTTATACTTCTTCATCTTAGCCTTTTTAGTATCATATGTATGTACTGCTCTTAAGAAATGGCAGGTTTCAGGTAGCCGCAAGTGTTCAACTTATCAGCAGAATGTATGGTTTTCGCATGTTATCTGTTGCTTGTGATCTGTGTTTGATCGATGCTGCGAGAAGTTAAGGAAATGCTATTGGTCTCACATATTGAGACATCATATTGCTCAATGGCTTATCATGCTTGGATGTAATGTTCCTTTTAGTTTCTGTTTCATTTGGCACTGGGCAGCATTTAGTTTGTATGGCCTGCACATATTATTTAAAAGCTTAAGTTTGCTAAGTATGAAATATGCCTGCCAAGTTCCAAGATCAGGCATGCAACCTCTAGCAACTCAATTATTAACAGAATATATGCAATGGTGGTTTTATTGTCAGAGTTATCGGGTATCATCGTGATTAGACAGTAGTATCGGCTTGTGACTCCTACTTTTCATCGTTTCTGCATAATATACTCCTTGACTATTTTGCTTCTCTATGTGTAGGTACGTGTTCCAGGCTTTCTTTGTCCTGATTTAAGCTCCTTTTTTAGACTGAGCTGTGAGCTCGATGATCACTACGAACAACAACAAAAAAAACAGTACCAAAACCTATGTCTTGGATGTAACAACAATAAACCGTATTCCTTTATTGATCATGGAAACCAATCAAAATTTCTGTAATTTAGTCAACTGACAATCCCATTTTCACTCAAGTTTATATGCATCCATCCATCTACTGCAAATCAAGCCGGAAATTCAGGAGTCTAGTCCATAACTAACCACCAGTCCAGAACTGAAAACCTCGAGCGAGGTCACAACACAGATTCACACCACCGTGGCAACAATGTCGCGCGTCTCTTCCTTTTTGCGTGTCCGGTTTCACATCAATTTTTCTTCTTTGACATCTCATTATCTCAATGCAATCGTGTAGGTCTCCGATGACGTCCTAGGATTGGTCCGACTGTGCATGACGAGCGGCAGAGCGTTCCTGTGGCTTGCGGCCGTGGCCGATGCGGCTGGGGGTCCGACAGGGTACAAGGAGGTCAGTCTGTCATGCTTCCAGCATGACTTGGTGCACGGACGGCCTTTCTGGCGACATTGTTGGGATTGGAGAAGATTGCAACTCTATTTGAGGTCATGGATGGTGCATGCCGACTACTAACGCTCTTCACCCGCTTGTTACCACTACCACTATCGCAACACCATACATGAGCTTACATGAAATCGTTCATATGCTACCCACGTGTGTTTCATGTGCCATCTTTTTTAAACATGGATTATTACTCTGAACTAGTCCATGTTGTTGGATCTCATCCCATGTACCTTGGTAACTTAAAATGAGCGGGGAAAGGGTGGAATGACTTCTGATCAAGTATCTTAAATATATTCTTCAAAGTAGAAAATGCCCTCTCAACCGCAACTCTAAGGTTAGAGTGTACGAGACTGAATAGTTCCACGGCTGTCCTAGAACTTCATCTCATTTCTCTAAAAAAAAGGAACTTCATCTCATCAAGGCAATCGGTCTCAAATAGGCAAGTTACTTATGTGAGTTTCCACTACTAGTGGAAATTAACTTTTGCTTCCTCACCGAGAGGAGGAAGCCAGATCCTAGTAATCAACTGAAAGTAAAGCAAAATTGACAATAAATTAATGGCAATCTTTGAAGATAAGCTGCTTTAGGGAAGCAAACCAAGTTATATGTTTGGAAGTTAGAACTCAGTAATGTTGTCCTATGAGACCACCTTTGAAGTATTTTGGTAGGACATCAAGCGAGCAAGACTACATAATAAGAGAGTGCAGGAATGGATCTGAGACCGATGGCCGACCGACCTACACCTATCAACTAAACCATTAGCCCTTGCTTCAAGTAGAGCTACATAACAGCCCGCAACAACAACAAAAAAGGAGACCGAGAAAAGTTTGGATCAAGAGCGGATGATGGATCAATGAATATGTCTATACATACCATGATGGTGAGAGGGGAGGCGTACATTACATTGCGGAGACGAATATGATGCAAATGTGGGTATTCAAAATCTTGAAAACCCATAGGTTTCCAATTCTAAAAGAATTCCAGTCAAGATAAAGAATCCAGCAGTAGGTGTTTCTACATGAGCTTCAGATAACCAAAGATGAACCGATACCATACACAATTTAATGGCAAAAGAGAGAAAAAAGTAGTCCATAGAAGGATTTGGCACCGCTCACTAAATATAGTGGTTAATAAAATTGCCGTATGCCTTGTGAACACGCGGGGTGAATTATACATTCCTACCGAGTTCTCTCCAATATTTTTTTCTGGTACTTTTAAACAAAATTTAAATATTTTCCTGTATTGGTCAAAGTATGCCTACACTTTTTCAGGACAGAGACAAGTAACCGGCCAATAAATTCATTTGTAGCTTAGCCCCACCTTTAAATGACCTCCATTAGTATATGCAGATATGATGCATTTACATGCCCTTAAAAGTTCTCCATTTATGTATAGGATTTGCGTCTCAATGTATAGTACTTATATCTGCCATAGCCTCACATAGCAAAGCAATTCAATCAAATGCACTGCCCTCTACTAGTCGTGTTTGCTTCCATTCTTGCAGCCACCGAGATCATGCCCGCTCCAGCAGCCGCCTCCGCCTCCGCTGCCGTCCGGTACCACGGCGTCATGAAGATGTCCGACGGACGGTGGCGCGGCTACATCACCAACAAGAACGACACAACGTTCGGGATAGGGTACTTTGACACAGTCGAGGCGGCAGCGCTGGCACAAGACCGCGCCATCCTCGCGCTCCTCGGCCCTGATGCTTGCTCCCGTGTATTTAACTTTCGTGCAGGGTTTAGCGACACAGAGCTGCGGTTCTTGAGGGGACGCCACACGCCAGGCAGCCCCACCTTCATCATATCCATGATCGCCAGGGGTACCTACGAGCCCGCGCTCGCCCGATTCATTGAGCGCGTGTACGATGCGTACATGGACCCAGAGTTGGCCCTCGACGTGATGGCTTTCCGGCTCGCCCAACGCGAGGTGCTCGACCGGCACATGGCGTCTGCCGTCGACACTACAATGGCGCAGACCATTGAGAGGGAGGCGTTCATGGAGTCTGCTAGGAACAAGGCCACGGATAGGGCTTGGGTGAGGCGCTTCCACAACCGGCGGCGTCTGGTCGGCCCGACATTCGAGGACGAGAACATATGGCCTCCAGTGTTGCCTCTGGTCAACGTCGATTTGGGCGACAACTTTTCTGGCAATGAGCTGATCTACCTTCCTCATGGTAGTTGTTATGTTGATGAGATGCGGCCGGTAGGCCCCACAACCGAGGAAGAGAATAGACAACCTCAGGTCTTTCCTCCGACTAACGATTATCTAAGTGAAGATTTTGCTGGCAATGAGCTGATCTATCTTCCACATGGTAGTTCCTATGTTGATGACATGATCATGGTTTGATAAAAGAACACAACTAGCTATTGATGTTTTATTTTGTTGACTGATTCGACATTGCTAGCTGTGAACTGTATTTGCTATGAGCTATACACATAATTTTTCAGATCAACAATTTTAAGATAATAAAATTTCTTTAAAACTTATGAAGTGTTGGGCACCGAGGACCGGGATTTAGCCTAAATTTGGGGATGTGAGACTAAGGACCTTCATATAATAACAATTTGATCACTGCAAATTGGTACAAAATATATGCGCAAGTGGGAACTTGCGCACATCAAAGTGCCAAGTAGTCCAACATGAGATGCAATCATAATACGGTTTAGGGAGGGCGGCGGTGTGGAGGGGAGGAGACGGGATGAGTAAGTAGGGTTTCAGGAAATCAAAATGTTTGATGCCACATGTCATGTATCCAACAAGGAACAAAGGTGGAAATAAACTCGAATGGAGAAATGTGACCATATGATATTTTTCCCTGATTTTAGGTGGTTTGTTAAGTTTTTCTGGTAAATTGTATAGGATTGGTTCAACGGTATGGATGCTAACTGGATAAGGAAGATAACCACATGGAATCCAACTTAGGAATATCCTTTCTTAGATCGCAATCATACACGAGCACAACTATATATGAGGGGATCCTTTTGCACGAACCAAAACAAGACATGCATATAAGGTGTTGTGGCAATAATAATTTTAACCCGGGGGGTGGGGGTGGGGGGGGGGGGGGGGGGGGGGGGGTGGGGGGGGTGTCAAACAACTAGTAATGGTCGACAAATCAAAGAGGGAGAAAAGATAAAAGAACAAATTAAGGCAATAGGTTCCATGATTATATTAGCAGTAAAAAGAAGTGCATAAGTGCATATTAATTACCATGTTCATATATAAAAATATTTGGGCCTGACGGGAGAAACAACGTCATCTTTTTTTTCTTGGCCAGTGTGAGGGTTTAGCACGATTTAGCGAGCTATCAGCGGGAGTTTCTGTTTAGTGTTAAAAGTGCACTAGATCATGATGGCGCGCGTTGCCGCGTCCGTCTATTTAAGATTCATATATACATTTTATAGAAATACGTGGATAAATATTATACAGTTTACACTTGTCAAGGTATTGTTAAATATGATTCATTTTAGGTTAATTATTAAATAAACAAGGATGTAGTTGCTCTAGCCTTTATCTTATTTATTTTGTTACAAAGTAGAAAAAGGAAAAAAAACTTTAACTTGTCTAAGACAAATATAAATAAATGAAATGATCAATTGCTTTGTGTTCAGCTCAAAATTCTTAGAAAACTAACAATGTTTTTTCTCCAATGTCCTCCTTGAGAGTATTGGCATGTTGAAGATCATATCTTATATGTGAGGGGACATCTTTGACGTGGCTCCAGGAACATGGGGGGTGAGGATAAAAAAGACTTGGATGAGGCTCCAATCTTCTTCATGGCGCCGAAGAAGTACTGGGTCACCAAAACTATGTCCATCGTATCGTTAGCAGTGGTACCAGTGATATTCGTAGAAGTTAAACATCATATGGTATATGGCATAAATATGGCAATTTCTACCTATGTGAAATTTTTTGTTGTATGGTATACCTTCTGTTGCTAAAGATCATGCATGGTACATAAACATCAGCCTCCCGTAAACGAATATTTCAGTGGCATGCATAGTCCCAATTGTAATGTCCCGCAACACTCTTTTTCTGGAAAGCATACCGGAGAGCAAAAATAAAAAATAATGGTAATAATATGAAGTTGCAAAAATAAAGGAATTTTAGTTACCCGATATATATATATATATATACCTTGGTCAGTTCTTCTTTTCTCTAATAATAAATCGGTTGATGCCAAATTCAACCCTTTTCAACTTCGTTACAGATGTTAGCACGTGAAAGATACTTAGAAATTATGTTTAATATAAACAATCGGAGACATTAAATAGATGAGGTGTAAATATAAAGATCAAGTACAGTTACAGAGTTTGTACAATTCTTGAGCACGTCTGTAATAGGTCGGTGGCATAGATGTACCTGATCTGTTCACTGGTAGAAAGATGCATGCTTTTTATGTATGATCCAGCTAGTAATCCTTGGGGATGCAATGTTGACGTGAAACTACTCTAAGTCTCTAACCATACATATAAAAGTAGGCGGAGGCACACCTTTGCTAGCTTTTTTACTGAAAAGAGACTATACAACTTTCTGCAACAAAACTGAACTTCATTTTTCATATATGCGAGTTTCCACCAAAACGGGAATACAGAGGTACATGAAACATACACAGGTGACGTGGGAAAAAATCAATAGGCTAGCTGCACGATGTTGTGGTTGTAAAGCGGCAGGTAAATAAATAGAAAGTTGTAACTGGGGATTTGGACTGACCGATTATAGGGGGTTGAAACGACATCTGCGACGGCGAAGGCTTCAGATGCCAATATTCATGCCGCTCAGCACAAGCGGTAAGAGCAGGCTATGAGCGCGGATGACCAAGACTGCAAAATCATCACGTCATGTATGCTTCGCTCTCATGTCCTCTTTCAATCACGATTGCCACATGAGTGAGATCTACAGTTATAGCAACCTAGGTGAAGGATCGGTAGATTCTCATAGGTCACGAGAGAAGGACCTGCACAGCCACAATCGTTGGACGAGCTGTCAGGTTTTCCCAAATAAATCAGGGATCAGCATATGTAGACTCGTACAGGGAAGGAGAAGAGGCGAGAGAGTAGTAACTTGCATCCACTACTGTCGCCAAGTAGTGGCCAGTACTTCTGCCATTAAGCGCGCACTTACAGGCAGCAAGGTGGCGCACCTCCATCGTCTTGTCTTCCCGTACCAAAACTGTGGGCACATGCTCGCTCGCACGATGCTGCCTCCACGGTATTGGTGCTACACGAAATTTCCTAGTACGTGAGCTTTAGTGAATTTTAGTGGCCAATTAATCAGGGTGGGCCGATTTGACATGTAGAGTAGCTTCCCCTAGGAACATCCGGCCCAATGCGGGATTGAGGGAGATCAAACGGCCAAAAACTACAGGGAAGAGCAATCCAATGGCCAGAAATGGTGAAGGCGTGAGAGACTTCCTAGTTGACTCGGTTATAATATGTAGGCTCGTACAGGGAAGGAGAAGAGGCAAGAGAGTAGTAACTTGCATCCACTACCATCGCCAAGTAGTGGCCAGTACTTCTATCATTAAGCGCGCACGTACAGGCAGCAAGGTGGCGCACCTCCATCATCTTGTCTTCCCGTACCAAAGCCGTGGGCACTTGCTCGCTCGCACGACGCTGCCTCCACGGTATTGGTGCTACACGAAATTTCCTAGTACGTGGGCTTTAGTGAATTTTAGTGGCCAATTAATCAGGATGGGCCGATTTGACATGTAGAGTAGCTTTCCCTAGGGACACCCGGCCCAATGCGGGATTGAGGGAGATCAAACGGCTAAAACCTGCAGGGAAGAGCAATCCAATGGATAGAAATGGTAAAGACGTGAGAGGCTTCCTAGTTGACTCGGTTATAATATCTCTAATGGCTTTAGCGGGATTGCTCTGGGTACACACTATAACGAAGCAATAGCGATAAGATAGCTAACGCGGATTTTTAGCTCTCAGGTGCCACACACCCCATAACTAGAAAAAATAAAAAATAATTATAAAAAGGTTAAAAAATTCTAACTTTTTTTGAAATCAAAGATGATCAGGTATTGTACTCGTAAAAACATATTTGGAAAGGAAATGATTCGCTTGGTCTTCAGGGCAAAAAAACAAAAATACCACGTATCACAGGTTAATAATACATGGTCATGGAATGTTTTGAGTTTGTTTTTTAATCCAGATCACAATGAAAGTAATTCATTAGAAAAATATTTTTATACAAGTACGATACCTGATCATCTTTGATTTCAGAAAAAATTAGAATTTTTTTAACCTTTTTTAGTGTGTGGCACCGGGAGCCACACTGTAATTCTCTAAGATAACGCGCTATTTAAAACTTGGTGTGGGAGTTCGGATGGGCTCAGCCCTGTTTATCTGTTTTTCACTTATTAACTGGACATCCTTTTGTAACTCTAGTCGACGAATCTCGCAAAGCTTCCACATCAGGTTTGAAAGGAAGAATAAACAATGGTACGTATATGTTTTTATCGTGAACATATATCGTGTTTGTAATTAACGACGGTCTTTGCATGGAGTAGTAAACCAAAAACCAGTTCCTGCTGTAATTGAAGTCAGTCAACTACTAGCATATGCCTGGTTGATTTTCTTACGGATTCGCTTCGCACTGCACAAGTACAGCGACGCAATATGGAACTGTAGGAGTGACTAAGGGCATCTCCGACAGCCCCGTGCAAACGGACCGCGCGGGTTCGAATCGGTCTGGCCAGACCGAGGTCACGGCACAACGCGCACCCACAAATCGTGACGTAGCTCCGGACCGATCCGTTTTAGGGCAAACTGGGCCCAAAATTGAGCTGGATTTGTGGGGGCACGGACACCCCGCGCATCCATGTGGTGTCCTCCCCGACCCCGCCAGCCAAAGACTAATCTCGCCCACTCCGACCACCAATCCCTAGCACACTACCATGGACGCACCGCTGTCGCCCCTCCCTAGCCTCTGCCCTCCCTGGTCGTGCCCCGTTCGTGTCTCCTGGAGCTTCTCCGGCCTCTGCTCCATCCGCAGCTAATCTGCGGCCATCGGTCGTTGCTCGTCCCTCGAAAGCCGCCGACAAAGCTGCTAGCCTCATCAAGGCGAAGAAAGAATTGACGGACGAGCAGCAGAGGGAGGATATGAGGGAGAGGGCCGACTGTAGAGACAAGGCCCGGAGTCGCCTTGCCGCTGCCAAGACGCCCAGGAAAGGGCCGCCGCCCTTGAGCATGCTGCTACCGTCTAGGCCAAGGCCACCGCCGAGGCCCTCGCCGAGAAGGAGGTGTCCTCAGACAAGAGGAAAGAGAGGAAACGCAAGGAAAGGTAAGATCCAGTGAAGAACTACTATGAGATGCAAACAAAGCATCTTGAGATAGAAGAGATCAATGCCCGGTCTAGAGAAAGGAAGGTAGAGCTCAAGCAAAAGTAAGTCGAGCTCTCCATACTCGTCGAAGACAATCGGACCATGACTGCGGATCTCACCAACATGGACCCAATTCAACGGGGTTGGTTTGAGAGGAAGAGGAAGTTGATCTACGAGCGAGATCCAGAGATCCATAGATTGCTCGCTCTTATTTATGTTCATGTGCATGTATGAACCATGGGTACTCGTGGAACATAGACCGCTGAACTGTATCATCCCCGTTTGTGTGGATGTCCTGTTTTGGTCAAAACTTGATGTAATTTGCACTTATCTATTGACATCAAATATTTTAGAAAAAAAGGACGGACAAATGGAAGACACTGTTGGGTGCACCGGCTTGGTCCGCGCAAACAGTAGCCCGGGGCTTGTCCTCAGGGGCGAAGCCAGGAAAAAAGTTTATTGGTGTCATTGCTTTGAATTTACTGGTGTCATTTCTAATTTCTAAGAGTATTGCTTCACACACAAAGGAGAATTGTAAAATTCCATCAGTGTCATTTGACACCGATGAATACATGCTAGCTCCGGCCGTGCCTGTCCTCCCGGACCGACAAATGGACCGAAACGGTCAACAGTCATGCCAACTTTACGGGACCCGTTGGAGATGCCGTAACCACTACACGACAGCCGCGCTCCAAATTAACTCACAGTGTTTCGGCTACTAGGTATACCGATCAGGTGGAGGTCTTGATCAGGTGAGTTGCAGTCTGACATCCCTGTCATACCCCGTGCGGCCATAGGACGTGTGCTCGTGGTTGGGCTTTGAATGGGATACGACCGTACAACAAGGCACTCGCGCCGTGGAACTTCCAGCTTGGCCTCGTGCGATGGCAGGTCGGCGCTTGTGCAGCCAAGGCTATCCGCAATTCCCAGTGCAATTTTACACTGAGACCCCTAGATAACAAATCAACCAAAGATAAGGCCTCAAGTTTTACAAGCAGGACCCTAGAACATAATTTAGAAATGCGATCAGGCCCTCGATCCTCTCAGCTGCATTTGAGCGAGCTCCAGGTCCGGGCACTTGCGCTGCCACCAGGGTACAAGCCACTTGGGGCAACCCCGACGATGATTCCCTCCATGAAGTTGAGGAATATCCTCCCGAGGAGGAAGAACAACCGCAAAAATAACGAAGCTTCCTGACGAGGAGTGGCTCCAGCCGTTGCCACAAATAATAACTCCACCGCACAACATCTGATGTTGATGAACTCCACAGAGATGACACAACTTCTGGGGTATGCGCACCACCACACACACGAGCACTTCACATGCTCGACATACACGAGCCTATAGATCGCCAGGATCCAAGGCTCCACGAGCGAGCTTTACTAAAAAGTTTGTCGAGGAGACGTCACCGCTCACCATCTCCATCCACTGGAGCGCTTTAAGCTGCCACCTCTTCATCACCGAGCACCTGGAACAACTCGCCAGCTCTAGGAGCTTTGACCTCGTTGACAGAACGCCAAATTGGCACCAGGGCTGAAACCTACATCTACTACTACTATAATATACAAGGGAGGCTCGGTCTCACCTCCCCCATTACCAGTCGGCGAGGCCGCCAGAAAAGAAGGGGAGAGGAGCCGGAAGGCCGCAGACGACACTCAACTAGGGAAGGAGGAGGGAGAGAGCGAGGATGACTGGGTTCCAGGAAGGTCATATGCATCCAAATTACAATAATTGTTCAAATAAAACTAAAATAATTATGAAAATAACGAATGGTTCCGTACATGAATGAACATGAAATAAAATGAACAATGGGGGACACTATTGTCCCTACAACTGGCAATGGTGCTTAATGAAGACATCTCGAAGTTGTGGGTATGTGCAGCGGAGTCTTCAATCTGCCGATACGTCTCAAGAAATGCTTCGATACAATCCGGATTTCTTGTTGGCTTAACACGACTACCTACATTGTTATAGAAGAACTCCAAGTACAAATATCTCTCGTCCTCGATGATAATGTTGTGAAGAATGGTGCATATCGTCATGATGTTGGTGAAGGTTTCGTTGTTAAAAAAGAGTAGGAATTTGAACAATATCAAACCGATCTTTCAAAACACCAAAAGAACTCTTAATGTCCTTTGAGCATGCCTCCTAAGTCATGGAAATATAGCTTCCTCTACTTACTTTTTGCAGATATTAGCCAATTGTGCAGTCATTCCCATTGATGGTGTAGTTGCAAGACAGAGCATCTCCACTAGCAAACCTAGCAAAAAGATGAGATGCAAGACATTTATATCATTGAAAGATCTAGGTAGCCCAGGAAAACAATGCCAAATCCACAAGTCGGATATCACAACATTTGGGCAGTTCTTTCACCCCCGGTGCATCCAACCAATGCCCCCAAGCATGCCTTCCCAACCTCTTTTCTCATTAATCATTATTATTCTCTTTGTATCCTCTTCATTGGCAGCTCAGATATACTATGGACTGAAGACCCAGATCATTACCTTGGCAAACCTCCCCACACACTCAAGAGTAGTATATTCATCAATTGAAGATACTCGTCTGAGATGCCGAGATCTTCTCATATGGGCTAAACCCAATAAGTCATGGAGCGCTCCTATGGCGAGTAAACAAGCGAGACTTGTCCTCAGAAGCTTTCACAATCCTCACAAATAAAATATCTACGCCCTTGGTGAAATACTCGTGCATGAGCCTATTCACTACGGGAAAATAGATCTTTGCCGTGTGGCAATAACACACGGCAACATACTAAATCCACATGGCAAAGGCTTTTGCCGTGTGGTCGCACACGGCAAAGAAAGGCACGGCAAAGGGTCTTTGTCCTGTGCTTTTGGAAAAACGCACGGCAAAGGCCTTTGCCGTGTGCTTTTACCAGTATACGGCAAAGTAAAGTAGTTGACGACGGTAGCCGGCCTGACGACGCCGTCCATGTCAGTTTGCCGTGAGACGGATCTTTGCCGTGTGTATTCGGGGGGCGCATGGCAAACTGTTGGTCAGCAGATCACCGCCAGTTTTCTTTGCCGTGTGCCTACACATATCTTTGCCGTGCGTAATTTCTTAGCACTCGGCAAAGAAATTTTTTGCAAATAAAAAAAAGAATGTGTCAAAGGCCACCATCGACGCCATGTACCGGGTCAATTGCAGCCAGGGAGCGGCAGTGGCACGCGGTTGCGGCCGGGGGGCGGGGCAGGGGCGGCGGCGCTCGCGGGTAGGGACGCTCCCAAGGGGAAGCAGATGCAGCGGCGGGGCTTGTGTAATGCCGTGCTCGGGTTGGGCTTCGCGAGCGTGGCTGGCCATCTGGACGGCGACATGGGCGCGGCTGGACATCTGCACGGTGACGAGGATCACGGCGAGCGCGGGCGCGAGAAGCCTCCGTCGGCCTCTACCCAGCGCGTCTCGCCGAGCAACCTCCGGCCGCGGCTGCGCCGCTCCGCCATCTGCTCGGCTGCGCGTCCACGTCCTTGCGCCGGAGTCTAGCGTCCGCAGCGGCCTTCCTGGCCTCCTCCACACCAGCTTCCTGCAAGCTCCCCGTGCCCAGGAGCGCCTCCCCTCCACGCATCCTGGCCATCGCCGGTCGTCCCCTCGCGTACCCGTGAGAGCATCTCCGCCTTGCGCGTGCTCGCGCCCGACGACCTGCAAGCAAACTTTGCCTCCGCGTCTCTTCACCAGCAACCGCCGCCTCCGCCGGCTCCCGCGCGCCTCACCCCGCTGCGTCCGGCTCCTCCCGTGCGTGCTCCCACGCCTCAGCTGCGCCGGCCGCGAACGGCTCCGCCTGGCCGCCCGCCGGATCCGCCCAACGCCATCTCCATCTCCCTCGCTCGAGCTCCCCTACGCCTCCTTGTGTGTCCCGGCCTCCTCCGCGTGCCCCGAACGTGTCGTCCCGTCGACCTCGTGCCTGTCCGCCTACGCGCGCGGGGCAGCGCTCTCCTGGCTCCTTCTCGGTCCTGCGTTGCAAAGAAATTAGAGTCGCTTGAGGTCGTCCATCACAATCGATCTGAGTACGTTGACCACCATGTACGGAACGCGGAGAAAAAGACAAAGTAAAATTCAGTCTTAGGCCTCACCAGATATCAAGGAGAGCAGCTCAGGGACGCTGGTCTTGACCTTGGTCGCCGGGGCACCGCCGACCACCACGACGGGGCACAAGGTGACCAGATTGAAGCAGCAGAGACTGCTTGTTCTGACTGAACATGCGTGCGTAGAGATGAAAGAGAGGGTGCCTGGCACGGGTGGGTAAGGAAATATCAAGGAAAAATGATGAGGTAGGTGGGAGGTGGTGGGACTAGGGCTTGCCATGTCATCAATCCATGTGCCTCTCTATCTCAGCCATTCACATTAGAACGATCCAAAGGCCCATACTAATCCTCATCTTTGCCGTGTGTGGAAAAACAATATGCGGTTGCTCTCTTTTGATTTGTTTGTAGAAGTCTCTATGTTTAACCGGGTTTTAAAATCGGCATAACTAATTAAAAACAATCTGAACATTGTAAAACATTCGCGTTACGTCATTTTATGTGACATAGTTGCAAGAAAAAATATCAAATTTGGTATATTCATTGCATCTCAAAAAAGGCAGGAATTTGTCTTTTTCACCAGGGGTGGACGAAAAGGTTTGAGATTTCCCGGTTAGAACATTATCCACGTAAAACATTTTGAATTAGCCCTTTGGTAGTTGATTCACAAAACGCCTCGTTTTTTGGCGCTCAGAAAATGAAAACTGACTTTTTCGTGCGATGAAAAAGAAAACTTCCTCCTGCAACATTGTTTGTCATTTCAAGATGCACATACAGGCATAATATGGACACATTATCACAAACTGTGCCGCGATTCTAGCCATAACATTCGTCGTTTGGCCTGAAAACTATAAAACCTCGAACATGATAGGTCATTTATGAGAAGATTTTTTTGAGATGCAATCAATATACCAAGTTTGATATTTTTGCTTGTAACTATGTCACATAAAATGACACCATACGAAGTTTTTACATCGTTCGGACCGTTTTTGAATATCTTATGCTCGTTTCGAACTATGGTCAAAACAACGGGTACAAAGGTTCTTAGCTAGGGGATGAGCCTCGCTAAACTTGCATTGGATCTCTGATAAAATAGCATATTGTGAGTCTAAAAATGATTTTTGCAAAAAATCATGAGCATCAGATAATGTACCTGTAGTTCAAATTGGATCCCCTTCTTACCGATTCGGCAGGAATTTGTCTTTTTCACCAGGGTGGACAGAAACTTTTGAGATTTCTCGATTGGAAAATTTTCCATATAAGGTGGTACAGTATTTTTGAAAAATAGGGTGGTAGCATATTGAATTACCCCTTTGGTGGTTCCTTCACAAAACACCCCGTGTTTTGCGCTCAGAAAATGGAAAAATAGCTTTTCTGTGTGACAAAAGGAAAAACTTCCTCCTAGAACATTGTTCCCATCCCAAGATACACATATGTGCAAAATATGGGCACTCGTTTGGCCCGAAAGCCATGAAACCTCGAACATGATAGTTCATTTCTAAGAAGGGTTTTTTGAGATGCAATCAATATACCAAGTTTACTATTTTTCTTGAAACTATGTCGCATAAACTGACACCACGCGAAGATTTTACATTGTTCGGACCGTTTTTGAATTTATTATGCCCGTTTCAAACTATGATCAAAACTGCGGGAATTTTTCTTTTTTCACCAGGGATGAACGAAAATGTTTGAGATTCCCCGGTTGGGCCATTGTCCATATAAAATTCAGTAGTTGTAAGATGAGCAAATGGATAAATAACAAGAGAAGAAAACCCTAAAAGCGGTTAACTACAGAGAGCAGATCTACAAACCAGGAGAAGTGGTAGACGAGGACGTGTTTCCTCATAGCCAGTTGAACGACGAAGAGTTCATCCTCTAACTCTAGGTCCTCCGGGGTGTACTCGAGGTCCAATCTCACGAACTTGTCCTTGTCTTTCTCAACCCAATCCTCATACATCCTCAGGACTCGCACCACTGTCTCCTCCTTATTGGTGTAGACGATGTCTATCTTGTTATTGCCATGGGCAATGAAGTTTGTCTCTAGAGTGCAACCTTCCATGTTGGCAAGGAGAAGACGGAAAGAAGACGGTGGGGGAAGCAGAAGACAGAAGACAGGAAGAAGAAGAAAAGTGGTTTCTGCGAGACAGGGGAACGGTGGAACCGTCAATGCATTCCTATCCACTGTGTCACCTTAGCTCATGCGCTCTGCGTCATTAGTTTTCATGTGTCAAATCCTACCGGCCAATTTATTTGCACATACCCATTTGCTACAAATCATGTAGCCTTTTTTTGAGAGAAATCCTCTAGCCTTGCGATCTTGCGAAGTGGGTTGGCGATTCCGTCATGAAAATCCCAGTGGTAGAAGAAGAAGAGGAGAAGATGATGGGATTCGGGATAGGGAGGAGAGCGGGGCTGAGTCATTCCGTCCATGTCCTGGAACCAACGATGGAAATGGCGTCTCATCTTCGCGCCATAGCTGCGACCACAGATCGCCGCTCCGGGGAAGAAGAAGACGGCGTAACAAGGAATAGTTACAGATGCGAGCACTGCAAGGTGGCAAGCGCCTTGACTTTTCAACAAAATTATAGGCCTTAATCCTTGGGATGGAGGGAGTACATGGCAACAACGACGCCTCCACGACGGCAGGGACATAACGACGAAAACTGATAGGGGGCCCAACTTGACGGACGTTAGGCTGATATTTTGTATTCAGACGTTAAGTTGAATTCGTGCCGAAAATGACCCTCTGAGTATTTGGCATGCCAACAGTGGACAACGCGGTCGATTACAAGCAACTTGGGTACCGGTTTGCCTTGGCGTCTCAACTTTCGTGCCGCAAAATTATTTCCTCGGTGGAAGATCCATAGATTAAATAAGTAGGTCCTCGGCGTTACCTTCTTCACGTTCATGCGATAACGCGTAGCAAAGTCCTAAACGTGTAGGTGGAAACGATCCTATTGCGGGTATACGTGGGGGCTACAATGTGGTAATGGGTCCCAAACTTGATTTTCTATATAGTTATGGCCTAAAAAATCATAAACAAATGAAAAAGTTTATTGGTGAAACCTCGTGCGGAGAAAGCTATAGCGGTAGACCGCCGGGCCCGCATACAGGTGTTTCGCTGGAGAAAGACCGCCAGAGTGCCGAAATCCCATAAAAACTTGCATGTAGACATAGGATATATGCGCACATATCCATAGATGCAATATAAGTGATAATGTGTATTGAAATGAAATGGTGGCAAAGGAACCAAGGAAAAACGAGAAAAGCTCCTTTGCCGTGTGTCTAACCTGAACACACAGCAAAAACCTTTGCCATGTGTCTAGCTTGAACACACGGCAAAAACCTTTGCCGTGTGTCCTCGGTCGCGAACACACGGCAAAGACATTTAAAAATTCACGTGGGAAAAATTCGTGCGCAGAAAAATTTATAAGGTGCGGAAAATTCACGTGTGAAAAAAATAAAAATTTGAAAATTTACCGTGCGTCTCACGGTGATACACGGCAAAGGCCTGCCGTCAGGTCGACACCGTCAGCTGGGCAAAGATGTGGGCCCTCCTTGCCTGTTAGCTTTTCCTTTGCCGTGCGCTTTTCTGCTATTTTGTCGTGCGTCATTCTTTGCCGTGTGTCTTTGTCTATATTTGCCGTGTGGTTTTTCGTTGCTGTGTGCCCCGTGTAGTTTTGCCGTGTGTCTTCTTTTTGCCATGCGTTTTTCAAGAGGACACACGGCAAAGGGCTGACGCACGGCAACACCGTGTTTTCCCGTAGTGATTGTGGCCGAGCGTGCGATCAGAGGGATGCAATTAGCCAATTACTACCCCAATCCCTCTCTCATGTTTTTTCTCTTGATCGAAAACATATTCTGTCAAGGTTGTTGAAACTCAATTCACACTAGTAGAAAAAAGCCCATTGGTGGCATTTGAAATATAATGTTAGTGGCTGAACCGACATGCCACTAACTTCACGCCACCGGTAGCTGCTAGTAGTGGCGTGTGGTTTAAACGCCACTAGTAAAACCTGTACTAGTGGCATTCGATCTGAACACCACTAGTAATATCCTAACTGGTGGCGTGTTGTATAAACGCTACCACTAATAAAAACATCTGTGGCATTCATTATATATCAAACTCCGCTAGTATGGATTCAAAAAAAATAAAAAAATGGATTTATATTATTGAATTTCACAGCAATTATATAGCAGAACTTGGATCTTCATATACAGTAGTAGATAACTGAATAGAAGAAAGTAACATCATCCAAAAGTTATTATTACTACATTATTTAACTAGTTAAAGAAATAACGAGTATGCATTATAGTAGTTAGTTAGCTACTCCTTAGAGTAGTCATGGTTATAGTACCCATCCTCATCCAGTGACCAAGTTAGGGTCAATGCAATCAAATAAATGATGCGATACACATAGTCAAGGGTGAAGATGATGATGTCCTGACGTTCATGTGGTAGCGACTGAGAAACTCTATCCAGGTAGGTCCATTAAAGTAGATGATAGTCGGCTCGTTGGTGACTTGAACCGTGAAGTTAGGTCCAGTTTGTTTGTCTGACTCAATGATAACTTCAAATGTTCCATAGTATTCTGTCTTCTGAAGTTAATCCAAAAATCCAGGTCTTGACTTGCACGTGATGTTCTAAGGAAGATCATTAGAAAACAACCGTTATTTCTAACTATTAGAGCACATATACTATAAATAAGATATATTGAATATACGTATAGTTCAAAAAAATACGGTTCTAGTTTCAAAATTTTGAGAGATTACTATGCGAAACTTTATATCCATACACGAGGTGTAACCAGACATGACGCACGGCGGATCCATATATATGCTGCATATATCACCATATTATATTAGCATCACGTTGCACAGATTAAGTAGCATATATAGAATGTTATATAAACATATGGAACGATATATAAGTATCATAGATACAATATGATAAGCATTAAGCATTAAACATATTAAGCATTCCAAAGACTAGCAAGATAGAGTACGATAAGTAGTACGAACAGATGCATAAGATAAATATCATAAGTCTCTACTCTAAGTCGGTGAAATCGTCGGAGCTAGAGAAGTCTAAGTCTGACGAGTGCACAGGCGACGTCGGCGCAACGGTAAAGTCGCCTGGGCTAAACCCATAGTATGGGGCCCGTAGCGTTGGGTGGAGGAGACTGCATCGATGTCCTGCCTAGTGGTGGAGGAGCCCCTGCCGAAGAACTGGAGGTTATACGCCATAACCTCAGGATTGTTGAGGAGCTGCCTCAACACGGGGTCTACCTCCTCCTGCTGGCGCTCCTTCTACTGCCTCACCGCCTGATGGTGCTCCCTCTCCTGTGCCTTCGTGCAGAACCTCATACCCGGGGACCCATTGAGATGTGCCCTTGCTTGATCCTGCTCAAAGTTCACCCGGGCGTGTGGACCCATGTGCTGAACCGCCACCTAGTTGTTGGCGCGTGCCGCTAGCTCGGGGTTCCTCCATGTACCAAGATAATACTTGGTATAGTCAACAGTGATCGGAGCCCCCCCACGTCGGGGTGTTCGTGCGCTTCCTGTGAATGCCACGAAACTTCGGCCCCGACATGATACTAGCAACTATATAAAGATATGAACATAAGAACATATAAAATTGAATACAACTATGAACCATATGAACAGTTAACATGATTCGAGCTTTTAGGAGCAACAACAGTGGCCAAGGAAAGGAGACCCCATGTACAAATTATGGTTGCTTCATCGTATCTACACATTTCTTTAGGATATCAGTAGCAGTAGCTAACTCTGCCCTCTTCTTGCCAGCTGATGGCTCTGAAATATAGCCATCTATGTCCACATTTAAAATAGATATTACTCATATTCTTGATGAAATATCTCTGTAAAACCTGCCACTAATGCTAATATTCATAGGGGTATGCAATCCTTTCTTTTATATTTTTCCTGCGTAGATAATGTCGTTTAAAGGAGGGAATCACTGCATTAAAGTCAAAGATACGAGATTTCCAACAACCAGAAGAAACCAGGAGCCGTACAATGTAGGCAACCCTTTAACGACCAACTATACGATTGGAGCAAAAATTCCGTCCGTATAGCTCCGGTCGTATAGTTGGCGCCGCCACCGTTAGGTTAAACAGAACAACTTTCGTGAAGGGATCCCTATATAAAGAAGCCTCAGGCGACAAGAAAACCCGCCCTGACCTCTCTAAAAGTCTCTGCCATAGATCACCAGCCACCTCCAGATCTTCAAACCCTTCTCCATCTCTATAGTCATATTCCACCACTTGTAATAGTAGATCTCTTATCCGATTAGCGATATTGTAAGACTATTGCTATCAATCTTATGATTTTTATTACAATATTTGTGATTGTTGATCTCATCTCTATGTGTGAGTAATTCTCCTTAGGCTAAGGGCTTCAGCCTAGCCATGTAGCAATTGTGCATGTTATTTATCATAGATGGGATCGTGTATTAGTTTGTATGACATGATGATTATTGTATCCTCTCTTGCCTCAATCTAAGGACTTGCCAGGTACCCAAGACCCCGAGGGTTGAGCCAGGTATAGGGAGTATGAGTGATGACTGATCTGCAGGTTGGGAACCCCAGTGACAGAAGGGGTAGTATGGCTGTATGTGAGGATTTTCTTGGATTAACGGTGACATCACTATGCATATTATTAGTTCTCTTTCTTCTATGGATGAGACTAGTAGGTTATTGCTATAAGAGGTTGTGGAGGAAATAGAAATTATGGATGCACTGCCCACATATAATTTATCTTTTTCTAACAAGTACACGCATACTTTATTTCTATCTTTTATTCCCATCAGATGTTTTGCACAGCTACAGGTGAAACCGAACGCCCTAGGCCCTCTCTCTCCATCATCGACAACAACAAAAAAGACACAAGCTATTGGTCTGGTAAAAACACAAAAGGAATTCTAAAACTCCTGAAGGTCCGTTAAAGTAACTTCACTACGCATTCGCTTCCCGAGGATTCGATAACCTAGGTCTACTAGGGAAAAAGAAGCTACACTACATCCGTAATCCGGATCGAAGTTATGAACACTTTTCTGGCACCGTTGCCGGGGAAGCAATACCCTGCTGAGGTTATTAGGAACCTTGCTAGTTTTAATTCTTATTTTTAATTTTGTTAGTTTGTTTTCAGTCTTTATTTGATAAACCAAAAAAATAGTTAGCCTTTAAATTCTTACTTTTACTATTATAATTCTTTGTCTAAGAAAACCCAAAAATATAGGAAGTATGGCTGAAAAGAAGCTTGGGGAGTTTGGTACTCCCAATAATGATTATTTGCGTACACCTATTACTCAGCCAGCTATTGCTGCTGATGACTATGAAATTAAGCCCCATTACTTAAGTTTGATTCAACAGAATCAATTTGGAGGCTGTGCTGTTGAAGACGCATGTATGCACTTAAATACTTTCACTGAAATATGTGATATGATGCGTATAAAAGACGTTGACCCCGATGCGGTCAAATTGCGTTTATTCCCTTTCTCTCTAAGAGGAAGAGCAAAAGAATGGTTGCTATCTTTTCCTAGAAATACTATTACATCATGGGTGGGATGTACTTCTTTATTTATGACTAAATCTTCCCACCTTCAAAGACTATGCAACTCCGATCTAATATTACTGGCTTTAGACAGGAAGAGCGTGAGCCACTAGCGCTTGCATGGGAGAGGATGAAAGAATGCTTAAGAAACTGTCCTAGTCATGGGATGGAAGATTAGTTAATCCTCCATTTATTTTAGAATGCTCTTAATCCTGTGTCTAAGTCTATGCTTGATACTGCAGCTGGAGGAACATTTATGGGTAAACATATTACCGAAGCGAAGCAGCTGCTAGACAATATGCAAGACAACCATGCCCAACGGCATGTGGAAATATCAAACACGAAGAAGATGAACTCTATCTCACCACAAGAGAACCAAAAACTGAATGCCGAGTTGGATGAGCTCATACTAGCCGTTAAAGGTAAGGAAACCCAGGTAAGAGCCAACCCTGAAACAAATATTGAACAAATAGACTTCATAGCTCGTAATGATTATAACCCTTCTTGGAAGAAGAGTTACAATCCTAACTTTCAGAAACATTATGCTAGTCCTGCGAGTAACTCTAATAATAATATGAGAACTAGTAATGGTGGTCTCCAAGAAACACTTAAGTCTCACAAAATGAACAAAACAATATCCTTGTCAAAATAACGGAGAACCATGATGCCATGCTTGGTAAATTATCTAACCAAGTTGTTAGTTTGAGAAATGATTTGCAGGCCCTCTAAGAAAGAACGAGGATCGTTGAGGCACAACTAGGTAAGATAACCGAGAGTCAAACTCTCATTCTAGATAAATTTGTAGGTAAAGCTGAGCCCAATCCTGTTGAAGAACTCAAAATGATGAGGATCCAAAGGGAGGAGCCTGAAGAACTTGACTATAGTAATGCTCCTTCACCAAGCTACACCGTTGAAGATCTTGTAAAAAGGATCAACGTCAAGATTCCTGTAAGTGAAGGTAGTGAGGAAGATATGTACCAACAATTTGTCAATCAAGTAGCAATAAAGGTATGTGAGCTTGAAGAAGAATATAAGAAAATTGCTGCAAAATTACCTATTAAACTAGATGACATATTTGAGCCTACTATTAAGATTAAAATTGGGACCAATGAGATAGCTGCACTTTGTGATCTAGGTGCAAGCGTCCCAACAATTCCAAAGAGTCTTTTTAACAAGTTAAATCTTGGCTCCTTTGAAATTACTGAGTTAAAATTGCATCTAGCAGATTCTACCTACAAACAAGCTGTAGGAATTAAGGAGAACACTTTAGTATATATTAAAGGTTGTCATGCTCTCATTGATTTTGTTATTGTTGACATGCCTGAAGATGCTACTGCTCCTATTATATTAGGCTTCCTTTCTTAAGAACTATTAAGGCTTTGATTAATCTGCATTAAGGGAACGTGAAGCTGCAATTGCCTTCGCGGGATCCTTTTGTTATTCATTTCTCCAGGAAGAAGAAAGCCAAGCATGATGAAAAGGAGGCCATCACTTTGAAGGCCAATTACTTTGGAGTGGGTGTTCCACTCATCTGGCTCAAGTAAGTAACGTCAAGGTCAAGCTATTGACCATAAAAGAGCGCTCCATGGGAGGCAACCCATGCGAAATAAAGGTTTGAGTAAAGTTTTTAGTTTTAGTTTAAGTTTATATTAAATAAAAAGTGCTAGAAAATTCCATTGGAGGACAAGAAGTTCGGTAGTACTTGAAATTCTGCTTTATTCATGCTATTGTTGGTCGGCAATATTTACTATCAATTTTCTGTTAAAAACAAGGTATATCACTAAGTTATAGGAAAAGAAATAGTTTTCGTAGGAACATAAATTTTTTGATGCACACAGAGAGTTTAACGACCAACTATACGGCGGGAATAAAAATTCCGGTCGTATAG
Source organism: Avena eriantha (assembly GCA_910589775.1). Classification (NCBI taxonomy): domain Eukaryota; kingdom Viridiplantae; phylum Streptophyta; class Magnoliopsida; order Poales; family Poaceae; genus Avena; species Avena eriantha. The sequence goes on from OU342745.1 coordinate 432,044,442, forward strand.
TTCCGGTCGTATAGATATCTTTGCCATCAACAATTTTTTTGCAATATGTACTGAGAGTTCAATGACCAACTATACGGCGGGAATAAAAATTCCGGCCGTATAGCTCCGGTCGTATAGATATCAGTGCCTCCGTACAATTTCTTTTCATATGTACTGAGAGTTTAACGACCAACTATACGGCAGGAATAAAAATTCCGGCCGTATAGTTCTGGTCATATAGATATCGATGCCTTTGTATATTTTCTTTCACAGGGATAGACAGTTTAACGACCAACTATACGGCCGGAACATTTTGTTCCGCCCATATAGTTGCATCCATATAACTGCGCCGCCAGGAGGAAACCCTAAATTTTTGACAAAAGGCTAACTGTACGACCAGAACACCTTGTTCCGACCGTATTGTTCCACCCGAATAGTTGCGCCCGACCACAAAATCGCACAGGAAGGTACTTCCAACTCCAAAACTTCAATCCTTTTTCTTTCTTCTACCTCCAAACTCTCTCAAAACCTTAAGGGATCTTCATTTCAACTCAATTTCGTTCGATTTCCTCACACATAAGTGATCTACGGTATGTTTTTCCTCCGATCCTCCAATTACTTTTTGCAAATTCATCTTCGATCTATTGTTATTATCAATCTAAGGTGAGACCTACTATGAACCAATTGCCATAATTTTCTTCCCTAGATTATTATTTGAGGAGGATTCTTTAGTGTGCTATGATGAGGAATATGATGCACTTACTAATGTTGAATCAAAAAGTTTTATTTTTGACTTTCTTCAATGTTTTAGATGATGAACACAAGGAGCCAAACTCGTGTTGGTGCCACCGCTAGCGCTTCTCGGGCTACCGCTCAGGAACGCATGGGGATACGGTTTAGGAATAAGGCCCATCGTGATCGCTTCAACAAGATAAAGAACCGAGAAGTGAAGGCCACTAAGTGGGCTTGCCCCATTATATTGAACCAACTCGACATTTCTGATGACTTCAGTTTACTTTGCAATAGAGCTGACTTGCAAAACTTTGTGTACAGTAATGTACCTACTTATCACCGCTTAACCATTGAATTCCTAAGTTCGTTGCAAAGCACCATTAAACAATGGCAAGGAGAGGATACTATTTCTTTCCGACTTATGAACAACAACTACAACTTAACTTTAGATGAATGGTGCGCATGTTTTAATTTTCCAAACAATGATATTCATGCTTTACGCGTATCCTTTACTGGCCTAGAACCTACCCCCGAACAATACTATAATGGAATGAGTTTCACAACTAGAATAAACAAGGGGAATAATATTCAACATCCTGCAATTCGCTATTTGTTCTATGTTATTGCTAAAACCTTGCAGGCATGTAATGAGTTCACGGGACTCAACGAGGAGGACATCCTAGTCCTTGTAAAGGCTGCTTACATCAACCGCAGCTTGTCACTCAACTTGGGCACCATCCTTGTGCGCTACCTGGAGCACCTAGCCTCCCAAAGCCAAGGACCAATCACTGGCGGAGGCGTCATCACCGTGCTTGCCACTATCCTAGGCATCGACCTAGGTGAGTTGCAACCCGTGCTAGGTGAGACACGTGTTGGTTTCTCCACTTTGAGAGCCTGTGGAATCCTTACTAGGAGAGGTGGTGTTTATTATCTCCATATCACTGGAGCTGGGCGTATCTACCCCGCTTCTATGCCTAATGGTCTTTTCTCTATCGAGCAAGGATGTTTGCTATATGATTCGCAGGTTGAGCAACACCAACCCGAGGAAGAGATTCCGGAGGAGGATGAGGACTAAGAGGAGGAGCAAGAAGTTCCTTATCAAGAGGAGTAGCCACAAACCCAGTTCGCGACATACCAAGATTTCCAAGGACTTGGAGGGACTGTGGAGAGGATGCATAGCCTCTCTTTGAACCTTCGAGAATCAACAAGTATCCTCTCAACCCAATTCATGAACTGGAGTAACGACTTTTTTCCGCCACCACAATAAATTGAAGGGCTTGCAAAATCCTAAGCTTGGGGAAGTTTCCTCATGTATCTTTACATGGCAGTCATTTGCTTTTATTTATTTTAGAGGTTGTGTTTTTATTTGAGTTTATAAGCACTCGTGTTGGTTTCCCCAACACATTATTTTTAGTTCTTTCTATTTTGCTTTTGAAATTTTCTAGCCGAGCTTTGCCGCTAATTTTCTATTCTTTAAAGTCTCTTTCTTAAAAACCCAAAAAGATTTCTCCATTTCTCCATTTCTCCATTTTTCCTTATTTTGCCTCTTTCTTTTCTTTCCGCCTCAAGGTCTTCATATATTTGCAGGAGAGTGGTCGACTTCGAGTTTCCAAGAAATAAATAAAAAAGGAAGAGATAAGTGGAACCAAACATGAGAGATATGCCTTATGACTCCCCACTTTTGAAGTTTGAGAAACCCATGCTAGTTAGTAGTAAATGTTGAGGTATTATATTGGTGGAGTGAGTCTTTGTTTTGTAATAAGATTTTTGTTTGCATGGGTATTTAATTGGGTACGTTTTGTTCCAGCTCTCGTAATTAACCAAGTCTTGCCTAAAAATCGCTAAACAATTGTAATAAGAAAAAGTCTCACAATTGAAGGCTTGGGTGTTATAGTGCTTAGTCTTGAAGGTTTATTTCTAGAGACACTCAACACCACTGAAAATGCTGATTGACTTAATAACTCTCTTTGAAAGAATTTGTTCGATTGAACTAATGTTTAGCGGTTTTTGTGAGCATGCCAAAGTTTGACTTGTTAATCATAAGAATGATATAGCTTTATGTGTGTCAAACTTCATGGGATGCCAACAACTCCGAGAAAACTCCTAGATTTTGGCTATGAGTTGATTAAACACTTGTAGCAGCAATGCTATAGTGGGTAAGATTCTTGGTACTCCCGGGTAGCTGTATCATGATGGAATCACTCCTTTGGCTGTTATGAGAAATCATTATGCAAAAGGAACAAAAACCTTAGTGATGCCACGCGTGTCCATCACATCCTGATAAACTAATATTTTTTTTGGCATGCTCTCAATTACTTAAAAACTGAAATTCTTGAAGGACAATGAATAGAAAAGTAGTGCTTGAAAAGTCTTGATTTATTGATGTGGGAGAATTGAGATACTCTAGTGTATATGCTTTTCATGACAACTCTCACACTCTTAATTTACATGATTATACTTTACTATTCAAAGACAAGCCTATGAGTTGATTACTTGACATGGAATAAAGTTTACTCATTTGAATTATTCATGTTTACAATAATCTTGCTGCACTACAAGGATGCATGAAACCCATATGATATGCTTGCCATTACTCTATCTATGCTGAAGTTTTTCAGATTTATGAAGTGGAGGAAACATGAGACTACTAATCATGAGTAAGATCACCATCTCATTATTTTAGTTTAAATGCTGAGTTCCTTTTTGATTTTGGTTTTCTTGCTCGGGGACGATCAAGTTTAAGCTTGGGGAGGTTGATGGCTCTGAACTATAGCCATCTACGTCCATATTTAAACTGGATATTACTCATATTGTTGATGAAATATCTCTCTAAAACCTGCCACTAATGCTAATATTTAGAGGGGTATTGATATGTCGTAAACGTATCTATAATTTTTGATGTTTCATGCTTGTTTTATATCTACTTTCCTATGTTTTGTTCACACTTTGAGGTATTTTTATACATTTTATGGAACTAACCTATTAACAAGATGCCATAGTTCCAATTACCCATTTTCTGCTGTTTTTGGTTTCAGAAAAGCTAGTAAAGAAATATTCTCGGAATTGGACGGGACAAAAGTCAAAGTCAATATTTTACCCGAAGCGATACGGAGACCGAAGGGGAGACGAAGTGACGCATCAGGGCAGCCATACCTGGTGGCGGCGCGGCCAGGGGGCACGCCACTAGGGGGTGTGGGCCCCTGGAGCTCCATCGACCTTGCCTCTTCGCCTATAAAAGCCTCTCGGGATGAAAACCCTAAGAACCCGATCAAAAATCCACGAAAGAGTCTGTAGCCGCCGCCATCTCCATTCCTAGATCAGGGGGATCCGAAGCTCTTCCCGGCACCCTACCAGAGGGGAGAGATCACGCTGGAGGCCTTCTTCATCACCATGCAAGCCTCTGGAGTGATGCGTGAGTAGTTCACCCTTGGACTATGGGTCCATACAGTAGCTAGATGGTTGGTTCTCCTCCTTTGTGCTATCATGTTTAGATCTTGTGAGCTCCGTTCATGATCAAGATCATCTATTTGTAATCTTACATGTTGTGTTTGCGGGGATCCGATGGATATTGAGATACTATTTCAGATTGATTATTGATTCTATCATGTCTATGTTATTTGTGATCTTGCATGCTCTCCGTTGTTAGTAACTATCTTGGCCAAGTAGATGCTTGCAACTCCAAGAGGGAGTATTTATGCTCGATAGTGGGTTCATGCCTCTAGTAATCTGAGGAAGTGACATAAATCTCTAAGGTTGTAGATGTGCTATTGCTACTAGGGAGAAAACATCAATCCTTTTTCCATGGGGCAATTGTATTATTTACTTTACACACTTTGCTTAATGCAATTATCTGTTGCTTGCAACTTAATACTGGAGGGGGTTCGGATGATAACCTGAAGGTGGATTATTAGTCATAGATGTAGTTGGATTATGGTCTATGAATAATGTTGTAATGCCTAATTAAATCTCATAGGAGTCAAGATGTCTAGTATATGCATTGTTATGCTTTCTCAATCTGTCAATTGCCTCGCTGTAATTTGTCCACCCAACATATTATCTATCTTAAGGAGAAACACCTCTAGTGAACTATGGACCCCAGTCCATTCCTTTACCATTGATATACCATCTACTATTTACCGTTTACTTTCTGCAAGCAATTACTATTGTCCACACTATACGTTTAATCCTTTGTTTTCAGCAAAACCAGTGAGATTGACAACCTCACTGTAAGTTGGGGCAAAGTTCTGTGGTTGTGTTGTGCAGGATTCCAAGTTGTTAGCAACACCTTGGAGTTGTTTCCTTACTCCTACTGGTTCCATAACCTTGGTTTCATAATTGAGGGAAAAGTTGTTGCTTAGCTCATCATACCTTCCTCTTGGGGTTCCTAACAAGCTCTACATATTTTGAGCCATCAAGCCTTTTTTCTGGCGCCGTTGCCGGGGAGTTAAGGACAGCTTCACCAGGGGAGTCTCTCACAACAAATCTCTTTACTTTTTTTTTGTTTTGCTTAGTTTATTTCTGCTTTGTTTGGTTGTTTCTTATTATCAAAAACACACAAAAAATTAGTTCTAAAAAAATAGAATTTTTTACTTCAAGTTGCTTTTATGTCTAGCATTGCTCCAATCACTATGTCACCTAAGGCAATGATTTTTTACTTTCAAACAAGGAATTGAAGAGAGTTTCAAAGAAGCTTGGTCTAGAATTTCTGAGTTACATGAAAAAACTGAACCTAAAATGACTCAAGGCTTGTTTCTTAGCAGTTTCTACTTTGGTCTTGCCCTTTGTTATAGATATGCTTTCGATTCTTTAGTAGGAGGAGATTTCCTCCAGTGCAATGAGGGTGAAGCTTTTAATGCCATAAAAAAGTTGTTTGCAACATATGACTTGTCTAGCAAATCTGATTCCTCCATTAGAAACATTATTGCTAGATTGAACACTCTTGAGACCAACACATCTAGTTTAAAAGAATGCTATAACATGCTTAGAGAGCATCATGAATATGTTCCAATAAATTTTGAATCTTCAAAATGGCTTCTGATGACCCACAAGTATAGGGGGTGTATCACAGTATTTTCAATAAGTAAGAGTGTCGAACCCAACGAGGAGCAGAAGGTGCTGGCTAGTGGTATGGATCAGGAATTCTCTGCAAATACTTAGCAAACAGATTTTTAGGGGTTTTTGATAAAGCAAGTAAACAAAGTACGAGTAAATAAAAGACAGTAGAAATAAATGCAGCAAGTGGCCCAATCCTTTATGCAGCAAAGGACAAGCCGGTTGTATTACTTAAGATAACCAAACGTTCTCGAGGACACATGGGAAGACTGTCAAGTGTTTTCGCTTCATATAGTTGATTAATCTTGTTTAGCTTGCTAAGTGTTGTGTGGGTGAACCTGTGCTAATGTACCGACCTTCCTAGGACTAATACATACTTGTGATTATACCCCTTGCAAACATCCGTAAGTACAAGAAAGTAATTAAGGTAAAAACCTAACCATAGCTTTAAACTCTAAGACCCTTACGTCCCTTGTGCAATGGTTTCCTAACGGGGGTTCAGGTTTCTGTCACTTCGGCAACCCCTACGATTAGTAGACAAATACACAATGCATTCCCCTAGGCCCATATAGGTGAAGTGTCATGTAGTCGACGTTCACATGACACCAATAGAAGAAGTACACCACAACTTAAATATCAAACCATTGAATCTTTCTCAACACAATTCCACTACTAACAACATGACTTCTCCCATGTCCTTAAGAACAAAACGAACTACTCACAAGACATCATATGGATCATGATCAGAGATGGAATAATTATGTATAACAATCTGAACATAAACAATAATTCAATGGTTCACTCAATAGCATCAACTACAAAGAGTAATCAACACCGGGAAAGTTTCCCCTAAGAACTATGCAAGATTCAATGCAATTGTTACAGCAATATGGAGATGGTGATGAGGGTGCTGATGGTGATGATGGTGGTGATGATGATGATCCCGATGAAGTCCAGCTTGATGATGGTGTTGATGGCGACGATCTCCCCTCTCCGGGAAGGAATTCCCTCGGCAGAAATCTGTCTGCCGGAGAGATCTTTCTCTCTCGGTGTTTTCTGCCCCGTAGAGGCAGCGGAATCTTTCTGTGGTCACTCCCCTAGTCTTAGGGTTTCGAGAGGATAATATACGCCAGAGGGGAGTGTCAGGGGTGGACCAGGGCGGCCACACCACCTGGTGGCGCGGCCCAGGGTGGCCCGCGTCAGGGGGTGGTGTGGGCCCCCTGTGGCCCATCTCTAGCCCCCCTTCTGGCTTCCTTCGTCTTCTGGAAAAATAGGATTTTCCATATATTTTCCCGGATTTTCTGATCTTCGCGAATTTTGCCTCCAAACAACACCTTTTCCATTAGAATCCTGACTGCAGCGGTTGATGCTCCAAAAGTCATCAACCATGCAAAAATAGATGAAATAACATAAGTATCAGCTCTTAATATGAAATATATCAATGAATAACAGTGAATTATGACATAGAATAGTGATGCAAAATGGACGCATCAACTCCCCCAAGCTTAGACTTCGCTTGTCCCCAAGCAAAACTGAGCTCAATAAACATGAACTCAGGTTTATGGAGTGAAGGGTCGATAAAAGAATACGGACAAGAAGCATCACATTCATCAATACACAGATCATAAAAGAAGACAAATCACTATTATATAACTTAACTTGCAATAAGTAAAGGAAACACAATAAAGATACATAAAGTGAATCATAATTGGTAATGGCAAACTTAGCTCTTGGTCGAAGAATAGTTGATAATTTGCTGGAGTTCACAAATAACTAGTTTTTCAATGATAGCTTTCAAAGTAGTAAACATCAAGATAAGAGCAATGTGCAAAACAAGGAACATAAGAAACATGATTGAATAAATCATCATATGAATGAATGAAACACAACAACTCAAAATACTTGCTGAGATAGAAGGGAATAGGTTTACTGACTCAACTACAAAGTAAAAGAAATGCCTTCGCAGAGGGAAGCAGGGATTGCAAGTTTCATAAAGAGCTCCCAAAAATTATGATACTTATTAGCTTTCAGCTCTCATTGCCCCTATCATAGGCATCTTTAGGTGATTAAGGTTAAAGTGACACAACTAAGAGGATATGCTTGACAAGTTATAAGTTGAAATCTCATGCCCCTTACTTACGAGTACCGAACAACATGCTACTCAACTTCAGTCACAAGTAAGCTCTTGTCATTGTAAATACATGTGTATCATTGAGAACCGCCAACGGGGTACCCCTTGCACATGACACATGAGCTATCCCATAATCAAAATGACAAGGCAAGCAGACAGTGAGCATCTCAGCGATCTTTTCATTTGCTATTTGCATAGGTTTTTATTGAGGATGCTTCATAGAATGCTCACTATAGTTATACTGCACGTTTCCACCATGATTAGGCATGGCTTAGGCTAGCGGCCCAGGCGTTTCTCTAACACACATATAAACTCCATGATCTTACAAGTTCCACTTTTATTTCACACCGCCGGGATCCATAAGCAAAAGAAGATGATATCAACTCCATGGGGAACGCTTTCAACACTGCATTGGTACTTTATTAAGGTGTGCACAATGGTTCAAGTTTATTAAATGCAAGAAAGTAAAGTGTGCCATCAAGTTCGTGAGAGCTTTAATCACTAATTTTCACATAACAAGTTTAATTTGGGAGGTAGATAAAAACATGAATTTACTTGGAATAGCAATAATGCTAATAGGTAGGTATGGTGGACACAAAATGGCAAAGGTTTTGGTTTAAAGGAGTGGATGCACAAGAAGAATTCCCTCTCAGTGCAGGTTTTTGGCTAGCAAGTATAAGAGTTGAAGGAAACAAACAAACATACAAGTGATAAAGACAAACATGCAATCTTCCTCGAAAGCACAAAAGATCTTAACTAGAGAATACTAAACTTATGAGCAAATCAAGAAAGAAAGATGATGAAATTATTTTTCTTTAGAGTCCTTTTGTCTTTTTCATTCAGCTCTTCAAAAATAGTGTTGCTACTGACCGAGCCAGGTTTGCCAAACCAACTAAATTAACTCAATGATCCAAAAGTGCTACCAATACTAACAACAAGATCAATCATATAACCACGAATTGAAAACTAAAATAAACTATGTAAAAGGGTAAATGATAGAACTTATCATTAATATTCCATAACGGCAACTCACACCAAGGGATACATATCTAACGAGAGAGGGGACACTTCCATAATGCAAACCATCCTACATAATAACTTCTCTATTCATGATATGACTCTACTAAAAAGGTAAAAATATAGAAGATAGTGATGTGATACGGCGGCACTCCCCCAAGCTTGGGAAAAACCAAGGGGACGCCAAAACTGATGACGAATTACTCCTTTGGTGGCGGTGGTATCCTCTCGATGAGCTCTCTGATAAGTTTCCCCAAGTCCTCAATCTCGAAGGTGAGATTACGAATCAGCTGTGAGTTTTGCTCAATGCGGCTCATGATCATGTCAGGATGATAATTCCAGCTCTTGCTATTCTTTCCCCACTCTTCCTCCTTGAAGTCTTCTTTTCTTGCATGGCTAGAACGTGGCAAATCCCAATTGGAGGGTAATTTCCCTTTGGGCATATTCTGGTATTGATGCTCATGGATAAGGGTATGGAAAGGATTCTTGGTGCGTGGAGGAAGTGACCGTGGAGCCAAGCAGTGACGAGGAGCTTCCCCCCCAGTCTGCATCCGTGTAGTCCTTCTAACCCTGGCGGGTTCTGTTACCACTCCAATGCTTGCAATGGTAGTGCCGGTGTGTGGATGTTGGCCTTGCTCCTCTTCACCTTCACTCTTGATCTCCTTCTCCTGTCCGGGGTCTTGGAGGTCTTCCTCCATAGGCTCCTTCCCTTTATCCTTGGCGGACACCATTGTGCTTCTAAACCTTCAAAGAGTATGTCCTGGCAGAAACAGATCGAAACGAAAACACGATATACGAACCTCGGAGGATCCGGGGAATTATATATTACGAAGTTTCATGACGAAAGGAAGGTACTGGGAGAAAACAGGTCGGAGACGGAGTCTGGGGTGGCCACACCACCTGGTGGCGCGGCTAGGGTGGGCCCGCGCCACAGGGTGGTGTGAGCCACCCTGGCTTCGTTTCCGTCCCTTTTTTGCTTCGTAGCTTTCCTTAATGGCTAAAAACTGCAAAATTATAGTCGGATAGTATTTTCGCGGAACTTTTCTTACCAAAACTGTTACCTATTTGAAAGCGGACTCTGTAGATCTCTGAATTTGGTCCTTGATAATTTTTTCCAGAGTTATAACTTGAAAGGCATCAACATCTTCATTATATGAATCCCCAACAATATAGTGTTTGAGTCGCTGCCCATTCACTACTTGTATAGTATTATCTTTTAAAGAAGAAATTTTTATTGCTCCTGAACGGTATACTTCTTCAATAATGAAAGGTCCTTCCCATTTTGACAGTAGCTTTCCTGCAAAAAATCTGAGACGAGACCTATACAATAGAACTTTATCACCAACATGAAATTCTCTCTTAAGTATTCGCTTGTCATGCCATCTTTTAACATTTTCCTTAAAGAGCCTAGCATTTTCATAGGCTTCACTCCTCCATTCATCTAAAGAACTTAAGTCAAATAATCTTTTCTCACCAGCGAGCTTACAATCTCTATTTAGTTCTTTAACTGCCCAGTAAGCTTTATGTTCTAATTCTAAAGGTAGGTGACAAGCTTTCCCATAAACCATTTTATAAGGAGACATCCCCATAGGATTTTTGTAGGCAGTTATATAAGCCCATAAAGCATCATTCAACTTTTTAGCCCAGTTTTTTCTAGATCTATTAACAGCCTTTTGCAAGATGGATTTAATTTCTCTATTTGATAACTCTACTTGCCCGCTAGTTTGGGGGTGATAGGCTAAAGCAATTCTATGGTTAACATCATATTTAGCAAGGGTCTTTCTAAAACCACCATGAATGAAATGAGAACCCCCATCAGTCATGAGATACCTAGGCACTCCAAACCTAGGAAAGATAACATCCTTAAGCATTTTTACAGAAGTTTCCCCGTCAGCACTCTTCGTAGGAATGGCTTCTACCCACTTAGTAACATAATCAACGACAACAAGAATATGAGTATAACCTTTCGAGGGAGGGAAAGGACCCATAAAGTCAAATCCCCAGCAATCAAAGGGTTCAATAACTAGAGTGTAGTTCATAGGCATTTCATTGCGTCTAGAAATATTACCAACACGCTGACATTCATAACAAGATAAAACAAATTTTCTTGCATCTTTAAAAAGGGTAGGGCAGCAGAAACCTGATTGTAGCACCTTTTGTGCAGTTCTATCTCCTGCATGATATCCTCCATAAGCACTACCATGACATTTACACAATATTTCCTTTTGTTCATATTCTGGAACACATCTTTGCATAATACCATCCACTCCTTCTTTGTATAAGTGTGGGTCATCCCAAAAATAATGCCTCAAATCATAGAAGAACTTCCTTCTTTGCTGAGCTGTAAAAGTTGGAGGCAAATACTTGGAGACAATAAAGTTAGCATTATCAGCATACCAAGGGCTCCCTCCCAAGTTTACCCCTACCGCGGCTAACTGCTCATTTGGGAAACTATCATTAACAAGCATAGGGTCAAAAGAGATGTTTTCCAATCGAGATAAATTATCAGCTACATGGTTTTCAGCACCTTTCCTATCTACTATATGTAGATCAAACTCTTGTAAAAGCAGCACCCATCTAATAAGCCTAGGCTTAGCGTCCTTCTTCGTCATAAGGTATTTAATAGCAGCATGATCAGTATGAATGGTGACTTTTGAGTCTACAATATAGGGTCTAAACTTATCACAAGCAAAAACGACAGCTAGAAATTCTTTTTCAGTACTAGCATAATTCCTTTGAGAAGTGTCTAAAGTCTTACTAGCATAATGAATAACGTTTAACTTTTTATCAATTCGTTGCCCAAGGATAGCACCTACAGCAAAATCACTAGCATCACACATTATTTCAAAGGGTAAACTCCAATCAGGTGGTTGAACAATAGGGGCTATAGTTAAAGCCTTCTTAAGAGTTTCAAAAGCTCCCTTACAATCATCATCAAAAACGAAGGGTACATCTTTTTGAAGAAGATTAGTGAGGGGTTTTGATATCCTAGAAAAGTCTTTAATAAACCTTCTATAGAAACCAGGATGACCAAGGATGCTACGAATACCTTTGATGTCTCTTGGGCATGGCATCTTCTCAATGGCCTCAACCTTAGCTCTATCAACTTCTATACCTCTTTCAAAAACTTTATGCCCAAGGACAATCCCTTCATTAACCATGAAGTGGCATTTCTCCCAATTAAGAACAAGATTAGTTTCTTCACGTCTCTGCAAAACTTTATCCAGGTTGTGCAAACAATTATCAAAAGAAGTTCCATAGACAGAAAAGTCATCCATGAACACTTCTACAATTGCCTCACAAAAACCATGAAAGATAGCAGACATGCACCTTTGAAAAGTAGCAAGAGCATTACATAAACCAAAAGGCATACGTCTGTAAGCATAAGTTCCGTAAGGGCAAGTAAAAGTAGTTTTTTCTTGATCTTGTTGTTTAATAGCAATTTGAGAGAAACCAGAATAACCATCAAGAAAACAAAAATGGGTCTTTTTATACAACCTTTCCAACATTTGATCAATAAAAGGAAGCGGGTAGTGATCTTTCTTAGTACCTTTATTGACTTTTCTAAAATCAATGCACATCCTATAGACTACTACTATTCTTTGAGGAATAAGCTCATCATTATCATTAGGAACAACGCTAATACCTCCTTTTTTAGGAACACAATGAACAGGACTAACCCATTCACTATCAGCAATAGGGTAAATAATACCAGCATCAAGGAGTTTCAATACCTCATTCCTTACAACTTCCTTCATCTTAGGATTTAAACGTTGTTGGTTCTCTACTACTGGCTTTGCATCTGGTTCTATGTTGATAGAATGCTGACATATAGTAGGTGAAATCCCTTTTAAATCATCCAGAGTATAGCCCATAGCTCCTCGGTGTTTCCTCAAAACCTCCAATAACCTTTCTTCTTCCTTTCCTGAAAGTTTAGCGCTAATAATAACAGGATATATCTTTTTATCATCAATATAAGCATATTTAAGATCATCAGGGAGAGGTTTTAGATTGAAGACCGGATCCTTTTTAGGTGGCAACATGGTACCCAAGTCTTCTACAGGCAAGTTATGCTTAAGCATCTTAGGCTAATCACGGTGAATCTTGTCAATCTCATTCCTTTCTTCCATGAAGATTTCACTTTCATGATCCTCCATAAATTGCTGCAAAGCATTATTAGGAGCAAGAGAAATAGAAGCAAGTTGTTCAACTCTAAATTCCTCATTATGGGTTTCCTCTTCAAAAGGTTCTTTAGCGAATTTCAAGAAATTAAACTCATAAGATTCCCCATCAAACTTAGTCAAGATTTTCTCCCTTTTGCAATCTATAATAGCTCCACAAGTACTCAAGAAAGGTCTACCAAAAATAATAGGATAAGTTTTACTAGCAGCTGAACCGAGTACTAGAAAATCAGCAGGGTACTTAATCTTACCACAAAGAACTTCCACATCTCGTACAATACCAATTGGAGAGATGGTCTCTCTATTAGCAAGGTGAATAACCACATCAATCTCTTCCAATTCGCAGGGACTGATTTCATGCATAATTTCTCTGTAAAGCTCATAAGGCATAGCACTGGAACTTGCACCAATATCACATAAACCATAATAGCAATGATCACCAATTCTAACAGAAAGCACAGGAACACTAGCTTTTTTAGTTCTATTAGGATGTGAAACAATATTAGAAGCATCCTCACAAAAGACTATGTGTCCATCTTCTATGCTTTTAGTGACAAGGTCTTTCACAATTGCTACCACAGGTTCAACTTTATTTGTTCATCAGGTTTTATAGTTCTCTTTTCACTTTTGGTGATTACATTAGTTATCATAGGATGATCATTTAACTTTTTTGGGAAGGGAATCTTCTTGATATAAGGTTCAGGTAAGATGGGATCAATAGTGCAATACTCAGCACTCCCAACAGGAACACAGTCAACAATATCTTTATAAGGTTCATGGTACTTGTTCCATCCCCTTTTTGGAATTTCAATATAAGAAGCAAAAGCCCTAAAGCAATTCGTAATGACTTGTAAATCAAGACCATAAGCATTTTTAATATTTTGAAAGTCATCAGTTCCCATAAAAGATTCAATGCATTCATAATCATAATTTATACCTGACTTTCTTCCTTTGTCATTCTCCCATGCTTCAGCATTATCTTGAATACGGTCTAGAAGATCCCATTTAGCTTCTTCTTCCATGCGAGTGAATGATCCAGCGCAAGAAGCATCCAATAAATCCTTATCATGAAGAGAAAGCCTTGCATAAAAGTTATTGATAATAATATTATTGGGGAGCTCATGAATGGGACATTTGAGCATTAGTAACTTCAATCTCCCCCAAGATTGAGCTGTACTCTCTCCATCAAGAGGCCAAAGTTGTATATTTGATTCCGATCTTTATGAATCTCACTAGGAGGATAAAACTTTGAATAAAAGAGAGGCACTATTTCCTCCCATTCAAGAGCTTGACCATTCTTCAGCAGCTTATACCATTCCTCAGCTCTTCCTTTCAGCGATAATGAGAATAACTTCTTCTTAACTTGATCTGTAGTAATACCTGCACACTTGAACAACCTGCATAATTCGTGTATAAAGAGTAAATGATCACCGGGATGGACAGTTCCATCCCCAACATAGTAGTTATCCATAATACGATCAACAATTCTTGTAGGTATTTTAAAAGCATCATTCTCAGCAGGTGGTGGCTTATCTACTACCTTAACAGTGGTAGTAGCATTACCAAATAAGAAACTCAGCGAATTATCCATAACGAAAATAAAGCAACTAGCAGAAGTAAACAATACTCACAGTAGAAGTTTCCTTTACCAGTTCCACTCTCCAATAGCGCTTCACTCCCCGGCAACGGCGCCAGAAAATAGTCTTGATGACCCACAAGTATAGGGGGGTGTATCGCAGTATTTTCGATAAGTAAGAGTGTCGAACTCAACGAGGAGCAGAAGGTGCTGGCTAGTGGTATGGATCAGGAATTCTCTGCAAATACTTAGCAAACGGATTTTTAGGGGTTTTTGATAAAGCAATTAAACAAAGTACGAGTAAATAAAAGACAGTAGGAATAAATGCAGCAAGTGGCCCAATCCTTTATGCAGCCAAGGACAAGCCGGTTGTATTACTTAAGATAACCAAACGTTCTCGAGGACACATGAGAAGACTGTCAAGTGCTTTCGCTTCATATAGTTGATCAATCTTCTTTAGCTTGCTAAGTCTTGTGTGGGTGAACCTGTGCTAATGTACCGACCTTCCTAGGACTAATACATACTTGTGATTATACCCCTTGCAAACATCCGTAAGTACAAGAAAGTAATTAAGGTAAAAACCTAACCACAACTTTAAACTCTAAGACCCTTACGTCCCTTGTGTAATGGTTTCCTAATGAGGGTTTAGGTTTCTGTCACTCCGACAGCCCCTACGATTAGTAGCCAATTACACAATGCATTCCCCTAGGCCCATATAGGTGAAGTGTCATGTAGTCGACGTTCACATGACACCACTAGAAGAAGTACACCACAACTTAAATATCAAACCATTGAATCTTTCTCAACACAATTCCACTACTAACAACATGACTTCTCCCATGTCCTTAAGAACAAAACGAACTACTCACAAGACATCATATGGATCATGATCAGAGATGGAATAATGATGTATAACAATCTGAACATAAACAATAATTCAATGGTTCACTCAATAGCATCAACTACAAAGAGTAATCAACACCGGGAAAGTTTCCCCTAAGAACTATGCAAGATTCAACACAATTGTTACAGCAATATGGAGATGGCGATGAGGGTGCTGATGGTGATGATGGTGGTGATGATGATGATGATCCCGATGAAGTCCAGCTTGATGATGGTGTTGATGGCGACGATCTCCCCTCTCTAGGAAGGAATTCCCTCGGCAGAAATCTGTCTGCAGGAGAGATCTTTCTCTCTCGGTGTTTTCCGCCCCACAGAGGCGGCGGAATCTTTCTATGGTCGCTCCTCGAGTCTTAGGGTTTCGGGAGGATAATATACGCCAGAGGGGAGTGTCAGGGGTGGACCAGGGCGGCCACACCACCTGGTGGCGCGACCCAGGGTGGCCCGCGCCAGGGGGTGCTGTGGGCCCACTGCGGCCCATCTGCAACCCCCCTTCTGGCTTCCTTCGTCTTCTGAAAAAATAGGATTTTCCATATATTTTCCCAGATTTTCCGATCTTCACGAATTTTGCCTCCAAACAGCACCTTTTCCATCAAAATCCTTTCTATAGCGGTCCATGCTCCAAAAGTCATCAACCATGCAAAAACATATGAAATGACATAAGTATCACCTCTTAATATGAAATATATCAATGAATAACAGTGAATTATGACATAGAATAGTAATGCAAAATGGACGTATCAGCTTCCTACAGTAAAAGTTGTTATAATAATGAAACTTTTTATGCTCGTTGTGATATCATGTCTGAATTCTGTCTTATGCCTAAAGATATCTATGAATCTTTAAATCTTTGGGGACTTTCTGAAGGAGGAGAAGAAATATCTCTTACTAATAATTTCACAATATTACCCGTTGGAATAGCTAAAGGAGTGTTTACAAAGATCCTAGGGAAAGTGGTGTCTACTGATTATCTTGTTATTGAATGTGTAGGAAAAGGACAAATTACACTTGGAAGATCCCTACTGAAACTCCTTGGAGCAATAATAGATGTGGGAAAAGGCATCATGCATCTTCCCTCTCCACCAAACAATCATATGTTCCCTAAAGATAAGAATAAAGGTAAGAAAGGTAGGGGCAAGAAATTTGCTCTTAATGCTTCTTCATTTGAAAATACTTGAATCTTGCTCTTATACCTAGCTGAAAGGCGTTAAAGAAAAGCACTATTGGGAGATAACCCAAATTTTTATTCAGTAAGTGACATGGGTATACCCTACAGGTACTCGAGTTTGGTATATACGGTCTAGATACGGCAGAATCCCACGGCGTTGCCAAGGCCTAGTGGAGAATTCGAGTGGCCTACGGACTCTCGATTGCTTGCGAGACAAGAAGAAACTCAAGATAGAAAGTTCAAAGGGAAAACCCTAACTTGTAACCGACTCGACCTGCTACCTGAGACCTAGCCTATCTATATAAAGGCTAGGAGGGGGCGGCGAGGAGGATACACACAACCCTAGTTTCCACAACCCTCGCCAGATTGCATCTGCGCACCATTGTAATCCTCAATTCCTTTGATAATTCCGCGAGCAGACAAGCAGGAGTAGGGACCTCTATGAGGCCTGAACCTGGGCAAATCTTCGAGTCCCCTATGTGCTTGTTTGCTAGACGATAGATGTCTCCAGCGCTTCCTCCTTCTCCAAAACCCAAGTCCATAACAATGGGCATTGATGAGTTAAACCCTTGTCAATTGGCACCGTCTGTGGGAATTGGGAGAGCTAATGTTGCGGCTTCTTCAGCCCCATCAACTGCGATCTACAACTCTGCAACAGCAGAGATCCGCCAGCTCTTCGGCGCGTTTGACTTCACCGTCCACACGCCGGCCACTCGCCCGGCTTTCGAGTACGTGGGCGATGGAATTAGTCTGGCGATCGGGAGCTTCCGCTTCCAAGTTGGTCAGATGGGCACACTTCGCATGCCCGACCAGCCGACGATACCATCGATTGTTCCAGCATCGTGGTTCCCTCCGTTGATTGGCACCCTCAGCGAGCTCAATGCCCCGGCAACAGCTGGGAGTACGGACAGCGACAGCAGTCGTGAATCCGATCTGGGCGATCTGGCAACTGAAGACGAGGCCTACGGCTCCGGATCTGAAAGTTGCGGGAGCAACAACTTCCCCAATCATTTCATGTGCGCCGTCATCAACGCGGGTGACACCTCCGCCAACCGCGACATCACGGGCAACCGCGGCAATGAAACCGACCCGCCTAACGGCGGCATACCAAATGGCGGAAACGGTGGCAATAGCGCCCCCGTTAACAACGGAGGAGCAGTCGAACCGCCAACCATGGTGAATGAAAATACGGGAGAGCGCGTAGTAATCAGGCTCAAGGACAATGAGTGGGCCCGCTGCCGAGAAGCTCTACGAGGCAACCCTCTGCCTCTCGACTCCCCGCAGAACATGTGGATGGGCTACCATTGGCTCCTGAAGGAGGAATACAGGCGCCAAGTGCATACACTCGCGCAGCTCGAAGCGCACAAAAAGGCGGCGGATGAGTTGAGTCTTCGACGCGCTGGACTCTCCTCCCACGGAGGATCCTCCTCAAAGGGCAACGAGCACATCGCGAACAAGAGGCGATCTTGGATGGCCCATCTCACCGAGCAAGAGCGCATAGAAGCTGCAAAGGTCCTCGACTTTAGCTCTATGACAGTTGACACACGGGGCAACGTGGTCCCAAAGACGCCGCAAGTTGTAGTGACAGCGGCCACCATGTACCTCCTCAACAACCAGCCGCCAGCTGGAGATCCCCGAGCCGCCATGCACCGATCTACGATCGCAGGCTTGGGACTAGTCGAGGCCACCCTCGACAAGGAATCAACACCGAAGCCGAAAAAAGGCAAAGCGCTACTCCTCGCCCTCCAGCGATGACAGTCACGACCTGTCTCGATGTTGCCGTGACCACGACTACGACACGCATGATGACATCGCACAGTGCAAGATCGACAAGTCAAGGGCGCGACGTGCCCAATCGACTGACTCAGAAGACAAAGATGTGGAGCTCTGTGGCGCCAGATGCTTTAGCATGGCCATCAGGCAAAAGCGAATGCCCAAGGGGTTCAAGCTCCCATCGGAGAACCCAAAGTTTGACGGCCTGCAGAACCCAAAAATCTAGCTAGAGGACCACATCTCCTCTGTTAGGCTCCACAGAGGGAGTCGAAGCATGGCTATGCAATGCCTGCAGCTGCAGCTACAGGGCGCCGCCCGAGCATGGCTCAACAACCTCCCACGCGGATCCATTCGCAGTTGGGAAGAGCTGGTCTATAGCTTCGTACGCAATTTCAAGGGGACCTGAAAAAGGCCCACGTCAATCGAAGAGCTGAGGTGCTGCCAGCAAAGATCGGGTGAATCGCTACGCTCGTACATCCAAAGGTGGTCCATTATCAAGAACTCCGCAGAAAATATCTCGAAGGACCGCGCAATCGACGCATTCAACGGAGGCGTCCGCCGCATAGAGCTCAGGGAGGAGCTGGGCCGCTCGAAGCCCAATACCATCGACCACCTGATGGAAATCGCGAATCGGTGGGCCGACGGAGAAGATTCGGTGAAAAATCGTGTTCACTCCGACAAGGAAGCAGAACTCGAACGCAGACACGACTGCCGAAGCAAACGCTGCATGCGCATCTACAATGACCGTGACGACGTCAACATGGTCGCAGCTGGCTACGCCGACATACGCGACGACAACCGCAACAGTGGCTACCCCAGCGGTGGATACCGCGACTCTGGGAAAACCACGCAAGTATGGTAGCGCCGCAATCACGATGAGGCACCCGCCACATCCATTGAAGACAAGCTGTCCGGGCCATGCACTGTGCACTTCTACATCGACAAGCATGACGGAAAAAAGAAGTCCAGCCACCTCCTCAAGGACTGTCGCGAGTTCCTCAAACTACATGAGGGATTGGCTCGGATGAATCACAACGCAGTCGAAAGGGACTACGGAGCCGCCCCAGGTGCCGTGGCACATGGAGCTCCGCCACCACCGCCTGGACCACCCCCAAATGCAGCTGCACCGGACCAGCACCACGGAGGTGAACCATACCCACGGGCCATGGGTACCATGATGATCCAAAAGGGACGCCCCTCGAATCGGGTGCCGAAGGCCATCACTCGCCAAGTCAACTTGGCCACAAACTCGCCACTACCACTGAGTACCTCAGCGGCAGCAAGTCCTGCATCACCTTCGATAAGCGCGACCATCCGCCCCAAGTACCTTGTCCAGGCCACTGTCCCCTCGTGCTCGAGGCACAAATTGGAGGCTTCGACATGAGCGTCTTCATGGACGGTGGAAGCGGCATCAACCTTATATTCGCGAGTACCTTGCAAGTACCTTGCGAGCAATGTGGATCCCTCTAACCTGCTTAGAAGCCTCAGACACAACATTCCACGGCATCGTCCGAGGCAACGACATGTATCCCCTTGGCAAAATCAACCTCGACGTCATCTTCGGCATGCCGAAAAACTTTCGGCGCGAGCGCATCGACTTTGAGGTCATCGACTGGCCCTCGCAGTATCACTACATCCTCGGACGTGTCACGTTCACCATGTTCATGGAAGTGCCACACTACACCTATCTGCAGATGAAAATGCCAGGCCCTAATGATGTCATCACAGTCAACGAGAGCTTCGAGAGATCCGACAGTTGCGGCAGGGAATTCAACAGAATTTCCCAGTCCTTCGGCGTGCAGGAAGAACTTGCGAGACTTAAGGAGTCGACAGACAACAGTCTACCTCCCTTGAGCCAGCCAAGTTCACCCGACCTGTCCTTCGACTCGTCGGTGCACAGGAAGAAAGTTCAGGTCCATCCATCGAATCCCGCTTATGGCTCAATGCAAGGCGCCAAGGAAAGTGTTGATGGCTCGTGGTTCATGTAGAGCTCGTTGGGAACCCCAAGAGGAAGGTATGATGAGCACATCAGCAAGTTTCCCTCAGTTATGAAACCAAGGTTTAATCAGACCAGTAGGAGCAAGGAAACACCCTAAAGGTGTTACTAGCTGAGCTTTGGCAGGGCGCACTACCGGTGCTAGTAGCAACGTGGAGACCTGCACAACACAACCACAGAACTTTGTCCCCAACTTGCGATGATGTTGTCAATCTCACCGTGTTTTTCGGAAAACAAAGGATTAAACCTATCGAATGGAAAGAAGTAAAAGTTTGCAGAAAGTAAACACAAAGCAGTAAAAGATTGTAGATTGTATGTAAAGAAAAAGGACCGGGATCCATAGTTCACTAGAGGTGGCTCTCCTTAAGATAGATAACATGCTGGGTGAACAAATTACAGCGGGGCAATTGACAAACACCGAGAAAGCAATACATGCATATACTAATCATCTTGACTCCTCTGAGACTTGATTGTGCATTACAACATAATACATAGACCGCCATCCAACTGCATCTATGACTAATAATCCACCTTCAGGTTATCATCCGAACCCCCTCCAGTATTAAGTTGCAAGCAACAGATTATTGCTTTACGAACTGCGTGTAAAGTAAACAATACGATTGTTCTATGAACAAATGATTGTTGTTTTCTCCCTAGTAGCAACAACACATCTAGTACCTTAGAGATTTCTGTCACTTCCCCAGATTACCAGAGGCATGAACCCACTATCGAGCATAAATACTAACTCTTGGAGTTGCTAGCATCTACTTGGCCAAGATAGCTACTAACAACGGAAAGCATGCAAGATCTCAAATAACAAAGACATGATAGAATCAATAATCAATCTGAAATAGCATCTCAATATCCATCGGATCCCCGCAAACACAACATGTATGAATTACAAATAGATGATCTTGATCATGAACGGAGCTCACCAGATCTAAATATGAAAGCACAAAGGAGGAGAAACCAACCATCTAGCTACTACATGGATCCGTAGTCCAAGGATGAACTACTCACGCATCACACTGGAGGCTTGCATGGTGATGAAGAAGGCCTCCAGGGTGAATTCCCCTCTCCGGCAGGGTGCCGGGAAGAGCTTCAGATCCCTCCCGATCTAGGGATGGAGATGACGGCGGCTACAGACTCTTTCGTGGATTTTTGATCGGGCCCTTAGGGTTTTCGTCCTGAGGGCAATATATAGGCGGAAGGAGAGGCCAAGGGGGTGCCTTGGCTGGCCACACCACCCCCTGGCGCGGGCCAGGCCTGGCCGCGCGGCTAGGTGGTGTGGCCGCCCTCTGGCCCTTCTCCGTCTCGTATTCTAGCACTTGATCACTTTTGGAAAAATAGGGACTTTGTCTTTTGTCCCGTCCAATTCCGAGAATATTCATTTTCTGACTTTCCTGGAACCAAAAACAGTAGAAAACAGGCAGCTGACACTGTGGTTCTTATTAATAGGTTAGTCCAAGAAATCATATGAAAAGTATTCCAAATTTGGAACAAAATAGAAAAAAGTGGATAAAACCAAGCATGGAACATCAAAAATTATAGATACATTTGCAATGCATCAACATCCCCAAGCTTAACTCCTGCTCGTCCTCGAGTAGGTAAGTGATAAAAAGAAAGAATAATTTTTGAGGTGACATGCACCATCAAAGACTTGATCAAAGTATTTGCAAAACATTCAAAGCTGGGATGATTGAAGTACTATGATCCCAGCTTTGAATGTTTTGCAAATACTTTGATCAAGTCTTTGATGGTGCATGTCACCTCAAAAATTATTCTTTCTTTTTATCACTTACCTTCTCGAGGACGAGCAGGAGTTAAGCTTGGGGATGTTGATACATTGCAAATGTATCTATAATTTTTGATGTTCCATGCTTGGTTTTATCCACTTTCTTGTGTTTTGTCCACACTTTGGAGTACTTTTCATATGATTTCTTGGACTAACCTATTAACAAGAGCCACAGTGCTAGCTGCCTGGTTTCTGTTGTTTTTGGTTCTAGGAAAGTCAGAACATGAATATTCTCGAAATTGGATGGGACAAAAGCCAAGTGCCTATTTTTCCAGAAGTCATCAGATGCCAGAGTACGAGACTGAGAGGGGCCAGAGGGCGGCCACACCACCTGGCCGCGTGGCCAGGCTTGGCTCGCGCCAGGGGGTGGTGTGGCCAGCCCAAGCACCTCCTCGGCCTCTCTTTCCGCCTATAAGATGCCCTCAAGACGAAAAACCTAAGGACCCGATCAAAAATCCACGAAAGCGTCTGTAGCCGCCGTCATCTCCATCCCTAGATCGGGAGGGATCTGAAGTTCTTCCCGGCACCCTGTCGGAGAGGGGAATTCACCCTGGAGGCCTTCTTCATCACCATGCAAGCCTCCGGTGTGATGCGTGAGTATTTCATCCTTGAACTACGGATCCATGTAGTAGCTAGATGGCTGGTTCTCCTCCTTTGTGCTTTCATGTCTAGATCTTGTGAGCTCCGTTCATGATCAAGATCATCTATTAGTAATTCTGCATGTTGTGTTTGCGGGGATCCGATGGATATTGAGATGCTATTTCAGATTGATTATTGATTCTATCATGTCTTTGTTATTTGTGATCTTGCATGCTTTCCGTTGTTAGTAGCTATCTTGGCCAAGTAGATGCTAGCAACTCCAAGGGTTAGTATTTATGCTCGATAGTGGGTTCATGCCTCTGGTAATCTGGGGAAGTGACAGAAATCTCTAAGGTACTAGATGTGCTGTTGCTACTAGGGAGAAAACAACAATCCTTTGTTCATAGAACAATCGTATTATTTACTTTACACGTAGTTCGTAAAGCAATAATCTATTGCTTGCAACTTAATACTGGAGGGGGTTTGGATGATAACCCGAAGGTGGATTATTAGTCATAGATGTAGTTGGATGGCGGTCTATGTATAATATTGTAATGCCCAATCGAATCTCAAAGGAGTCAAGATGATTAGTATATGCATGTATTGATTTCTCGATGTTTGTCAATTGCCCCGCTGTAATTTGTTCACACAGCATGTTATCTATCTTAAGGAGAGCCACCTCTAGTGAACTATGGATCCCGGTCCTTTTTCTTTACATACAATCTATAAACTGTTTACTGCTTTGTGTTTACTTTCTGCAAACTATTACTTCTTTCTATTCGATACGTTTAATCCTTTGTTTTCCACAAAACACGGTGAGATTGACAACCTCATCGCAAGTTGGGGACAAAGTTCTGTGGTTGTGTTGTGCAGGTCTCCACATTGCTACTAGCACCGGTAGTGTGCCCTGCCAAGGCTCAGCTAGCAACACCTTTGGGGTGTTGCCTTGCTCCTACTGGTTTGATTAAACCTTGGTTTCATAACTGAGGGAAACTTGCTGCTATGCTCATCATACCTTCCTCTTGGGGTTCCCAACGAGCTTTACATCAACACCGCACCAACACTTTTCTGGCGCCGCACATTGAGCCATCACGCCAAGAGGCTCATTATATACGGCGACTCCAAGCTGTTCGTCAACCAAACAATGCACAAGTGCGACGCACTGAAGGACAACATGATCGCCTACCTTGACCTCTACGACATACTCGAAGGGGATTTCGACGGTTGCGAGCTGCGGCACATAGGACGCGAAAGCAATGAAGAGGCGGACGCACTCGCCAACATAGGCTCCACCTGTGCCCCCATACCACCTGGGTATTTCTCGAGCGCATCTGCGAGCGCTCCATCAAGCCAAAGGCCGCAAAGAAGAAAACAGGCGCAGCAACAGACTCGGGGGCTACGCCGCCCAATGAGCCAATGGCACTCGATGAACTGGAGCTGGACACATGACTCGAAGGGCCAATGAGCGTCATGATGATCGAGCCATCTTGGACTCAACCATACATCACGTACCTGCTCAGCAAGAGGTTACCGGACGATCCGACTGACGCCCGGCACATCGCGCGGCGCTCCAAGGCATTCACTGTTATCAAAGGCGAACTATACAAGTGCAGCCTCACAGGAGTACTTCAACGATGCGTCTCCATGGCCGATGGAAGAGCTGTTCTCCTCGACATCCATAAGGGGACCTGCGGGCACCATGCCGGCAGTCGCGCCCTCGTCGCCAAAGCTCTACGAGCTGGATTCTACTGGCCTATGGCCATGCGTGACGCCAAGGACATCGTCCAAAAATGCAATGCTTGCCAGCGATTCGTGGACAAGCCACACGCACCTGGCGCAGAGCTCCGACCAATCCCGTTGGCCTGGCCCTTCGTGCAATGGGGGCTCGACATGGTCAGCAAACTCCCAAGATCCTCACGAGGAGGCTACGTCTACCTCTTGGTCGCAGTCGACAAGTTCACCAAGTGGATAGAGGCCATGCCAGTGACTAATCAGTCAGGGTACATTGCAGTCAAATTCTTCGAGTCCATCGTCTACCGCTTCGGAGTGCCACACCGCATCATCACGGACAATGGGACAAACTTGACATCCAAGGAGTTCCAAGAATTCTGCGAGAACCTAGGAATCAACGCCAGCTATGTCTCCGTGGCACATCCGCAGACCAACAGTCAGGTCGAAAAAGCTAACGGGCTCGTCTGCGGCGGCATCAAGAAGCGACTCCTTAGGCCACTTGAACAGGCCGCGGGTTGCTGGCCAGACAAGCTACAATCGGTACTCTGGAGCCTGCGCACACCTCCAAATAGCGCCACAGGGTACACCCCGTTCTTCATGGTGCACGGGGCTGAAGCGGTGTTACCCGCTGAAGTACGATACAAAGCACCGCGCGTGGTCGCTTACAGCGAGCATGAGTCAACTCTTGCACTCAAAGATTCCATCGACCTCCTTGACAAGGCAAGGAAAATCACCGCAGAAAGCTCAACGATCTACCAGCAGAACCTGCGCAACTACCACAACAGGAGGCTACGCCCCAGGTCCTTCGTCGAAGGTGACCTGGTCCTGCGAATGAAGCAGCAAGGGCATCTCAAGCTTGAGTCCCCCTGGGAGGGACCATACGTGATTACAGAAGTAATCCCAGGTGGCGCCTATCGCCTTAAAGATTTAGAGACAAGAGTCGCATACTCCAACCCCTGGAACATCGCGCAGCTGTGACGCTTCTACCCTTAGTCGCTTTTTTACTTTTACATTGCAAATAAGGCTACTCAGCCAAGGCTACTTAGCCACACATTGTACTTCATACTATCCCGCGAATATATAAAAGCTAAGTGCCCCAAAACTCTGTAATTTCCTTTATTTTTCGCAAATTATTCACTCGGGGGCTGCGCCACCCTATACACATCTGTTCTACGAACTAAAACGTGATCTCCTGAGTAGCTGGTACACCAATCGAAACCCTTGACAAACATCAACCTAGTTGCAACGCACTTGACAGGTTGACAAGGGACTGAGATAAACACATGGCCAGGCTAACGAAAAGGAGTCGCATAGTGCAACGCACTGACAAAACATACACGCTAACAAGCTATTTTATACATCATCGACAATCAATTATACACAGCATATATACGAAGTTTACAACATTGGTACAATTATGTGCAGGATACAAACTATTGCAGCAAGATAACATTGGTTTGCTCCTCGAAGAAGTCGACGACTCCTCTGCTGGGCGATCCACTGCCTGGTAGTGCGGCACCATGTTCCAAACAGAACCCGCTGGCGGTGCAGGTGGTCCAGCTGCAATTGCTGCAATGTCCACATCAGGCCTATGCAGTCGCACCAGCGACAGAGCAGCCTTGGCACCAGCCACTAACTGTTGTCGTACACATTCGCGGACCACTCTCAAGTCATGAAATTTAGCGAGAAGGGGCAGCAGGCTCTATGGAACGGCGTCCAACGGGAACATTGTCCGGTAAATATTCTTCAAGCATGACTACGACTTCTTCAAAAAATGAAGCACTCGCGACACGCAATCCTGTAGGGTCGCCAACACGATTGTGCGATCATGATCTACCCAGAAGTACCCACTTGCCTGAAGCTGCTCTTGGGTCAAGTTGTTCATGCGAATGGCAATTCAATCCTTCTCATCCTGCGGATGGCGCGCGCTGACAACTATACAAAGCAAAAGCGGAAGTATGAGGACAACAAACCACTGCGAGGGACTACAAGGAAAAGATAAGAGTAAGAAAGCTAACATTTAAATTGGTCGCCCAGCTGCGTCACCTGCCCCAACAGATATTGTTCCCGGGCGGTGGCCTTCTCTGCCTTTGATTTCCATACATCCGCATTACCGCGGAGTATGGGGAATTCACGCTCCAACTACTTCACGCGATCACGGAGTCACGAGAGCAGAGACAGCTCATCCACCCTTGAGCGCGGTGGTGCCAAAGTGTCATCAAGGGGTGGGGAATCCCGAGGTTCCCTCAATGGTTCACTCGATGTGCCCTATCACAAGTCAAGCAAGAAGCAATAAGAAGACTAAAGCGATGCACAGACAAAAGATTCGAGTGCATTCAAAGATCAGCAAAAGTATCAGCAGATACACTCGCCAAAAGGCACGTTTTTCAGAAGACATAGGCTATCTAATTATTACAAGACTACTGAGGAGCAACTGGTTTCTTCGACTTGGACTTCGGCTTTGGGGGCCTCATCGAGTCCGTGGCGGTATCAGATGCCACTGACTTTCCGCCGGCCCCTGACGCCGCAGCCTTCGCCGCCTTCTTCACTCACTGCAGCTCCTCAGAATACTTTGCAACCGTGTTGATCAGCTGCGGGCCATACTTGCCACAAGCAGTCACGAAGGGAGCAAATACTACCTGCTGGCCATCAACATTGATAGGCATCGCCCTGGAGACCGCCGCAGGATCAATCTCGACTCCGTGTGCTTGAACCATGGTGAGTGACATTGAAGCACCAGCTGCACGAAGTGAGTTCTTGAAGCTTGCAGGAACCCCTCCGGCAAAGGACTCCACCAGCTCATCCATATTGTCGATCAACTCAGCTTTGGGCGCCAGCTCTTCCCGGAGGCGACTAAGCACACCCTTGGCCTTGATGAGCGTCCCCTACACGGAAGCGCTGCGGTCTTCGACTGCCGAGATGGCACCCGCCAGCACATCATCGCGACAGAGTGCTTGCGCGTCAAAGCTCAGACCGCTGGCGTCTACACAAGAACCATGCATTGGTATAACATCAGCAGCAAATAGCAAAATCGAAGGAAGAAGTAATTGGCGAAATTGAAGATCAGAAAGTACCTGAGAGAGCCTTGGCAACCGAAAAAAGCTGTTCTTCGAACAACTTCTCCCTAGCCGCGATGGAGGCACGCAGATCCTCTTCGCGTTTTCGCGACTCATCACACGCTGTGATCGCATTATCGTGACTCTTCACAGCCGCGGCGAGCGTCTTTTCCAGGGTGGCGGCGTCGCGAAGAAGGGTGTTATGCTCAGCTACAAAACAAACAAAAAAGGATAGACTATTAGTCGAATACATAACAATGATGCATCAGAAGAAGACGTAAAAAGCACTTACCTTCCACCGCGCGATGGCGTGTATCCAGCATTGCATGCTGGTGGCCCATCGCAAGCACCTGCTCGGCCAGGTGAGTGGATTCCTTCACAAGGAGCTATCGCAAAAACAAAACAACAAAGAATCAACAGATGACATAGATAAAATCGACTGCAACCTCAGAAGAAGAGATACTACACTTACATGATCCTCCAATGACTCCGAAGTCGATTGATCAGCAGTCATCCGGGCAACCATACGATGCTTCCCATTGTGGGGAGAGCTCGATGAATTATGCCTGGAGTGGGCCGCCAATGGAGGGGAAGGAGCACGCTCAACCTCTTTCTTAGCTCTGGAGGTCACGTCCAGATTCTTTCAAAAATTGGACGTCGCCAGAAGATGACGATGCCTGCTGACTGCAAGACCAAACCAACGTCAAGAAAAGGCAACTCCAAGGAAGAACCAAAAGGAAGACTCGTATACTTACCAATCAAAATTGTCAAAATCAAAGGAAGGGTTCCCCGACTCTGACGACGACTTCTTCGGCAGTCGCATCTTCTTGCGAGAGGATGGCGCCATGTCACTCACAGGAACGGCTGGGATCGGCGACTCTGCACCAACACCCACACCTTCCGGAGTCGAAGGAGACGACACATCCGAATCCTCGTTGCGCGAACGCTTGCGAGTGTATGGACCACTCGACTCGAGGGCTTCCTCCTCCACATCAGATGGGACGGTCGACTCCGACTCGTCCTCTTCCAAGGCTTCACGAGGAATAACCCCCTCAGGAAGAGGGGTATACAGGGCGACACCGCCCAATCCTGCATACAGACAACAAATTTAACACAAGGCCAAGAAACGATAAAGAAGCAATCGACAAACAAAGCTACTACGTAGCACAACTGTACCTCAGGAGGAGGGTTAGCAGCATCGAACGGAGGGACATCTGGTTCACTAGGGAGCACATCCTTGACAGTGTACTTGGTGACCAGTTGCACTCTCTTATCTACCTCACTCACGGACATGCCATCGGCAGACACACGAGTGACATCGTTCGCGCCAGTCCACTGGAACATAGGGTGGACTCTAGCCTGTAGGGGCTGGATGCGACGTCGCAGCCATGTGCGAATGAGGGTGCAACCTCCCTCCTCTTTGCCCATGTGACTCTCGAGGTCGCAGACGCGCTCGTATAGCACATCTGTCTCCGTGGACTCGTCGGGCATAATCACGTTCTTCCTGGAGCGCATCCTCTTGCACAGCGTCGCGGGATCGAAGGACGTGAGTCTGTAGTGGTCTCCGTCAGCCTTCAGGTCGCGGATGTAGAACCACTTGTCCCCCCACCCTTGGATAGACGCCATGAGTTTGATATCGAAGTATGTGGCGGAAGGATCAACGTGGACACCACAGCCACCTACATCGTAGACTACGGAGCCAGACGCCGATTGGCGCTTCAGCTTGAAGAGGCATTTGAAAAGGCCAAAGTGCGGCTCGATTACGAGCCAGCACTCGCAAAGGGTAATGTAGCAAGCTACATGGAGGATAGAGTTTGGGGACAGCTGATGGAGCTGGAGCCCGTAGAAGCAGAGAAGGCCCCTGAAGAAAGGATGCAGGGGCAACGAAAGACCACGGATGATGAACGCTAAGAACATCACCTGAAAGCCAGCAGGAGGAGAGGGGATTACCTTGCTGTTAGGGACGCGCGCGTCCGCGACTGGGGAAGACAAAACTCCGTCCTGGCGCAGAAGACGAAGATCAGAAGACTTTATCACGGACGCGCGCCACGCACCATTGGTGACGCGATTGCCCATGCCCTTCTTCTTTCCAGCGACGGTGGTGCTGGTGCCCGCAGCAGCGAAGCCACCCTTCTTCTTCGAAGCAGCCGCGGCAACGGAATTGGCCACATCACCTCCCTTTTTCTTCCCCATTCTGCGGCGGCGGTGTGACCGGAGGAAGTAGCTGGGAAATATGCGGAGCTGGTCCAGCGCCGCGAAGGAAAGGAGCGCAAAGAAGCAGAGAAGCGGCGGCAATGGCGACAGAGGCAAAAGCAGAGAAGAAGTAGATGTGAAATTTACCGTTGCCGCATCACTACTTAACCCGACGGAAGATGCAATCCAACAGCTAAGAAAAACCCTATCAGACGCGTGGCGTTCATCGCGCTCGACACGTGGAGGACCTGAAGCGCGAACCGTCCCCCACTGCTCCCATTATGCACGGAAATCGAGGAGGCGCAGTTAAACTAAAGATTACGCACGCCCGGTCAAATCAAAGTCAGGAAATGGGACCCACCGCTCGTCGCGTCCCGTCAAACTCGCTCACACGGGCAACTAAGGTCATCGAATCGTCAACACTGACGTCATCCAAAATTATGCAGCAGAAGACTTCAACTACTTTAGTCCTTGCTCGAGTCTTCGACTCCACCAAACACTCGGGGGCTACTCCCATAGGGAGCGTTGGTCGCGCACCCTATGATTTTCTTTTTACAGGAACATGGAAAATCAAAGCAAACCCAACCACTCGAATCCGCAATTCGACTATGGACATGGGTTACTCCCATAGGGAGCGCCGAAAACAAATTTGACTGAAACAAGCAAACAAAGGACGACATCAGTCGCAACAGTTATTTAGTCCCTACCTGAGTCTTCAACTCAATCAGGCACTCGAGGGCTACTCTAGGGAGCGCTGGTCGCGCACCCTATGATTATTTGTACATTGTACTGTGTGTCGATAACATCCGCACTCAAAGCTTATGGCGACACTGCCTCATGATTTTTCCCTACAAAGAGACTCCGTCTCTTGGGTCACCCGAATCATTTCCCAATGATAAAATTCGGATGCCGCGCTTGCAGCGTGAAGATAAGACCTGAATAAGGCCTGGCAACACATTTGCTGCGCACTACCAGAAATATATCCGTGCCTACAGGTACGATGAACATGCCTTGACGGACGCGTCGAGTGCTCACACCCATATACTGGAATTCAACTCCTGTAAGACCTCCGCGGCTTGAGTCGAATTACGCCAGCACTTTTCCGGATTCGAGTCCAGGGACTCGAGTCTGAGTAGATTGCGTTGTTTTACCCTAAGGTAGTTAACTAATACCGATACATCGGTTAAATCAGGCACGCACATCAACAATCCCTATGACACAAAATAGAGCAGTCAAAAATATACTCATTCATGCACTCGAAAGGCTTCATAAAGTCCCCAGTCAAATCTGTGATTCCACTAGACACTCGGGGGCTACTGACATGGGTATACCCTACAGGTACTCGAGTTTGGTATGTACGGTCCAAATACGGCAGAAGCCCATGGCGTTGCCAAGGCCCAGTGGAGAATTCGAGTGGCCTATGGACTCTCGATTGCTTGCGAGACAAGAAGAAACTCAAGATAGAAAGTTCAAAGGGAAAATCCTAACTTGTAACCGACTCGACCTGCTACCTGAGACCTAGCCTATCTATATAAAGGCTAGGAGGGGCGGCGAGGAGGATACACGCAACCCTAGTTTCCACAACCCTCGCCAGATTGCATCTGCGCACCATTGTAATCCTTGATTCCTTTGATAATTCCACGAGCAGACAAGCGGAAGTAGGGACCTCTACGAGGCCTGAACCTGGGTAAATTTTGGAGTCCCCTGTGTGCTTGTTTGCTAGCCTATAGATGTCTCCAGCGCTCCCTCCTTCTCCAAAACCCAAGTCCATAACAATGGGCATTGATGAGTTAAACCCTCGTCAGTAAGTTTTTCTTTTGTTGAGTCTTGGAAGTTATTGCTTCATAATAAACTCTCCTTATCCTTTTCGTGTGGTTTTTGTGCCAAGAATAACCTCTAATGAGAGAGAAATAAGACTTGGGAAAGTTGTTGTCCTAAAACAAAATTTTGTGCTTCACTATAAAAATCGTGAAAAATCCCTATACGTCGGATTAAGCTGTAAATTTCTGTGCTTATGCCCCAGGTTATTATCTAACTTTCATTAGTTTATCACTTTTCTATTTGAGCAACATAAGGTCTTCTAAAAAATCGGTTTTTACCTGATGGTCTGTTTTGACAGATTTCTGCCATTATTTGCATTTGCCTCTTAATCTCTTTCTCTTTGAGTTCTCTTTGATCACTTGAGATTTTAGAAGGAATTGCTACAGTAACTTGTGTTTTAATGGAAATTTTACTTGTTTTGAAACTAAACCCAAAGACTTATTATCTTGAATACACTAATGTTGCTAATGAAGATTGTGTGAAGTTTTGTATGAAGGAAATTTTAAAGTGTAGGGAAGAATAATGTGATGAGATGAAGTATGGACAAAAGCTCAAGCTTGGGTATGCCACCTGTGTCACCCCAAGAAATATTCAAGAAGTATATGTGTCAAAGCTTGGGGATTCCCAAGGCATCTCCTTCTTCATCAATAAAAATCTCACGTTTTCTTCCAAACACTTCATTTTTATTGTTTCATGCACAATTGTGTTGTTCTTGGAGCGTCTTGTTTTTGTTTTTAGTTTTATTTTGTTTGGTTTGCTTAAATAAATTGGTTGGACCCCCGCATTCATATGTGGTTTCAAATAAGTTGATTTGTGTTGGAAAAGAGTAGGAAGCTTCATGCTTATAAGTGGTAATAAGGAGCTTGTTTAGACTGTGGCCTAGACTTTATCATGTCATGTTTGATATTGCTTTGACTTTATGCTTAGTGATTATTCCTGTAGAATGACTTGTTCCAAACAATTGAGATTGCTTAATGTGCCTTGAAAGAATCATGCGTTGTTTTAGTATACAAAAGCATAATATTGTGGTATTCTCCTTTGATGCTTTATTTGGATTGACTTGGCACATGCTTACACCATGTTAAGACTATGAACCAGTCACCTTAGCCTCTATGATCATGTAGTTTATGACTTGTAATATCACTTTATGCTTTAATTAATAATGTTTTGTCGCTTTGCATGATTATGGCCATTATTGCTCTCTTAGTTGGTCGCTCCCAGTCTTTTGCTAGCCTCCACATGTACCAAGTATGAGTTCCAATCATGCATCCAACCCCCAAGAAAACCAAGTTATTCCAAAGAGTCCACTATAAATTCCTATGCATGGTGTGTTACACCATTCCAAATATATTCATGCGTTTATCTACCTTCCAAATTAAACTTGTTATGTGAAAATTAGTTATTAAAGCTCTCACAAACTTGATGGCACACTTTACTTTCTTGCACTTAATAAACTTGAACCATTGTGTCCATCTATGTTGCTTATATGCTTGCACTCTATAAGTTGTGAATTAGCAGAATCATGCTGTCATGGGGAACGCTTTCAACAATGCACTTATTATTCAGTTGATATCATGTTATTTTGCTTATGGATCCCGGCGATGTGAAATAAAAGGTGAGCTTGTAAGCTCATGGAGTTTGTATGTGTGTTAGAGAAACACGTGGGCGGCTAGCCTAAGCCATGCCTAATGATGGTGGAAACTTGCAGCATAACCATAGTGAGCATTGTATGAAGCATCCTCAATAAAAACCTATGCAAATAGCAAATAAAAAGATCGCTGAGATGCTCATTGTCTGTTGCCTTGTCATTTTGATATGGGATAGCTCCTATATCATGGGGCAAGGGGTACCCGTTGGCGGTTCTCTATGATACACATGTACTTACAATGATAAGAACTTACCTGTGACTAAAGTTGAGTAACATGAGGTTCGGTACTCGTAAGCACGGGGCATGAGATTTTCAACTTATAACTTGTCAAGCATATCTTCATATTGTTGGAAATATGACCTAGAGACAAATAGTTATAAGGACTATTATCATATTTCATATAGTTTATGATTAAGTTTTATATCATGCTATAACTGTATTGAGTGGAAACATCAATACACGTGTGATATACAAACAACCAGAGTTCCCAGTGAAACTCTAGTCACTGGTTCATTGGTCAACAGATGATCATGTTTCCTGATCATGTGGCATTTATGCCAGTTGGAAATGGAGCCAACTCATTCTAAGAATGAGATGATGAACCAATACCCAACCTAAACATCATGACCTGATCATGTCACGAAGTTCAAGTTATGATGATTAGAAATGGATCCTCGTAGACTATTCCTTAGACCGTGAGGCTATATCAATCACTGTCTCCCGAGAGTGCTTAGATAGCATCAAGCGCCACTTGGTAATACAGTGATTATAAAGGTGTTTTCAGGTACTCGGAGGAAACCGTAGAGGCAATATATGTCAAGAGTAGGATTTGTCCGTCCATGTGACGGGAAGATACTCAAGGGCCCACTCGGAGAGGCTATATCCAATAGCTGCACAACGTGTGATTTGATCACAGGGATATCAATTGTCGGAACGAGTCAAGTAGCATTGTTCGGTAACGAGATTGAACACGACATGGTAATGTCATTGATCAGATCTCAGGCAATGCAAGTATTGAGAGACAAAGGGAATAAGACACGGCTGTCCCGGTTCAAACGACGAAAGATCTTCGTGGAACGCACAGGGGTCACATGGCCATCCAGGTCCCTCTGTCGATCATTGGTGCGGGAGTGTCCCGACCATGTATGGAGTGTTCCCGAACCGTGGGGTATCACGCTTAAGGGCTTGATGATGCTTAGAGAGTGTTTATAGGATCGGTAGAATTGCTGAAGAATTGTAGGGAGAAAACCGGAAGGGTTTCGGTAAGTCCGGAGGATGTCCAGAGTGGAGGTGGAAGTGTTTCACAACCCCGGAGGTTGAATAATATGTGAATGAATGTTAAATATTGATTTAATCATTTATTCATAATTATTTTATAAAGAGAAAATTAATTTAAAAGGTCAAAGGGCTTAATGGGCCAATTCCCGGAGGGGAGAGGGCCCATTAGGGAAAGGAGAGAGAGAGAAGGGGCAAGGGGTTGGCCGGCTGGGCCAAGCCCCCCGCGCGGGGCCCACTAGGCTGGCCGGCGGCCTCCCCTCCCCCTCCTCTCCTTTAGTCCCACCCCGGAACTTTGAGGGAGGTAGTACCTCCCCTCCCCCTATATATAGTGGGGGTATTTGGCCAGATAGATACACACAATAATCAATAAAGGTCTTCTCACTTTTGGGAGGACCTCTAATTGATATTTTCTCTCTCTCCCTCTCTCTCGTGACCGTGGTCCCAAGTTCGGACTGCGCGAACGAGCGACATCTTCACCACGGAGCGCCATCGCGCCGCGGGATTTGGATCCAGGAGCTCTACTTCCGCAACTGCTGTTGGATCTGGGAAGCGGGAGTCATCGTGAGGCACCAGACGTGTGTAACTCCCCACGAGGTGTCGCACTTGAGGCACTCAAGTCGTTGGAGCCAAAGTAGCACGAGGACTTCATCATGACCTTGAGGTCGGCTTCAGCTCGTCTACATCAACCACGCTCTCCTGAGCGTTGACAACGCTTTTCGTTCTTCAAGGGTAAGTTCGCGAAAAGCCCCTCTTGTTACTGTATTACTAATAGATAGGTCCTGGCAACATCAGGGGTTCAAGGGCGTAGGGTAAAATTTATTGTTTTCATACGTGGAACCCCTATAGTGGTATCAGAGCTAGATCTATGCGTAGTAATGCTAGTACGGGTAAAACACACGAGGTTTAGCGTGTGGGCATTGATCTTTTAGTTGTTACCCTCCCACGTATACTTATGTATACCATAGTAATTCTTGATGAAGCGCCCCCAACCGACTTTACGCGTTCATTCGCGAGACTGGTCCACGCTTGACATATGGCTTATACCGTATAAAGTGGCTTAAGGGGGTGTCTGTCTCTCTTGCATTAGTTGGTATACCATTTGAAATGGAGGGCCCCGAAAGGGGTGTAGTAGAGACAACTACTTGATCAACATTGTGCTGAAAGTTTGTAGGTAAGAACGGTTCTTGTGCGAAAGCCCATTCAGCCACGTAAAACATGCAAAGATAAAGTAGAGGCGTCTAACTTTGTTTTGCAGGGGGAGTTGCTTTCTGATATGGTTGTGGCAAAGGTAAAGTGATTACCTTATGTTACGTAGTAGTAGATGGTCATGGAGGTGACGGACTACCACGCCGGAATGACACCGGTACCTTGATGTCTACGGCGCCGAAACCCTGGTGCCAGAATCCGGTGATGGCGGATGGAGATCACGACGTGAAGGACCATATCACATCGCATTTACATTCAATGTTATTGTTTATATATCTTATTGTGTGCTAGTATTAGATACTCGACAGTAGCCTAATAATATGATCCCTGTTAAAATTACCAACGATTGTGTTCCCCATTAGTGTGCCCCACCAAGAAAGTTCTTCGGTATGAGGCGATCCATGGTATAGGCATGGTTGTCAGACATATCTACGTTTGCATACAGTGGGTGTAAGCCATGTTGCACAGCGAATACACTAAGGTTGAGTTGGCAAGCCTAGCATGTGCAGACATGGCCTCGGAACATGGATGGTCGAATGATCGAGCACGAGTCATATGAATGATGTGACCGACGTTTAGCGTCCACCCTTGAACCCACATTGATGGGCGTGATGATCGGGGGAGATGTAGCTGATAGGGGTCGTGTTATCACTAGGAACCCTTATGGGGATAGGTGTTTCTGAGTGGAGTTATTATTAACTCATTTAATTATAAACTTAGTCTAAATTCCTTTTGCAATTATAAATGTAGAGATGGCTCACCGTGGAGCTTACTTTGTCATTGAGGAATGGGTAAAGGGTGAGAAACTTAGACTTGATGGATCCAACTTCCCTAGTTGGCTTGTGCGCCTGAATGATCTCTTTACAAGGAATCATGTGGTAAACTACATAGACCGCACACTGGATTTAACTAAGCCAGACCACTATGAGACCCCACAAGAGTTGGCAGACCGCTACTATCATCAAGAGATATCCACCTACATTCAGATAATAATGCGTACGGGATGATGGATGAACTCCACCCACTCATGGGTGATCTTGATCCATATTCGATGGTGGATCAGCTGAGAGCAGAGTTCATAAGCCATGTGCGCATGTGGAAGCACGAGCTGCTTGGAGAGTTCCTTTCCATACAGATGGAGGAGCACATATGTCTGAAGGGTCACTTGGAGCGCATGCTTGATGCACACATGAGACTGGTTCACTTCGTGGATTACTGGATGGATGATCCGTTTGCGATAGGCGTGCTGCTTCGATCGTTACCTCCCAGCTACGAAGGACATGTCCGGAGTAGCATCATTAATGGTGATACGGAAACATTGGATTTCCGAGAGTTCATATTATGTTTCAGGAACATAAAGGTTGAACCAATCACCGGAGAGGTCATCAATGACAAAGGTATATATTTTATATACAATTTTATAAATGTTATAATCTTGCAAACACATTTGAAGTGTTAAGTATATTTGATACTTGTTCTGTTTTGTTGAAAACAGGTCCTTCTGCATGAGAGGTGCTTGCTGGAGAGGAGGTGACGTTGCGTGTTGATGGCGAGCATGATGATGATGGCCGACGGCACTCTCCCTCGACATTTATCATTTAGTTTATGTTTTGGATAGTTATTGTATTCAAAATATTATGAACTTCGTTAGTGTGTCTCACACTTTGTGAGACGGTTATTCATATGAGTTTGTAAAAAACAGTTGTTCTACTTTTATGAATGATTTCTATTCGTGTTCATATCTTGTTTGATTATATGTGAATTATCCTTGTTGATTGAAACTAATTGATAATACATGAATATTTGTAAAATATTGAAATGCCTTAAAATACCCAACTTAATGATATATTCATTAGTGAATATAACCATTGTTTAAATTCAAAGTTATAATGATAATATGTGAAAGTCATTCGATTTCTTATCACATATAAATCATGCCTAAGTTCGGCAAAATAACTTGAACACCGTGTATTACTTGAATACAAAGTGTTTAATGAATTGTTAAAAGTAAATACATATTCGATGTATTATGATTTAACGAAATGGTAATTATCATTATGATTGTTTAATTGTGTAAAGAAGTTTACCAAAGGAAACATGAATATGAAACTATTTGATTTGATCAAAGTGTTTCATCAATAAAAGGGTATAAATATAAAAGAGAATCTAATTACTATGAT
The DNA here is from genome assembly GCA_910589775.1 of Avena eriantha. Lineage (NCBI taxonomy): Eukaryota > Viridiplantae > Streptophyta > Magnoliopsida > Poales > Poaceae > Avena > Avena eriantha. The sequence continues at coordinate 432,082,434 of OU342745.1, forward strand.
TTGATCAATAGTAATGAAATTCGACTTTATAAAGAATAGCATAAAAGAAATTGTGGAATGCAAAGCATTTTGAAACGTCAAAATGCAAAGCATCACAATGTGATATTAGATATCAAATTGGGTGAATAGATGGCACCAAATAAATCGTTGTAGTGTGGATGTAGAGACCATTAGTTAGAAATAGTTAGCACTCAATTAGAATATCTAGTGAACCATTTGGATTCGTGAAAGCGGCTCCATATCTAGTATGGATCGTCGTGAAAGTTTTGGGGGGTTATTCGATATAACCAAAACAATAGCGAATAAGTCCTTGTAGAGTATTCATTGGAAACTTTGAACACGAAATCCATAGCTGAAACCAAAAGAGAAGCAAAACTTGTATTGCTTGGATTTTGGTACATTCTTGAGAAAGTTCACTTTTAGTGATATTTCTCGATTATGAAGCTTTTGGAAGATAGTGAAAAACACGATGAGGATTCAAAACCCTGCATCAGAGTGTTGAGAAGCGCAACGGAAAATGTTCATGAACGATTCTCTTCACAAAAACAAAAGAATCAATGATAATGATCATTGTGTTTTCCCCACTGGTGTTTTCACTACATGAAGTAGGATTCAAAATGTAGCCCATATCTTGTATGGAGACATTTGTGAATCATTTGTCATGATTCTTGGAATATGACATACCTACGAACTACTGAGGAAATAATGGTAAACTAGAATTATGAGAAATCCTAAAAGCAAAATTCACTTGAGATTAGAAAGCAATTTGTTGCTGAATCTCACAAGTAAAAGGGGTTACTTGAATTTTCCCAAATGACTGCAAAGCCATAGTGGAAAAGGGGTGAATGACAAAAGCACGATTTGTCAAGTATTGGATGAATTCAAATGCATTTGATTCAAGTGTGCTAAATGTGTAGTGGATTTAAGAATAGTAAAAGTACTAGTGTCTCATAGTAAATCTCTCACTTTGATATTTGATCAAAGGATTTGAAGTTGTTAAAAATAGTGAGTAGATATGCAATTTGCATAAAATTGAGTGGGAGCTATGAAAGTCTTCCTGAAACACTATGTGATTGACATATTTTTAAGTGGGAGCAATATAAGTCTCAAATTCAAATATGTAGGAACATATTCTGAGTGGGAGCTTATAGGAGTAATTCTTAAGTATGTTAAGAATGAAAGTGCAAGTACTTATAAATAATGATTTATAAGATGTAGAAGTTGATAATAAGTGTATTATGATATTATGTAGTATTCCTTAAGGGATTCTGAAAGGGGTTTCAGAATAGAAGTTAATTAAGGAACCAGACCTTAATAACTCAAATTAGGAACAGTATTAAGTTGAACATCAATGGTTGGAAGAAAGAAAAGGATGATCATCATCCACTATGTTGAGACATAGGTTCTATCTTAGAAAAACCATGATGATAACTTAGCATAATATGCAATCCAAATGAGGAACGTTTAAAAGTGATTAAGTTTGAATCACCAAACGTTGAGCTGAGTTTGTCCGCAGTGTCTAGTGGAGAACTGTGGATATATTTTCCAAATCCATAAAGGACGACATATCTTAAAACATAAAGGGTTATGTTATAAGGGAATATGTTGGAAACTCCTATAGATACCGATTAAAATCAAGTAGGAAGCGAGGTGAACAAAAACATTGAAAGTTGCACAGAGTGCACTGGTGTTTCGGTGGATACATTTATAATAATAGATAAGGGTACCATCTAAAGTGTTGTATAATGTTATGGCGGGGCTAGTTCGCTTTTAACGTAGAATGATGTGTCCCAGGGCACAGTGCCCATGAGAAAGCCCTCGAGGTTGATCTAACGTCACTGTAGGCTCCTGGAATCAGGCCTCGTTCTGCTGCCATAGCGACGATGCATACACACAGATGTTATCATGTGATGATAAAGTATTAATGTCAACCAAGGTGACATTAGTAAGTTGCAAAGGATTTGGGACTGTAAAGTACAGACCCAAGACTCAACCTCTTCCCTGAGCAAGCATGTTCAGGGTACCAGATATATGGTGCCAATGATTAAAGAACAAATGCAGCTAGTGTATTTGTACTCTAGTGCAAGTTGGAGACTGTTGGAAATATGCCCTAGAGACAAATAGTTATAAGGACTATTATCATATTTCATATAGTTTATGATTAAGTTTTATATCATGCTATAACTGTATTGAGTGGAAACATCAATACACGTGTGATATACAAACAACCAGGGGTTCCCAGTGAAACTCTAGTCATTGGTTCATTGGTCAACATATAATCATGTTTCTTGATCATGTGGCATTTATGCCAGTTGGAAATGGAGTCAACTCATTCTGAGAATGAGATGATGAATCAATACCCAACCTAAACATCGTGACCCGATCATGTCACGAAGTTCAAGTTACGATGATTAGAAATGGATCCTCGTAGACTATTCCTTGGACCGTGAGGCTATATCAATCACTGTCTCCCGAGAGTGCTTAGATAGCATCAAGCGCCACTTGGTAATACAGTGGTGATAAAGGTGTGTTCAGGTACTCGAGGAAACCATAGAGGCAATATATGTCAAGAGCGGGATTTTTCCATCCATGTGACGGGAAGGTACTCAAGGGCCCACTCGGAGAGGTTATATCCAATAGCTGCGCAGCGTGTGATTTGATCACAGGGATATCACTTGTCGGAACGAGTCAAGTAGCATTGTTAGGTAATGAGATTGAACACAACATGGTAATGCCATTGATCAGATCTCGGGCAATGCAAGTATCGAGAGACAAAGGGAATAAGGCACGACTGTCCCGGTTCAAACGACGAAAGATCTTCGTGGAACGCACAGGGGTCACATGGCCATCCAGGTCCCTCTGTTGATCATTGGTGCGGGAGTGTCCCGACCATGTCTGGAGTGTTCCCAAACCGTGGGGTATTACGCTTAAGGGCTTGATGATGCTCAGAGAGTGTTTATAGGATCGGTAGAATCGCCGAAGAATTGTAGGGAGAAAACCGGAAGGGTTTCGGTAAGTCCGGAGGATGTCCGGAGTGGATGTGGAAGTGTTTCACAACCACGGAGTTTGAATAATATGTAAATGAATGTTAAGTATTGATTTAATCATTTATTCATAATTATTTAATAAAGAGAAAATCAATTTAAAAGGTCAAAGGGCTTAATGGGCTAATTCCCGAAGGGGAGAGGGCCCATTGGGCCCATTAGGGAAAGGAGAGAGGGAGAAGGGGCAGGGGGGTTGGCCGGCAAGCCCCCCCACACGGGGCCCACTAGGCTGGCCGGCGGCCTCCCCTCCCCCTTCTCTCCTTTAGTACCACCCCGGGACTTTGAGGGAGGTAGTACCTCCCCCCCTATATATAGTGGGGGTATTTGGCCAGATAAATACACACAATAATCAATAAAGATCTTCTCACTTTTGGGAGGACCTCTAATTGATAATTTCTCTCTCTCTCTCCCTCTCTCTCTCTCTCTCTCGTGACCGTGGTCCCAAGTTCGGACTGCGCGAACGAGAGACATCTTCACCGCGGAGAGCCGTCGCGCTGCGGGATTCGGATCCAGGAGCTCTACTTCCGCAACTGCTGCTAGATCGGGGAAGCGGGAGTCATCATCAGGCACCGGACGTGTGTAACTCCCCGCGAGGTGTCGCACTTGAGGCACTCAAGTCGTTGGAGCCAAAGGAGCGCGATGACTTCATCACAACCTTGAGGTCAGCTTCGGCTCGTCTACATCAACCACGCTCTCCTGAGCATTGACAACGCTTTACGGTCTTCAAGGGTAAGTTCGCAAAAAGCTCCTCCCGTTACTGTATTACTAATAGATAGGTCCTGGCAACATCAGGGGTTCAGGGGCATAGGGTAAAATTTGTTGTTTTCATACGCGGAACCTCTACAGTGGTATCAGAGCTAGATCTATGTGTAGTAATGCTAGTACGGGTAGAACACACGAGGTGTAGCGTGTGGGCATTGATCTTTTAGTTGTTACCCTCCCACGTGTACTTGTGTATACCGCAGTAATGCTTGATGAAGCGGCCCCCAACTGACTTTACGCGTTCATTCGCGAGACTGGTTCACGCTTGACATACGGCTTGTACCGTATAAAGTGGCTTAGGGGGTGTCTGTCTCTCTCGCATTAGTTGGTATACCATTTGCAAAGGAGGGCCCCGAAAGGGGTGTAGTAGAGACAACTACTTGATCAGCGTTGTGCTGAAAGTTTGTAGGTACGATTGTGTTCCCCCTTAGTGTGCACCACCAAGAAAGTTCTTCGGTATGAGGCGATCCATGGTACATGCATGGGTGTCATACATATCTACGTTCTCATACAGTGGATGTAAGCCATGTTGCACAGCGAATACACTAAGGTTGAGTTGGCAAGGCTAGCATGTGCAGACATGGCATCAGAACGCGGATGGTCAAAAGATCGAGCACGAGTCACATGAATGATGTGACCGACGTTTAGCGTCCACCCTTAAACCCACATTGATGGCCATGACGATTGGGGGAGATTTGGCTGATAGGGGTCGTGTTATCACTAGGAAACCTTATGGGGATAGGTGTTTTTGAGTGGAGTTATTATTAACTCATTTAATTATAAACTTAGTCTAAATTCCTTTTGCAATTATAAATGTAGAGATGGCTCACCGTGAAGCTTACTTTGTCATTGAGGAATGGATTTGCTTGGGATTAACGATGACATTATTATGCATATCATTAGTTCTCTTTCTTCTATGGATGAGACTAGTAGGTTATTGCTATAAGAGGTTGCGGAGGCAATAGCAATTATGGATGCACTGCCCACATAAAATTTATCTTGCTCTAACAAGTACACGCATACTTTATTTCTATCTTTTATTCCCATCAGATGTTTTGCACAGCTACAGGTGAAACCGAATGCCCTAGGCCCTCTCTCTCCATCATCGACAACAACAAAAAAGACGCAAGCTATTGGTCCGGTAAAAAAACACAAAAGGAATTCTAAAACTCCCGAAGGTCCGTTAAAGTAACTTCACTACGCATTCGCTTCCCAAGGATTCGATAACCTAGGTATACTAAGAAAAAAGAAGCTACACTACATCCGTAATCCGGATCAAAGGTATCACCAGCATGGTAGACTTCTTGAACCTCATCAAGCGTTGCACCTCCAACGTTGAAAAGATAAATAGGCTTGTTCCCACAGTGGATTCCAAACACTTTCCTCACCATATCCCTTGTAAACACCATCTGATTCTTCCGAAGCTTGTACTCACGCACACGAGGAGTTGTATGAGAAGAAACAAAATACGTAAGCTCATTAGGAATCCTGAATGGTGCCACACTCAGCAAAGCTCTGAATGCACTCTTTACTTTATAATACCTCTCTTCGTTGGGGAAAGGTTGTCTGCAATGATATGCAACCGCTTGGCAGCGAATCGTTCCTTCGATATCCATATATCCCGCTTAACCTTCTTCACACCCTCACCCTTTTACTTGCGGCTCACAACAACATTCTTGCCCCTAGGAACCTTGCTCTTACCATCCGGAGCAACCTGTTGCACAACATTAGAATCCAAATATGGTGAACATGACAGCTTCGCCTCCAAAAAAGCTACGTGTAACATGCCAACCAAATTTATCATGCAAACAGAAAGAAGCAACATGTAGCAAACCAACCAAAAAATCTACATGTAGCATGCAAACCAAATTTAGCAAGCCAACAAAAAAGTTACATGTAGCATGCCAACAAAATCTCTTAAATTCTAGTAAACATGGTACCAGATCCAAGCATAAAAGTAGAAAAATCCTATTGAAAGGGTACATGTAGCAAATTGAAGCAATTATATAACAACTATGTAGCAAGTCGTAGAAATTAACACACGTAGCAAATCCTTCTGAAAGGGCACAAGTAGAAAATCCTAATGAACATCATAACATAGCAAAATATAGCATCATATAGTCCCCACACAACATCTAGTCCCCACGGGACCAATATCTATTGAGAAACAAGAGACAAGCATGAACAGAAATGGAAGGGGAAAGTCATGAATTAGTGCTCACAACAATGTTTCCGGTGCCGGAGGTGCTCGCTCCTGCCGCATCGGTCATCGGCGGTGGTTCCATCCTCCTAGTGGCCTAGGGTTTCAACCAGGATTAGAGAGGAGAGGAATGAGAAATCAAGGGAAGAGCAGAGCGGGAGGAGGAAGAGTAGAGAGGGGAGCACGAACCGGAGGAGGAGCCGCGGTAGGCGGCGGTCGTGGATGAAGAGGTCAGCGGCGATGCGGGCGAACCACCGCAGTCGCCTCTGTCTGCGCTTGCGGGCGACCCTCTCCCTCTCCGCGGAACCGACGAACCAAGCGAAGTGAAGCGCGACTACCAGAATGAAAGTGTAGCAAGCGAACGTGCGCGAGGCCGGGGCGGGGACTGTTCGTGGAAACTAAATTCGCTGACGTGTGCCTTCCCTTCTTTCGCTATCTAAAAGGTAAACAGAAGACACGACGATGAGCTAGCTAGGTTAGGGCTCAAGGTTTCCAATATGTATAAGCTGGTTAGCTCTCTTCCATCCTAGCTACTGTACGTACTATAATGGATTTTGCCAACAAATATTGTGAACAAAACTTGTTATTATCCTGGGAATAAATTTAAAGCCCGGATTCGAAAAAATGCACGCGCGCACAATCTTTTTATTCTCGAAGAGAGAGAGAGACAGTACAATAATCGCACCTGTATTCTCATACACCCACCGTATATGTTTCTAGCTAGGAGCAGATGGGGAGGGCGACGCCGCAGGAGACGAAGGTCTTGGGGACGTTGGGGTTGCTGAGGTATTGTGAGTAGGCCGGGTCGTTCTGGTACCGGCAGAAGCAGCCTTCGTCTTGTTCCTTGAGGTTCGAACAGCACGATTCCAACGGCGTCGTCCCGTCGGTCATCGCCAGCTTGCAGTCGATGAGCTTCCCGATGTCGCAGTTCTGCTCCGCCGCCGACGCCCCGGCGGGCACCCTCACCGCCCCCGACAGAGGCGCCGTCATCGTCACCACCACTGCAAGCACCGCGCACATCCCACCAGCTTAGCCATGGTCTGCGACCGCTACAAACACAACGTCCTCGATCAAGACTATGTGTGTATTAGTTTGGTGGAACACTGGAACTATGGAAGGAAGGGCGTTGCAAGCTCGTATTTATAGGCCGGCGGGAGAGCGAGCGGGCGAGGCATCTGCAGGCATCCGCGCCAGGAAAATCTTTGCCAGCTACTAGTATTGATACGGTGCGATTTTTTTTTACCACGGGTTGTTAATGTGGGCAATTAAACCGGCGCTAATATATATGGCTGGATACTTAGCTGGCTGGAGTAACTTAATTTGTTTACAAAATCGGACGCCCAGCTCACAATTAGTTGTGATATCTAATTAACTACTCCTTCCTAAGTTGAAATATATCCTCTCGATTTTTAAGAAACTAACCCCCAAAATTGAGGAAATATAATTACAATACACTACTCCTCCCGTCTAAATAAATATTTTCATATTTGTTTAGATTCGAATGCATCTATAAATAGATACATCCGAATCTAGACGAATCAAAGAACATTAATTTGGATCGGAGGGAGTAGCTAATTTCACATGTGCACTATGTTCATTGAGAGAAAAAGCTTGTTTTCCTTTGTTATTGGAGTTCGTTTCAGATCCAAACGAAATATGCTTCGACCAAAATTATATGTCTCGGAAATTTATTTAGTTTACATCTGCGCAAAAAATAAAAGATTTAAGTTTGAAGCACATCGTACGTACAGTAATACTGAAGCTCGTACCTGGTTGTAATACGAAATTGGAAGCACAGTTTTAGTATAGGTGAATCATGAACAAGGTAGTAGAGATGCATTTATATATTGTTGTGTAAAGAAACAGTCATACGTTTTCTAAACAATGAAGCACGGTTGTAAATATTAGGGAATATTATTAGACTTAAGTCAAAAGCATGTTGAATCTCTTAGTCCATCCTGGCCCCCAAGAAAGGTCACATATGCAGACAGCACGTAATAGGAAGCTTGGTATACAAAAGGTTGTAGCAATGCATCTATTCTCATGAAGCACTTTACAGGCATTCAAAAACAGATTACTAGACCATCCAAATGGCAGCAAGCATCAGGGACCACTAGTAGAAAATGGGCATTTCGTCCGGGCCATTAGTCCCGGCCGTGGCTGGGGCCGGGACTAATGGTCCGGACCCCAATTGCCCGAAGCCGCCCACTGCGTACGGCACCATTAGTCTCGGTCCAATTGGGTCCATTTGTTCCGGTTTCAGATACAAACTGGGACTAATGGGTCACTCCCATTAGTCCCGGTTTGTATCTCAAACCGGGATAGTCCCGGTTTGTATCTTAAACCGGGACAAACGGGCTGACCCTATATATATGCTACACCTCCCCTCACTCATGTTTTTTGGTGGGAGGTGGTATAGCTTTGTGCTAGTTTTTTTCTTCATATGCACTAGAGGTGTTCGGTGAAATACCTGTTAGATCGATGCCAATTAGTTTACACAAGACAAAACATGATCTGAGGTGTCCGAGCTACACTTAAGCTTTCTCCTCTTTGTTTCCAAGTGTCCTAAAAGGTTAGCAATAATTTTCCCGTTTAGACCGCGTGGTACTAATTTTAGCACCGTGATTGCATTTGATATATATGGTTGTATGATGCAGATGAGTCATGCATGGATGTACGGTGACCGACGCTCTGACGCTTACAGAGAAGGCGTGCGTTCTTTTCTCCTTGTGGACGAGGCGAACAAGCGGCGGGATGGTTTTATGTGTTGTCCATGTGTTGAATGTAGGAATGAGAAGGCTCACACTTCCGCAAGAGTCATTTAGAGCCACCTGCTTCGGTCCGGTTTCATGTCCGACTATAATGTTTGGACCAAGCACGGAGAAAGAGGGGTTATGATGGAAGACGGCGATGAAGAAGAGAACGATGGTAACAATTACAAATCTATGTTCCCTGAATACACTGATACAGCAATGGAAGACAATGAAGAAGAAGGGGGTGAAGAACGAGCACCAGATGAGCCTGATGATGATCTTGGTCGGGTCATTTCTGATGCAAAGCGAGGCTGCAACACAGAAAAGGAGAGGTTGTAGTTCGAGCAGATGTTACTGGACCACAACAAATTGTTGTACCCAACTTGTGAAGATGGCTAGAAGAAGCTGGATAGCACACTGGAATTGCTGAAGAGGAAGGCAGAGACCGGTGTGACTGACTCGGGATTTGAAAATTTGGTATGATGACGGTGAGCAATTTAATGGTACGGATTCACAAAGCATAAACTTCGTTAAGTAGTTGTAATTATACAAGACAAGAGGTTGAGGCTAGAAAAGCCCCGGCAAAAAAGATTACGCTCTGCTAAGAGTCATGGCGGATAGCCATATATAACAAATTAACAAGTACTGACGCAAACTATGTACCTGAAAAGAAGGCGTCGACCTATCTTTTCAGTTTTGGCAAAACGGAATTACAACACATGTTCGAACTGAAACACCCTTCTTGCATCGTGATCATCCCTAACCTCGCCTGTCGAGAAGTGAACCCTGGCAGATGACTCGAGCCCAAAGGCTATTCTCGTACCCACCAAGCACTTGTCTGGCTCGGCAAACGGGAAATTGCAGGGCTTTGGAGGGTTAGCGTGGCACTTCCTGCATGTCAGCCTTGGCCATAGGAACACATCCTCCAGATTCACTGCTGCTTCCATGACACGTCTGACATACCTCACCATGTAGTCTTCATGTTGAAAACCAAAGATGATGAGCGTGGCCAGATTGTTGTGCTGGAAACTAGATGTAGATGGCTCCAGTCTACATCAATGATCTTTGGTTTAATCGATCCTTGGGAAATAATGTTAAAAGGAAATTAATAAGGCACGTCTACTGCTTATGGACACGAGCAGGGAGGTGGCAGGCAGGGGTCTACCGTGGGGGGACGATGGGAGAATGTGATCCAGATCATGCGAGACAATTTGTTTTTTATTTTCACGTGGGGCGGACTGCGGGCTGCGGGCAGAGTTTTTGTCTGTCACACCTAATTGCTATATGCACCTAGAAAAAAAAATTAGGCCAATGAGAGACGTTAGGTTGCGTTCTGAGAGTCCGATCGTGGAGCTATAGTATGTTTGATGGGGTATGTATAGAGAAGTTCTTGTTGGTTTTTTATTAGTAGAGATAGAGATGAACGTCGTGGACATGTTTCTGTACAATCACTGTTATTAACTCTTTCAGCCCTAAACAAGTGGGCCTCAAATCCTCAATACTCGTGAGCTCTTTTAATTCTGGGATTGATTCATGGCAATTTTAGTGCTAAAAACCCGATGCACAAAGCATGAACTTATTAGCAACTTATTTTTAATTATACAAGACAAGAGGTTGCAGCTACAAGAGCATCGGCAGAAAAGAATACACTGGTACGAGTCAATGAGTCATGGCGGATATTTTCCCTTGAAAAGTACTGACCGGTACAAACCAACTACTACCTGAAAAGAAGGGGTCAACCTATCTTTTCAGCTTTGGCAAAACGGAATTACAACACAGGTTGGAACCGAAACACTATGGAAACACTACTCTTGCATCATGGTTAGCCCTAACACTGCCTGTCGAGAAGTGAACCGTGGCAGATGACTGAAGTCCAAAGGTTATTCTCGTACCCACCAAGCACTTCTCTGGCTCGGTAAACGGGAAATCGCATGGGTTGCCGTGGCAGTCACGACAAGTAGGCCTAGGCCACAGGAACACATCCTCCAGATTCACTGCTGCTTCCATGACACGTCTGACATACCTCACCATGTAGTCTTCATGGTGAAAACCAAAAATGATGAGCGTGGCCAGACTGTTGTGATGGAAATTTGATGTAGATGACTCCCAGTCTATACCCTTATTATTGTCGCTAATCGAGAGTTCCTTCCTTTCCTCGTCATTGGTTATCATATCACATAGATGATCCCACACCTGCGTGCCATCAGGCGCAAAGGAAAACAGGAACACGGTCATCAATTTTGCGGCCATTATTTGTATTCTATATAGAGAAAAGCTAAAGTTGAAATAAAGTGCAGCGGTGGAAAGAAGAGGATGAGCTAGCTAAAGGTAAAAACATACCGTCAAGTATAGCTCCTTAAGGTTGGTTGCAACTTCAAGGATGAACAATGTCCAGGTAAGATCATAGCCTTGAGGAATTTCATTTAGGTACACAGACCTTAGTTTGTTGAAAATAGATGCATTCCTTTTAGTCAGACATTCTGGCTGAACCCAAATCTGCAACAGATTAACACATGATGCATGAGACCAACCAAAAGGAATGAAGTAAAGCCAAAAACTAGCTAGCAAACCAATTATGTTTCGTGATGACTTGCCTTTTCACATAGAAATCTCAACTTGAGATGTTGCAGTGAAGTACCAACAAGGGACTTACTTAGCTTGACCATCTCATGATAGCTACGGCACATATTGCCGAGGCTTAAGGCTTCTAGTAATGGGACATAACCAAGATATAGCGCATCTTCCAAAGAGACCCAACTCACAAATGTCATCCGCTTGACCTTGGGGAGTGAACTGAGCTCGACTCTTACAAAAGCGCACTCGATGATAGCGAGCTCGCTGAGCTGCGAGTGTTGAGCTTCGAGCACGGGCCAGCTCCCAGAGTCACAGTGGACCAAGCGTAGATGCTTTAATCGCTTGCAAGTGATGAGGACGTTATGGATGTCCACTTCACCAAACCTCAGACTCTCTAGCTGGAGGCTTGTGAGGCCGCCAAATGCGATTGGACAAGCATCAAAGAACGACATGAATCGTCTCCCGTTGCCGGCATGGTCATCCTCCTCGCTGTAGTCATCATTCTTCTCCGTGAGAAGCGTGAATTCAGCCGTCTCGACATTCTGCTGGGTCGCCATGGTGTTGCCCACGGCACGTCCAATGGATATCGCGTCATCATCTTTCAAGAAGAAAGACACGCGCAGGGACTGGATTTTGCTTCGGCTCGACGAAGCCCTGCTGTGTGCTGCCAGGACGCTCTCTGTGGCTTCCACCGTAGCTGCGTTGACACGAGCAATTTCATCGTCGCAGAACGCGGGTCTAATGTCCTCAGCTCGGATAATACCGAAATGATCTATGGTAAGCTGCGAGAGCATGGCGTGGAGATGCCGCCACCGCCTGGAGAGGACGCTGGTTCTTGTAGCATCGCGGACATGATGGAGCCGGTCAAAGATGGTAAGCAAAATATCATCTGGCAATCTGCTGAGCCTATCATCAATAGTAGTATGAAGAGTTTAATATGGCCTGAAACAGTGGAATTAGACACGTACGGTCTGATCGAAAGCAGATGACCCACTGCTATGAGAGAATAGACAAACTCACCACCATGGCGCGGAATGAAGTAGGGTAACAGCAAGGAATCTCCATCACCGGTCGCCGGAGAACTTGTGTCGCACAAGTGTAGGTACGTCTCGTCTGGCCTCCTGTGAATCTAAATGATGGCTCCAACAACGGTGAGCTCTTGGAAAGATATAATATACACGGCGGCCTGGGCCTGGTTACCGATTCCGATTGCAACTAGAGACCGAAGACGACGATTTCCTCCCCTAGTCGGATAACGCGCGCGCGACTCGTGTTCATTTGACGCGCGCGCGCAGCGCAATCGCCCCCGCGCCGCAGGCATAGATCTATTTCCTTTGGAGAGGAACCGCTTATTAATCGGTTTCTATCATTTCTCTCCCGGTTAATTGGGGTGCCGGAGCAGATCGCTTATGCGTCCATCGGTACCGTCCGAAACCGATTTGTCCTCGAAGTAGTTAGAGTAAATTACCCACCACTGCCATTGGTAAGTGGGAAAAGGGAAATAACGTTTCGTTTTAGACGAACAGTCAACAAATCCCCATGGGGGCTCTGCCCAGGCACGTGATGGAGAAGAGGCGCGGTCGACACTTTCTTGCAGTGAAGAGGCGGCCACGGCGCACAAGCAGGTGAAGGGTCCCGGGGCTCGCCTGGCCAGCAACGGCGGGGCAGAGACACAGGGTCGGGGACGAGCCCCAAGCTGGCAGCGCACGCATGAGGATGAGAGTGGCGTAGGCTCGAATGGCAGGAGGCGCCAGAGCTGGAGGCATGGCCGAAAGGTCGAAGAGAGGCGACGGGGCTTGACTGTGGTCGAGGAAAATCTTGCGGCGACGGGGAGGAGACGGACAATGGAGCAGGGGGTTGAGGTCATGGTGGAGGGTTCCCATGGCGGCGGGGATGCAGGGAGCGAGCAGCGGCAGGGAGAAGACGGGTGTGGCTCGGGTTGGCCTCTGCTTGCATTGGGGAATAGAAAAAAGAGGGATGAGGTTGGTGTGTGTCCAGTGTGCATCGATGTGGGTTGTGTCGTGGTGTGGTGTTGTGTTGCGTTGAGTGCGTGCGGTGTGTGTAGCTCAACTGGTTAGGGGAGTGGATGTACAAACCCAACACCTCGGTTCAAATCCTCACGGGGGCGAATTTGGGTTCCTATTTATACTTAAGGACCAGGCTAATACTCATGCAATTTATCCTGAGGGTCAGGCTTGGTGCTTAACAAAGTTTAAAAATCCTGGTACTCATGCTTAATGGCTGGGTGCATCCCTAGTTGGTGCAGAGTCCGGAGAAGTGAAAATCCTCCCTCCATTTTGAGAATTATCATTTCCGCTTCTTAATAAAACTTAAGGTTGAGAAGGGTTGCATTCGAGAGTTCTATGGGGCGATGTCGGCGCCTTACCCTTAAGCCTGGCGACCTCATTCCGCCATCCGCCTCACCGGCAGGAAATGCTTCCGTCTCTCGTTTCTTCTGCCTTGGATCGGATGCGGGCTCGGATGGGGAAGAATCGATGGTGGTTCGTGAGTCCTTGGAGGCGCTCGAGGATGTGGATGGCGATCTTGGGTGGACGACGGTGCCGCGGCGGCGGAGGCTAACGGATGCGGAGCTCCGGCAGCATTTCTGGGAGGAGATGGGCTTTCCTACGGAGGCGTCCAGATTCTGGGAGAAGACCTCGCCTAGTTCACCACCTCGGGCGTCGGTGTCGCCGGATGTTGATGCCTCGCCGTCGGCCTCGAGGAGATCTGCCTCGCAGTTGATGGTGCGACGGGCGGTGTCCTTATCGCCGAAGATGAGACCCTGGTGGGGGCCTTTGCCTAGGCGGCGCACGTCGGCGCCCCCGCTTCTTGGTCGTTTCATCGTGGCGACGCTAGAGAAGCCGCAGATGTCACGAAGGGCTGACATGGAGGTGGCCCCTCTAACGGATGACGTGTCGGTCGGTGGGGTCCAAGAGGTAGATGTGCGTGCGAGTAAGGAGGCAGGAGATCGTACCGAATCGATCACAAGAACGGATTGCTCCTGGTTCAGGATCGCTAAGAGGTTCAGGGCGGCGTGGTCTAGGGCTATCTCGGCTCCTACATTCTCGATGTGTTCTGTGACCATGACCTCGCATTTTCGTCTACTGCTGGAACTCCTACTTCTCCGCCTCCGGCCAGGGGTACGCCGTCGGGTCGGACCTTCACGGCGGTCGTCGCATCTTCTCCGGTTGCCATGGCGGGGTTGAACCCCAGAGGTCCCTAGGCTGCTGCACCTCATCCGCGCGGTCCGCAGGCCGGTGCGCCGCAGCCGCGAGGTCCGGCGTCCACGGCTATGCGTCAGCTAGGCCTGCCTTTAGTGAATCGCCCTGAGGCACCAGCAGCTGGAGGCGCTTCGGCATCTGGCGGCGCACATCAAGCCGTGCCACCAGCATTCACGGGACCGTCCCTGGCACCTTCTTCGTCATTTGCCAAGCCGCCGGTGTTCCCGCCGGGGGTGCAATTTCGACCCCCGGCAGCCTACTTCGCCGCGTCTCAACAGATGTCGCTTCAGCCGCCGTACCGAGGACCGACTTCGACCGCCTTCGCTGGGGGACCACCTCATGGGTTTGTTGGCAGGGTGCAAGGTGTGGCATAGGCCCCTAGGAAGTACGGGGGTCATCTTATGTCGGCACCGAGCGGGGGCAGCAGTTTGTTGCGGGTGGGAGTGCACCTGTGACTGCCGCGCCTAAGAGGAAAAAGAAGAAGAAACCTGCTGGGGTTGCACAACCGCCGTTGCATCCAGGATCTTTCAATATCAGCCACAATCGGGTTCTCAAATTCATCCTATAGGTCAGTAGCAGTATGGTTTTCCACAGAGCTCGGGTCCTAGTGCTCCACCACAATACCAGGCAATGGTCCAACATCAAGGTCAGCACATGTAGTATGCGCCACAAGCAGGAGGTATGATGGAGGCACCAAGCGCTTTTAGAACCCTGTGGCGTTGCCAAAGAAACCTAAAAAGGTTGTTAGGTGTTGGAAGTGTGCGGTTGATACTCATGCTACCAAGGATTGCAAAGTTGTACACTATTGCTATATTTGTGATGTTTCTTCTCATCCTACTTCGAGATGTCCTGTGTTGAAGCAGCCTCGTCCTACTGCCTATATGGTTGGCTGCGGGCATGATCGGACGTTATTTGCGCAGATTCCTGACAATGTTGTCTGTGATGATATGGGCCAATCAGATTCCTATTGCACTGGTCCAGGTCTCTAGTGATGCGGTTTCTGCGGAAGTGGTTCAGCTGCAGATTGCGAGGAGATGCCAGGTCCGCCCACAGTGGAAGTGGGAAGCTGTGTCTCACAGGGACAATGCCTTCTTGGTCAGCTTCCCATTGTTCGAGGGCTTGGATAGGGTGGGTGGGAGTCAGTTCTCTATGCCGCTGGGTAAGACCCAGCCAGCTGTCTCTGCATACAAGACCCAGGAGGTACCACACAAATGTGAGTTACACCAAGTGTGGTTGCATGTCGAGGGAGTGTCACACTCTCTGCGAATTTTTCTTGGTTTGTGGGCAGTTGGATCGCTTTTGGGAACGCCTCTTGATGTGGATTTACTGTGTTTGAGGAGGAGGGGTGTTGTTCGTATTCTGGTCGGCATGTTTGATATTACGGTGTTTCGGAGCCAAGATGCTTTGGGTTCCTACCTTACTTCTGATGTTGTGGTAAGGTTGAAGGGGTATGAGATTCGGTTTAGGTTGGAGCCTGTGGGGTACGCCCCGGAACCGGATTTCTCACCTTACCTATGGAGGAAGCATAATGATGATTCTGGGGGGAGATGGTTCAGGGAATACTAGAGATGATGTGATGGATCCTTCCGAGCCTGCTCTTGCTCCACCTACGGATGGGGCATCTTCTAGACAGTCGGCTGGACAGGGGAACTCTACTTCATCTTCGACCAGATAGGCTCCATTGCAAGTTTATGCGGTTACTCCTTTTAATGCATCCCCTGCTACTCCGCGCGGAAAGGACTTCTGGATGCCCCTCTGCGAGGACGTAAGATATCTAGTGGCTCACCTCGTATCACGTCTACACAGTTACATGAGGCTCTGCTGACGGTCAAGGGATCTTCTACTGCTCGGTGTAGGCTGAACGCAGGTCGCAAGTTACCAGGTGATTTCTAATTTTGTTTTCTGTTACTCGTTGATCACTGATTGTACCCTCACCGTAATGGGTAGTTCAGCATCTAGGGCTAGGTTGATTTTTAAAATTTCCACTCTTTTGTGTGTATTTTCAACTTTCATAATCATTTCGAAGAATCCTAAGAGAATGATGTTGTTCAAAATAATCATTATGCATCTAGAAGTTAACTAGGTATGATACTTAATATATCCAATATACATTATAGGTGTTAAATAGTTCAAAATTTCTAGTAGGATAGGGCCCTGTATTAGAGTTTCGCACAGGGCCCGGGATTTTGCCGGCTCGGCCCTGATGCCAGCACACAAGCGAGCACATCCAAATCAGTCAGTGGCGCCTTGTGGGACTAATCACAGAAATGAATGAGAATAGCCCTCCCCGCGGGGCACGGTCATCTCTCTGTTTTTGTTGACTGAAGCGGATCATTTCATTTCCTGCCTAATTGCATTGGAATCTTGGGTCAGCACAACTAGCCAGTCAGTGACGCTCTGGGACTAGGACTAGTCCCATCTTCTTCCATCGGCTCAGCATCGTCAGGTTCTACTCTGCTACTCCCATCTTCCGGCTGCTCAATATCATCAGGTGTGGTGCGAGTGCGATGCTCATCTGCTGGCTTCCTCCTTCTGCTAGTAACTTATGTTCATTTAATTACTACAGTTTCCGTTGAAGGGGGCGGCACAGCATGGGGTCCGTCGTTGCCTTCTTCCTCGTGCTTGCGTCTGCAGCAGCACCACTGCCCTTGGCGGCGCAGGTTTCGAGCAATTATTCCGCGGCCGAACCCTCGACATAGTTTGGACCAACAACAAGGGCTACTTCAACGCCTACCACTGCCACGGCATCGTCCTCCGCGTTGTTGTACCTAATTCCAACTCCGATATCTACACCGAGGCAGGGTTCTATATATTGTGCCTCCTCGACCGGTATCCCCGTGCGACGAGTTCCTCTTTGCGGTATCCATTGGCAACACGGGCACTACGCAGACTTCCCGGTCTGGTGACCAGGATATTGCCACCATCGTACGTCGATACTCGGCAAATTGTCTGGTCTGCCAACCGGAATCGTCCTGTTAGGGAAAATGCCACACTTGAGTTCACCACGGATGGAAACTTGGTCCTCCGTGATGCTGATGGTAGCCAAGTCTGGTCGAGCAACAACTCTGGCCGATCTGTAGCTGGCATGGTGATCAAAGATGTCGGCAATCTGGTGTTGTTTGATCACAGGAATGCAACCGTGTGGCAGTCGTTTGATCATCCTACTGACACATTGGTCCTTGGGCAGTCACTTGTGGAAGGTACCAGACTCACATCAAATACTTCTGCAACAAATATGACCAGGAAGAATACCTTCTACCTCACTGTACTCACACATGCATTATATGCCTTTACTGAATCAACACCACCACAGTCCTACTTTTTCAGTCTCATGGGGCAAAACGAGACAACAAGTTATCCAACAAAGGTCACATTCATCAACGGAAGACTCACCACGCCTGTGTCAGGGCCATATATTAGTAGCGATATCATATTCCAAACATCTGCATCCACCCAGTTCATGAGATTAGAGTCTGATGGACACCTGAGGCTATATGGATGGTCTGGTGATAGATGGGCTGGACTAGATGATGTAATGAAGTTCATGCTGAATGTTTGTGATTACCCAACAGTTTGTGGGGAGTACGGTATATGCACAGACGGGCAATGTGGCTGTCCACTTGAGAATAATTCCAGTTCAAGCTACTTCAAGCCGGTGGATGAACAGAAGCCAAATCTTGGTTGCGCACCAATAACTCCAATCTCCTGCCAGGAAATGCAACATCATCGGATCCTGACCCTTCCCAACACCTCTTACTTTGACAACAGCCACACAGCTGTGAACGCAACAAGCATCGATGACTGTAAGCAAGCCTGCTTGAAGAACTGCTCCTGCATGGCCGTTTCGTTCATGTACAAGGGGAATGCTCCCCATGGAGAATATGTGTGGGTGACGAAGGTCTTTTACTTGAAATCAATGCAACCTGATATTGGTTCCAACTCATCTGCTTACATTAAGGTACAACTTAGCCCCTCTAATGAAAACAAAACGAAGGTGCAGCCTGATCCCTCTAATGAAAACAAAACGAAGGTGATGCTAGGTGCTACACTTGGTGCTGCTGCTGCTCTTGTTTTGGTTGTTATTGTTGTCGGTCTTTATCTACAAAGGAGGAGAAAGCATGAAGGGAAAGATGAAGAATTTGATTTTGATCAACTGCCTGGAATTCCAACGAGGTTTTCTTTTGAAAAATTGAGCGAATGCACAGAAGGGTTCAGTAAGAAGCTCGGAGAAGGTGGGTTTGGATCTGTTTTCGAAGGAAAATTAGGTGAGAACAAAGTTGCAGTGAAGTGTCTAGAAGGTGCTAGACAAGGAAAGAAAGAATTCTTGGCAGAGGTTGAGACTATTGGTAGCATTGAACACATCAATCTTGTCAGGTTGATTGGTTTTTGTGTAAAGAAGTCTGAGAGTCCTCTGGTATATGAACATATGTCAAGAGGGTCGCTTGATAGGTGGATTTATTACCGGCATAATAATGCCCCTCTTGAATGATGCACCCATTGTAGGATCATTCTGGGTATTGCCAAGGGACTATGCTATCTTCATGAGGATTGCAGGCAGAAAATTGCTCATTTGGATGTAAAGCCACAGAATATTCTTTTGGATGAATATTCTTTTGGATGACAACTTCAATGCCAAAGTGGCAGATTTTGGACTATGCAAGCTAATAGATAGGGACCAGAGCAAGGTAGTAACTATGATGAGAGGATCACTGAAAAAGTTGATGTCAACAACTTTGGGGTTGTCATCATGGAAATACTAAGTGGAAGAAAAAATATTGATAACTCTGAGCCAGAGGAGAATGTTCAGCTCATAAATCTATTACGAGAAAAAGCTCAAAACAACCAATTGATTGATTTGATAGACAAGCATATTGATGATATGGTCTCACACCAGGATGAAGTGGTTCAAATGATGAAGCTCGCAATATGGTGCCTGCAACATGACAACATTAAAAGATCTTCAATGTCAATTGTGATCAAGGTATTGGAAGGTGTGATTAGCATACAAACCTTTGATGCAAATTCACTCATGTTTGTTCAAGATAATCCATCAACATATTCAGTTCCATCTCAAACATCCATATTATCTGGGCCAAGGTGAAAAGGGTGGGTAATGAGAAGAAGAATGCAAACTACCGACTTTGGCTTTTGTATCCTATCCTCCTTTTACTATTGAAGTATGTTTGAATTTAAAAATTGTAGATGTCAACAATAAAGACACTATTCGGATGGCACGAGAAAAAACCTCATTTGTATGTATATTATGTTTCAATTTCAACAAATTTTGGGAAATATTAATTGATGTGGTTATTGAAATTTTACAAACATTTTTATATGCTTGGCACTATTCCAATTTTCAGGAAGAATTATTAGCTTAAAACGAAACAGTTACCTGTAAAATGGACAATAAAGACAAAATGCATCTGAAAGCAAACCAATGGTCGGGATGGGATGCGTATGTCTGGGGTACACTTACACAAACTTCATTAATAGAGAGAATAATAGGAAGGTTTCCTTCAGAATACAAAATATAAATTGCACTGTATTTCTATCCTACTTTTATGTTTCGCTCCCTATCTAGAAATATATTAAATTCTAACACAAGCATATTTTTCCTTATTCTATTTTTTTGTCATTTTTCTCTGTGGATGACATGCTGAAGTCAAGTACAACACCATTGTTTTCTTGCCGCAGAATTCATAAGAACAATGGCAAATAACTACTTGTGACATGAAAAGGCATGGTATATTCTAAACAAAATCCGGAGTACAAATTAAGCATATGCACCTTAGTGCAGAGCAATGCTAGCCCCACACTAACCTGCAACAACCAAGTAAGAGGGAACAAAAGCAAGGGACATTACTAATTCTAATGGAACACTAAATTGGCAGCAATCAGAGCAACCAGAGAAACAGTTGGTTTCATTTTTCGAAAGCTGTATTAATATCCATCATAATTACAAATGGAGCTGTATTGTCTGCAGCACAGAGATGGTTTTCATTCACCAAGCACTAACTTGTATGGCCAAGGGAGGAACCTCACTACTTATAAGATTTTATTTTTTTGCAAAAAGGAAACCTTCAATTGACTCTTTGCAAAATCATACGACTCTTTCAACAGCTTCTATCATTGATCATGTGTTATGCTTGTGGTTACACAAAACTAGAATAACTCACGAACTGCAGATTAGTTTGTGTCAGATTTAAGCACATTACATGACAAATTCTTTGATGGTAACTGCACATGGTATTTCAGCAGATGAGGGGGTGCATAGTTGACATCTCAAATGATGAGCAGGAAAATTTGGACACTTCATCGAACATGTACATGACTGACGTAAAAACGGACAGGACACATTCACAATGTACATGTAGGACACATTCAAAGCTCTTTGAATAAACGACCAATCTTAACTGAATCTATTTAGCGTGTCTCGAACACACTCGAGGATAGGAATTTGGTTTCACTTTCGTAATCAAGCATCTCACTACTAATCCATCCATGAAGGGAAGAGACCAAGCGTCGCCAAATTCAGGAGATGACATCAATGTTATTGGTTCGGAAGCGAGTTGCAGAAATTAGGAAACACCAGACTAGATTCGGAGGTACCGTTCACGGAAGGGTACCGTTCACGGAAGGGTTCCTGACTTAGCCACCGGCGGACGGGGCGGCCCAGCAAGCAGACCACCTGAGGCGGCCGCGGCCGAGCTAGCGGTGCTGGTCGACAGCGGCAGATACGACCGAACAATTCCGCCATTTTCCCGTTCTCTTGCCCCCCCCTTCCGGTGAGGAATCGTGAGATCAATCTAGTGAGGAGGCGGCGGTGGCAGCGGCCAGCAATACGCTCGACTACGACTGGATTTGTAGTGGAGGGTCGAGGGGAACGGGGGCAGACGCGACCAAGAACAGTGAGGCTGTGTTTGGTAGCAAGGTATTTTTGAAATATTTCAGCAATACTTTAGTTTCTCAAAATACTACTTTTTAAAATATTTTGATGTGTTTAGCTATGATTAATTATTATGGTATTAAAACTTTATTATCTCTCAAAACACGCTATTTTTTAAGTATTGGAAAAACAGCTCCGGACCTCTTTTTCTAAAACTGAAGTATTGCTAGCCCACGCAAGTAAATACTATAGTCTTCTAATACTTCAGTTTTGAGAAAACTTTGTTGCCAAACTAGGCCGAGTGTTCTTTTTGCAAAGTTTTCTTTATTATTTTTTGCCCATTTCTTTGTCTTGGCATCAGTTTTTAGTTCTTCATCTGGTACAAGAGCATCTGTAACGGTACCGTTAAACGTGAGCATGTACAACGCTGTAATTGTACAATGCTACAATGCGGTGGCGAGGGGAGAAGTGGTGGTGTGGTCAGGAGACGATCTACTGCTATGCCAAGCCCGCAACATCACGGATGTAATTACCTCGGTGAATTACGCTCTTAGTTGCATGCCTGGATGAGCGAAAGTGGTTAAAATAGTACGGTGGGGCCCGGGGCCGCTCACGGTAGACCTTTCGGCCGTCCTAACCACTTTCAGAGCATCGGGACAAGAACGAGCGGCGTAATCGGCAGGCGAAGGGATCAACTACATACACAAGTGAGTATGTATGCAAGCCACATACAACAGTTCTTAGAGCCATTCCATCTAAAAGAAATAGAAATATTGCATCGCCATACGGCAAGATTCAAATATCCTAGATAGAGATAATATTTTAGGATAGCTCCTCATACATCAAACATCAGAGTATCAGGCGGAAGCGGAAAATAAAATCCGAGTACGGATAAGAAGCAAATCGGCATAAGATGCCACATAAATAAACACATCCTGCCCACAGATCTCACGGATCCCCGTTCCCGGAATCTCTACACCGAGTGATCGTTGCCAACATCATCCGTCTCCTCCACCCAGTATCCATCTTGCGAGTACACCTGTTCATCTGAATCAAACAATTTATCGTGTGAGACCCTAGGGGTACTCAGGAAGTCTTTATGCCTCTAAAGGGGACACAACCTGGGGTGACGCAATTGCAGCAAAAGATAATAACTAACAAGTCTATAGATACTCGCTAACCATCCGCCTAACCAATGATAGACGGATGTCCGTGAATTAAGAACAACGGTTCTAACAGTATAATTAACAGATCCATCCTCCTCCTCGCTTACCAATGAGGAAGCGGACGAACAACCCCCATCTGTTGGTAGTTTTATTAACCATTCCATGAGTATTGCACTATTTACTAGTCAGATACTTAGTCAATTTAAAAGCGGTACTTTAGTTAGACTTGTCTATGGTCGAGAAACTGTGCTCCAAGTCGTCCATAACCGCGGACACGGCTTTCAGAAAGATTTACCCTGCAGGGGTGCACAAATAGCAACACACACTCGATCAACCTCGGAAAAACCAACTCAAAACCCAACAAGGCATTCACGACAAAGCGATCACAGGATTCAGAAATATTTCAGGGGGCCACCCCATTAAGCTACCCGCAACGAAGCTAGCTGACTCCGAGACGGACTCAAGGTTTGCACCAATGCTGTAAACGACTGGAAACCCGAAAATGTGACTGGGCTTGTCGATACCGCGAAAACACTCTGCAATTCTTAAACAGTACATGTGCTCCTCGCACAATCTTAAATAAAACAGTAACGCATGGCATAAGTACAAGATAGTAACAAAACCCCAAACTACTTTGTGGCCCCAAGAAATAAGAATGAATCAAGCTCTGGCTCAGGAGGGTCCATAAGGCCTCCCGGATGTGGATAGTGCGGATAGTCAAGGAACAGGAATCAAGTACTCGGGGTCCTACGGGACACAAGTGAGCATGAAGAACCAAAGAGCAGATATTGCTCACCGGTGCCTCTTTCATTAGTTATCCCATTACTACTCAAGTTAAGTTATTTAGGTACCTCGTTATTCATCAGACACTCACATACCCTACACATGCTTTTCTACGACTCGCATGGCTCAAACAACTCCTGTAGTAATGGCTCATGGGATGGAGGAACAAGCTTCGGTGGGGTTTAAAAGTGAAGGCTATGCAGTACTTGGGATTCAATTTAATGCAATCGTGACTCAATGATGCAAGAATAAGATAGAGGAAATAGGTACTTTATGTATGCAAGCATGTGGTAGTGCTTGCCTGGCAGCTCAGTTGAAGCGAGAGATGGATCTGGGTAGAACTCCTGTGATTCCTGATAATTCTCCTGTTGGGCATCTATTCGAAGAAGAACCAAACAAACAAGGCCAACATAAATAAAGTGCACAAGCATATGAATTTAAATGCGACAAACAAACAAGCATGCCATGATGAATGATGCACAATTTACATGGCATGAAAGTAGCATGGCATGGTGAGGTGTGGGGTACAAGAATAAAGCATTTTATTATCTCTTTAGTCAAGTTCTATTGCCATAACAGTTCTGATTTTTAATAATGACATGATGCATGCTTCAATTCAGAACAAGGAATGCATAGATAGAACGGGCTCGTCGCGCTGATCGATTTAGACATATTATTTGTCAAATTTGGAGTTATAGATTTAAAGTTATTAATTTATTAAGAAAAGGGCATTTTATTGTATTTTTAGTCATCTCGAAATTTTAAAGTGCTCAAATAATATTTTGAATGGCATATTTGAATTCCTCACATTTTTCTGATTCAAAAACATATATTATTTGTATTATTTGGATTTATAATTTAAAAGTTATTTAAAAACAGATTTGAATTTGAATTTAAACATTTCCTAGAATTGTTTTATTAAAGAGGTAAACGAAAAACTTTTTATACTCAGCCCGAGCTAGCCCCAGTCGCTGACGAGTGGGACCAAAACTGACTGAGCGGAAAACGGCGCACAAAACTTTCCTCACCGCGAGCTTCTCTACCCTATACGAATGACAGGAGGGGCCGGCGGCCTCGCGGGTCCACTGCGCGCGCGGCCAGCCGGTGGGCGACACGTGGCGAATCCGGGGGACTGCGGGTTGGGCTTTTGGAACCTGGGGGTGCTGCTTGTAAAACGTACACGGACGCTGACAGGTGGGGTCGGAGGGGAGCACGGGTTGAGCAGAATAAAAAGCTGGGGGTTTTACGTAAAGTGACAGCGGCTACTGTGGATCTTCCTTTGCCGAACTGACGACAGACGGAAATCAGCGCGCGGCAACAGAGCGCACGGCGCGGGGGTCGAACCGGTGACCTGGGGCTCGCGCTCGGAGGCAGTAGCCATTGTGGTAGGTGGGGGTTGCTGACAGGACGGGGGAGCGCGGCTAGAAGTGCTCCCGCGATGCGACGGTGTGGAAACGAACGCGAATGCCGGCGCGCAGAGAGCGTTCGATAAAACGACCGGCGCGACCAGGGAACAGCGGCGACTGCGAGGATGTCTGGGAGAGACGGAAGCTCACCGCGAGGTCGTCGGCGGTGAAGGATCGGCCGGAGAAGCAGTGGATCAGCGGTGAAGCAGACTGCCGGAGCTAGGGTTTCCGTCGGCGTGCGGCGGTGGTTCTGGTAGTCCTGGGTCTCCTCCTCCTCGTTGCTGTGTTCAGGGACGACGCAGAGGGACGGCTGGTTCTTCCCCGACGCCCAACACCACACCCGCCACTGTGTGTCGTAGAGGGGAGGTGGAAGCCGAGGTGGTGGTTGGAGTGGCTATGGGGTAGAAGGGGAGGAAGAGGAGGTAGGGCACGGCGCGAGGCCAGGGGGATCTGGGGCACGGCAGAGACGGTAGTGGCTTGGAGATAAGGACGGGAGAGAGAGGGGATGTCGTGGGGGCTTGGGGTGGGAAAAGGTGGCTTCGGCCACCTTTCCTTCTCCACCTTCACGTGCTGGCACGGCTAGGCCCGGGAGGCGGACAGGGACCGCCAGGTGGGCCAGGACGTGGACAAGGAGAGGCAGGGTCGTGGGGCCAGCATGGCAGGTAAAGAGAGAGAAAGAGAGGGTCGGGTAGAAGCTAGGGTTAGAGTGAGGCTCGGGTTAGGGTTAGGTTAAAGAGGGGTGGTGTTAGACTAGAGAGGTAGCTAGCATGGGGGGTCGGTCCCCATGGCAGAGAGGAAGAGGGGCTCGGCATGGTAAGGACAAGTGATGAGGTGAGGTGAGGCTAGATAGAAAGAAAAAGAGAAAGAGGGTTAGTGTAGGGTGGAGTTAGGGTTTTGTACTAGATCATGCAAGGGTGGTTTAAGGTCTTGTGGTGATCCACCAAGGACAAGGATAAGTGGAAAAAGATGGTGAGGTGAGGGTTTATGGTGGAGCACAAGGTAATGGTGAGGACAACACAAAAGAGAGTGAGAGTTGGAATTTATGGGAAAAGCTCCCACATGATCATGCATAGATGGTGTGATGGATAAAGAGGGGTAAGGTTTGATGGTAAGCATAAAATGGCCACCCTGATTTGATTCTCAAAGGACCATGCCCTACTTCCAAACATACAAGAAAACCCAAAAGAAGGGGAATGGTGATGAGATTTGCATGGCCCATGCAAAAGCATCAAATGCCATGTTTTATTCTTGTGAAAACAATAATAATATACCATGGCATTATTACTATGC
Organism: Avena eriantha; assembly: GCA_910589775.1. Lineage (NCBI taxonomy): Eukaryota > Viridiplantae > Streptophyta > Magnoliopsida > Poales > Poaceae > Avena > Avena eriantha. The sequence goes on from OU342745.1 coordinate 432,108,519, forward strand.
ATTACCAACATGTGGAGTAAGGCCAAGCAAAAGAAAATAGAATTGGATCCACCCTAACCCACATGAGCTAGATTAAATGCCAAAAGAAAAGAAAAGCCCATGGGTAATTAGGATGGTGGAATTATAAGGTGGTGACAAAGAAAGGTGATGGAGTTGAATGAAAGATATGCCCCCAACTCAATTTGGGCATCAAGCATTTATCAAGATTCAAATACAATATATCAAGAGCCAAATACAATTAATAATGCATATGAGAGAAGAACCAAAAGGAAAGGGTTTTTATATGATGCTCAAATGCAAGGTGGCATGATGACATGAGCATGATATAATTATGATGCAACAATTATATGTAGGAAGTAGCATATATATAGACTAGGCTAGTAGTATTTCAATTGTTAGACAATTGGGATGCTACAACGGAGCTCATCACGCGGGGGGCCAAAGTTTTCCCTTGCGATCTGTGGCCGAATCGACGGCCTTCTAGGACGCCAGGATTGCGTCTCTTCATCCTCCAGGATGGAGGCCTCTACTCGAGATCTACACCAGCGTTTTGTGCTCTCTCGTCGCCAAGTGGTTTGTCCCCGGAGGCGGAAGGGTGGCCGGAGATGGAGTCTCGCCGTCAGTGGTGAAGGACAGGGACTTGATTGCTTTTCCATATTTTCTCCCAGTGTCCTTTTTGTATTTCTGCAGGACTATGATCTTCTTACTTTTTTTGTAAGGTCCCGCCTATAATTCTGTACCCACCGCTCTGGAATTAACGATGCTGCATCAGGGTCCTTCGCGCCCCATCTATTGTGCAAAAAAAATCAAATACTTGACAGATATACGATTTAAATGTAGAGATACATGGTTGTATTTTACAGCCATCAATATCCCAAGAGTTCCTCTTTGTTTACCTTTTAGTTGGACATTTTCTTTTGTTGTGCTCTACTGAGTTACACAAACTGTATTGTGATATTTTCCCATGCGTTCTCATCTTTCTCCCATCTTCCAGCTCAAGTGGATTCTTTCTCCTCTTATTAGATGACCTTCCAACTACCTCTTCGTACACGAGTGGTTTCACTGGAATGCCCTCTGTCTTCTTCCATTCTCTTTGATTTCTTCAAGGCAGTATACCATGGGCATATGCTTGTTTAAAGGTGGAGATGTTGTATGATGGACACACCCTTGTCTCTGGCTTAATTCGGTCATGTCTCATGGATGAGCATGCATGCCTACAATGAATTAAATTATAGCTTAAGTCTGAGCAAAAGCAAACCATCTGAGATCATCTGTTCGCGCGTGTTTCTGGCCGTCTGATCTTTACTCTGAGTTATCTCAACTGTGCAGTTTCAGGTGTTGACCGAAATCTTACGAGTTGGTCCCTCCGGTCTCCGCCCCCACACCCACCCCCATCTCGACCCCGTTCCCCTCCAACCGAGCTCCGAGCTCCCGCCCATCTCATCCCCTCCTCCGTCTTCCCCAGCAACGTGTGCCGCCCCTCCGCGAGCTCTCACTCTCACCTCCGCTCCCTCCGCCCCCTCCATTCATGAGGCCACCACCTCCCGTCCAGCTCCTGCATCCAGCGTCGGCCGCCTCTGCTTCCGCCTCGAACCTGTCCAGTACCGATTCAATATCGCCCCTGACCTCGCGCACCCGTTCGCCGCCATGCTTTGTCGGTGGTAAGGAAGATAAGGAGGAGGTTAGCGCATGGGATGGTGGGGGTGATAGAGAGGGGACGACGCGGGTAGAGACGCTCCTATCCGGGACTATACAAAGATGTTGCATCATTCTCACTGCTTTGACTGGAAAAATTAGGGACAGATGGTAGAAAAAAGGAATTTAAAAGGAGAAGGCCCCTCTACTATTGAGCTCTTCCTCTCACCTCTGCTCCCTGCGCCCCCTCCACTCACGAGGCCACCTCCTCCCGTCCAGCTCCTCCATGCAGTGTCAGCCGCCTCTGCTTCCCCACCTCGAACATGCCTAGTACCGATTCAACATCGCCCTCGACCTGGCGCAACCGTCTGCCGCCACGCTTTTCCGGTGGTGAGTAAGATAAGGAGGAAGTCGGCGTGTGGGACGGTGGGGGTGAGAGAGAGGGGGCAGCGCGGGTACAGACGCTCCTATGTGGGACTACATGAAGATGTCGCATCACCTTTACCGCTTTGACTTAAAAAATCAGGGATGGATGACGGAAGAAAAGGAATTGAAAAGGAGAAGACCTGCGAGGCATGCGATGACACGGCGAAGAGCGATTGGCCAGAACCTAGAATGTAGTAACTGAACGAAAGAATTCGCTGAACAAAAAGCGTGGAACGCTAATTAGGGGAGAAATGGTTGCGCCTTGTGAGAAATGGTCGTGTTTCATGTCCCTTCAACAATTAACATGTATGTATTCCTAAAACAAAGCAGAATAAACTGATTTTGGCCCCTCTTATGCTCTGCAATTGAATTTGTTTTTGAATATATTAGCATATCTCGAGAATGCATGAGATGCTTGTGTAAATTGATACATGTTCTACGTGTTCTACAATTTCTACATGAGTTAACAAAAATTTCAGTACCCTTGAGTTGGAGCATGCTCTATGATTGATGAACAAGCGGGTTCCGTCGACTAAGTGGGTCTTTACAAAGAAAATCTTCCTGCGACTAATCGACTAGCTGCGATAATCGATGCAGCGACTACTTCAACAACATCGTCTTTTTTATGCATGATCGTGGGAGCAATTCGAGAGATAATACATCTCCTCGCTACTGGACAAGTCTAGTTACAGGGACCGATTCGTGACTATATCAACCTCGTCATTGATAACTTTCCGCTAGTTTGATCTACGAGGGTATGATTTGTTGCCTTGCACCTTGCATATGATCTTGGTTATGCGCTAATTTTTTTTATTTTGCGTAGTGTGTTCTCGAACAAGCGTAGAGTCTATTCTTCAAATTCACCCCTTTGATTTTTTTGTTGAAGTTGATATAGGTGCTGCAGACAAAACCTCTGCTCTGCTAGTCTGCCTATCGAAACAATGCATTGACAGCATTGATCACCCCTGCAAAAGCAAAGCCCAAAAATAAGTTAGTGTCCAAAATTAAATCATTAGGAAAGTGAGTACATAATAATGTTACCCCTTTCGATCCTAATTAATACTTTCAGATTTGTCTAGATTCGGATGTATCTAGTCATATTTTAGTACTAGATACATACGAATTTAAACACATTTAAGAACATTAATTTATTTTTTTGAGTGGGACTACGGCGGGCTTACGCCGGCCTAAACCATTTAATATCATTCAAAACTGGTACAATTCTTTACAATTTTGGAGGAGCGAGAGAGACACTCGGATAAGAGGGTTCAAGGGGGATCGAAACTATTACACCATGTATTGAGTAAGACAGAGGAGCGTGGCGTGGTACAGCGGTACGCCCAAAGGAGAAGATCTTCAATGCACCTACGCTGGATCGTCGTAAGGTCTTCATCAACCTGGTTGAACACAAGGGCATTTCTTCTCTTCCAAATGTTCCATGTGATCGTTGTACGAATTGTGTTTTCCTCCATGGTTTGGTGCTGGGGGTCCCATTCAGCAAAACTGTCTGGGGTGGTGGTCGAAGGCAGAAGAGAGCGCCAAACGTCACGAGCTCTGGGGCAGCGAGCAAGCATGTGGTCGATATCTTCGTCTTCAGTGCAGGAGGGGCACTTGGCGGACGAGGAAAGGCCATGCCTGAACCTTCTATCATTTGTTGGTAATCTCCATCTGTGAGCCAGCCAGCCAAATATCTTGCACTTCAGGGGAGCGATACTATGCCAGATATTTTTTGCTCTCTCATCTATCTGCATGTGCCTGAAAGAGTTGACATAGAAGCTTTTGTTTGAAAGTTTTTTGTTAGTAAATCGGCATAATCTAGAGTCTGTCGTTTGAGGTTGAAGTTGAATGGAGAGAAGGTCAGAGGCAAGGGAATTCAATTCTGTACCCGCCGCATGGGTGAGGCGCGGAACAAGGGAGTGTTCCAGCCCAAGGAGGAGGACCTTCTGAACAGAGGTGTGCTGCTTGGTAGAGTGCGAGAAAAGAGCAGGGTAGCGTTCTCTAAGAGTGGTGTCCCCAAGTGTGGCGCCCCGCAAAATCACTACTAGAAAATCGCGTTGTTTTTGTGCATTACATCATCATGACCGCATGCTCATGTCATCATGCCACCTTGCATTTGAGCATCGTCATCATCATGCATGGTTTGTTTAAAAACTATTTTCGAAAAGTCTGGTTTTGTTTTCTAAACGCCTCGTCTTTATTTCAAATTAAAACTCGGGTCTCCAAAATATTTTGTTTCGTCTACCAACGGTGTTCAAAAGCCCTGTTTTAAATAATAAAATATTTCTTTTATTTTTAGGAGGCAGCCCGCCAGGCCCGAAAGCCCGGCCGGCCACCTCTAAGCCCTAAACAGAAATCTAGTCCTAATCCCTAACGTACCACCCGAGTCGACCTAGCCCAGACCCCACCTAAACAAAACCTAAACCTAGACTCAACACCACACCACCTACTCCCTCCCCAACTCCCTCTGCCGCCGCCACCCCCTCTCTACACAGCCCGCAAACCCTAGCCGCGCACGTCTCCCGCCTCCATCGACCAGCTTGGTCCCACCTGCCAGCTCGGCCCACCCGATGCGGTACATGCACTCGCGCGCCTCACGTCGACGCGCTCCCGCAAACCGCGTGGCACACCCCACGATCGCCTGCACCCGGGCCCCACTCGGCCACCTACCTCGAACCATCTCGCGCGACACCCCGCTACCGACGCTCCTCCCCACCAACCTTGCATCGCCTCCTCCCCGCAATCCTCAATCCCCGCCACCTCCCTGCGCCTCTCCTCGCCTCGCCCTCCTCTCTGCTGCAATCGGTCGCCGGACGGTGCTCGCAGCGCCGCAACCCATCTACCCTCTGCCGCCAGGGCCGCCGAGCTCCTTCCCCAGGCGGACGTTGCTGCCCCTCTGCCTGCCACATGAGGCCGCGTCTTGGAGCTTCGCCGTCCTCGCCTCCGCGACACGGCGTGCTCCTCTCTGCCGCGTCTCCGATGCCGTGCGCGAGCACCCCTCTTCTGGGTCAGCCTCGCCTCGTCCACCGCTACCGGACGTCACCACCGGGTCGGCCTCGTCTCTGCCGTGCCGCCGCCAGGCGCCTCACCCTCACCGCCAGGCCCACGAGCTCGCTAGTGCTCCCTCATCCCGCTTCACCGCCAGCGGGCTCTGCCCCGTTGTCGGCCGACCTTGCCGTCGCGCCCCTTCTGGCCCCGCTCTATCCAGCGCGGTCCGCACCTCCAAGGTCTCCGTCGACCTCAAGTTCTCCCTGTGGCCGTCCCCGCGCGTGCTCGCCGTCCCCGGCTACCACCACCCCGTCCACCACCGTCGGCTGCGAGCGCCGCCACGGCCTCCTCGGCCTCCGCTCCACCTCGTCTCCCGCGCCTGGCCTCGAGCCGAGCCCCCGCCCGGCCTCTGCCTCGGCTGCCTCGCAGACAACCGCCACCAGCCGCCTCCCTGGCCGCTGCAGGTCTGCGTGCTGCCGCCGCGCAGTCCTCATCGCCCGCCACCGCCTGCCTGGTACCCGAGCGCCGCCTCGCGCAGTACCTTGTCACGTCGCCAGCGGGACCCGACGCCGCTGCCTAAGACGTTCCGGCTCTGCCTCAGATCCTTGCCACGTTGCTCCTACTTACCATGATCCTTGTCGTGAAGTATGAGCCGTCTACCCCTTTGCTTCGTGTGGCAGTGTTTGTCTCAGTACCCATCTTCGTGTATGTTTTTGTTGAGGTGTCGTTCATTCCAAGACCATGTTCGAGACCCCGCAGTGCACCGTCATCGATATTCGAGCCACCACCGACCATGGAGTTGCAAGCGGGAGATGAACCGAGGGACTGCGCCGAGAACGGTACCACCAGAAGACCGACGGTGCCGAAACCCATGTTCGGCACCGACAAATGAAGTCGGAACCACCAAGACCTTCGTCACGATACGCCAAGTTCTCCACCCGGATCCCAAGACCGACACCGTCACCGAGGACTACGACAAGATCGTCCCAGCCCGCCAAGTTCGCCTACCCGGACCACCGTGCGACAAGATCTACTTCATGGATCCAAAGACCCCGGTACCCGATCCATTCAAGTTCGCCATCGACGGCAAGATCGACACCGACCAGGGCGAATCCGATGCGCCCCCGACGCCAAACCAAGTCCTTCTTCCCGGAACGCCAAGCTCTCCTTCCGTTGACCGAGGACAATCCCGTCAATCTGAACCCCAGATTCGATCCCCGTCGAACCCTGCCGAACCCGAACCCTTTCGGAACCAAGATCGCCGAACCCCATGTGTGATCCTTTTTCTAGCCCTATTTTATAAAGTGCCATCTATATACGTGTTGCATATAAATTATTCATACTCGCATCGCATCATGTGGTTTGGGGGCATTATGCCGATTCACCTCATAATTAAATATGGAGCGCATATGCGGGTTATTCTTGTCTATTAACACCTCCATTTAAATTGGTGTAGCGAACCGATGCCTTGTTTCACCCTGTTAATACAACATTTAAATTGCGGGGTAGCTAAATAACTCGAACCGTCTAATTAATTGTCGAGACCCCGGTTCCGCTTAATATTGCCTAATTGCACCGCATCTGCATCATCTCATAATCATGCCGGATCTTCTGCCGTAGTATTGAATATTGCATCCGGTGTTTTTGCTAGTGTTTGCTTCTTCGCGGATTAGACCGATGAGTGGATGCGAGTATCGACAAGTTCTTCGGATATGAACCTTCGGCAGTGTTTTCCCAGGCAAGCATCCCTTCCCCTTCTACCTATTTTGCATCTGTAGTCTTTATTTCCTCCTGTTGATCTATTGCTATCCGTGTCGTGATGCTTTAGTTTCCGTGCACCAGTTATATCCTTGCAGCCCCTATATTGCCTTAGACACCTCCTATTACCTGTGTTTGGTAGATAGCTGGCCTTGTGAGTCGTAGTTGCTTGCTCCGGTGCGATCTCGTGTTGTCGAGTACCACAGTTGTTGGTATGCTGGCAGATGTTTATTGGTGGAGATGTTTATTGGTGGAGGTGATCATGACTTTAAATACAACTATTAAAATGCTAGATATAACTAATGCAGAGGCATCGGTGGGAAATAGATGTTATTTGGTTCTCCCACGCTCACTTGTGTCCCGTAGGACCCCGAGTACCTGATACCTGTTCCTTGATTTTTCGCACTATCCACATCCGGGAGGCCTTATGGACCCCCCTGAGCCAGAGCTTGATTCATTTCTATTTCTTGGGGCCACAAAGTAGTTTGGGGCTTTATTACTATCATGTACCTATGCCATGCTTTACTGTTTTATTTAAGATTGTGCGTGGAGCACCTGTACTGTTTAGGATTACGGAGTGTTTTCGCGGTATCGACAAGCCCAGTCACACTTTCGGGTTCCCAGTCGTTTACAGCCATTGGCGCAAACCTTGGGTCCGTCTCGGAGACGGCCAACTTCGTTGCGGGTAGCTTAATGGGGTGGCCCCCTGAAATATTTCTGAATCCTGTGATCTCTTTGTCGTGAATGCCTCGTTGGGTTTTGAGTTGGTTTTTCCGAGGTTGATCGAGTGTGTGTTGCTATTTGTGCACCCCTGCAGGGTAAAACTTTCTGAAAGCCGTCTTCGCGGTTATGGACGACTTGGAGCACAGTATCTTGATCATAGACAAGCATAACTTAAGTAGTGCTATAAATTTGACTTAATATGTGACTAGTAATCAGATGCAACTATAACGGAATGGATATTAAAAATGCCAACAACTGGTGGATCTGGGTTGTTTTGTGACATGTTGTACCTGCCTAGTAAGTATTGCAACTCCAATGGAATGTGATAAAAGTGCCAACAATTGCTGGGTTTTGGGATTCCTCAGGACAATTATATCTGACTAGTAAATGTCCCAACTACAATGGAATGGTGATTAAAACTGCCCACTACTTATGCTATCAGGACGGCCCACGCTATCTATATCTGACTAGTAAGTGCTTCAATTATAATGGAACGAATAAAACTGCCAATTGTGTGAGTTCCTTGGTCCGACTTCCTCGTTTGGTCTCGAGGGGGAAATACCAAGATGGGTTTGTTTGGTGTTAGCTTCAGGTTGGATCCGAATAGGTCTTTCCTATCCCTCTTTGATAACCGCCAGTTGTATTGAGTCTCTATAGGTTGTTTAGTGTCGCTGCGCTGCCGCTTCAGCCCACCACACCTATGTAGGCGAGAGCCGCCGAATTCTAGCCTCGCCGTGTACTGGCCTCAGTACTGACGCTCCTCTTTTTCCTTTGCCCTTTGTCGGCACCCCTTTTGTTTTAGCAGGTTTGAGATCGACGACGTTAGCAGGGTTACCCTTCCGGATTGTCCTGGGCAGGGTTATGGACGCCATTGGTTATTCGTCAGGGCTCTTAGCCCCATTTGCATCTTGTCCGTAGTCGGACGCTCTATCGTTTTCAAGGTGATTTGGATCTTTGTATTGTAAATCTGTATTCTTGAGTCAGGGAGTCGCTGTTGTATATATATCTGTTCTGTGGGTCCCATCGAGGACTGTTGTGTGATGTTATTACTTCGTTTTCCACCTGCACGAAAGTGCCTGGTGGGCGTCCTTGAATCGTTTCTATGCGGGTTTGGCTGAAAGGGCTAAAACTTGCATATGGCCGATTCGAGGGTGTTACACCAAGCCAATTGTCGAGCCAGAACGCAGCGGAAGACCCATCCTCGATGTTGACAGTGGAGATGGATCGGAAGGAGCTTAGGCCGGCCACATTGTCTTTCCAGATAGGGGTGTCAAGAGAGTGAAAATCGCCCAGGTCCCGCGTGGTAGACTAACCATACCGGCGGCGAAACCAGCAAGCCCATGGGGCATCCGAGTTAGAGTGGATTTTTGTGAGGAACTTCGCAAGGAGTGCGGAGTTTTGGTCGGAGATGGAGAGAACCCCCAGCCCCCTGCGGTCTTTGGGGGTACAGACTTGAGTCCAAGCAACTTTGCACTGCCCTCCAGTGCACGAGTCGTCCCCAGCCCAGAGAAAAGCTCTGCGGCGTTTGTCGATGGCCGCAATAACTCCAGCAGGTAGCAGGCCCGCACTCATAGCATGAGCAAGCATCGCCGTGAGAACTGAGTTGACCAGGAGGAGGCGCCCACCGATGGGGAGAGCACGGCCACGCCAACCAGATAAACGCATGTCACATTTGGACATGATCGGAATATAATCGGAGAGGCGAAGGTTGTATATAGAGAGAGGGAGCCTAAGGTAGGTTTGGGGAAAGGAGGAGACATCACATCCAAACGTGGCAGCCATGGAGGCGGCGACATCAGGCTTAGTTTTTATAGGAACATAAGTGCTTTTATGGAAGTTTATGGTAAGGCCGGTGACCAGCGAGAATTCGTCCAAGAGAGTTTTGAGGTTTTGAACGTGGGCGGGGATGGCCCTGAGAATGAGGGTGTCATCGGCATATTGAAGAATGGGACAGGCAGGTCGTCGACAAGGGGGTGGAGGAGGAGCCCCTATCGCAAGGCATGAAGGAGGAGCTGTTGCAGAACGTCTGCAACGATGTTGAAGAGAAAAGGGGATAGGGGGTCTCCTTATCGCAGACCACGTCGACACTGGATCCATTTCCCCGGGATGCCATTAAGGAGGACGGTTGTCTTGCTAGAAAGGTTGAGCGTTTTAATCCACGACCGCCAGAGCTCAGGGAACCCTTTGGCAAGAAGGATTTTGTCTAAGGCTTCCCAACTGATGGAGTCAAAGGCTTTTCGGAAGTCGAGTTTGAAGACCGCGGCGGGGGCAGAGCGTCTGTGGCAAGTTTGAACAATATTTACGGCATAAACAGAGTTTTCCACAATAGAACGACCAGAAATAAAGCCAGTTTGGTCTGGGTGGATAAGGAAGGGGATAAGGGCCCGAAGGCGAATAGTGAGGCATTTGGTATGAACCTTTAGACAACAATTTTGTAGGGAGATAGGTCGAAAGTTTTCAGGGCGATTTGCCCCGATCTTTTTTGGAAGGAGAACAATATAGGATTGGTTGATAGGGCGCAAGTCAGTAGTAAGGAGTGAAAGTTGTTGAGCGAGTTCATGAGGTGATTTTTGACAAGTTCCCAATTCCGTTTGTAGAAGGCAGGGCCAAAGCCATCCGGCCCGGGGCTGGAGTTTTCATCCATAGAAAACACCGCCGCTTTGAGCTCGTCCATAGTGAAAGGCCTAGTGAGTGATTCAGCTTGGGAAGGAGTGAGGGAGGTGGAGGAAAGCAGAGTGTGGAGGTCAAGGCCATCAAAGGAGGCGAGAGGTTGTCCAAGGAGATTTTTAAAGAAATTATGGAGAATGGAGGCTTTTGCCTCGTGAGAGAAAATTGTGTTCCCATCATCATCATCAAGGGTTTTTATCTGGGTTTTTCTAAGACGCCCGGAGGCACAAAGGTGGAAGCATTTGGAGTTGTCGTCGCCAAGGACACAATGTTTAATTTTTGCCCGCTGGCGCCAGTAGGTAGCTTTTTCATTATTCATCCTACTGAGATTAATTTTTGCAAGGGAGCGGAGCCTGGATTCAAGGTAAGAGAGAGTGCGAATCTCCTCCAGGCGATCCAGAAGGGAGATGACCGTGCGGTAGTTTGCCAGGTAAATAGAAGGGAGGCGGCGAGACCGAGCCTAGGTTTTGGCAGCCGATCTAATGCGTTTTAGTTTCAGACACAGTTTACTAACACAGGATAAATGATCGTGCTGTGGGCCGATGCTTTTCCAGTTCTGAGAGACAAGAGGCAGGAAGGTAGAGTGAGATAGCCAAGAATTTTCCATACGAAAGATGGTGCTGCGGGGCGCCTTGGACAAAGCTTCAAGGTAGAGGGGAACATGATCCGATGTTGGCCGGGAAGCAGAGGTGAGGGTGGAGTTTGGAAGAGTGGTGCTCCAATTTGTATTGACCAACATGCGGTCGAGACGAGCTAAGATCGGAGGGTCTTGCTGATTAGACCAGGTAAACTGTCTATCAAGCAAGGGGAGCTCGATCAAGGTGGTGGTGTTGATGAAATCATTGAACCAAGTGGCTTCCATAGCATTGAAATTATCTGAGGATTTTTCATGTGGTTTCCGAACAAGGTTGAAATCCCCCATGAGGGCAAGGGGATGGGAAATGCTTGTAACAGTATTTTCCAGGGAAGCAAGGAAGGTGGGCTTCAACGTGTGGATGCAAGGGGCATAAACATTTATAATGGAGAAGACAAGGTTGTCAGCGCGGAAGGAGAAAGTGGTAGTAACCGAGTACTCGTCGATCGAGTGATTGATGAGCTCAAGGATGGAGTCATTCCAAGCCATGAGAATGCCTCTAGATGTGCCTTCAGCAGGTTTGTAAACAAAGGTTCTAGAGTAGGTGGGAGGAGAGACGAGGCAAGGAAGGTAGTAATGTCAGAGAGCTTAGTTTCTTGGAGGCAGAGAATAGAGGGAAGGAGCGATTCAATGGTTGCTCTCACATCATCCCGTTTGCGAGATTGCCCAAGGCCGCGGACATTCCAACACAAGAACAGAAGCTTAATTAACATGATAACAGAGAAGCAGCAGGATGCAAGTCTGGTGAAAGAAAAACAGCCGCGTCATTTGATTCTTAGCGTGAAGGAAGTGCATGAGTACAACACAGGTTACAAGGGCAGGTTCTAAGGCCCCAAGGGAAAAGACAGAACAAGAAAAATAGAAAGCCATATGAGCCAGATGGGCAATACATTCCCCCATTGCAAGCCAATGAGACTTTTGGGGGGGTAGGTCCGAGGTAGGTAGCATAGCTCATGGGCCAGATAGAACAGGCAAATCCAATAGGAAGAGTGGCGGCAGTATGATCCGAGGCGGCCTGGCCCAGCCGAGGGGCCCCAATCATGTGCCACCGATAGGCAGCAGAGCAGAGTTGTTGTCGAGCTCATCCGCAGTAATGTCATAGGCAGCAACAAGAACATGGACATCACGATCAGGCAGGGGGCGATCATCAGCAACTGCGACAGCTAGCAGATCGTCGAGGTTGAGCTCGCCGGTGCATCCAGCCGGCTTGCTGACCCCTTCGTTGAGTTGTTGCTTGCGCATCACCGCCTTGTCCACCACAAATATGTAAGAGTCCTGCTCAGAGAGGATCAAGAGGGAGCTGCGCCTCGGTGCAAGGGGCTTGGGTGGCGCCGGCCAGGAGGTCTCGCGCACAGGAGGGGAACTAACCTCAAGAGGGAGCAAGGCGGGGGGAGACAGAGGCAGCGGAGTAGTAGAGGGCGACACAGAGGGACGCATGCGGGTGTGATCAGCAGCAGTGGTCTGAAGCGAGGGGATAACGTCGCTTGGCGAGGTAGGTGGAGGAGCCCAAGATTGTATAGAGGGGAAGAGCGGCTTGTCCGCTCCGCCCATGACAAGGTTAGCAGCTTCAGACAGAGAGACAGCGAGCTCATGGCTCAGAGGTAGACCGCGAACCAGTATGTTAGTAGTTAAAGTAGGGCGCTGCCGTGGCCCGGCACGGGCAATGGTGTCAATGAGACCCACAGAGGCTGTAGCAAGGTTGACAACCATCAACCCCTTGCAGGTAGGGTCAGGAGACCTCCGACGCATGGGGATGCGGAAGAAGGACCGTTCCCCCAAGGAACCCAAGGCGAAAATGTCAAAGAAACCAAGGTGTAGCCTGTAGAGAATCTTTTTTGGCTTGGATTTGAGAGGCATGCCATAAGCTAGAGGAGAAAGATGGGCATTGGCTATGGCTTGGGCGACATGAAATTATCCGAGCAGCTTGCAAATGGAGTCCTGAACTAGCCGCTGGTGTCCTAGGCGTAGAGGAACCACACCAATCCATCCCGAATTTGGTGGTTAAACTCTACTGCGGTGACGATACTATAGGGGAGGTCCTGCGGCAAAATATCTCGATGCCAGAATGATAAAGAGGCCGCCGGAGCGGTAGAAGAAGGGGCGGCGTGAGCCACGAGGGGAGGAGGGACGCCTAGAGCCTGGAGCACCTCAGCATAGCCAGCCCCGCCCTCAAGATGCACAACATCTTCGTCATCCGAGGAGTAGGCTTCAGGGACAGGGGAGGAGTCGTGGTTAGAAGGTGGATCAGAACCTGGGGCGAGGTCATCGTAATCGATGATGGAGATGGTTCCAATAGTGCCTGTACTGCAGTGGTTTTTGAGGTTGAGGTTGGAAGGAATGTCAACAATGGATTCTGCTTTAACAGTGACAAGAACCGCCGAGAAATCGAGCCCTGTCAAGCAGATAGGGTCGATGGTGTGGGGGTTGGCATATGGGGCAGAGGAGTGGATTATGTGGTCGCGGTGCCAGTGCTCAAGGGGATAGTCTTCAATGGCCAGAGCAGCAAGCGCCCCATGCTCAAAGATGAAGCGGTTGTCTGTTTCGTCGTGGCGCTCGAAGTACCCTGTGGCCTCTCTTCCCATGCACGGCCCGTTGTTGACCGTGTTCTCCCGATCATAAGGAGAGACGAACACAGCCACTCGAGCACCCCGCGAGGAAGGATAGAGGGCGACGCGGTCTTGGCCACAGCCCAGGTTAGCAGCCTCCAGGATGAAGCTGTCGGGATGGTGCAGCAGAGGATCAGTGAAGGCATAGCCCAGGTTGTTGTAGAGCGGCATGTGCACATGTGGCATGTACACATCGAGGTAGTCGGGGCGGTGCGCTTCCTCCAGGTCCTCAGCATCGGGGGCCGGCAGGTAGTCCGGGGCATCCGTGATGGGGATGTATCCATCCTCAGGTGCCCCCAAGCCCGCAGCGACCGGACCAGGGTCGCCCTCATCAGCACTTGAGTCATCCCCGAACACAAGCTCCTCCGGGTCTTCCTCCTCCTCTTCAACCTCGGCAGGGAGCGCCAAGCGAGAGGAGCGAGACGACAAGAGGTTTGTGACGCCGCCGCGCAGCAGTGGGTTGGGCAAGGTCACGAGAGAGGGTGGACGGGTCAGAAAAACCAGGCACGCGTCTATGCTTGACCAGAGCGACCGAGCCAGAAGGGTCTGGAGCCAGATCACAAGGCCTAAGCGACGTGGTAGCAGCTTTGGCCATAAGTGAAAAAAGCGTCGGCGTGACAGCAAGCTGCCCTTCAGCCCCGTCAGAGGAGGGAGGTAGAGGCCCAGAGGAGACCAAGTCAAAGGAGGGGAGAGGGAGGGTGAAGACAGCAAGGCATCTTCCATGGGGCAGGCCGCCCAAGGAGACGATGAACGCCGCTAGTCTGGGTGAGGAGACAGTGAATCGGAACAGATTTATGCCAATAATCTCAACAAAAACTTTTCAAAGGAAGATCCTAGCCAAAACTTAAGCATGTTGCAGATAAAGGAGAGAGAGGTAGGGGTGCTCTGACCCTGGGTCACTTCGAGATGCACTGGCGTGGGCGCGAACAGCCGTGACCCAGGAGAGACGGGGGAGCATACCGGGGAGCTGATGTTCTCCAAGACGAACTGCAGGAAGGCGTCGTCGGGCGTGGAGAATGGCTGCGGCAGGGATAGCGGGTCCAGGGCCAGCAGCCAAGGCAGGCGACGGGAGAGGAATCCCTGGGATCTGCCGCTTTCAGGTTCCCCGCCCGCGGTCAGGGCTCCATCCGTCGCCGGCGAAGCATCCTGGGGAGGTGGGCTGGCGGCGGTGGTCGGTGTGTGGGCTGCGGGAGGGATTTCTATGGTTTGGAGGTGGCCGCCGGTAGCCGGAGTGGCGTCCGTCGCTAGGTCGGCCGGGTCGCCTTAGGCGTCGCGGGAGCTACCTCTACTCATCTCATTTCTTCCAGAAGAACATTAATTTAGATCGGAGGGAGTATAGATTTCGTCTATGACTCATTATTGTCGAGGGCCAGCCCTGTTCCGGCGAGGAAGGGACTATGTAAAGAATTGGGACCTGGGTGTTCATTCTGATAAAATTAGGACTAAAGTGACACCCCCAAATAGTTTTTGGGAACTCCCTTGCGTTTTACTTTTGAGAAGCAGACGAGGCTTTATTTTAGGATTGACGAAGTGGCTCCCGCGCTCACCTGGTCCGTTATCTGGACCATTGATTCGCTGTTGGCGATAGCCTATGGTGGGCAGAGAAAAAGGGAATGTTGTCCCAATCCTATCTGAATTCTGGCTGACCGTGTGACACCGACGAAGGCGCTGCCCTCGTCATTTGCCCCTTGAACCTAGGACATGAGGCTGGCACACAATACCAACGCTGATGATATACTTCACATGTTTGCCAAAGATTGACCAACATGTCGATTTGCACGTAACATGTCGAAATTTAATTTTAAGTTCAGTGTTTTTTGAGCAAGAGCGAAATTAGGAATCTAGAATAACCCTGAAAAAAACAGCATTTGAAGCCATGAACAACTGAAATGATTACCCTGCTTTGAATTGAGAATATCACAAGGGCAAACATAGGTGTGAGCAGATTTCATAAAACGTGTCCACCCAACCTACTGGGACTGCACCGATTGGAGCATTGCACGAACTAGAAACTGCAAAGATTCACACACAAAAAAAACTAGAATCTGCAATGCCCATCAAAAACATCTTCGTTCTTTATGCGATGAACAACACAAGGGTGCAAAAAACGTTGCCAAGGGAATGCACTGCATGACTGCACATCTTGCGGCAGAATGATATCCTGAGAATATTTTGCACAAATTATTTTCAGCAGGCAAGAAAATAAAGGAAGAAGGAAAAAAAATATTATTGACAAGAAAAAATTGCGAAAAAAAGGGCGTTTTTGTTTTGTTCCATCTGCACAAGTATCATAGCAGCATTTAACGTGTGGCCTTGTATAATTCACACGAAGCAACCATGCACAGTGGCATCAGACGAAAGCGAGGAAAGTAAAGTGCAAGTTTTCCTCTGCGCCCAACGGTGAACTGTTCCTCACGCCCACAAAAACCAAAAAAAGCACTGTTCCTAAGCGCGACTAGTTTAACTTCTAGAAAGACTCGTCATTGCAACATCTAGGAAACCGCTGTGTTTTATTTACAACCATATCTGGGGAAAGAGCGTCCTCCCGTGACCTGTGTGTGATCCTCCCGAGCTCTAGATCTGCAAAAATAGGCAGCAAAGGGCCTGATGTTAGCAAAGTAGTAACAAGAATCGGAAAAAATGAGGTTACCCGACAATAATACTTACAGGGAGATAACTATGCATGCCGTCTGGTATGATACATATATAGAGGTAGTCGAGCTTCGGAAAAGAGGACATCAGCTCACCTACGATATATAAAAACCGTCAGACAACCCAAATAGTATAAGCAATGAAGCTGTTTTCAGTGAATTTACCGTTCTCTGGCTGGATGGAGCGTGGAGCTACGAAAAACTGCGTGGGATGGTCTGCTGCACGGTTCAGCGCCTGCCTAGCCCTCAACGTGAAATCACCAAATGTCATAGCGCCCGGAACAAGTATCCTCAGACATTTGCTACCATTAGTTCACCACCAGACGCATAAGCAGCCGCAGAGACACCCTAACCAATTGCTACCTGAACAATTGGTTAGGACTGGCGCCTCCATCACCTGTTCTTGCCCATTGGCCAGACAACTTAAGAGAGATGCAAATGGAACCACCGGTGAACCTCATAGAATGACTCATAATCTATGAAGACTGACTACAGAATTGTTGAGTATTAAGAATCCTACAATAATTACATTTCATTCCAAATGCATGAACCCAACAATATTAATTGTTTGCACAAAACAGGCCACCAAAGCAACTGAACAATTCTGTAGTTCCTCAATTCCATGGTAACCCAACTAAAGAAACAGCATCCCATTTTTTATGGTGTACCTCTAATAACACATAAATCACATTATCGATTAAAATGTTTCCCTTGAGAACATAATGCTCAATTAAAAGAGATCAAGATGTCCTACAAAATGCTTGGATAGCAATAACTCACGGCTAGTACTGTGCGGATGTGATACAAATCGCAAACAGGACGTAAAGGAAGAGTTGAATATGCCTTCTGAAGCAAATGTGCGTGATCTAAAAAATTCCAAGATTTAAGCATATGACCCGAATAGACTGACAGTTGACATGTCTGTCAAAACCTTACAGGTTTTCCTGAGTAACAAAAATAAATCTCGGCTCGATTCCCACAACCCGCGGTGCGCGTCTTGACGAGACGGGCGGGTGGTGCGTGCGAGCGGCGGCGTTGTCGAGGAGGAGCGCGCGTGTAGCTCTCTTATTGTCACTCACTTACAAAGTGGTGCAATACTCCACCTTATAAGCTGGTCTAACTCTCCTTCAAATTTCCATGTGGGACTAAACTTTAGCTAACACTCCATTCCCATGTGAGCTGCCCAAACATGGGGTCAAACACATGTGAAATGCCATTAAATATGGGCTTTGAGATTTAAGGAAAAATCTAAAATCTACATGGACTTATTTGTATTGGCCCATTATTTCTAACAAAATCTGGTAAAGTGTTGCGACTGCCCTCAATATACGATTATACATACACTTATACTCCCTCTGTTAAAAAATATAAGATATTTCAGCTAGACGCATTTTAGTGTATGGTTCAGATATTTTAGCTAGACGTTTTTTAGTGTATAATTTTGCTGAACCCTACGAATCTATATACAAGACGTCTAGATATATTCCGTTCACAAAGCTGAGGGAGTATATACAAAAAAACAGAGTAATGATGTTCTTAAAAAGGAATGTTCTTTTTACCACTTGAAGGAACATTTTTTTGATATCCTATTACTCAAATCCGTTAGACATAACAGTCTAGACACCGGCACAGAACAGGCACCGGACCACATGGAAGCATATACTCCCTCTATTTTAAAATATAAGATGATATTTTAACTTTGTGAAAAGAATGTTAAAATATAAGATGATATTTTAACTTTGTGAAAAGAATGTATCTGTGTGTAGGTTTACTATAAACATATAAATCCAGTGGCGAAGGACGAAAAAAAATTAAGGTCAGGCAAACTCTTATGCATAAAAAAATTCAAAAAAAAGAAAAATTGAAAGAGTCCACACACATTAATGCTTTATATGATGTGAAACGCCGCCGAGCTATTCGAGCAGAAACTCTATCTCGCCTTTGCCGGCTTGGCTTTCCATTGGGGCCGGTCCTTACATGGAAGAGCACCGTTGGAAGATAAAAAAAAAGTGGGGGCTTGTAGGCACTACAAACAAGTGCGTAGATCATCTGAAGTAATTTCGACCAAACCTTTTGAATGTTAAGTCATTGCTAATATTAGCATTTTCTTGTCAAATCCATCAACCTTATTGGGTTGTTTCTTCTATAACAATAGCTTAAGCCAGTTCCGGCCATGAGCTGGAGAGATCTTCTAATTGTCCTAAAAAAACTCGATGGCTTCTTTTTAGGATTCTATGGACTCATCTACTAGATTTCTCCCTTTTTTATTCATCTATTTCTATTTTTTTGAGAGAATATTCATCTATTCCTAGATAAATACTTAGTCACTAGCACCAAAACAATACCCAAATTATGGCATTGAGTTGAAACAAAATAACCTAGAGGCTGAACTGGTGGCAGCCTGGTGTTGCTGCATGTTGTGATATCGGAAAAGAAAATCTCCTTCTCGCTGTGCACGTGGACATGCCTGCTGCGCCGCCGGCCGCCGCCGAGCCCTGCTGCCCGTTTGCGCAGTCCGGTCCAAATCCACAACAGGAGCAGCAGCAGCGCATGAGAGGTAGTGGCGAAAAGCAATCGGTCAAAGTGGACAGTCTCGGTCGAACGTGACCTGAAAGGCTGTTCCCGAGCCAGGCTCCTGCGGCGGCCTAGTAATGGCCCGATTGGTTGAGGCAACCAGCCAGGAAGCTAGTAATGGCCCGATTGGTTGAGGCAACCAGCCAAGTTTACTTCCCTTTTATTTTTCCCAGACGAACAAAATGCATGATAATCGTATGCACAGAGGTACTCCCTCCGTTTCAAAATATAAGATGTTTTAGCTTTGTGAATAGAGTGTCTAGACTCCTTTTAGTGTATAGGTTTATCTAGGTTTGGAATAAACTTACGCACTAAAAGAAGTCTAGATACATTTCATTCACAAAGCTAAAACGGAGTACATGCCTACATATATGAGCTTTTTTGCTAAAATTCAAGGTAGGGCAACTGCCCTATCTTGCCCAAAGGGGAGCTCCGCCCCCCTTATAAATCTACACACTAAAATCTTGCCCAAAGGGGAGCTCCGCCCCCCTTATAAATCTACACACTAAAATCTTGCCCAAAGGGGAGCTCCGCCCCATATAAATCTAATATAAATCTAGGAGTCTAAATAAACTCTATCTATAAAATTAAAATGTCTTACATTTTGAAACGGAGTATATTATATACATGACCGAAGTTCATTCCAAACGAACGAACAAACAAACAAACAAACAAGAACACATTTTCTACTAGTTGTTGACTAGTACTTTTTCACTCGTGGTCGTGGTATTCCGTCGTGTATGCTAGTGTATGTGTTTTGCTCATCATCAGCCGAAACATCCGAGGATCTTCTTCTTTGGCGTGGTCCCCGTGGAGCGGTGCTTGGCCGCCGCCTCCTGGCACCTGATCCTCCCCTCCTGCCGCCGCGCCTCCACGGAGGCCCTCTCCTCCTCCGCCTTCTTGTGGATCTTCGCCATCCGGTTCCTCATCTTCTCCGCGTACTCCGCCTTCTTCTTCTCCAGCTTCTCCTGCCAAACCGATCACCGCCGTGTCAGCGACTGAAACAGCAGTCTGAATTTTGCAACTAGAGAGTGCATGCCAGGAGGAAGACGATCGAAGGTTGAGAGCCAGACGCACGCACCTCCCGTGTCCGGAGCTTGGCTTCGACGGCGGCTCTCTTGGTGTTCTCCCACGACAGGATGCACGACATCTTGTGCTCGGCCCTGCAAAGACGGGTATCAGTTCCGGACTGCAAAATATGCAGAGAGTTCGCACTCCTGTGGCAAAAGTTCAGTTTAGTTGGGTTGGTTGAGTCACCTGTTGTTGACCTTGCACTTGTGGTTCTCCTCCCAGGCCTTCACCATCGACAGCTTCCTCTCCATCTCCACCTTGGCGCGCACCGCGTCTGCCCAAGAATAATCCATGCGTTTCGCTTTGACTAGCTCGGTCCAGAGAAACTGACACCGAATCGAATTTACTGAAACTTGAGAGGAAGGATGGATGATACACATAGCATACCTCTGTCCGTTGCTGAACCCGGAGCTGCAGGTGCTGCAGGTCCATCTGCATGCGCGCGGCAAAACGAACTGATCTAGTCAGAGGAACGCCAACTGACTGACGAAGCAGTTCAAAAGGGGGCGAGCCAATCTTACTCTCGGTAGGTCCACCTCCAAAGGCAGGCTCGCCGGCGACCGGCGCCGCCGCGTCCGCTCTCGTCGGCTCCATCTGGGCCTCCATGAAACTGCTCTCTCTGACGCCGCTTGTAGAAGCTCAGCACAGGTAGTGCTACAAGTAGTAGTACTAGTAAGGCTCGCGCGCGCGTAATCCCGCTGCGGAATCCTGAATCTTAATTGCGCGATTAAGTATAGCTCTAAAAGCGGATTTTCCTTCCTCGGCGTGGCGCCGGCCGGTACGGCGCGGGCAATGAGCTGACGCCGGGTAGAGCGCGCCGCCGAGCACGGAGGGACACGTAGGCAGGTAGGCGCGCGCCACGTGTGCTTCGTCATGACCGCAAGAGCCACGTGTCCCGTAGGCGCCGAGTTTTTCTCTCCGGTGTCGCTGTCCGACGGACGTCATTAGGAGGCCGCTAATCCACCGGTTTAGGGGATGTGGGCCTGACATTGTGGCCCACTTGGGTCTAGATCGCAGCTGCGGACTGGACCTTCGGCTGGGCTGGCTTCTGTGTCGTGCGGTGGCAACCGAAGCCCATATAGGATCGCTGGTGAAAGCGCCGTGTCGGGAGGAAGGGAAGAGGAGGATAATCTCAGCTAGGGTTTGTCTGTCTGCCTGTGCGGCCGCCGGCGAAGGGAGGAAGCGCGATGTCGAAGAAGAACAACCTAGCCACCAGGAGGAGGCAGCACGAGTTCGACCTCCAGAGTAATATCACCGCCACTACTCTCTCCCTCTCATTTCATATCTCCATGGATTTGTGGCTGGCGAGAGGAACGAGCTCTCCTGATTAAGACGGGCGACTGATTTTGTTTGGCCTTGCTCACGCGTGATGTGGTAACCAGGGGAGAAGAAGGCCAAGGAGGAGCGGGCCAAGAAGCTGCAGGCCAAGAAATCCAAGATGAAGGTATATATCCAATGCGTCATGTTTTGTTCATGCGTGATGCTCTGTTTGTACACTAATTGGTTGTAACTGGATCCTCGATTGGTGCCTCTCTGTGTGAAATTTGCATATCATGTGTTGCATTGGCACGAGAAGTTTTGATCAGTAATGATGCGTCCCAACTTTCTTGCAGTCCGTATGCTATCGAGTTGTCTGTGTGTTCGAGTTTTCTTTTTAGCATAGCTAGCCGTTGGGTCTTATACTGCTTGTACCAATTATTAACTGTCTGGAGTTACACTAAACAAATATGCTAATTAGGTAGGGCAATTTGTTCAATCTCCGAGAGCAGATTATTCCTAGAACAACATTTGCATTAGACAACCACTGTAATTAATTGGATAGTATTCATGGAAAAAGCTATCTACAAGGGTTAGTTAGGGCATCATGGCAGAACCAGCTAACATTATATGTGTAATCCTTCTCCTTTCCAACTAGAAGCACAAGAAGAGATGCCTGATATTGTTGGAGGTAATGGGGATTGTTTTCGGCTTATGGAGCCCACACTTTTCTTTTCCTTACTGAGTTCACCCAAGATTTTCCTGACGAGTAGGCTTCCTGTCTTCGATAAAGTACCCGAGCAGTTCTAATAGTCCCGTTTATTTTGTTGGGTTATTATACCTTTATATTATACCAGACCACTTTAGTTTGTTTCCCTGCTGGCTCTTCAAATTTCATCCTTTGTCGCTTGGTACTGTTCTGTGGCATGAATTTTGATCCGAACTACCCAACTTGGCTATATTCGTTATGCTGATTGTCTTCTACGTATGTGTTTCAGATAGATGGCAGTGATAAGAAGAAGAAGGGCAGCAGTTTTAAGGTCGGCAAGAAAAAGGTGAAGACAAAGCTTTCAGCCTTGGCAAAAGCCAAAGCTACGCAAGCCATGGAGGTCGACAAGTGATTCCGTAGCCTAAAACATTCAACTGATGCTGGTTGTTTTGATGTGATCATGGAAGAAAGGAAGTTTCATGCTCAGTTCCACGGCATTCGCCCTGGCCAAGTCCCATGTAGCCAAGCAACTCCCTTTTATGTATGATGGCTTGTACTCGTGTAACTTTAGAGTTTGCAATTAGCATCTCCAGGATACACTTGAAATATAATATTTCTGTAGCTGGAATTTGCAGTTCTCTTGATGTGTGTGATATATTACAGTGTTTTTGCCTCTGTGTGTTGTTTCAGAAGCATCATCAGCTTCTGCAGCAAGAATAAATGGTCTTGCCTAGTTGACTGACCAGTAACTACTTGTTGGTGATCTGCTCAGATTTTCTCTT
Source organism: Avena eriantha (assembly GCA_910589775.1). NCBI lineage: Eukaryota > Viridiplantae > Streptophyta > Magnoliopsida > Poales > Poaceae > Avena > Avena eriantha. The sequence goes on from OU342745.1 coordinate 432,130,997, forward strand.
GCTCACCAGTTTCAAAGATGTTTCTGAATGCATTTCAGATTGCACAAACTTTGCTGAGCTCATTATCTGTGTATTCTGCTGGTTTTGGTACTCTCCTTATGCAGAATATAAATAGTATAATTTACTTGTCACCGTTGCTGCATTTATTATAATTCTGCTTCCTGGTATATGCGGCAGGATGCCCAAACTGTACTGGCGCATCTCATGTCCTCCAAGCATCTTCCAGGCTGTACTCTGTTGGAGCTCAATGGTGGCCTCTGGGAATTCAGGTATGCAAATTCCACTGAACCACTAACAGTTTGATGAACTGGCCAAATTCTAGAATGTTAAATAACCTATTGACGCCCAAGACACCAACAACACGCTCGTAGCGGGCTGTTTCATGTGAAAACCACGTATTAGAATTCCTAAAGTAGAGCAAATTACACATGTACACGAATCATCAGCTCAAGTTATGCTGAAGCGAAAATTGGAGCAGCTAGTGTGCAACTATAGAAGAAGACGACATCAATAACTGTATGCTCTATAATATTTATCATACTATAATATATGTATTACATCACGGTTGAAATCAGGTGGGGAATGTTGTAGCCAACCCAAGACTAACAACATGATATAGTTGAAGCCAACACCTAGGAAAATAATCCGTCTAGAACTCCTTATAATGAAAAGCATAATGAACATAGAAAATGCAGTACTTTTTTCAGAGAAGGGATGGAGTATGCAACATACATGTACTGAACAATCCTCTGGGATGATCCATTGGTGGGAAGAGCGGTACTAGTAGGAAATCAGTCATGAAAACACTTGTTGCCTGCTCATCGAGCCGTCGGCTATCCGGAATCCATACTGCCGGCAACCTGTGCGTCCCCGTCCATGCCATCATCGTCCGATATCCATATCTCACTACCATACCTTATTACCTTCCGCTTTAATCTGAAAGGTATATCTCCAGGTTCATCTGGCGTTCTACAATTAGTGTCATCATCGTCTGATATCTTGTCACCAAGGCCTTCAGTTTCTTCTGCAAGACACATCTCTAGGTTCTGGACCACTTCTCTCATTGAAGGACGATCGACAAGATCATTAGCAACACATTTCTCGGCAGTCTCAGCAAACTTGTTGAAGCACCATGGAGCGATCTTTCCTTTAAGATATGGGTCAACAATCTCATCAAGGATGCCCTTCTTCTTGCAATTTAGAGCACATTTTACGAAGTGAACTTGATTCCTTGGAAGAGTGAGATCCCGAACAGCTCGAGCACAGAGGACCTCAAACAACACGACGCCAAAAGAATACACATCGGATATCTCTGTGAGCTGCATCGTGGGGTATGCAGTATCGAGATAATCGTCCGTTTCCATATTACTGTCTGTGCTCATGGTATCCTGCTGCGGTGAGGGTATACGCGGAAGCGAAACCTTGGCGACCAATTTCTCATCAAGGAGAATGTTCGTTGTCGTCAAGTAACGGTTGATGTTGGAACACTCGTGAAGGTAGTGCAGGGCACGAGCTGCACCAATGCAGATGTCTATGCGCTGCCTCCAAGTAAGCGGTGGCTCCTTGGTCTTGTAGCCGCGAAGTCTCCCACGCAGGGTGCCACTAGACATGTAGTCATAGATCAGTATCATCTCGTTATTCTCTCTGCAGTAACCAACCAATGATACGAGATGATGGTGACGGAGCTTTGCCCTCACAGTTATTTCTGCATGAAACTTGTTCACATCCTGCTCAACTCTGCTATGACGTTTGATGGCCACCTTGGTTGCCCCCCCATTCATTACTCCATAGTAAACTTCACCAGATCCACCCTCTCCAACAAGGTGTGACTTATCAAAATTTCTCGTCGCTGATTTCAGCTCCGTAAGTGAGAAATGGCGGCACAAGTTGGATGGCAAAGGTTGGGGAACATGGCCCGCGGAGGCGACAGAAGATTGTCCGTTGTTTTGAGATGCTGGCTTGTTCCTCCACCCCCAAGGAAAAGTAGTTAGTGTTTGTTTCCCTTGAACTTGAGTTTTCCTAAGCGCCCGAAGACGTTCTGCCACATCTATCATCTCAGGGCGTCTATCCATTTCCATCCTCAAACATTCGCCTGCTAGCTTTGCAACTCCTTCAAGCACCCTCATGTTGTTCTGGCTTGAGATTTCAACATCGAACAGCTCTCTCACCCTTCTGACCCCTGTTGCAAGAGTTTGGGTGAAACATTCGACAATGCCGATCTCCCCCTTTTTAACTGTTGCCTTTTTCTTCGTAATCAATTCGAGCAGAACGATTCCAAAACTGTAAACATCACTCTTCGAGGTGAGACGCCCATAGCGAGCGAACAAAGGGTCCATGTAGCCTATGCTCCCTATTACATGCTCAGTGAAAACTGCCGCGTCTGTGTTGACAAGTCTTGATATTCCAAAGTCAGATATTTTTGCATTTAAGTTGTCATCCAGAAGTATATTGGCAGGCTTGATATCACCATGAATGACCTGAGTATACATTTGTGAGTGCATGTAACACAGTGCCTCTGAACACTCCACCGCGATCCGCAGTCGTGTATCCAACATGATGGGAATGAAATCATGATGAAGAACATCTCTAAGGTTCCCTTTAGATATATACTCAGTGACTATCATTAGGGCATTTTCCTCTGCACAGTAGCCTATGAGCCTAACAACATTCTTGTGATTGATTTCGGAGTGTACTTTCAGCTCTTTGGCAAAGCTTTCTTCTACATTACGCACAAATCTCTTGACTGCAACTGTACTTCCATCTTCGAGAAAACCTCTGTAAACTTCTCCGAAGCCGCCTTTTCCAATGATATCTGCATAGTTGCTGGTAATTCTTCCTATCTCACCCTCTGTGAAGCATTTTATGTTGTGATTGTTATATGATAACCACTTTGATCTTTCATCCCTTTGGATCATTTCTGTCACCATACTTTCTCGAAGGTCCATCTTATGAATGTCAAGTAGCAAAGACTGAGACACTGAGTGTACCAGTTAACTTTGACTAATATGCTGGATAAATCGACTTGACCTGAAAAATAGTTTCTGAAAATTTTAAACTAAGATCTCAGATTCACAGAGGTATTAACAACAAAAAGGTTCTTTGCAAGAATCAATGGCTGACAGGTGTTGTGTGGCTATCTCAGATGCGCACGTACTGATGTGCATTATATTTAAGATCTCCTTTAGCTGTTCCTAGGATAGGAAGTTGACCAAAAGTGGGGTAAAGAGTCAATTTCAGTCCAACACATAGATCAAGAGAATACGAGCGCTTTCATTTCATCATAGAACATATTCTCTAGGTAATGAGAGAGAAAAGACTAAGAATGGGTAGAAGAAACTTAGTGGGGCTTACAGCTGAAAAATTATCATGTCAAAATGCAAACCTCTAGAAAACTGTTCGCGGAAGAAATAGGATATGAAGATGGTCACAGTTGAGTCCAGCATACCTCTCCAGAATCGATGCGGTAATACAGGTAATGTATCAACTTCTCATATTTGGAGCACACATCGCCATGGAGTGGAGTGGATCTGGAAGAGAAGGAACATATGGTCAACTCTCATGGGAATACCTTATTTCTGGAGGCTGAGGCTGAGGGCCCGTACATTGTCTCATTGTCTTACGAAATTAAATTATTCTACTGTACGTCCATGTGCTGGAACAAGATTAGAGATACCCTAAACTGCTGGTTTTGAGGCACTTCTCCCACCAACCATATTTTTTTTCGAAACCAACTGCCATTTAAAAGTGGTATTGCGGACATGGCACATAATCAAGGTGGTTTTGGGCACCTAAGAGCATCTCTAACGAGTAAACAACTCGAAACTGTAAAATAACCGACCGTTTGCGCAAAAGTCGGTCGTTCTAGTGAACCCCGTATAAGGTGATGACCCTTATTTTTTTGAGGAGGGCGGTGAATTGTCACCAACAGACGGTACATACATGGAGCGAGGGGCCGAACAGAGCGTGAAACCATATCCCCTCGCGGGTGCTGGCGCGCTGACATTTCTGTTCCCCTCTCGTCCTCCCGCCCTCACGTCGCCGCCCCCACCGTTCCCCGCCTCGGAGCCCATCCTTTGTAGCCCAATTTGTTGGCGCGCTGAACTAGATCCGACAGATCCACCCTTCCCGGAGCCAGTTCTGCAGCCGAGAGCGGTGCCGCCTCGTGAGCCGACCGAATCGCCCGTTGCCGCCGCCGTCAAGGTATGAACTTGTTTGATCTCCCCCGTCACGGCTAAATCTCAAGGATTTCGACGGCCATATTTGCTTGATTCAGATGAGTTCGCCGTTTACGGAGAGCGAGGAGATGTACTTCGAGAACTCCTCCGACGATGACGATTCGGACCTCGATGAGCTGCTCCACGACGACGACACCGAGCATCTGGTCATCATCCTCGCCATCAAGGAGGTCGAGGATAGGAGGAGGATGTTGAATCGGCGCCACGGATCGGTGCCCGACCGGATTTGTCTCCTACGCAACCGCTGGCAAGCCCACCATTTGCTGATGCAAGACTACTTCGTCCAGGTACCGACCTACCCCCCCACATCTCTTCCGTAGGCGGTTCCGAATGCGGCGAGAGTTGTTCGTGAAAACCGTAGAGGCTTGCGAAGGCAGCTGCACATACTTTCAACGTTGTAGAGACGGCCAGGGTGCTAGGGTTTAGCATGTACCAAAAAAATCTCCGCAGCTATTTGTGTGCTTGCGTATGGCGTGCCTGCATATTATTGTGATGAGTATCTTCGCATTGGTGAAGATGCCACCATTGAATCTATTCAGAGGTTCGCAAAGGTTGTGATTTGGCTGTTCAGTGATGAGTATCTTCGAGATCCAAACAACGAAGATACCAAAAGGTTGATGGATATGAACCTTGAGAGGGGTTGGCTCCGCATGCTTGGCAGTGTGGATTATATGCACTGGAAGTGGAAGAATTGCCCCAAAGCATGGCAAGGCCAATATTATGGTAAAAGCCGGGACCCAACAATTGTTTTTGAAGCCGTGGCATCTCAAGATCTGTGGATTTGGCATTGTTTTTTTTGGATTACCGGGATTACTCAATGACATCAATATCTTACATCGATCCCATTTATTTACAAGACTTACCCGTGGAGATGCACCAGCTTGCAATTATAAAGTCATGACCAATGACTACACCATGGGTACTATCTAGCTGATGGCATATATCCAGATTGGGCACCTGGACCTGGTGAAAACCATTCATGCCCCTGAAACGAGGAAAGAAGCTGTCTTTGCCAAGGCTCAAGAGGCTGCTGAAAGGATATTGAAAGAGCGTTTGGTGTTTTGCAAGCTAGGTTTGCTTTTGTGCGAGGTCCTGCTCGTTTCTGGGACATCAAGTCTCTCAGGAACATCATGACATGCTGTGTCATTCTTCACAACATGATCATCGAGGATAAGAGAGGGTTAGACTTGACGTGTTTCTATGATAATGTTGGGAGCCGAGTGAGGCCAGAAAGGAACCCAGACCGCCTTCAAGCATTTCTTGACTCGTACAACGAAATTAAACAGGGGGCACCCATAACCAACTCCAGAAAGATCCGATCGACCACCACTAGCAGCGGCATGGCCGCCAGTGATGCTTCATTTGTTGTTTCATTTCTATGTGTAAACAAAACATTCATATGATCAAACCATTTGTGTAAAACATTCATTTGATCAAACCATTTGTGTAATAATTTGATTTGATTTGATGCAGATGATTTGTGTAATAATTTGATTTGATTTGATTTGATTTGATGCGGATGATTTACATAATATGCTGAAATGTTTAAATCTACGGTTTACCGTTTTGAAATTGTGTCCAACGCAGAACGATGCCCACAAACTCGACCCGTAAAAGGGCATCGTTCTACACCGGCTCTTTTACCGTGGATTGTATCCGACTTTTACAGTTCGCGAGTTTACAGTCTTCGTTAGAGATGCTCTAAGCAGCTGGCGTACGACTATTTAAGGATTCATCGGGCGCTCAATGAAGTACCTGTCCTAAGGCCAACTACAACCACATACCGCAAATTAGACACCGGATTTATCCGATTTGATCTGTTTGCGGGATGGGGCAGACAAAAATCCGTAGGGTGCCCGGCCCAATTTGTACATATCCCCAACAGTGTGTTTCCCCGCATACAGACAGAGAATGAATCGGCGCCGTCGCCGTCGCCAGTAGCCCGCCGTCACCGGAGTCGTCGCCCTCGCCGGCCGCGAACAGGTCCACGATGTCCACCACGGCCGCGGGCGCCATCGCCCGACTCATCCTCTCCGGCCGGCAACGGGCACCATGGCCACGCGCCATGGACGGCGCCCTGCGCGGTGGAGGCGACGCATCCTCGAGCACGCACGCCCGACCGGCCAGAGCAACCATGAGCATGCACGCTCCCCTGCGAGCCCCGTTGGGAGCCGTGAGCACGAACGCTCGCCGAGGCGACATGCGACATTGTGGCGGCGCAGTTGGGAGTTGGGAGGGCAGGGCAACGCGAGCATAGGGGAGGACAGCGGAGGGCGGGGCGGCGGCCGGTTGTGCAGGAGGGCAGGGCGGCGACGGTGCGCGGCTGCGGACGAGGGCAAGGCGGTGGCTAGGCATGCAGGAGGGTAGGGCAGGCGGGCGGCGCGCGGCTGCGGATGAGGGCAGGGCGGCGGTCGGGCATGCAGGAGGGCAGGGCGGTGCCCGGCGTGCGGCCGGCGTGAGGTAGGCGGGCGGCGCGCGGCTGCGTAGGAGGGTAGGGCGGCCCCTAGCGTGCGGTCGGCGTGCTGCAGGGGAGGGCATGTCACGGAGGAGGGCAGGACGCGGCGACAACCGCGTGCGGCCAGGTGTGCGAGTCGTTGATGTGCAACTGCCAGGTGGGCCAGACCATGGACACACGAGGACAGGCCGCACGAACAGACGCGTCCGTTTCACCGCAAACTGGAACCAAATCTGGGCCGAAAATGCACCGAAACGGACAACCTAAACACGAAATGTCTGTTTGCGAGTTCCCGTTAGGGGTTGCATTTTCTTTGCCGGACAACTTTGGGCTGTTTGGGGGGGGGGGGCGTTGGCGTTGGAGGGGCCTAAGAGCAACTCTAGCGGATACTGTAATAAGGCAAACCAAAAAACATAAGTACAGGCGACTGTACTCGTGTTTTTCAGTTCAGAGCATCGTGGTGCAAATCAGTGCCCGTAAATACGAACTGATAAATTCGAAATTTAAAACTTGAACTGTTCACGAGGAATTCCAAGTTCCATCATCACATACATACATAGCGGATCAAAAGCTTCTCGGATTTACATTAATTAGCGGCTAATTAGTATGCCTAGCTACGGCGGCGTCTGCGGGGTCAAAATGGAGCTCGGCGACGAGCTCTGGGACGCAGAGTAGCTCCGGCAGTGCTGAAGGACATCACTCGCCGGTGAGGTCGATGAGGTCGCCCGGCACCACGGCGCTGGTGCGCGATGCTTCCTTCCTCGCGATACGGCGATTCACGAGCTCCCGTGGGAGCATCTGCACCGCGAGGCGCTCCTCGTCGGAGTCGTGCGAGTAGTCGGCTTGTACGACGAACTGGGCGTGTGGAGGGGAGGGCGAGCTCCACTAGTCAGAGGATGAAGGAGAGGGAGGAGCGCGGCGAGAGGAGCCTTCGTCGGCGTACGCGTACCTGCGGAGGGGCTCCGGAGCGCCGCGAGAGGGGCGGAACCACCACGGCGCGTACGCGCGCAGCGATGGCGGCGGCGACAAGTCGCGGTTGCACACTTGAGCGCCGCGCGCTTCTTCGCGCCCACCGACCAGCGACGCTTCTTCTCGACCTTGTTGAAGCAGCACCGGCGCGACGTCCTCGCGGTCACGGCCTTCCCCGCCACCTCCGACGTGCCCGACGCCTTGCCCGAAGTGGCCATGTGGTCCATGCGCGCACGCCATGGCGGATCTAGAGCTTGAGTTCGACGAATCGCTCGCCGGAGATAGGGTACTGTCACGATGGCGGCTAGGGTTTGTGGCGGTGCGAGTGCGGATTGTGATCCGCACCCGCCGCCGCGGCCGGTACATATATTGGACGAGATGGGGCGGTAACGGGCCCTGGTAAAAAAAGTCACAGCCGAGCCACTATACAAGTCGTGTTAGCTCGTTCGAGTTGGGCCGAAACTGTAAATCCACCGGCATTTCACAGTTCCGACGAATTTAGTGTATCTGCTAGAGTTGTTCTAATCACTCGAACTTTTGTACGCGTGATGCCGATTTTCCATGTCTCTCCCAAATGCTGCTGCTATTTTTTCACGGCTGTGGAATTCCATGGAAGATTAATAGCATCAGGATCTGCCCGATGCCTTGTTTGCTGTTGCATATGCATCATCAGCAACTGAAAGAAATATATATTCTTGCCTAGTTGTCTGACCATTAACTCCTTGCAGACAATCTGCACAGGTCTTCATTTTTCACCAGTCTTCGAGATGTTTCTGAATGTGTTCAGATTGGACAAAGTTTTGCAAAAGCTCTTCTCTGCGTACACTGCTGGTTTCTGTATGCTATATACCGTATAGGCGCAGTATACATATAATATTTTCACCAGTCTTGTTACTTCATTTACTATAATTTTTCTGTGAGAATACGTTCATTTATTACAATTTTGCTGTGACAATACGTCCAAACAGTACTGCCACTGACACATCACTTGTACATCTTCATGCTATAGTGTTGAACTGCGTTGGATCTTACCGGACATTAGTGGCCTCCCTGAGAATTCAACTACGTACTAAATGAGAATCAGTGTGCAGGTGTGCTTATGTGAGGGGAGAACTGGAACTTGTTGACTCTTTACAAGACATTAATAATGATACTGTAATATTTTTGTATGTCTCTTTTATATAAGCCTTTGCCATTTTCTTGCACATCTTACTAGCGCCTACGTGAAGTAGACTAATAATTTGCTAGGAAATTCATGAATAACTCGTCTGAAATTGCAAGTCATTCCTGGTTATTGACAGGATTTATTGATCCTTGAACAGTTGCCAACAAAACTTTTTAATATCTGGAGTATAACTTTGGGCTCTGGAATCAACCCATAATTGACATCTTTGGCTTACCCGTCAGCAAGACGAACAGTCCTTTTCAGCATTGTGAAGGCCAGGATCCTCCGCGCAGGCAGTTAACAGAAGCGATTCATCATCATCCCTCGTGGTAGACCACCCACGATTCTCCACGTCTCCCGTTGAAGGAAAAAATGACCACCCATGACTCCGAGCTCCTGCTGCTGCTGACGCCGTGGAACGTCGGGGAGACGATGGGTCGAAGCCGGCGAGGTTGATGGAGAAAGTGGGGATGAAGAACTAGGATCGGGGATAGTAAAACCACCATGGCACCATTGACAAGTTCCTCTCCGCTGGAGTGCATCAAGGTTTCGTTTTATCCAACTTCAGCACGGAGACGGAGGTCGCCTGGCCTGACATGAACTGGTACAGCCGACTCAAAGATTGCTAGTGTAACTGGATCCTAAGGTGCTAACAAGTTGTTCATTCATGCCTATGATCAGTCTGTATCCTCCGTAGCCTCCATGATCGGCCAGTATAGTTCGGCTCGCGTTCACCGGTCTGGATTGACAAGAATCGGGAAGGATCCCATTGTAAGTGTGCTTCCGATTCCACACAAGTCACAACAGATAATAGAGCTATCTACTACACGCCTTGAACTTCACGAACAGTCAAAATACCAAGCCCATGTAGTAACAACACGAGTTCTGAACTAACCATAAACACATTATGTCCTTTCTAGTACGCTTGTTATATTTGGCTCCCACGTTTGCAATGGCCCTTAGTTTCCAAGTATGGGATGTGTCAACATTCTTAGATATATAAGTGATCTACAAGTTTTCTGTGATCAAATAAGTCAAATTAAGGTCAATTAAGGTCAATTAAGGGGTTGTTAATTATAGCCATTGGATGCCCTGGTCAGGAGCATCCTGACCGTCCATCCTAAGGTGTAGGTTCCCCTGGTGCAGGTGCTATATAACGGGGCTCTAGGGTTTGAGCAGCTCACGGTGGCTCTCTATCCCACTCTCCCCTGCTTTCTGATCAAGCTTGCACTCACAGCACTAGAAAGAATCACTCACAATTCATCTCAATTAGATTTAGGTCAAGTGGATCAAGAGGAGGCCATGGTTGGACCTCCAGATCAAGGTACACACCTCAGATCATATTTTCTGTGGCTCAATCTTAAGCTAGTTGATCCTAAGGGATCTAACAATGGTACCAGAGCACCTAGCTTCAAGATTGAGATATCTATGTCAAGTAATCATGTTTCAGTGAGCTTGTTCATCTTGTTTAAGATCAAGTTCAAGTTCAAGGTCAAGGTTCTGTTGGTAGAGCTTTGTTTAAGATCAAGTTCTTGCTCAGAACTGCATAAAGTTGATGTTTTAGCGCTGTTTTTCACTAAGTGTGACCTTACTTGTGTAGAAACTAACCTAGGGTTTTGGTTTAAGCAATTATGTGGGATTTAAGTAATTATGTGCATATCCTAATGGAAATCCCCAAATTTCTAAGAACCCTAACCCTAGTCCATCTTTACTGACGAACCCTAACCCTAATTCCCAAATTTCTTAGAACCCTAACCCTATTTCCCAAATTGGAGGAACCCTAACCCTAATCTAATGAAATTGAGGTGGTGGAAGTGTACCTTAAGGGCCCCGTCGTCATCGCCTGGCACAACGGTGCCGGAGCCATCTCTCTAAGCTCATAGATGTGCTCGGGCTTGGACCCGAGCCGCTTGGCCGTCCACCGCACTGGGTCGTGGCAGCCTTGTCGTGCGCTTGTCATCATTGAGGCTCACTACTGTGGCGGACTTGGCGTCGCGCCATCGATGTCGTCGCGGGGATGCCCATGCGCTCGTTTTTCGTCGCGGGGAGCCGCGCGCTGCTGCACGCGAATCCGGCGAGAGGCGCTCTCTGGCGCTGTCGACCTCCTTCTATGGCGGTGGCGCTCATCGCCATCGCCGCTCGTCGCGTCAGGAGGCAAAGGAAGGGGAGGGCGAAATGGGGCTAGGGATCGTGGGGGCGTTGTCGTGGGTCGATCTCATTTCTAACCGAGCGCGCCCTCCGTCGTTGGATCACATCCAACAGCCCACAACTTCGGTTGATTAACAAGCCAGGTGGGCTACTGAAAGGGGGCGAGGGGGTGACAGGCTAGGCCGTTTTCGGCCCCGTCTAGAAGTTTATTTTAGTTTTTTTCTTTTAAAATAAAAAATAAAAAGAGTGTTTTTGGGGCAAAATTATTTTTGGGCCCACATAATGAATAAAAAATTTAATTAATTCTTTATGAGTTAGGACTAATATAAATAAGTTTTGGGGCTAAATATTTTTGGTACCTTTTTTGTTATGTCAATTATGAAACATGGTTGTGTGATATTTTATTCTTTTGTCATGCAATTATGTGTCATACTTAAGTAATATTAATGTGTTTTATTATGTTTACTTGATTCCTTTCATGTTCTTGAAATAAATTATGGTGATATTGTTTTGCTACAAAATTAAGTTTGTAAATCCTCAAATTAAGCATGGTTTATGTCTATCATTCTGGATAAAGCTGATTGACAGGCATTTTTACAATGAAACTTTATTGGCCCGGTTCACTTCTGGCCAAAGTTGGTGTGTACCGGATTGGTGAAAGAATTATCTGGCCAAAGTTGATTGGGAGATGTTTTGATCACAAAATTTTATTGATCATGTCTATTTCTGGCCAAAGCTGATGTGGACTAGATTTATAAAGGAAGTTAAAATGATGATGCTTACTCAAAGCATTTGTTTTCTTTTGCGGCATCTAGTGCCTGTCAAATTGCCGATATAATTAATGGCATAAAACAGTTGACTGGTACAATTTTGGTACATGGAAGGACAAGCTTGAGATCACTTTAGCTTTGTTGAATATTTATTATGCCCTCCTTAAGGATCCTCCTATAGCACCTATTGAAGGTGATGAAAATTATAATGCCATGAAAAGGGTTTATGATGATTAGAAAAGTAAGTGGGGGGACTCAAATCGTAAGTGCCTCATGATCATTAAGGGATCCATCACTCAAAGTATGAGGGGAGTTATTCCACTCTTAGACTACTAAGGGTTACCTTGGAAAGATTGAGGACCAGTTTAAGGGATCATCCAAAATTTATGTGACAAATCTCACTAGAAGGCTTATTGATGAAAGATATGATCCAACTGGGAGTCTGAAAGAGCATATCATGAGGAAGATTAACATGGACACTAAACTTAAGACAATGGAAATGGAAATCTCTGAAGGTTTCCTTATCCATTTTATTATGTCATCCTTGCCCATGGAATTCTCTCGGTTCACCATCAACTACAATGTGATGGATTCTGAATGGGGCATGGATGAAATGATGGCCAAATGTGTACAATGGGAGGAAAAGCTGTAAGATGGATGGGTTGACCATGTTAATCAGTTCAAGCAATCTTAGAAGAAGAAAAATCAAAAGTTTATGAAGCCTAAGCCTGCTCACTTTAAAGATAAAGGGCAATCTTCTAAGTTCTTTTAGCAAAAGAATTCTAATAGAGCTCCTAATGCAGATGCACACCCTAATGTTGATGGTAAAGATCCTAATGGATGTCCCTTTTGTGGAAAAAGCTGACACATTTAGAGGGATTGTATTGGGTTCATGAAATGGCTTAATATGAAAGGTACTAATGTTATAAGCTTTATTGATGAATCCCTTTATGTTAATTATGCCACCAATACATGGTGGGTTTACTCAAGTGCAATGATTCATGTTGCAAATTTCCTACAGGTATTCGATACGAAGAGGACGCTAAGAAGAGGGGGAAGAACCATTAGAGTTGCTAATGGTGTTGAAGCTGAAGCTAAGGCTATTGGAGAGTTCACACTTATACTCCATAGCAGCTTTATGTATTGTTTACATAATGTACTTTATGTACCCTCTATGAGAAGAAACCTTGTGTCTCTATCTCATGTTTAGATGATGATGGTTTTAACTATGACTTGGGGAACAAGAGACGTATAATTATGTTTGACAATAATAATGTTGGTCTTGCCTTCCGACAATATAAACTTTATCTTGTTCCCCTAAGTGATTCCATAAATGAAGTTAATCCATCTTCTAATGTGAATGTTAGTACCAAGCATAAATTCAATGATCTTCGAAATTATGGCACTATCATTTGGGCCATATTTCGAGGGAGGAATCGAGCGTCTCATTAAGGAGCAAGTCCTTCATCCTTTGGATTTCTCAAATGCGGATCTGGATCACTGTATTGATTGCATCAAAGGGAAATATGCTAAGAGAATCAAGAAAGGTGCAAATCGAAGCACGAGAGTTTTAGAAATTTTTCACACGGATATCCGTGGTCCATTTAATGTGAAATTAGTAGATGGTTTTGATTCCTTCATAACATTCGCTAATGACTTCTTCCGATATGGATACATTTGTCCTATCAAAGAAAGATCCGAGGCATTAGAAAAGTTCAAAATATTTAAAGCTGAAGTTGAGAATCAAGTTGGTCAAAAGATCAAAGTTGTAAGGTCTGATCATGGTGGTGAGTACTAGAAAATACACACTTCTTATGGCCAAATTCATGGACCTTTTGCTAAGTTCCTATAGGAAAATGGTATTGTAACCCAGTATTCAACACACCAGGCGAACCTTAGCAAAATGGAGTCACTGAAAGGCAGAATCATACTCTTATGGACATGATATGAAGTATGTTAAGTCACTCCACTTTGCCTCTTTGCTTATGGATAGAATCTCTAAAGCTAGTTGCACATATTCTTGATAAGGTCCCTCGTAAATCGGTGCCAAAAACGCCGTATGAATTATGGACTAGGAGAAAACCAACCCTGAGTTATTTGCATGTGTGGGGCTACCCTACTGAGGTAAGAGTTTTCAATCCATTTATGGGAAAGTTAGACCCAAGATAGTCAGCTGCCATTTCATTTGTTATCTTGATAAATCTAAGGCATATTGTTTCTATTGTCCAAGGCAATTCACTAAGTTTGTTGAAACAAGACACGTTGTTTTCTTGGAAAGAGATGTGTTGAGGGGGAGCATGACTCCCAGGGAAATATACTTGGAGGAGAAGCGGGAATACGTCTCGATCCACGTGATCCAAGAGCTAGTGTTTCCTGTTCACATTGAGGTTACACCTCCAGTGGAGAGAACTACTAATGCTACACCTACTGAGATACATGTGACTCCTTCAGAGTCCATACCTCATGATACTTCTATGGAAGATACAACATCATGAAGTTGTGGTTGATGTACCAAATAATGAACCTCTCAGAAGATCAAAGTGGGCTAGAAAGTCCGCTATTCATGATGATCATGTCACTTATATGAGTGAGGACATGAATGAGTCGATGTTGGATGATGATCCTGCATCATTTAAGGAATCAATACAAAGTGATCATTGATCAGAATGGCTTGATGCTATGAAATATGAAATGAAGTCCATGAGCATTAATGATGTATGTGACTTAGTAGAAATTCCTAAAGGAGACAAAACTGTGGGCAGTAGATGGGTCTATAAGACCAAGCGTGACTCCAAAGGTGATATCGAAAGGTTCAAAGCAAGGCTTGTGGCTAAGGGTTTCACTCAAATAGAAGATATTGATTATAATGAGAATTTTTCACCTATCTCTTCTAAGGACTCGTTCAGAATTATTATTGCACTTGTAGCTCATTATGATCTAGAATTGCATCAGATGGATGTGAAAATGGCATTTATGAATGGTGACTTACATGTAGATGATTACATGGCTCAACCGAAAGGTTCTGTTATGGAAGGAAAGGAACATTTAGGATGTCATCTTAAGAAATCGATTTATGGATTAAAGCAAGCCTCAAGGCAATGGTACTTCAAGTTTGATCGAGTCGTAAAGAATTATGGTTTCAAAGAGAATGAAGTGGACAATTGCATTTATGTGAAGTTCAGGAGGAGCAACTTTGTCTCCCTGATACTATATGTTGATGACATACTCTTAGCTAGTAAGGATAAGAATATGATGCTAGAAGCTAAAAGGTTTCTCTCTTCAAAGTGTGATCTCTTCAAAGTTTGATATGAAAGATCTTGATGAAGCCGCTTATGTCTTAGGCATTCAAATTCACCATGATAGATCTAGAGGAAACTTGGGGATATCACAAAGAGCGTATATTGAGAAGTTACTCAAAAAGTACAATGTGCATAAGTGCTCAGCCTCGCCTGCTCCTATTGTCAAGCGATAAGTTTGGGATTTTACAGTGCCCAAGTAATGATTATGAATCTGCGCAGATGAAGTTAGTTCCTGAAAGTGTAATTGCCCCTATGTGTGGTTTTAGTGATTAATGACAATCCCTATGGACTAATGTTTTCATTGAGTTTTATATGAAGGAATATTCCATAGGTCATGCTTGTATTCTATGTGTTGGATTCAAGTATGGATGCCATGAAGATAAAGATATACCTTGATTATTGGCATCAAGATCATCTAGTTGAAAAGAAGAATATGATATGATCAACATCTTGAGAGTGTGATCTCAATATAAGAATTCAATATATGGCTCTAAGTCGGTGTCATGATAGCCTCATTAGTTGAGTTATGGTTGACTAAGATTTATAGCATGTAGTCAAATGAAGATTTCTTTATGTACCTCAAGATATTGAGATGGAGCATGAGAAGATACATGGTTGATCTATACAAAGAGTGAAGAGTGATTTCAGGTTGATCAACACATGAAGCATAAATAATGTATCACATGGATCTTGTGGTATGGAAAGCCTTGTCAATTATGCATCATGAACTAACCCATTAGATATGTGCCTTTGCGTTTTCTGTATGGGATAGGTATCTTTCCATGGGCATGCTTCAAAAGTGAAGATTTCATATAGCCCATGAGAGGATGACATCAAGTGGTGATCATCATCAAGGTTGAGAAGGGAAAGTTCAAGATAAGCATCTCGAGAAGATCATTCACTTGAAGCTTGTTGTCCATATTGGTGATAATGGACATGTGAAGACGTGTCTTAATGAAGCTATCCCATAGTGGTGTGGGAGAGCAAACTATGAGTCTTCACGAAGCAACAATGATCAAGTGATGCATTCTGGCTTGGATGGAGCTTGAAGCGTTGTCATCAAGATCAAGCGGGATGCGCAAGGCCAAGGTATGGCCTTGCTAGGTTTTCCTTTTACTGGTCAGGTTGTTGGGAGACCGGGTTATAGGATAGATAGCCGCACTATCAAGAGGGGCTTTTGGTTGGGTAACTTGATCACATTGTCTTACGAAGCTCAATCTTTTGCATACTTTGCATCTTCCTATTTTATTTATTCTTGGTGTTTCTCCATGTGAGGTTCTTAAGCTTGTTGCTAGCTCTTCAACAAGCCTAAGTTCATCGAAAATGGAATTCGTATGCATGTTCTATTGCATTTTCGAGTTTGGAGGTTTTACCGGTTCTTCTTATAGGGAGGCTTCATACGAGTGTGTCGTTTTGGCACCCGTCCTCCATGGAGGACTTTTTCAAAATCTTTGAAAAATTCAAATTTGAAGTTTCAAAAATACGAAAAAATACCAGGCTGTTGTCAATGATTTATTCTACCAGTATGTAAAACTTTAATATGAAATACCAAATATTCTATCCTAGGAAAAAATGACAAAAATGCAGATCTAGAAGAGTGAACAATGCAACTTTTGAATCATCCAAAAAATGTACAATTTGTCTTTCTTTCCGAGCGTAAAATACATTAAAAAATTTCATGCCCGTAGTGTACATAGTTTACTACATCCATGTATTTTTTCTAATTTTTTTGAAACTTTAAACTTTTCGAATTTTTTAATAAAGTCCTCCAGGGAGGACGGGTGCCAAAGCCATTTTCCGGGCTTCATACCTTTATTCATTTGGTTCTATCCTCCTTTGTTGGACTATGGTGTTTTTATGAACCATCTTGTAGAGCTTGTTGTCCTCGTCAAAAAAATCCCAAGATCATCGAAATCAAAGTCCAGATGCAAAAGTTATTACGTTTTTCGTGAAGTCTGTTTCATCCCGGTTGTGGATCCAGTCCAACCGACTCCCACACCGGACGGTCCGGCGCCAGTGCCGTTAGACCGGATTTTCCAGTTTTCACAACCAAATCTATTCCGAGTCTATTCTAAGATGGTATACTGAACCTTTTCGGTATGTGAACTGGTTCAACCGAGATTCAACCGAACTTTAAACCGGGTCGTCCGGTTTGTGAGCCAGTTCAACCGAAGTTCAAAACGGGTTCGCGCAGATTTCTCCCAACGGCCATATTTGCTTTCTCCTATAAAAGGGGGTTCTTACCAAACGAGTTTTGGGCATTCTTGACCACGAAATAGACCTCCATTGTCGAACCTATTGACTTTTCTTCCTTTGCCTTCCCTCCTATGATTTTTGTATCTTTTTCAGCTTTGGAAGAGAAGATCTAGATCTACAATCCCCACCAATCAATTCCTCCTCTAAGTGAGGGGAACCTATTGGATCTGGATCTTGAAGTCATTGGTCAATTTCCACCATTGTTCTTCCTCTCTAATTTTTCCCTAGCACTTGTTGCTTTGGTGGGATTTGAGAGTGAAGGATTTGAGCACCCTTGGTGTTCTTGCTTTGCATTCTTGCATAAGTGTTGAGTCCACTACGATTTGTTCAAGTGAGATACCGTGAGCTTGTTACTCTTGGAGGGTGACCTCCTAGTTGGCTTGGCGGTTGGTTCCGCGGTGTCCTCTTCGTGGAAGATTGTGAAGAGATCCGGGCTTCTCCTTCGTGGAGCTTGTGAAGTGGTTGTGGAGCTTGTCATCTCCAGAGTGGAGGAAAATCTAGCCATAAGGAAAGGGACTATTCCTTCGTGGGCTAGACTCAGAGAATAAGGTGAGCCTTCGTGGCGTTGGGAAATATGATGGCTGCAAGTGCATGGGTTCGTCAGAGAATGTTTTCATGGAAGTATAAATTCCAGTTTTTATATGGATCCCAATAAGGAGCCTAGGAAAGTGTTTTTATGCGGTGTTTCTGTCGCACCCAAGGTGTCATGGGTCTTGAGTGAATTGACTGCAAAAGTTTACGGTGGAAGTGGTGAGTAAAAGATAGAGGAAACTTTCTTAGGAAATAGGTAAATTTCATAAAAGTAACGATGCGAAAGGTGTGTTGATGGCTCAATGCACGGCGCCCAGAAAAATGCTTGATGGCGGTGTTGATGTAGAGCTCGTTGGGAACCCCAAGAGGAAGGTATGATGAGCACAGTAGCAAGTTTCCCTCAGTTATGAAACCAAGGTTTAATCGAACCAGTAGGAGCAAGGAAACACCTCAAAGGTGTTACTAGCTGAGCTTTGGCAGGGCGCACTACCGGTGCTAGTAGCAATGTGGAGACCTGCACAACACAACCACATAACTTTGTCCCCAACTTGCGATGAGGTTGTCAATCTCACCGTGTTTTACGGAAAACAAAGGATTAAACGTATCGAATGGAAAGAAGTAAAAGTTTGCAGAAAGTAAACACAAAATAGTAAAAGATTGTAGATTGTATGTAAAAGACAAAGGACCGGGATCCATAGTTCACTAGAGGTGGCTCTCCTTAAGATACATAACATGCTGGGTGAACAAATTACAGCGGGCAATTGACAAACACCCAGAAAGCAATACATGCATATACTAATCATCTTGACTCCTTTGAGACTTGATTGGGCATTACAACATTATACATAGACCGCCATCCAACTTCATCTATGACTAATAATCCACCTTCAGGTTATCATCTGAACCCCCTCCAGTATTAAGTTGCAAGCAACAGATTATTGCTTTACGAACTGCGTGTAAAGTAAACAATATGATTGTTCTATGAACAAAGGATTGTTGTTTTCTCCCTAGTAGCAACAACACATCTAGTACCTTAGAGATTTCTGTCACTTCCCCGGATTACTAGAGGCATGAACCCACTATCGAGCATAAATACTAACTCTTGGAGTTGCTAGCATCTACTTGGCTAAGATAGCTACTAACAACGGAAAGCATGCAAGATCACAAATAACAAAGACATGATAGAATCAATAATCAATCTTAAATAGCATCTCAATATCCATCGGATCCCCGCAAACACAACATGCAGAATTACAAATAGATGATCTTGATCATGAACGAAGCTCACAAGATCTAGACATGAAATCACAAAGGAGGAGAACCAGCCATCTAGCTACTACATGGATCCGTAGTCCAAGGATGAACTACTCACGCATCACACCGGAGGCTTGCATGGTGATGAAGAAGGCCTCCAGGGTGAATTCCCCTCTCCGGCAGAGTGTCGGGAAGAGCTTCAGATCCCTCCCGATCTAGGGATGGAGATGACGGCGGCTACAGACTCTTTCGTGGATTTTTGATCGGGTGCTTAGGGTTTTCGTCCCAAGGGCATCTTATAGTTAGAAGGGGAGGCCGAGGGGGTGCCTGGGCTGGCCACACCATCCCTTGTCGCGAGCCAGGCCTGGCCGGGCGGCCAGGTGGTATGGCCGCCCTCTGGCCCCTCTCCGTCTCGTATTCTGGCACTTGATGACATCCGAAAAAATAGGCACTTTGGCTTTTGTCCCGTCCAATTCTGAGAATATTCATTTTCTTCCTGGAACCAAAAACAGCAGAAAACAAGCAGCTGGCACTGTGGCTCTTGTTAATAGGTTAGTCCAAGAAATCATATGAAAAGTACTCCAAAGTTGGAACAAAACACAAGAAAGTGGATAAAACCAAGCATGGAACATCAAAAATTATAGATACATTTGCAATGTATCAACATCCCCAAGCTTAACTCCTGCTCGTCCTCGAGTAGGTAAGTGATAAAAAGAAAGAATAATTTTTGAGGTGACATGCACCATCAAAGACTTGATCAAAGAACAATCAAAGCTAGGATCATAATACTTCAATCATAACATGAAATACAAAGTTTTAGCTATAAGCAAAGAAACTACGATGCAACATGAAAATGCACAAACAAAAGATTCATGAATAACAATGCTTTGCAAGACGTTTGTTTGTTTCACATAAAGAAAACATAGCATAATAGTATTAAGCTTGTCCCTCATAGAGTAGAAAATATAATTGCATAGGACACCTTCAAAGTTCATAAGAGTGACTAGATACAAGTAGTTTAAAACAAGCAATATCAAAGATATGCATCAATCAACAAGTCTTGGGACAATGCACATAGAACTAAGAATGGCCACTATGCTCTCAAAGGAGGTGCATAAAGATAGAAGGTGGAGACTCAATGTAATGTTGGAAGAAAGGCCTCTGTAAAAGGAAGTAGGGATTCAAGTCTCATAAAGAGCTTCCAAAAATTATGGTACTTAAAGCTTTCAGCTCTCATGGCCCCTATCATAAGCATGTTGAAGTGGTTAAGGTTAAAGTGACACAACTAAGAGGATACACTTGACAAGTTATAAACCGAAATCTCATGCCCCTTACTTACGAAGACCGATCCTCATGCTACTCAAATTCAGTCACGAGTAAGCTCTTGTCATTGTAAGTACATGTGTATCATTAAGAACCACCAATGGGGTACCCCTTGCACATGATACAGGAGCTTTCCCATAATAAAAATGACAAGGCAAGCAGACAATGAGCATCTCAGCGATCTTTTTATTTGCTATTTGCATAGGTTTTTATTGAGGATGCTTCATAGAGTGCTCATTATGGTGATGCTGCAAGTTTCCACCATGATTAGGCATGGCTTAGGCTAGCGTCCCAGGCGTTTCTCTAACACACATACAAGCTCCATGATCTTACAAGTTCCACTTTTATTTCACACCGTCGGGATCCGTAAGCAAAAGAACATGATATCAACGGGGTACAAAGTACAAGTGCAATGTTGAAAGCGTTCCCCATGGTACATGGTTCTGCTAATTTCAACTTATAAAGCGCAAGCATATACGCAACAAAGAAGGACCCAGTGGTTCAAGTTTATTAGAGGCAAGTAAAGTTAAGTGTGCCATCAAGTTTGTGAGAGCTTTAATCACTAGTTTTCTCATAACAAGTTTAATTTGGAAGGTAAACAAAAGCATGAATATACTTGGAATAGCATAAGCTAGTAGGTAGGTATGGTGGACTCTTTGGAATAACTTGGTTTAGGGAGTTGGATGCATGAGTGGAACTCATACTTGGTTGTGGAGGCTAGCAGAAGACTGGGAGCGACAAACTAAGAGGGCAATAATGGCCATAATCATGCAGAGCGACAAAACATCATTGATCAAAGCATAAAGTGATACTACAAGTTGAAAACTAAAGGATCATAAAGGCTATGGTGACTTGGGATAGTCATAACATGGTGTGAGCATGTGCCAAGTCAACCCAAATGAAGCATCAAAGGAGAATACCACTATACTATGCTTTAATATGCTAAAACAACGCATGATTAATCCAAGGCACATTAAGAAATCTCAATTGTTTATAACAAGTCATGCTACAGCAAAGAATACTGAGCATAAAGCCAAAAAAAATATCAAGCATGGCATGACAAAGCATAGGCCACAGTCAAAAACGAGCTCTTTTTACCACATAAGCATGAACTTTCCTATTCTTTTCCAAATCAAACCAAACTATTTGCAAACCAATGTATGAAAGAGGGGGTCCAACCAATTTATTATAAAACTAAGCAAACTAAAAACCAAAACAAAAACAAAAAAGAAGACGCTCCAAGAAAAACACAACTGTGCATGAAACAATAAAAATGAAGCGTTTGGAAGAAACCTGGGATCTTTGACGCTTGTACTTCTTGGATATTTCTTGGGGTGACACGCGTGGCATCCCCAAGCTTGAGATTTATTCCATTCTTCATATCATTACTCATTCCTTCCATACACCTGAAATTTTTCCTTCATACAAAACTTCACACAATCTTTATTAGCAACATTAGTGCACTTAAGATAAATAAGTCTTAAGGTTCAGTTCTAACACCAAATAAACTTCCATTAGAACACTAGCCACTGCAGCACTTCCCTCAAAAAGCTCAATTTTTCAAAAGAACTCAAGAAGGAACCAACAAGAAGCAAATGCAGAAAATGGCAGAAATCTGTCAAAACAGACCAACAGGTAAAGACGAATTTCGAAGACCTTCTGTTGCTCAAATAAAAAAGTGTTTAACTAACGAAAGTTAGATAACAACCTAGGGCAGAAGCACAAAATATTACAGCTCAATCCGACATACAAAGCTCTCTCACAAATTTTTACGGTGAAGCACAGAAATCTGTTTCGGGACAGCAACTTCCCAATCATTACTTCTCTCTCATTAGAGGTTACTCTTGGCACAAAAGGCAAATAAAACGGATAAGGAGAGGTTATTACAGAGGTAATAACTCCCAAGACTCATCTAAAACTTTTGGGTTATCTCCCAATAAGTACTTTTCTTTAACGCCTTTAAGTTAGGCATAAGAAGCAAAGAAAGAATCAAGTGTTCTCAAATGAAGAAGCATTAAAACCAACTTTCTTGCCCTTACCTCTCTTATTTTTATTCTTAACCTTTGGGAAAATGTGATTATTTGGTGGAGAAGAAAGGTGCATGGTCCCCTTTCCTACATCTATTATTACTCCAAGGAGTTCTAATAGGGACCTTCCAAGTGTAATTTGTCCTTTTCCTGCACATTCAATAACAAGATAATCAATAGAAATCGTTTTCCCAAGGATCCTTGTAAACACTCCTTCAGCTATTCCAAGAGGTAATATGGTAGTATTATTAGCAAGAGATATTTCTTTTCCTCCCTCAGTGAGCCCCCAAGTATTCAGAGATTTATAAATATCTTTGGGCATGAGGCAGAATTCAGACATGATATCACAGCGAGCTTGAAAAGTTTCAGTGTTCATCTCAATCTTTACTATAGGGAACCACTTTGATGGTTCAGAGTTTATTGGAACATAATTGTGATGCTCCCTAAGCGTATTATAGCAAATTTCTAAGCTAGTAATGCTAGCCTCAAGAGTGTTCAACCTAGCAAATATTTTTGCGAAAGAAATATCAGTTTGGCTAGGCATGTTGTAAGTGAAGATCAATTTCTTTATAGAATTAATAGCATCATCCTCATTACATTGGAGGAAATCTCCTCCCACAACAGCATCTAAAGCATATCTATAGCAAAGAGCAATCCCAAGGTAAAAACTGCTAAGGAACAAGCTTTGAGTCATTTTAGGCTCAGTTTTTTCATGTAGATCGGAGATTCTAGACCAAGCTTCCTTAAAACTTTCCTCAATTCCTTGTTTAAAAGTGAAAATCATTTCCTCGGGTGACATAGTGATTGGAGCAAGGCTAGACATAGTGGCACTCAAGATAGGAACTAATTTTTTTGTGTTTTGAAAAGAAAGCAAACTAGTAAAACTATTTTTTTTGTGTTTTTGAAGAACAAAACAAGCAAACAAAGCAAAAAAAAACTAAGCAAAAAAAAAACAACAAAGTAAAGAGGTTGGTTATGAGGGACTCCCCTTGTGAAGATGTCCTTGACTCCCCGGCAACGGCGCCAGAAAATCGCTTGATGGCTCAATGCACGGCGCCCAAAAAAATGCTTGATGGCGGTGTTGATGTAGAGCTCGTTGGGAACCCCAAGAGGAAGGTACGATGAATATAGCAGCAAGTCTTCCCTCAGTTATGAAACCAAGGTTTAATCGAACCAGTAGGAGCAAGGAAACACCCCAAAGGTGTTACTAGCTGAGCTTTGGCAAGGCGCACTACCGGTGCTAGTAGGAACGTGGAGACCTGCACAACACAACCACAGAACTTTGTCCCCAACTTGCGATGAGGTTGTCAATCTCACTGTGTTTTGCGGAAAACAAAGGATTAAGCATATCGAATGGAAAGAAGTAAAAGTTTGCAGAAAGTAAACACAAAACAGTAAAAGATTGTGGATTGTATGTAAAAGACAAAGGACCGGGATCCATAGTTCACTAGAGGTGGCTCTCCTTAAGATAGATAACATGCTGGGTGAACAAATTACAGCAGGGCAATTGACAAACACCGAGAAAGCAATACATGCATATACTAATCATCTTGACTCCTTTGAGACTTGATTGGGCATTACAACATTATACATAGACCGCCATCCAACTGCATCTATGACTAATAATCCACCTTCAGGTTATCATCTGAACCCCCTCCAATATTAAGTTGCAAGCAACAGATTATTGCTTTACGAACTGCGTGTAAAGTAAACAATACGATTGTTCTATGAACAAAGGATTGTTGTTTTCTCCCTAGTAGCAACAACACATCTAGTACCTTAGAGATTTCTGTCACTTCCCCAGATTACTAGAGGCATGAACCCACTATCGAGCATAAATACTAACTCTTGGAGTTGCTAGCATCTACTTGGCCAAGATAGCTACTAACAACGGAAAGCATGCAAGATCACAAATAACAAAGACATGATAGAATCAATAATCAATCTGAAATAGCATCTCAATATCCATCGGATCCCCGCAAACACAACATGCAGAATTACAAATAGATGATCTTGATCATGAACGGAACTCACAAGGTCTAGACATGAAAGCACAAAGGAGGAGAAGCAGCCATCTAGCTACTACATGGATCCGTAGTCCAAGGATGAACTACTCACGCATCACACCAGAGGCTTGCATGGTGATGAAGAAGGCCTCCAGGGTGAATTCCCCTCTCCGGTAGAGTGTCGGGAAGAGCTTCAGATCCCTCCCGATCTAGGGATGGAGATGACGGCGGCTACAGACTCTTTCGTGGATTTTTGATCAGGTGCTTAGGGTTTTCGTCCCAAGGGCATCTTATAGTCGGAAGGGGAGGCCGAGGGGGTGCCTGGGCTGGCCACACCATCCCCTGGCGTGGGCCAGGCCTGGCCGTGCGGCCAGATGGTGTGGCCGCCCTCTGGCCCCTCTCCGTCTCGTATTCTGGCACTTGATGACATCCAGAAAAATAGGCACTTTGGCTTTTGTCCTGTCCAATTCCGAGAATATTCATTTTCTTCCTGGAACCAAAAACAGCAGAAAACAGGCAGCTGGCACGGTGGCTCTTGTTAATAGGTTAGTCCAAGAAATCATATGAAAAGTACTCCAAAGTTGGAACAAAACACAAGAAAGTGGATAAAACCAAGCATGGAACATCAAAAATTATAGATACATTTGCAATGTATCATGTGTGAAGGTCCTGCAGATGAGAAGTTAGGCGCGGAGAGAAATAGTTCATGGTGATAGTGAAAGTACCAAATGGAATGAGTGGAATAAGTGATAGTGATATTTCTTATTTATAGGTGAGTAGGCAAGCAACCCATATACTGACTAGGAGTCCTCATGGCCAATTCTTCCCAGTCCCAATGATCCATCTGTCTGTTACCATGGCCATGGTCAGCACATTAATTAAGGTCTTGCGACCGGATCAAGGCTTTAATCTTGATGGTTCCTTGTCCTCGAGTAGTACTAGCTCTTCATTGATATCGGCCATGTCACTCGGGGTCACCGAATTACTAGCATACAAGTTCATACCTATGAGATATTTGGAGCATGTTACCTTGGCCCTTAAATTAGATAACAAGCATTAGGAAAACATAGATAATCATTCTCACTATTAAATAAAAACTATAACAATCACAAATGGATGGATTTAAAGGAGGCACAACACATCTCACCAATCCCCTACATCTCCCACGCCTATGGGGATTTACTCAGACATGAGAGGAAGACAAATCAAAGGCATAATTGTATTGCAAGTAAAAATCATGTGAAAGTTATTGTAGCAAACCACAATAACGATCAAAGATCAAATCAAATACAAACCGAAGGTAGATCAAAGTATCAAACCCTAATCTTACAAGTGCCAATCTCTCTCACTCTCTAAGTAATGATGGGAATGATGGTGGACTGTGTGGTTTAGAGGTTGGAGATCGTCGAGGAATGAGGCGAAGTTCTTCTCCTCTTCCAGATCTGATCTTCCCCTCTAGATGGCTTGCGGTGGCTGTATCTTCTCTTCTGTGGTTCTTCTCGTCTCCCCCTCTTCACGAAAGTTGCTTGTATTGATATGAGGAAGGCGTCGGCGTGTAGTACGGGCGGGCGGTATGGGCGCTCCCCGACCGTACCGGTGGTCGTTATGCATACTGGACGCCTCCAATGAAAGTGGCTCCAATTGGGAATTGACTTCTTTTGGTGCATTTAGCCGATAAATGCTATTAGATTTCCAATAAATGTTCATTACCTTAAAACTATCACAAGAAACTAAGGATTTGCTAATTGCGATGTTAACATTAGTAGAAAAGGGTTATCTTGGGTGAAATATGGCAATAAACAAGAGAAAAAACAATAGTTAAAAGTGATGAAATTTGGAGCTATCAACATCCCCAAGCTTAGCGGTTACTCGCCCTCGAGTGACAAAGCTATAATGAGTAATATCGAAGAATTGAATCAAGATGAAAACTTATAAGTTCGAGGTTGTATCATATTCCATTGTCTCAAATCTTGCAACCTTGAACACGAGCATAATATATCTGAACAGTTGCACTTAAACTTGATTCCTAGATGCAAGTAACTCGCTAGCTAATAGTTCTTATAACTCAAATGAGATTGTTAAAAACTTGGAAAGGCTTTGCAAATCAATTTCTTTCAGCGCCTCTCTTATTATGAGAGTGAAAATGTTTTTAAGCGAGGTCGCTTGAATCAAAATTAAGGGTGCACATGTAGATGTCAAAAGAAGGATAAACTTAGTGCTTTTTCATTAATCACCTACTTCTATAATCGTGGCTATCAAATACCTCTTCTTTTCCTTTCCTATCAGGAACTCTAATTGTACACTTTAGGTGGTTAGGTGATGCCAAAGATAAAAAGTATCGAAAGTTTTTCAGCTCATATTTTGTTGATAAATCTTCCCTCCTTTCTCAAGGATCAACGAATTTCTTTTGTAAACGACTACACAACCTTTTGAGAATACTGATACGTCGTAAACGTATCTACAATTTTTGATGCTCCATACTTGTTTTATATCAACTTTCTTATGTTTTGTTCACACTTTGAGGTGTTTTTATACATTCTCTGGAACTAACCTACTGACAAGATGCCACAGTGCCAGTTGCTAGTTTTCTGCTGTTTTTGGTTTCAGAAAATCTTGTAAAGAAATATTCTCGGAATTGGACAGAACAAAAGCCGAAGTCAATATTTTACCCGAAGCAACACGGAGTCCGAAGGGCAGCAGAAGGGGGGCACGAGGTGGCCACACCCTGTGGCGACGTGGCCAGGGGGCACGCCACCAAGTGGTGTGGCCCCCTGGAGCTCCACCGACCTTGCCCCTTCGCCTATAAAAGTACCCCGGGACGAAAACCCTAGGGGAGGATCAGAATTCCACGCAAAGTTTCGCAGCGTCGCTGCCACCAAAGAGGACATTCGGGGGACAGAAGTCTCTGTTCCGGCACCCTGCTAGGATGTGGAAGTGCCCCTGGAGCCATCTCCATCGACTCCACTGCCATGTCCATCGCCGTTGCTGACTCCCATGATGAGGAGGGAGTAGTTCTCTCTCGAGGATAAGGGCTCTACCGGTAGCTATGTGTTCATCTCTCTCTCTCTCTCTATGCGTGATCTTATTGAGATCATGAGCTTTGTAATCTAGATCTATTCTGCTACTCAAGTGCTTTAATTAATCTCTGCTTATCCCCACGTGTGTGAAGTTGATAGTGTGCACACTGTGTGGCACTTAGGCTAAGGTTACATAAATACTTATCATGAGTATAATTTGAGTTGGATGTCTCTATGAGATTGTGGTGTTTGTTGGGACCATCTAGCACTCAAGGTGATAGTGAGGGGTTATCTAGATGGGGAATGCGAACTTTAAGGTGTGTTGTTATAGCCCTATATCATCCAACCGGAGAGTAGTTCAGGGTAGCATAATGAAGAGAAGATATTTATATGAGAGTGTCCACTAGTGAAAGTATGATCCCTAGGCCTTGTTTCTAAGCATTGAAACACCGTTTACAATCAGTCCTGTTACATGTTTGCTTGCTGCCACTCTTATTTCAGATTGCAATTACCACTTATAATCATCCATATTACTTGTATTTCACTATATCTTCGCCATACCAGTGCACCTATACACCTGACAAGTGTATTGGGTGTGTTGGGGACACAAGAGACTTCTTGTATCTTAATTGCAGGGTTGCTTGAGAGGGATACCTTTGACCACTTCATTCCTGAGTTCGATAAACCTTGGGGGATCCACTTAAGGGAAACTTGCTGCTGTTCCACAAACCTCCGCACTTGGAGGCCCAATCTTGTCTACAAGAATAGAAGGGTGCGTAAACATCAATCTATTTTCTGGCACTGTTGTCGGGGAGGTAAGGTAAAAGGTACTCACATCTTCTGGCTACTAAGCTATCTTCTAGTACTGTTGCTGGTGTGTGAGTGCTTGAAGTTATTTCCTATAGATTCTACAATTATATCTTTTTGTTTCTTGTTTTTATTTTCACTAGTTAGGCTTAATGGAAAACAACAAAAATATTAGAGAGTTTTTTAGTGTTTTTCTTGAGGTGGAACATGAATGGTTTGAAAAGAAAATTAAAAAACCCATGGAAGTTCTTTGCATGCTAATAGCAATGTTATTAGTATGATTTTTTTGAACACCTTTGTTACTAATGTTATGGAAACATCTAAGCTTGGGGAAGTTAGTTTTTATAAAAATGATCTTTTTAGTTCCCCAGCTTTAGAGGAGAAAATTTGCTCTGATGATACTTTATCTCCCATATGTGGTAATTCTAATGATACTTGTGATATTTTAAATCCACATACTGAAAGCGTCCCTTTTAAAATACCTATGGAAATTGTTGAACGTGTCATGAATAACTGTTATTTTGGAGATGGAACTGTCCATCCTGGTGATCATTTACTCTTTATACATGAATTATGCGAGTTGTTCAAGTGTGCAGGTATTTCATTGAACCAAGTTAAGAGGAAGCTATTCTCTTTATCACTTAAGGGCAAAGCAAGGGAGTGGTATGAGCTACTAGACGATCCTCATCATTCGGAGTGGAAGGAACTTGAATCTCTCTTTTACTCTAAATTTTATCCTCCTCATGAAATTCATAAATATAGGAATTATATTTATAATTTTCATCCTCATGATGGAGAAAGTATTTCCCAAGCATGGGGGAGATTGAAGTCACTAATGCTCAAATGTCCCATTCATGAGCTCCCCGGTACTCCCTCGGATTCATATTACTTGTCGCTGAAATGGATGTATCTAGACATGATTTAGTGCTAGATACATCCTCTTAAGCAACAAGCAATACGGATCGGAGGGAGTAATATTGTTATTAATAATTTTTATGCAAGGCTTCCAGGACATTACAAGGACTACCTAGATACCTGTTTAGAGGAATCCTTCACAGGGAAGGAGGTCAAAGCTAAGTGGGATCTTCTTGAAACAATTCAAAGCAATACCGAAGATTGGGATAATGACAAAGGTAAAGAACCAGGTGTATACTATGAGTATGATTGCATTAAGTCTTTTGCTGAAACTATCGATTTTCAAGAGCTTGGTGCTAAATATGGTCTTGATCCTCAAATTCTTGTTGATTGTTGTAGAGCCTTTGCTTCTCATATTAATGCTACTAAAGAAAAATGGGACATGTATCATGAGCCTTTTTAAAGACACTTACATGAAAAATGAAATTGTTAATAATGATAGCAATAAGCATGCTCAAACCTCTGAAAGTACTATTTCTTATAAGCATGTTAATTTTTGTGGAGTACATAGACCTTGTGAAAAGAATCAAATTGAAGAAGAATATTGTATCACCCATAGGAATGAAAAAAACTAGAACGTAGTATAGGGCTCTAAATGATCTTGGTAAAAAAGTTTATGCCCTCTATCCTTTTATTTGTGAACTTTGCCTGGAAGTGGGTCATTTCAATTTTCAATGCTCATGTCATAATAATAGCCCTTCTAATCCAATGAGTACTTCAAGTTTGTATTGTGATACCATGATCACTCCTAATGAGCATGATGAGCTTACATTATTTTTGGGGTGTGAAGAGTTATGAAGAAAAACTTCTTTGGTAGATATGAGTTCTTTTGATATGAATAACATCCTGCATGGTTGTCATCTTTATTGTGTTGATAATTGCCACACAAATACTTACATACAAAATATTATAAAAGATGAGATTTTACCAAAATGTGACAAGACTAATATGTGTTTTGTTCTTATTAATGAAAAGGAGGAATCCTCCAAAGTTTATTCTATTGTCTCTAACAATAAACTAGGGTATATGGAGAAGCTTCCTTTCAAGCCTCTCCCTCCTAAAGAGAAGAAGAAAAAGAAGAAGAGGAGGAGTAAAAGGAGGGAGGAGACAGTATTTTCCCCTAAGCATGTTGCTCCTATTATAGTTTTTGATGAGTCTAAACTCGATGATGTTTCTATGCCTGTTACCTATAGTAGTGATCATGATTGGGAAAAGCACACTACTTTTGATATTGAAAATCTCTTTAGTACCAATTCTAAAAATAACGATGTTAATAATTGTTGTACTATTAGTACTATTGAGGATAAATTAATTATGATTACAATATGCCTCCTATATTTGATGAGTATGATGATGAGAATAATAATGATAGCTATTTTGTTGAATCTACTCCCACTACGATTAATAAGAGTGACTATGCTTATAGGGACAGTAATAATTATTTTATGCATGTGGCTCATGATAAGAATGTTTTATGTGATATTTATATTGTTAATTTTATTCATGATGCTACTGAAAGTTATTATGAGAGAGGGAAACATGGTTTTATGTATCTCAACAATATTAAGTTTCCCCTCTTTATGTTGAAAATTTCGAAGTTGCACTTGTTTTGCTTCCTATGCTTGTTGCTTTGTGCTTTCATGACTTGTTTATTTGCAAGATTATTTTTCATAGGAAGTGAGTTAGACTTAAATTTGTTCCATATTTGCTTCTTGATGCTCTCTTTTAATTCAATTCATATTTCTTATGTGAGCATCATCGAAATTATCATGCCTATCTTAATGGCTATAAAGAAAGAGCTTTTGGGAGACAACCCATTATATTTTTACTTTCAGATTATTTTTGTTTTGTTGATTCTTGGAAGTTATTGCCTCTGTAATAACCTCTATTTATCCCTTTTTTTGGTTTTTGTGCCAAGAATAACCTCTAATGAGAGGGAAGTAAGATATGGGGAGGTTGTTGTCCCGAAACAGATTTCTATGTCTCACTGTAAAAAATCGTGAAAAATCTCAGTACATCAGATTGAGCTATAATTTTTTGCGCTTATGCCCGAGGTTATTACCCAACTTTCGTTAGTCGTACACTTTTCTATTTGAGCAACAGAAGATTTTAAAAAAAATTGGTCTTTACCTGCTGGTCTGTTTTGACAGATTTCTGCCATTATTTGCATTTGCCTCTTAATCAGTTTCTTTTTTAGTTCTCTTGGATCACTTGAGCTTTTAAAATAAATTGCTACAACAGCTTATGTTTTAATGGATGATTTACTTTAGTTGAAACTGAACCCAAAGGATTATTATTTTGAATACACTAATGTTGCTAATGAAGATTGTGTGAAGTTTTGTATGAAGGAAGTTTTCAAGTGTAGGGAGAGAATGATGTGATGAGATGAAGTATGGACAAAATCTCAAGCTTGGGGATGCCACCCGTGTCACCCCAAGAAATGTTCAAGAAGTACAAGCGTCAAAGCTTGGGGATGCCCAAGGCATCCCCTTCTTCATCAATAATCTCAGGTCTTCTTTCAAGACACTTTATTTTTATTACCTTATGCACTATGTGTTGTTCTTGGAGCGTCTTTGTTTTTAGTTTTCTTTTGCTTTCTTTGCCGCAATAAGTTGGTTAGATCCCAACACACTTCTTTTGGAGAGAGACACACCCCGTTATTCATTGCCTAGAACACTCTAGTTTTCGCTCTTATTGTTCTGTGAGTGTTCTCCTTTGCTAGCACTATGCTTAGCTTTAGTTTTCTTATTCTTTTGGCTTAGAACTTTTTAGTTCTTCTTTGTAGATGGGTTAGACATGCTCTCTGGTCTTTATTGATTATTATCTTTGAGAGTTGTTTCAAATAAGTCGATTGGTGTTGGAAAAGAGTAGGAAGTTTCATGCTTATAGTGGTACAAAAGGAAGCTTGTTTTGACTGTGACTTAGACTTTATCATATCATGCTAGATGTTTCTTTGACCATATTCTTAGTGATTATTGTTGTAGCATGACTTGTTTCAAACAATTTAGATTGCTTAATGTGCCTTGAAAGAATCATGCGTTGTTTTAGCATACAAAAGCATAATATTGTGGTATTCTCCTTTGATGCTTTATTTGGGTTGACTTGGCACATGCTTACACCATGTTAAGGCTATAAACCAGTCACCATAGCCTCTATGATCATTTAGTTTTTGACTTGCAATATCACTTTATGCTTTAATTAATAATGTTTTGTTCTTTGCATGATTATGGCCATTATTACTCTCTTAGTTGGTCGCTCCTAGTCTTTTGCTAGCCTCCACCGGTACTGAGTATGAGTTCTACTCATGCATCCAACTCCCAAGAAACCAAGTTATTCCAAAGAGTCCACTACAAATTCCTATGCATGGTGTGTTACACCATTCCAAGTATATTCATGTGTTTATCTATCTTCCAAATTAAACTTTTGTTATGTGAAAATTAGTGATTAAAGCTCTCGCAAATTTGATGGAACACTTTATTTTCTTGCACTTAATAAACTTGAACCATTGTGCACATCTATGTTACCTATATGCTTGCATTTTATAAGTTGTGAGTTGGCAGAACCATGTTATCATGGGGAACGCTTTCAACATTGCACTTATTATTTAGTTGATATCATGTTCTTTTGTTTATGGATCCTGACGGTGTGAAATAAAAGGGGAGCTTGTAAGCTCATGGAGTTTGTATGTGTGTTAGAGAACGCCTAGGAGGCTAGCCTAGGCCATGCCTAATCATGGTGGAAACTTGCAACATAACCATAATGAGTATTCTGTGAAGCATCCTCAATAAAAACCTATGCAAATAGCAAATAAAAAGATCGTTGAGATACTCGTTGTCTATTGCCTTGTCATTTTGATATGGGAAAGCTCCTATGTCATGGGGCAAGGGGTACCCGTTGGCGGTTTTCTATGATACACATATACTTACAATGACAAGAACTTGCTTGAGACCAAAGTTGAGTAGCATGAGGTTCAGTACTCATACACAAGGGGCATGGGATTTTCAACTCATAACTTGTCAAGCATATCCTCATATTTGTGTCACTTTAACCTTAATGACTTCAAGATACCAATGATAGGGGCAATGAGAGCTCAAAGCTAGTAAGTACCATAATTTTTGGGAGCTCTTTATGAAACTTGAAATCCCTGCTTCCTTCTATGAAGGGCTTTCTTTTTATCTTTTTCTGTTGAGTCTCCATCTTCTATCTTTATGCACCAATTAAGAGAGCATAGTTATTATTCTTAGTTCAATGTGCATTGTCCCAAAACTTATTGATTGATTCCTAATTTTGGTATTGCTTGCTCTTAAATTATTTGTATCTAGTCACCCTTATGAACTTTGAAGGTGTCCTGTGCATTTATGTTCTACTAATCCATGAAGGACAAGTTGATTACCACTCTTATTATGTTTTCTATATGTCAAACAAACAAATGTCTTTCAATGCATTGCTATTCATGATCTTTTGTTTGTACCTTTTTATGTTGCAACTTAGTTGCTTTGTCTTATTGTTAGAACTATATATTTCATGCTTATGTTAGAGTACTATGATCCTAGCTATCAATGTTTTACAATACCTTGATCAAGATTGTGATGGTGCATGTCACCTCAAAAATTATTCTTTTTATCACTTACCTACTCGAGGACGAGCAGGAGTTAAGCTTGGGGATGCTTGATACATCGTAAACGTATCTATAATTTTTGATGCTCCATGCTTGTTTTGTATCAACTATCTTATGTTTTGTCTACACTTTGAGGCATTTTTATACATTTTCTAGACTTAACCTATTGACAAGATGTCGCAGTGACAGTTGCCTGTTTTCTGCTATTTTTGGTTTCAGAAAATCTAGTAAAGAAATATCCTCGGAATTGGACGAAACAAAAGCCGAAGTTCCTATTTTCCCCGACACGACATGGAAGTCCAAAGCAGAGATGGAGGAGAGCCACGAGGTGGCCACACCATAGGGTGGTGCGGCCCCCTAGACGCGCCAGGCCCTAGTATGGGCCCCACGAGTGGCGACCTCGCCTCTTCGCCTATATAACCCCCCGAGACGAAAACCCTAAGGAGAGGATTAGAATTCCATGAAAAGTTCCGCAGCGCCGCCTCATACATTGCAAATGTATCTATAATTTTTTATGTTCCATGCTTGGTTTTATCTACTTTCTTGTGTTTTGTCCACACTTTGGAGTACTTTTCATATGATTTCTTGGACTAACCTATTAACAAGAGCCATAGTGCCAGCTACCTGTTTTCTGCTGTTTTTGGTTCCAGGAAGTCAGAAAATGAATATTCTTGGAATTGGACGGGACAAAAGCCAAAGTCACTATTTTACCGGGAGACATCTAGAGCCAGAGTACGAGACGGAGAGGAGCCAGGGGGGCACCACACCACCTGGTCGCGCGGGCTAGG
This sequence comes from Avena eriantha, assembly GCA_910589775.1. Classification (NCBI taxonomy): domain Eukaryota; kingdom Viridiplantae; phylum Streptophyta; class Magnoliopsida; order Poales; family Poaceae; genus Avena; species Avena eriantha. The sequence goes on from OU342745.1 coordinate 432,165,580, forward strand.
CCTGGCCGCGCTAGGGGGTGGTGTGACCAGCCCGGGCACACCCTCGGCCTCTCCTTCCGCCTATATATTTCCCTCACTACCAAAACCCTAAGTACCCGATCAAAAATCCACGAAAGAGTCTGTAGCCACCGTCGTCTCCATCCCTAGATCGGGAGGGATCTGAAGCTCTTCCCGGCACCTTGCCGGAGAGGGCAATTCACCCTGGAGGCCTTCTTCGTCATCATGCAAGCCTCCGGTGTGATGCGTGAGTAGTTCATCTCTGGACTACGGGTCCATGTAGTAGCTAGATGGCTGGTTCTCCTCCTTTGTGCTTTCATGTATAGATCTTGTGAGCTCCGTTCATGATCAAGATCATCTATTTGTAATTCTGCATGTTGTGTTTGCGGGGATCCGATGGATATTGAGATGCTATTTCAGATTGATTATTGATTCTATCATGTCTTTGTTATTTGTGATCTTGCATGCTTTCCGTTGTTAGTAGCTATCTTGGCCAAGTAGATGCTAGCAACTCCAAGAGTTAGTATTTATGCTCGATAGTGGGTTCATGCCTCTGGTAATCTTGGGAAGTGACAGAAATCTCTAAGGTACTAGATGTGCTGTTGCTACTAGGGAGAAAACAACAATCCTTTGTTCATAGAACAATCGTATTGTTTACATTACACGTAATTCGTACAACAATAATCTGTTGCTTGCAACTTAATACTGGAAGGGTTTCGGATGACAACTTGAAGGTGGATTATTAGTCATAGATGAAGTTGGATGGCGGTCTACGTATAATGTTGTAATGCCCAATCAAGTCTCAAAGGAGTCAAGATGATTAGTATATGCTTGTATGCTTTCTCGATGTTTGTCAATTGCCCCGCTGTAATTTGTTCACCCAACATGTTATCTATCTTAAGGAGAGCCACCTCCAGTGAACTATGGACCCCGGTCCTTTCTTTTACATACAATCTACAAACTGTTCACTGCTTTGTGTTTACTTTCTGCAAACTATTACTTCCTTCAATTCGATACGTTTAATCCTTTGTTTTCAGCAAAACCGGTGAGATTGACAACCTCATCGCAAGTTGGGGACATGGTTCTGTGGTTGTGTTGCGCAGGTCTCCACGTTGCTGCTAGCACCGGTAGTGCACCCTGCCAACGTTCAGCTAGCTACACCTTTGGGGTGTTTCCTTGCTCCTACTGGATTGATAACCTTGGTTTCATAACTGAGGGAAACTTACTGTTGTGCTCATCATACCTTCCTCTTGGGGTTCCCCAACAAGCTCGACATCAACCACGAGCCAGCAAGTATTTTTTTGGCGCTGTTGCCGGTGAGTTAAGGACATTTTTACAAGGGGAGTCCCTCATAACCAATCTCTTTACTTTGTTATTTTTGTTTTTCTTAGTTTACTTTTGTTTTGTTTGCTTGTTTCTTTATCAAAAACACAAAAAATTAGTTCCTACTATAGTTGTTATTTTCATTGGTCTGTTATTGTCTTGCTTTACATGCTTTCTATCAATGGTTGGTTTCTTTGAAACTGAATCTTATTGGCAAGGTGGGTTCACGGAAGAATAAAAATATTATTATAAGCAACATTGCTTGTCACAAAAAGGGAAACACTTATGGGAACAAATTGATAAATTGTATACCATTGCTATAAACGTGTGCTCTACTTATAATGTTACTTATTGCTTTGATAAATCTTGTTGCTGTAGGAGGTATAAACACCTCCCTTTTCAATGTGAGTATAATGATAATGTTACCATATCTTCTTATGTTAAAGGGAATTATGACTTTTATGATGTGGAACAAATTGAAGAATTTATTGCTTGGAAGGGTGCATTTGAACTTGCTAGTTTGCTTGAAAATACTAATGATTCACCTTATAAATATGAGGTTTATGATATACTTAAGTTTTTCTTTGATAATTGCAAGGTAGAAAATGGCTATATTCTTGAATATCTTATTAGATGCTCTCCACCAATGGAAGAGACTAATGCCTTGCACGAGCCTATGGAAGAAGAAATTGCTGAAATTGGAAGCTCATTGGATGAAAAAGAGGGGGAGAGTGATGATCAAGAAGAGGAAGAATGGATCTACCCATCCCTACCTTCTAATGAGAGTAACTCTTTATCCCTTACATTATTTGATTGTCCCCCATGCTTACCAAAGGAGGATGAATGTCATGGTCCTGCGGATTCTTTTGAAAATGTTTATAATAAAGCTCTAATGTTTGTAGATCATGAAAAGCATGCTTTATGTGATAGTTATATTGTTTAGTTTATTCATGAGGCTACTGAAAATTATTATGAGAGGAAAATATGGTTGTAGAAGTTTTCATGGTAATGAAACACCTCTCTATGTGCTGAAAGTTTTGAAGTTGCTCTTGTTTTATCTACCCATTATTGTTACTATGTGCTTCTTTGATTTATTTTCTTACAAGATTCCTATGCATAGGAAGTGAGTTAGAATTAAATGTTTTTTGAATTTGCTTCTTGATGCTCTCTTTTACTTCAATTTATATTTTGTTATGTGAACATCTTCTCAAACTATCATGCCTAACTTAAAGGCGTTAAAGAAAAGTACTTATTGGGAGATAACCCAAAAGTTTTAGGTGAGTCTTGGAAGTTATTACTTCATTAATAACCGCTCCTTATCCTTTTTATTTGCTTTTTGTGCCAAGAGTAACCTCTAATGAGAGAGAAGTAATGATTGGGAAAGTTGTTGTCCCGAAACAGATTTCTGTGCTTCACCGTAACAATTCGTGTAAAATCTCTGAACGTCCTTTTGAGGCGTGAATTTTTGTGCTTATGCCCCGGGTTAGTATATAACTTTCGTTAGTTTAACACTTTTTGATTTGAGCAACAGAAAGTCTTCGAAAAAAATTGTCTTTACCTGCTGGTCTGTTTTGACAGATTTCTGCCATTTTCTGCATTTGCTTCTTGTTGGTTCCTTTTTGAGTTCTTTTAGGAAATTGAGCTTTTTGAGGTACAGTAGCTAGTGTTATAATGGAAATTTTATTGGTGTTATAACTGAACCTTAATACCTATTATCTTGAGTGCACTAATGTTGCTAATAAATACTGTGTGAAGTTTTGTATGAAGGAAAAATTTCAGGTGTATGGAAGGAATGAGTAATGAGATGAAGGATGGACTAAAGCTCAAGCTTGGGGATGCCACGCATGTCACCCCAAGAAATATCCAAGAAGTACAGGCGTCAAAGCTTAGGGATGCCCAAGGCATCCCCTTCTTCATCAATAAAAATCCCAAGTTTCTTCCAAACGCTTCATTTTTATTGTTTCATGCACAGTTGTGTTGTTCTTGGAGCGTCTTCTTTTTCGTTTTTGTTTTGGTTTTTCGTTTGCTTTGTTTGCTTAGTTTGCTGAATAAATTGGTTGGACCCCCTCTTTCATACATTGGTTTTCAAATAGTTTGGTTTGGTTTGGAAAAGAGTAGGAAAGCTCATGCTTAAGTGGTAAAAAGAGCTTGTTTTTGACTGTGGCCTATGCTTTGTCATGCCATGCTTGATATTGTTTTGGCTTTATGCTTAGTATTATTTGTTGTAGCATGACTAGTTATAAACAATTGAGATTGCTTAATGTGCCTTGGATGAATCATGCGTTGTTTTAGGATATTAAAGCATAGTATAGTGGTATTCTCCTTTGATGCTTTATTTGGGTTGACTTGGCGCATGCTCACACCATGTTATGACTATCCAAAGTCACCATAGCCTTTATGATCATTTAGTTTTCAACTTGTAGTATCACTTTATGCTTTGATCAATGATGTTTTGTCGCTCTGCATGATTATGGCCATTATTGCTCTCTTAGTTTGTCGCTCCTAGTCTTTTGGTAGCCTCCACAACCAAGTATGAGTTCCACTGATGCATCCAACTCCCTAAACCAAGTTATACCAAAGAGTCCACCATACCTACCTACTAGCTTATGCTATTCCAAGTATATTCACGCTTTTGTTTACCTTCCGAACTAAACTTGTTATGAGAAAACTAGTGATTAAAGCTCTCACGAACTTGATGGCACACTTTACTTTTCTTGCCCTTAATAAACTTGAACCATTGTGTCGTCTATGTTGTATATGCTTGCACTTATTTGTTGGGAATTAGCAGAACCATGCTGTCATGGGGAACGCTTTCAACATTGCACGGGTACTTTGTACCTAGTTGATATCATGCTCTTTTGTCTATGGATGTCATCGGTGTGAAATGAAAGGGGAGCTTGTAAGTCCATGGAGTTATGTATATGTGTTAGAGAAACGCCTGGGCCGCTGGTTTTATCCATGTTGACATGGTGGAAACCTGCAGCATAACCATAATGAGCTGTCTATGAAGCATTCTTCTTACAAAAAAAGAGTCCTATGTTGAGAAAAAAAGAGAAAAAGAAAAAAAGATATTATGAAAAGAGGAAAGAGGGAAAAAAAGCACCATATTCCCATGGTAAATAAGAAGATTGCTGAGATGCTTGTTGTCTGCTTGCCTTGTCATTTTGATATGGGGATTCTTCCGTATCATCGGGCAAGGGGTACCCCGTTGGCGGTTCTCTATGATACACATGTACTTACAATGACAAGAACTTACTGGTGACTAAACTTGAGTAGCATGAGGAGCAGCCCTCGTATTCAAGAGACATGAGATTTATAACTTATACTTTGTCAAGCATGTACACCATAGTTTGTTCACTTTAACCTTAATCACTTCAAGATGCTTATGATAGGGGCAATGAGAGCTGGAAGCTATAAGTACCATAATTTTTGGAAGCTCTTTATGAAACTTGAATCCCTACTTCCTTTTATGAAGGCCTTTCTTCCACCATTACATTGAGTCTCCACCTTCTATCTTTATGCACCTACTTTGAGAGCATAGTGGCCATTCTTAGTTCTATGTGCATTGTCCCAAGACTAGTTGATTGATGCATAACTTGATATTGCTTGTTTTAAACTATTTGTATCTAGTCACTCTTATAAACTTTGAAGGTGTCCTATGCATTTATATTTGCTACTCTATGAGGGACAAGTTGAATACTATTATGCTATGTTTTCTTTATGTGAAACAAACAAACGTCTTGCAAAGCATTGTTATTCATGAATCTTTTGTTCATGCCTTTTCATGTTGCATCATAGTTTCTTTGTCTTATTGCTAGAACTTTGTCTTTCATGTTATGATTGAAGTATTATGATCCCAGCTTTGAATGTTTTACAAATACTTTGATCAAGTTTATGATGGTGCATGTCACCTCAAAAATTATTCTTTCTTTTTATCACTTACCTACTCGAGGACGAGCAGGAGTTAAGCTTGGGGATGTTGATACATTGCAAATGTATCTATAATTTTTGATGTTCCATGCTTGGTTTTATCTACTTTCTTGTGTTTTGTCCACACTTTGGAGTACTTTTCATATGATTTCTTGGACTAACCTATTAACAAGAGCCACAGTGTCAGCTACCTGTTTTCTGTTGTTTTTGGTTCCAGGAAGTCAGAAAATGAATATTCTCAGAATTGGATGGGACAAAAGCCAAAGTCACTATTTTATTGGGAGACATCTAGAGCCAGAGTACGAGACGGAGAGGAGCCAGGGGGCCACCACACCACCTGGCCGTGCGGGCCAGGCCTGGCCGCACCAGGGGTGGTGTGGCCAGCCCAGGCACCCCCTCGGCCTCTCCTTCCGCCTATATATTGCCCTCGATACCAAAACCCTAAGTACCCGATCAAAAATCCACAAAAGAGTCTGTAGCCGCCGTCATCTCCATCCCTAGATCGGGAGGGATCTGAAGCTCTTCCCGGCACCCTGCCGAAGAGGGGAATTCACCCTGGAGGCCTTCTTCATCATCATGCAAGCCTCCGGTGTGATGCGTGAGTAGTTCATCTCTGGACTACGGGTCCATGTAGTAGCTAGATGGCTGGTTCTCCTCCTTTCTGCTTTCATGTCTAGATCTTGTGAGCTCCGTTCATGATCAAGATCATCTATTTGTAATTCTGCATGTTGTGTTTGCGGGGATCCGATGGATATTGAGATGCTATTTCAGATTGATTCTTGATTCTATCATGTCTTTGTTATTTGTGATCTTGCATGCTTTCCGTTGTTAGTAGCTATCTTGGCCAAGTAGATGCTAGCAACTCCAAGAGTTAGTATTTATGCTCGATAGTGGGTTCACGCCTCTGGTAATCTAGGGAAGTGACAGAAATCTCTAAGGTACTAGATGTGTTGTTGCTACTAGGGAGAAAACAACAATCCTTTGTTCATAGAACAATCGTATTGTTTACATTACACGCAATTCGTAAAGCAATAATTTGTTGCTTGCAACTTAATACTAGAAGGGCTTTGGATGATAACCTGAAGGTGGATTCTTAGTCATAGATGCAGTTGGATGGCGGTCTATGTATAATGTTCTAATGCCCAATCAAGTCTCAAAGGAGTCAAGATGATTAGTATATGCTTGTATGCTTTCTTGATGTTTGTCAATTGCCCCGCTGTAATTTGTTCACCCAACATGTTATCTATCTTAAGGAGAGCTACCTCTAGTGAACTATGGACCTCGGTCCTTTCTTTTACATACAATCTACAAACTATTTACTGCTTTGTGTTTACTTTCTGCAAACTATTACTTCCTTCCATTCGATATGTTTAATCCTTTGTTTTCAGCAAAACCGGTGAGATTGACAACCTCATCGCAAGTTGGGGACAGAGTTATGTGGTTGTGTTGTGCAGGTCTCCACATTGCTGCATGCACCGGTAGTGCGCCCTGCCAACGTTCAGCTAGCTACACCTTTGGGGTGTTTCCTTGCTCCTACTGGATTGATAACCTTGGTTTCATAACTGAGGGAAACTTACTGCTATGCTCATCATACCTTCCTCTTGGTGTTCCCCAACAAGCTCGACATCAACCACGAGCCAGCACCGCCACCACCGAAGAGGAGATCCGGGGGACAGAAGTCTCTGTTCCGGCACCCTACCGGGATGGGGAAGTGCCCCCGGAGCCATCTCCATCGACTCCACCGCCATCTCCATCACCGTTGTTGACTCCCATGATGAGGAGGGAGTATTTCTCTCTCGAGGCTAAGGGCTCTACCGGTAGCTATGGGTTCATCTCTCTCTATGCGTGATCTTATTGAGATCATGAGTGTTGTAATCTAGTTGAATAAGTAGATATATTCTACTACTCAAGTGCTTTAATTAATCTCTGCTTATCCCCATATGTGTGAAGTTGATAGTGTGCACACTGTGTGGCACTTAGGCTAAGGTTACATAAATACTTATCATGAGTGTAATTTGAGTTGGATGTCTGTATGAGATTGTGGTGTTTGTTGGAACCATCTAGCGCTCAAGGTGATAGTGAGGCGTTATCTAGATAGGGAATGCGAACTTTAAGGTGTGCTGTTATAGCCCTACATCGTCCAACCAGAGAGTAGTTCAGGGTAGCATAATGAAGAGAAGATATTTATATGAGGGTGTCCACTAGTGAAAGTATGATCCCTAGACCTTGTTTCTAAGCATTGAAACACCATTTATAATTAGTCCTATTACATGTTTGCTTGCTGCCACTCTTATTTCAGATTGCAATTACCACTTATAATCATCCATATTACTTGTATTTTACTATCTCTTAGCCGAACTAGTGCACCTGTACACCTGACAAGTGTATTGGGTGTGTTGGGGACACAAGAGACTTCTTGTATCTTGATTATAGGGTTGCTTGAGAGGGATACCTTTGACCACTTCCTACCTGAGTTCGATAAACCTTGGGTGATCCACTTAAGGGAAACTTTCTGTTGTTCTACAAACCTCTGCACTTGGAGGCCCAACACTATCTACAATAATAGAAGCGTACATAGACATCAGTTACAAGTTTGATTACAACTGCCTGACTAATGCCAGTTTGTATCTCTATCTTGATTAACATGTTTGGTTCCTAGGCTTCGGATGCTTCTAGGACTCTTTATTTCTTTGTGGGACTTGGTCCGTAGTCTAGGTATGCATGAGGTATACCAATTATAGGAATCGGATAAGTCATATACCCATGTCACTTAGAAACCCTCCAAATGGATCGAACATTGTCTGGGGTGGAATTCTTGTCAATCTTCTTTGCTATGGGCTTGCCCTAGTCAAGATTCCTCAGATTAAAGGGTAGGCTAAGAATCCTAACCAATAAATGCAACTTATCAAAGTTTAGTATAGATTGTTGCATACATTCAATGAACTCCTCAAAAATTAGCGTGTTCTTACTGACATGCCACGGTGCACCTTCCCTCATGCGACCGCGGTCGCACTGAGACTCAAACTTGGCTATGAAAATGTTTTCACTCACCGATCTGAACTCTAAACCTCCAAGGTTTCCCCAAGACGACTGAAGCGCGCTGGCGATTGTCTTGATGTGGAACATGTCTAATACAGAATTTTACCTACCATCATCCACTTCGGATTCGCTCCATCATCAACATCGTCGAGGACTAGAGGCATTGTCTCCTCCTCCGTGAGTCCCAACTTCCCTATGGCCTCTCCAACTAAGAACATACCGCTCCCTATGATTCTACTCCTTCCTTCTGCTTCCCGTGATCAGACGGGGAACTCATCTTCCTCTATCTCTCACACTCTCACCATGCCTCGTCGAAGATCCAACGAGCACCACCACAAACTCCACCAAAACCAAGATCATCTACCAAGATGCTCCTAGTTTTCTAGGAAAAGAGAGACACAGTGGTTCACACACTTGGGGCGTGTTTGGTTTCTCGGCAACTTTTCCCCCTCGAGTGCAAGTTGCATGTGTTGGGACTGCACGCACGGATCATGACTTGAGCCAAAATTTCCTTCCTATTTGGTTTCCCACATGACATTATTAGAGAGGCCGATAGAAACTGATGCTCGTCGTTTGGTAGGCTGTATTAGGCTTCCAAGAAATGGAACAATGTGTTTAGTTGTGGGCTAATAGTGTGGTGTGATAACCTGTTTTTCAGATGGGGAGGTTACTAGCCATATGTGAACAAATATGTAATACTAATAGCATATTCTACCATACTACAATATATAGAAGCACAACAATATGATCAAGTTCACAACATGACAATACTTAGTTCTAGAAACTCATACCAACATGTTAATGACACCTAAACTCTTCACTCGTCAATCATATCAAGGGATGGATATGCTCTAGGAACTTATTGACCACTTCAGTCATGTTGTAGTTGAAGATGGTAACCTTGAAGACATCACCCTTGAGAATATTGGAAGTAAGGAAGTACTTGATCTTGATCTGGTGGTCAATGGCGAAGCCATGACAACCTTGGTTAAGGCAAACCACATCGTTCACATCCTTTAGCTTCACCTTTAGCTACATCCAATGTTAGTCTTGAGAATGATTATCCTTGGGACAATGCCAAGGAAGGGCTAGAAGCCATTAGGAATTGGTAGCATGCCCAACCTAGGTGCCATGATTAGCTTGGCGAAATGGGTTGAACCTACTTGGTTACGGAAGTGACCAACCTTGGTAGGCCTACACCTCGGTCTTTTGGCAGCGCTACCTTTGCCAACATCCTTTAAGCATCTTTCATCGTGGCTGGGAAGAGCACCAACCATCATCTTGGAGCACTGAGAAAATAAACAACACATGTTAGCACATACATTGTGGCTAGCATATGTGGCCTCATATGTAACAACACAATTGCAAAGGGATTCTCCTCAGGACCAAGACATATGAATAAAGAAATGTGTTTGCACATAAGATTGGTCATGGAGAGAACCCCTAAGAACTACATTGTGCCATATTTTAATCATCGGCCGATGCACAAGACACAATGTGCTTACAACATGTTTTTCATCAATATCTAGTGCCACTACTAGGAAATAGGCTACATGTAGCGTGCGTTTTTTGAGGTTTGTTGTGTCCCACCCATGCTACAGGTAAGGCGCCACTGATAACTTGTACTTGTAGCATGGACATGTCATGCTACAGGTAAGCACACTATCATTAGCGTGGAGGTCACATGCTATAGGTAATTCCTTTATCAGCAGCATGGGCAGCACGCTATAGGTATACTTTTGATTTTGATTTTTTTTGCTCGCAGCTGAATCGAACAAGCACCATTCAGAATCATTGGCAGCATCCAGAAGCAATAGCATCATAGTAGTAGCACAATAAGATATATTAGAATCATATTCAGCATCCACAATCAAGATATTAGTTATCTTGTTCAAGTTCTCGACATCGTTCTACTAGCAAGTCCTAACTACATACTCTCACCATCATAGATAGAACTAACTAGACTTAATGGCAGAAGCAAGAATATCATCATCTCAAGAAGCATCAGAGTCTGACGAGGCATCGAGGCCTAGGTACTCGAAGTAGGTCGTGCCATCTTCGTCATGATAGAAGACACACTTCCCCTCGAGGTTCATCCCAAAGGTTCCGATCATCTCGGTCCACCTTGGTCCCCAGAAGAAGGTCTGGTTTGGATCGTTGGTTACTTGGACCATGAAGCGTGGGCCAGGTTTCTTTAGCGAGTCTAGATGGACCTCGAACGGTCCCGCTTGCCACAAGGGCCACATGAAATGATCAAGAAAATAACTTCTAAACTTGCAGGGTATGCCCTGAGTAAAATAAGATAAGAAAACAACAATTAGTTCAAGCAAGGGGAGCACTATAACAAGTTAGATTGCTTGACAATGCGCATACCATTTTAAATTCAAAGTTATGATGGAGAACTATGACAAGATTCTTGTTTCTGCACTCTTTGTAACCACAATATTCACACGGCTCATTCATTATACCTATATATGATCATGAGAACTTAATTAAACATTTACCACAATAAAACATAGCATGTTGCTAATAAAGTAGCTCCATAGGATCACAGAAACCACATAAACAAGTAGCGCAATGGTTCCCTTTTTAGGAAAATACTGAAAGATCACGGATGTCGCCTAGAGGGGGAGGGGTTAATAGGCGGTTTAAAACTTTTATGAGAGGGGCTCCACAAAGGCGGAATTAAACTAGTGTTTACTTTGTCAAGCACAAAACCTAGAACAACTAGGGTTCACCTATGTGCACCGACAACTTATGCTAAGCAAGACAAGCAACTATGCGATAGTAATATATAGACTTCAAGCATAAAGGCTATCACAAAGTAAGGTGCATAAGTAAGAGCTCGAGTATAGAGATAACCGAGGCGCGTGGAGACGACGATGTTTTACCGAGTTCCTCCCAACAATGGAGTACGTCACGTTTGGAGAGGGGGTGGTATCAAACCACCTACGCCACAAAAGGCCTCCCTTGTTCTCCCGTGAATCTCACCCCAACGGGATCGATCCACACTTCCACTATATCGGCAACCTTCGAGGTGGTAGCCAACACCTTTACAACAAGTTCGATGCACACATCCACAACTGAATTGGAGGCTCCCGAATCCAAGCAAGTTGTCACAACAATCAAGGACAAGCTTGTAAGAACCAAATCAAACCAAAACAAGGCTTAGGGTTTCCAATGAAACCCTAGAGCAAGGGGCCCTCGAGTGAACGAGGGGGAAATGAAGATCTCTCTTGGTGAAGCTGTAGATCAAGGCCTCTTCCTTTGATTCCCCAAAGATCAGCGACTTTGGGTGGTTGGATGAAGAGATCTTGGAGATTTGGTGGCTCTAAAATGGTGTTCTTCTTTTTCCAGAACGAGCAGCTGGAGGTAGGAGATTCGGTCTTCTATTTATAGCCTCCAGAGCTGCAGACCATTTTTTGCCCGTTGGAGAACTTTCACACGACTCCGGTCTACATACCGAAGACTCCGGTATACACCGGAAACTCCGGCCCATCTCCAAATCATCTATTAGATTGTCCTGGGCCTGGTCTTGTCGCTCACATCAGGGACTTGGCAAGAACTCCGATCCGGAGGGATACCGGAGACTCCGGTGTTTTCACACCGGAAACTCTAGTCCAAGACACTACACCGGAGATTCCGGCCAACATTTGGTCTGACTCTATACCACTAGACAGAATGACCTTGGGCTTCAACTTCAATCCACTCCAGAGACTTGTGGTAGAACTCCGGTCTAAAACCTGCCAGAGGAAAAACTAATAGAAACAACAAAACCGTAACGAACATAACATTTGCATCCGGACTCCGATTAACCCGAAACAAATTTTGTTGGAAAGGGGATGAAAAGAGCTACCCAACAAAAAAGTATTGGATACCACCAAGAGAGAACATTTCATGTATTATAATCTGTGATACCTCTCTTGGTGAGAAACCAGAAAAACCTCCAAGATCAAAAACGCAATAAGGTATAAAAGGAAATCCGTTTTTGATGAATAGAGATTGTTATGAATATTACTACAAACTCTAGAACCTCACATGGATAAGATCCAAATAACAACCAAGAAATATGATGCCAAGAATGCAAAGTTTTGAGCTCTCGCCGAAGGATATGATCAAGTTACTCACTCGAGAGCCCCTCTTGATAGAACGGTTACCTATCCTATAAACCGGTCTCTCCAACTAACACCACGAGACCGGTAAGAAGGAAACCATATCAAGAATATACCTTTGCCTTGCGCATATTCCACTTGAGCTTGATGATGATGATCTTCTCCACCCCAAGATGGAACACCTTTCTTGATTCCGCTAGCTTGGCGAAGACTTGCAAATTGCTCCCCCATACTCCACTATGGTTGAGCTTATCTTTTGGGAATAACATCTTCCCATATACATGCTCACCATAGGATGGCAAGCTTCGAGCAAATGATCTCTTCGAGATGGCTCATCTTGAACTTGCACATCATTTCTTCTCTCTTCATTATGTTGGTGTCTTGAGGGTACATAAGAGATATCACTCCAACTTTATTATTCAAGACACACTTGCTGTGGGCCCAACTCACACTTGACCAATCTCCGAATCACTCATCGAAACCTTGGACAACACTTGATCTTATTTAGTTTCTTCTTCTCCCAACCTTGAAGCCAACATACGGTTCAAGCATTGCCTATGGACAAATACTATAAGTAAAACTCAATGCAAATATAAGTCCATAAAGATTATCATTAATTACCAAAACCACACATGGGTCACACATGCACTTTCAAATACCACGGTACAGACGAGGCTCACCTGACATGTTAGCTAACAAATAAAAGATAAACAGTAATAGTTAAATAATAAAACAATAAATACTAGTAGCCTAGTAAGATATATTAGAATCATATTCAGCTTCCACAATCAAGATATTAGTTATCTTGTTCAAGTTCTCGACATAGTTCTACTAGAACTCAGATAATATGACTAATACATCTCGCTCAATCAAACTGGACGTCGACTCCCGGTAGCACTAAAATCCTAAAATTCTAAAATCCTAAATTCATCTAAAATATTCTAGGTTTGGTAGCACTAGATCATCTAAAAATGCACCCAATTAACAAAAAGGGGATTGGAGATTAACTGTAGGCGGCGGTGGCTTTGGGCAGTGGTAGGCGGAGGAGGCGGCGTGGGCAGCCTCCCGAGTCGACGAGGAGGAGGCTGATTCGGACGTAGGAGGAGGAGGCGGCAGCAGCTTCGGGCGGAGGAGGAGGAGGCGACGGCAGCTTCGAGCAGAAGAGGAGGAGGAGGCGGCTTTGGGCGGAGGAGGAGGAGGTGGTGGCGGTGGCTAGAGGTGGAGTGGAAGGGAGAGAGGAGGAGGCGCGCGGCAGGTTGGAGAAGGAGAAGATGCGATGGGGTGGGCCAGGGTATGCATATAGGGTAAGGTCAGCTATAGCGTGGGCCCACACGCTACATGTATATGCTAGGATATTTTTTAAAATCGAAAAAACTAGGGTTAAAAAGGAGGGATCGGATATGCCATGCTGATAACCCCCACTCCAATCCTCTCTTTTGTTTACCTGCTCCTCCTGATACTACCCCCTCTATATTTTTCTTCTCCATTGATCTCGATCGATCTCTCGATTCGTAGAGACACTCCACCATAGCGACGATCGACATGCCTCGCTGATACGCTACATGTATATGCTAGGATATTTTTTTTAAATCCAAAAAACTGGGGTTAAAAAGGAGGGATCGGATATGCCACGCTGATAACCCCCACTCCAATCCTCTCTTCAGTTTACATGCTCCTCCTGATACTACCCCCTCTATATTTTTCTTGTCCATTGATCTCGATCGATCTCTCGATTTGTAGAGACACTCCACCATAAAGACGATCGACACGCCTCGCCAATCGATCCCCACCCTCCCGCAGGTACTGTCGCCTCGTCTCTTGTCCGGCCACCGTCGGTGTGCGCCTTTTTCCTTCGATATATGATTTAGTGATGATATGTATATATAAATTTGTGTATGGAATTTTTGTGTTATAGGAGGTAAATAATTTGTGTACATAGAATATGACACCATGCCAAGTTTGCAAACATGATCATGATGCCCGTATTTTGACAGGCGCACAATTCTATGTCACTATTGCAGAGGGTTATTTCGAGGATTTACTAGTATTATCTACTTATCTGTAGCATGGGCATTACTAGTATATCTGTACCTACTTTTGTGTCTTGAGGGTATGCATTTTCCTATCTATTTTGGTTACATGTAGTGTATAATCGTTGAGTACTTAATATCTTTACATGGCAGGAGGATATGGAGACCCAAGCATGTCCTCAATGGGTTCGTGGATGACTAATGAGGAGGATCAGCAGACTCAGCAGGATCAGGTTGACTGGTTTGGACTGTACCAGACGCAGCAGACTCCACCACCTTTCCCCACATAGGATACACAGACCCAGGGTGACGGGTCAACTCTACCTCCCCGTAATGTGGGGCCTCCTAGAAGGTACGGATAGAGTTCACCGACGCCAGGGCAACCTCGTGACCGGTGGCAGTGATATCTATCTATGTATGAGACTTGTATCTTGTATCTATCTATGTATGAGACACCTTTCGATAAACATTTTTTATTCGACAAACACTTCAACATAGCTTGCAACACAGTTCAACATAACTTGTGGTACATAAATAAGAGCGCTCTCTATCCCTATGACTATGCCCTTACCCTTCAACGATGCCTTCTTCATGGCCTGCTCTTCTTGCCCTTACCCTTCGACGATGCCTTGACCGACGATGCCTTGCCCTTACCCTGCGACGATGCCTCACCTTTACCCTTCTTCTTGGCCAGCCTTTCATCCCACTCAGCTCTCCACTTAGTCCCAGCGGCATACGTCATGAATATATCATCTTCATCTTCACTCTCTTCTAGCTTGTCATTGCTCTTCTTGGCCTGCGCCCTGTTCAAGGCCTCAGCCTTGTCACGCTCTGCTCTATCCCTGGTACCACCGACCGGCGGCATGAAGAGATCGTCGGAGTCACTCTCTTCTATCCAAATCTAAGGGAGCGTGACTTTCTACTGCCTTGCCTCTTCGTTAAAGAATCTTTGCTGGCCCCACCTAGCATTGATACGAAGTAGCTCTTGTTGTATCTCCTCTGGAGTCCTGTTCGGCCACCCTTTTCTATGCAATCCCTCACCCAGCCCAGTGAGGAGACAATCACTAGCAATGAGTTCCTCCAATGGGGCTAGATTGTTGTCTATCGTAAAGTTCCTAGCCAAATGAAAAAGGTCAACGGACATGTTTGTCTCAAAAGTACGATCGTAGGGAAAACCGGGAAACATACTGGCTAAAAACAGGGTGACTTTGCTTAAACAACTGCGTGAGGAGGGGGTTTTATAGGGTAAACGAACAAAAAATGGCGGGAAACATTTGGGCGGGAAACATTTTGGCAGGAAGCATTTTGGCGAGAAGCATTTTGGCGGGAAACATTTGGGCGAGAAACATTTTGGCGGGAAGCATTTTGGCGAGAAGCATTTTGGCGGGAGATATTTTGGCAGGAAAGTCCGAAGAAAAAAGATTTAGAATCTGCCTTTTCCTTATTTCCCTTAGAAAAATAACTCAATCAAAATCCAATTATTTACTCTACAAGAATGAAATGCTTGTTATGCCTAATATACTTAGTTTAACCTGTATCTGTTTTAATTCTGCAAGAGTTCAATTTATGCCAATGTTGGAAGGCATGTGTGGCTGTTATCGCCGCCTAAGGGCGTTGTGTATTCCACAAACTTTTGTGATGTAATATAAGTGTGGAAGATCCTAAAAAAGCAGATACATTGTATCGCAACCGCTCTAACCCATCGAGAAGCTCCTTTATTGTTGTTGATGTGAGTTGTCTCGCGCCCCTAGGTATTCTATCCCTACCCACCTGTGTCGGTTTCAGGTACATGTACCCTTTTGTTGAAGGTCGTTCGAGCTTTTCCTAGGAGTATGGCATCGGCTGGGCAGAAGGAAAAGAGGCTCCTAGCTAAAGTTGTCTCGTCCTGCTTCAAAACTACAGGGCACACGCTACGGCTTTGACCTAACGGCCTCCGAAAAAAGAATCGGAATAGTTGAGAACAAAGTGGCGAACAGGTGCATATTTTGGCGGGAAGCATTTTGGCGGGAATGTTTTTTGACGGGAAGCATTTCGGCGGGAAACATTTTAGATACATGTCTCCGAAATTAACTGACATGTTGAATTTAAGATACATCACAACACTATAACTGAAATGAAGATATATCATGACACTATAACTGAAATGAAGTTACATCAAGACACTACAACTGAAATTAAGATACATCAAGACACTACAACTGAAATGAAAATACATCATGACACTGTAACTGAAATGAAGTTACATCAAGACACTACAATTGAAATTAAGATACATCAAGACACTACAACTGAAATTAAGATACATCGGGACACTACAACTGAAATAAAGTTACATCAAGACACTACAACCAAAATTAAGATACATCGGTACCGAGACATACGTCTACCTTCCCTGAGTCCAGCGCCAGTACTTCCCGGTCTTGTCCCCACGTTCCTCTGCCGCCCGCGCCTCGGCAGCTCTTTCTCTTAATCTCTTCCTTTCCGCCTCACGGGCCTCCTTGCACACCTGTTCCTGCCGCTCCTCTTCCTCCCTTCTCTTCCTGTTCAGCTCGCGGTTTCGAGCTTGCTCTGCTTGGAATTCTTTCATTTCTCTCTCCCGTTCCTTCTTCCCGTTCGCGGCCTTCCTTTCAGCATGTTCCTCATCAAGAAAGCTCTCCTTGCACGTCGGCTCCTGTCCGCAATCTCCTGCACGACTCAGGCTAGCTGCTCCATGTCAATCCAATGGTACCACTTGCAAAGTGGAGGAGGAGACTGCAAGCAAATCAATGGAATGAATAAAAGAACACATGATAACATGAATGGTTCATATTAACCATGCTCTGGGAACATACTAGAGGCCTCTCATACGACGAACTTGCTTGCCGGGGCGGGCTTGCGTCGTAGTTGGGACACATGAAAAACTTCATGCCCATGTAGGTGGAGAAATCGATCGACTCCTTGACCTTCACGAGATGGCCGGACCAACAACGCTCGTGTGTCACCCCTTGTGGCAACCTGGCATCTTTCATCTTCATAGGCCTATACTCTGGGTCCGAACAGGACACACTCATGACGGAGAGGGGAAGGAAATGCGAGGAAAATAAGAAGAATAGGGTGAAGATATACCATCTCGGTGCCAGTATTTATAGGGGCAACTAGTAGGAATTGGCGGGAGAAAATAGCGAGAAGAACTGGTGGGAGATAAACAACACAAAAGAGTGACGGGAGAAATACTAGCGGGAAAAATAACAACGCGAAATAGTGGCGGGATTCTATTAGCGGGTGATAAACGTTGAACGGCTGGATTAGCCTAACATGCTGCATGATCCATGCAGCTGTCGGTGCAATAGGGGTCATCCGTCGGTTTTTGAAAAGCCGACCCACCTCGTCGGTTTTTGAAAAGTTGTCCCGTGCTCGTCGGCTATTGAAAAAACGACCATGGTAGTCGGTTTTTCAGAAAGCGACCACCTAGCTGATGGCGTCTGATAGGCTAGTCGGCTGTTGAAAAAACTACCAGGTCTGGTCGGTTTTTCAAAAAACGAGACCGTGCTAGATTTGTGATTCCCCCGTTTCGCGTAATATTTGTAGAATTGATTAAAAAAATATTATTTAAAAAATCATTCAATCTCATAACCAGGTTCGAAAGGTTCGCCCCTTCCATCCATTTCCCCATCCAAGAAACCCTAAACAGAGAATCTGGCTAAATCCACCCAATCGAAAGATCTTCTTCGTACCAAGGTACCCGACACAGCAGATGAACTACAAAGACGAGAATATATTAAATCGACCCAAACAATACCAAATCGACATAAATCCACCGTTTATGGCAATGAAACGTATAGAACTATGCTCTAGCATGCATATCTACCATGGTAAAGCAAAAGAGAGAGCGATTTGAGGCCTTACCGCGATTGATGGATGCCAGGAGCACCGGATGTGCCGAGGAAGAAGGCACAACAGTCGAGGATGCCAAGGCGATAGTAGAAGTGAAGCGGTCCTGCTCGATCCACCGTTGTCTCCCGTCCTAGCAGTGCTCTTCGATCTGCTATCGGTAGAGGAACCACCAACGGTGAGATGAGAGAGAAGAAAATGCGGTTGTCAATGGGACGAGTGAGAGTGGAGAGTGAGCGGTGATGGAATTTATGTCGCGTGTTCTCGATGCGTCGCGGCATCCTCCGCTCTCCCCTGTGTGCACCCTCATGCCGACCCTTGACTCACCAGGGTCTGTCCCCGCAAGAATGCCCGACTTAGATGTTCCTAGCGGGCCAACACTTTCACTGCTTTAAGACTTGTGTCGTGCAAGTCTAGCCTAGTGTGTGACCATCCAAACACGTATATTGTTTCTAGCCAATGCGAGAAACCACTCCGTGGCCAACCAAACACGCCTTTGGCGCTGTGCCTCCACTCTGCTCTCGACAGAGAGCCAGGATTACACCTTTCTGTAATGCACCGTATAACATACTCCTACGGTATGTCTTGTTGTTGCATTCATTACAGTTGTGCGTCCTTGGTATCTGTGACAAGACGTCCAAACTGTACTGGCACATCACACGTATACATCTTCAAGCTGTAGTGCTGTACTGCGTTGGATCTTATTGGAGAATTCAAGTACTCCCTCCGGCCCGATTTAGATGACGCGGCCACTGTGTATTGGATTTTTTGTGAAAACCCCCTCGCAGATTCAATTCTTCCTGAACGGAGTCCTCAAATCAAAATCAAAAATTACGGACCCGACGGAGGAGCTCCGTCCAGCGCCGGAGCTGGGCTCGAGTTGGTCGACGTCGACGGCGAGCCCGCACCCATGTCGGCCGGCCGGGTCTGCTCGATGAGCAGAGGAGGCGGGGCCTCCCGAAGCAGAGGAGGCGGGGCCTCCCGAAGCAGAGGAGGCGGGGCCTCCAGGAGTCGCGGGCTCCCCCGTTGGCCGCTCCCCGCCTCGAGCAGCTCCGTCGCCACCCCTGGCCACTCAGCGCTTGCCGCCGGCCCTCTCCGCTCCTTGCTCGTCGCCGGTCCTCGCCGCTCCGCGCTCGCCGCCGGTCCTCGGGATTCCGATTCGCGCTCGATAAGCTCCTGGACAAGGTTGTCACCGCGGCCGCTGCTGCCTCGCCCTCCATGTCTAGGCGATCGGCTCGTGTCCGAGTTGACCTCATCCTCCTCGCCGTTCCCTCCCCCATCGCCAAGGACAGCTCTTCCAAAGGTGACGCGATCTCCACTCCACCCCCACCTGACATTCCAGAATACATCAGACAACAATGTCCATTTATGAGTATTAATGAAATTAACCGGTAGTGCATCCAGAAACAATGTCCATCAATGAAATTAACAATGGCCATCAATGAAATTAACTCGTTTAGAGCATCAACTGCATCAGCAAAAACAGAGTATGAACCACACTTGCACCTGCACTAGTACCAGTAGCAGCCTCTTGGCCATGGACACTGACCCTGCCATAAGCAACAGCAGTGACACCAGCAAGACCGGCAAGATGACTAGCAGTCCATGCTCATAAGAAAAGAATATCTTACTTTCCAGCAACATAAGGAACACCTTTGGTCTGATTCACTGGGATCTCTCCTTGTAGAGCAAGGATAATATGTTCATTAGCCGAACAACCTCGTGTTCTTCACTGTAGCTCTCATAGCATCTATAGAAGCAGTGGCCTTGTCAATCAAACTAACCTCAATGTCCTTTCTATATACCCAGCGGCTCTTAACCCAATCTTTTGAAATTCTTGTGTCATTTAGTAGCATACACTGTGTCAGGCCCTTACTTTTGTTGAAACTTACAAAATTAACCTGAAGAAATACAAAAAACATAGAGGACATAGAGCAGAAAGTTTCTATCACATGGAGTACAAGAATAACATATTCTTTCTAGGTTCCAACAGTAACAATTTTGCAAATCAGAAAATTGTGAACAAGCAATTCTCAAGGATACAGTAGACTATTCTTGTTTTCACTTGAAAATCTAGTGACAGATCCCTGCAACCATGAACAATGTCCCACACCTGCAGTAGCATTGTTTATGTGTTAAATTCAATTGTAATCCAAAAACTTAAGTGGAGTAACTTTATTCACTTGTTTGTTCAGGTTCAAATGCCACAAGCTCTTTTGGATCTCAACTTGAGTCCACAAGAGGAAGAGGAGGATGGACAAATACAAGAAGAAAAAGAAGATGGAAAAATACAAGAAGAAAAAGAAGATGGACAAATACAAGAAGAAGAACATGAGAAGGCACACCATAGAGAGTTACCTGATTCTCACAGATTCGCGGCATACATTGCATTGAAAGCTCTTGGTAAAGGCGGGAAAGTTGAGAAGGCGGATAAAGAACTTGTAGCCACTCTTCTACAGACAAGTCTCAGCACAATTGATAGAATATGGAAAAAGGCAACAGATCAAGAGAATAAAAAGCTAGAGGTAGATGTTTCAAATCAAAAGAAGGGGAGGTGTGGACGAAAGAGAGTAAATCTTGGTCTGTCAAGAATGAGTTCCATTCCTCTAAACCAAAGGTCTACACTGAGGGCCCTAGCAAGGGAATTGGGTGTCGCCTATGCCACCTTGCAGAGAAGGTTCCAATGGGGTAAAATAAGGCGTCACACAAGTACACTCAAACCAGCTTTGAAACCTGAAAACAAGATTGCAAGGCTCAAGTTCTGCAGTTCAATGATTGGTCAAACAACAACAGCAGAAGTAGAGCCATCGTTCCTCAGTATGGAGAACATAGTTCATATCGACGAAAAATGGTTTGACATGACAAAGCGCAGCAGAACGTATTATCTACTGCCTGAAGAACGAGATCTTGTGCGAACTATTCACAACAAGAATAGCATTGGAAAGGTAATGTTCTTAACTGCGGTTGCCAAACCCCGATACAATGAGAAAAGAGAAGTGATATTTGATGGAAAGATCGGAATCTGGGCGTTTGTCAAAGAAACCGCAGCCAAGTACAACTCCAAGAATAGGCTCAAAGGAATGATGGAACTAAAGACAATAATAGTTACGAGAGATGTAATGAGAGAATACCTTTGTGAAATGGTAATTCCAGCAATTGCATATCTATGGCCTGACAAGGAGGGAACCATCTATATTCAACAAGACAACGCAAAGACGCACGTTCTTCCAAATGATGAAGCTTTCCTAGCTGCCGTGAAGGAATCGGGACGGGATATTAAGTTGCTACAACAACCTCCAAATTCACCAGACTTGAATGCCCTGGATCTTGGCTTTTTCAGATCCATTCAATCCCTCACGGTTCGCTATGCACCAAACACTCTGATGGAACTCATTGAGTCGGTTGAACAATCATTTGATGGGTATGACGTGGACACTTTGGTCAAAGTGTTCATAAGTCTCCAGTCTGTCATGATTCAGGTTATGAAAGTTGAAGGAGATAACACGTACGCAATAACACACATGGGCAAAGATCAACTGCTAAAGGAGGGAAAGCTACCTATGGTTCTAAGATTTGATGGTGAATGTTATTGGAAAAGCTTAGAGATTATAGCAGATCACGCGGAGGCATTGGCTCAACAAGAGGAGAAGAAGATGAAGGAAAAGCAGACAACCAAAGCATCAAAGAGAAAAGCCCAAGTAATTCTAGATGATCACACAATTATCCCAGGAAATATATATGAGATATGGTTGAATAACCCATCAAGCCTTATCCGTAAAAGACGTCGAGCCATAGGTGTGGACATCGACACAACTATTTACGAAAAATTAATAAGGGTTGCTTCGACCATTTTTGGACCAAGGGAGTATCCAAACCAAAAGCAGAATGAGTGAGACTCAACAGGAAAATCTCACCTCAGTACTACATAGAGAGATCATGTATTTGTTCCTATGTATTATACATTTATTATAGACAGGATGATGTGTGATGATGTAAATGTACATGTGAATATCTGATGTGTGAATACCTATAATGACTCGATGCTTCCCATATCATGCAGTATTTGAACTAAAATGGTAAACTGTTCAATTCTTTTGTGGGACATATCTTCGTACTCCCGCTTGAAATAAAATGGAGATACTATCAGTAACATGCTTTTAATCTATAACATGATAGTAAAAAACTGACTTCTTCTTAGGACTATATGTTTATTTATTTTACAACTAAAACCAAAATGCCATCCAGCCTTTATTAATCCATCTTCTTCAGTAAGTACAGAAACACATGGTATAATATGCAGGTCAAAAAGCAATAAGATAAGCAATCGTGGTCTCCAATTGTATGAAATTCTATTACCAAGCGATGATCTAGTTCATTCCCTAAAAATCCACTCTACTGATTGTTGTTCTTAATGAAGTAGTGTCATAAAGAAAACATACGCAAGATGTCAATTCGGATAAAGGTTCATACAATTTTGTGCTAAACAATCGCATTAATATTTGTCTTACCAAAAAGAAAATGTAAAACAAGCAATTTGAGTAAGTCACTAGGGAGCAAATGTACCTGAAGAACATCTGGACTGTTCCGACACCCATTGTACTGCATCAACAAATTCTAGGCTATGATTGCCTTCTCAACTGCAGGAAATTCTGCCTCAAGCTGCTGCAACCTAAGCATTAAACCATGCCCTCCAGAATCAGTGGCCATCACATCTTCATGCAGGTCATAATTTTTTTCCGCAACCTTTAACACGAGGAAAACACAACATTTTTTCAGTACAAATGAAAACACTGTACTAACCATGATTACTCTTCTAGAACAAAATTTCCACACCTAGAACAAAAACGGCCAACAAAATATTACTCTTCTAGAACCATAATGCTGCCTACCAAATTTTGACTTCTGTTCTAAAATGCACATTCTTCTTTTTGGGACAAAACGCAAACATAATGCTGCCTCTCATGACTAGAATTCTTTTCAAAATCAAGCAGCAACTGCAGCATGCAGAACATGAATTTTGTGGGAGCCACAAAACGCACAACAGAACACTAAAAAACATCTTAATTTCCCCATCTGACAACACTAGTAGGGAAGGGTTCTAAACTGAAATCGTATCCTTGTATGCGTGAGAGGGGAAATTCCCACCCCTTGAAATCGTCATTGAAAATTTTAAAGGCCAATCATGTGCTCAGATTGGACTGAAGATTCTGAAGTGTGCCTCTCACCGCCCATAGCCATAGGACTTGAAGCAAATGATACGCAGGTGAATCGAATTTCTCAGCCAACTGATATCCCCAGAGTACGCAGAAATCTCAAGCTAAAAGGCACCAAAACCATGAAGCTACGCGCAGATAAATACTCTGAAAACAGAGGCGTTCGGAAAATTTACAGCACGGCACGGCGAGGCTAGGCCACTCACTCACTTGCTGAGCCACACGAACCCCACCCAGAGTAGCGGCACTTACTCTGCTAGATCCCTGAGCTGGCGTAGCATGCCGACGAGGCCTGCCATGGCGACGCCCTCGAGCAGCGCCTCCGGGTCATCCTTCTCCTCCGGCGCGTACAGGTCTGGATCCGCCAGGTCGTACTCGCTCGCCACCTCCGCTCCTCCCTCCCTCCCTCCACAAGAGTCAATTTTCAGGCAAGAATCCGTTCCCAAGAATCAATTTTCAGGCAAGAATCGGGCCGGAGAGTGGACCTGGGGATCTGCGCGGGAGAATAGACATGGAGGAGGCGTGGGGAACCTTCGCGGCGCGAGGGTGATGGCGATGGCGCGGCGAGGACGAGGGCGCGCGCGGCCGAGTGAGCGGCAGAGCAGGCGGAGTGAGCAGCCGAGTGAGCCGCGAAGGGGATAAGGGCGGTGTTGTTTGTCGGGAATTGCTTTAGGAACTTTTTGCATAAATTGGGCCGCGTCATCTAAATCGGGCCGGAGGGAGTACGTGCTGATGTGATCGCCTTGTGGGGGAGAACTGGAACTTTGGACTCTTTCCAAGCCAAAAGTAAACAAGATTTTGGCTCTCGTCTCCTTTTCACATTATTATTTTTTCATCGTAAAAAAAAGAACTCTTTCTTCATGATTATCGGTAATATGACCTTGTTTTTTTAAACGAGTAATATGAACTTGTTGGTCCTTGAACAATTTATATAATTTTGGGTTCCGGAACCAACCAATAATTGCCATCTCGGCTGACCCGTCAGCAAAACGAACAGTCCCTTTCTCCGTACCTGGTCAAGGCTAGGCTAGGATCCTCTGCGCTCGATGTTTCCTCCCATGATAGCACATGTACAAAAAAAAAAAACTAGTACAACATGTCATCCAAAAGTATGACAATATAAATTGTGTAGTACTATGTCACTTCAACCGAATAAACAAAAACCTGTGAACCTGATTTTTATTTTTGTCGTACGCTGTGTTTTCAATTCATTTTTTATATAATAATAAGAACTTAGGGGTTTTTTCTTTCTGTTCATTCAGAACTTTATCATTTTTGCCCGAGTTTCACAGTTTCAAATTTTCATACGCAAAAAATCACGCACATATGTATATGTGCGTCCTCTACATACAAATATTTATTTCTATCTTTTAACTTTATTTACCAATTTTTCATATTTTACTGTTCACGATAGGCTGATGGGCAACCTAGTTCCATTGTGTAATTTCACGCTAGGAATGACCAGACTACCTTGTTAGATATCATAGAGAATGTCACAAAGCTGAAAATACAATGAATTGTTTGCACCCCTCGTCAACGGTAAGTTTATCTATCTGAGGAAAAGCTGGAAGTGAAGATTTTCATGCATCTCCCTTCATTGAGATAATCTCTAGTCATGCATCTTGCGCAAGTGATAATCGAAAATTGGAATGGACATGTACCATAGATTGTGGCCCTATCTTGCAAAATTGACATTTTACCCCATGGTCCATCGGATGTGCACACTATATTGTAGGTGAGATGCCACATGAATAATTCACTCCTCGGCAAGAACCATATTCTCCAAATGGATGATTTCATCAATGTTGCCATCAGTTCCGCAAAATTGGACCTTGTAGGCCATACTGCCGAATGCGAACTCGGTGTGTTGAAGTTCCATGCGATGCCATCAGGAGTCTCAACATAAAGGTTCTTGAAGTGAAGTTGAGTAGGGAACAATCCAGAAGGTCGGAGATGCTACATTAACACTATTGGTGGGGTTACATGAAAATAGTGAGGACCCTCACAAAATAGAAAAAATAACACTACAGTCCTCACAAATTGAACCGAAGACAAGAAAACGCGATCCAATCCTTGTTCTCCTAATCTACACTTGGGACTCCACCTGCTAGAATCTCAAAATTCTAGAAAACAAATTTAGAAGTTTGGGTCCTCACAATTTGGACTTGAAGTGAACTTGGATGCTTGTTACCCTACCTACACTATTACATCTGCTCAAAACGTGTAAATGAATCTCAAACTTAGAAAATTTATATAGTAGGAGTACTAGATTTGTTTCCTGCTAAACAAGGGAAGGGACCCGAAGGTCCCTAAACTAGCATTAATATAACAAAAGTGCAATTACACTGTAGAAATGACCTGAAAAAAGTGAAAATACCATTGTGTCCCTCCAGATTATAAAAAGGATCCCATAATAGATCACAAAAAAGCCATCAAGTCCTTGAGCAATCTTCAACCTTGCCAGCGATGCAAATGCCACCATCGCTAGCCGCGTCCTCACCGTCGGGCAAGGTAGGAAGGGCCTCTCGCCAGAGGTTGAAGGAGGGGGAGTCAGAATAATCCAGCGAAGCAGACTAAGGCTAGAGAACCACCCGAGTCGTCCACAAGCTTGATGGAGATACATAATGTTTGGGACCAAAGCTCCATCAACAGAAGAGGTCGATGCATTGGAATAAGAGAAAACGGGATAACTGATGCTAGTTCTCCACTTTCCCTGCGGTATCCCAGGCCAGCTTTGAGCAGCAACCGCTTCAACATCTCTCTTGCCACCAAGCCGATAGAGAAATTGAAGCAGGGAGCTACAACAAGAGCCGACCAAGACGCTGCACGCAGGGGCCTTGTTCAGAGGAGCTGCAGGAGATCCAACCGTCACCTTCGTCTTCCACCATGGAAGCACCGCTGTGACCATGGAGCTTGCCGCACAGAGATGAGCCTAGCCCAATGACTCCCTCTTCTCCCTGATGCAAACCTTATTAGGAGGGATGCATGAGCCCCTTGTCCTCCCTAGCAATAACGCCTGCCACCGACGCTGCGCAGCGAAGAGGAGAATACTCTTGGCGCTAAGGATTTGGCCGCCGAGATCCTCCTTCCTACCCTTAGACTCCATAAAGGAAAACGACACAAAACCTACCACTAGATCAACAACTACTATGTACAGGGGGCCAGCCACCTAATCTATCCTCTCGCCGGTGGGCATAGCCACCGGAGGGAGGGAAGAAGAAGAGGGGCGGCGGAGTCGAAGCGGAGACGACTCTCAAGAGGCTCTGGAAGCGAGAGCTGTGGGGGTGGGCTTCTCGTGCTTGTCCTTGCCATGTACTCCCTCCGTTCACAATTATCTCGCATCCTAGGTGTAGTCAAAGTCAAACTTAAAATCTCAAAGAGATCTCAGTCTCAAACTTAAGAAAAACGAATTCCTATGATAAACACATACACGCCGCACAGACAATCCTTGCCGCTCCTCCCATGCTTCTCTCTCCTCCAACACATACACCACATGCTTCCCTCTCCCTCCTCCTCCTCTTCGGTTCTTCCCCCCACTCCCCTGGCTGCGATCTCCCCCCACTCTCCCCCCCATCCCTAGGGTTTTAGCGCCCCATTCCCCTCCCCGCGCCCACCATTCCGATCGGGATCGCTCCCCTCCCCTCCCTCCCGCCGCCGCCGCGCAGATCCTGCCCCGACCCGCCGCCGCCGCCGCCGCCGCCTTCCCGCTCCACAAATCCCGCACCCGCTCGCCCATTCCTCCCGGAAAGATCGAGGTTCCCCGTCCCTTCCCCGCGACTCATCCATCCCTCGTGTCCCCGGCGGTTCCACCTCTTGTTTCCGGAAGATCTCGGGCCGCGTTCGATCTGATCTCGCCTCGGTCCGCGGGAACAAGAACAGCTGCACGTGGCGCGGGAGTGGGTGGGCGAGATCTCCGAGGCCGCGATCCCCGCGTCCATTCGCGTGCGCCCCTGGCCTCTGGTAGCCGTGCCCATTCCATGAATGGATGGGAGGGAGTCCACTGCGACGTCGGGGCCCAACTACTCGCCCTTCTATGTGCAGCACCGGGGGATGGGCTCGCCGGGGGCGGCCGGGCACCCGGGCGGCTTCCACGGCCCGCCGCCCGGCGGGTACAGGCAGCAGCTTGACGCCGTCTCCGCGGGGTACGCCTTCCAGCAGCCGCCATTCGGGAGCCCCGCCCACATTGGGCAAGGGTTCCACCAGAACCATGTCGAGGCCTCGCCCCACATGGTTCAGCACAACGCTGGTGGCGGCGGCGGCGGCAGCAGTGCCGATGCTGCCATGGGTGCGGCCACACCCATGGGCGCCGACCCTAAAGGGGATCAGGGGAGTGAGGCAGGCCAGGATGGGCAAGGGAAGAAGAAGCGTGGGAGGCCGAGGAAGTACAAGCCTGACGGGTCGGTGACGACGCTGGGGATCTCTCCACTGTCGCCGTCGACGCCCCATTCGTCGAGCTCAGGAATGGGGACCATGGTTGCCACACCAGGTTCAGGGTTTGGGCCAGGGGCGATAGTAACGACGCCAGGTTCAGGGTTAGGGCCAGGGACAGGAACAGGGGGTTCTGGCTCTGGTGCATTGACAGAGAAACGTGGCAGAGGGCGGCCACCTGGGTCTGGGAAGATGCAGCAGCTGGCTTCCCTTGGTGAGCGTTTTCAGCCTTGTATATTTTATTATGATCATGTTGTTTGTCAAGTGTTGAAGTATTTTACATAAATGCTATGCAGGCAATCGTTTTATGACACTGAGAATAATGCACTTCCTAGATTTCTAACATGTCTCCTGTAGCTCGTTGAATCTTCGTCATTATGTGATATGCTAGCATTTTTCATGATATGGAAACAATCTGGCTTATTTATATCTAGTATGTAGATAAAATCCGAAAACCATGTTTGTATTGTTTCTCTACTTTTAAGTTTTTCCTGTATTGCTCCTAATCCACACTGCCTGTCCATGATTGGTTAGTTGTTACTCGCCCTTTTCTATTGTCAGTTGGATGATATGGTTGTTAATGCCAAATACAATTCCCCGCATTCGTTTTATGTGGTCTGCTGCTACGCACTACATGTCTTCAGGATGATTTTGTTACCTTTCTCAAAATATCGTATTTTTTCTCATAAATGTGATTTTTATAAGTTGGTCAAACTAAAAGTAATAACTATACTCCTAAGGTCATGTGTATCTCTTGATTTGATGAATTATTCAATCTGTCTGTTGACTCAATTCTGCTAAGAAAGTATTTTGCACTTTTTTTTCTTTAGAAGGAAAAAGAAAGAAGTACACGGTTGCTTTACTACCTTTTTCTTCTCTTTCTCATTTGAGGCCTTATTTTGTTTTATTTTCAGGTAAATGGTTTCTTGGCTCTGTTGGAACAGGCTTTACTCCTCATGTGATTATTATTTCAGCAGGCGAGGTAAGTTGTGAGTGATCAATAAATGTTTATTAGTGCTTCTTTCTAGGAATGGTGTGCTTTGGGGTTATTATTCCATAAAGCTACTAGACTGTTGCATGAAAGATTCTATCCACTGCACTAAATTGCTTTCAAATAGTTTCTTGATTTGCCATGTGTTTATATCCGTTGAGTTTCCTGTGGAAGTAAGGTGAATGTAACAAATGGCATAGCAGAAAAGGCAAATGCTTCATTAACCAATTGACTAGTGCAAGTTCTTGCTTGTTGATCATAAACAAAGTCCCATGCCATATAATTAACTCCATAGGTGGCATTTAGTAGCAGTATACATAGCCTTTTTGGACAGACAATCAGACGCTGTGTTGAATTATGTTGAAACTTAAAAGTTAACATAATTGGAGACTCAGCTATAATAGCATCAGGGTGGTGGCACACAAGCTAAATTATCTAGATAACTTTTTGAGAAACCGAAGTGTATCTGGCTCTTTCGTTTGTTCCAGGAAATAGTTCATAGTTCTTAAAATTGTTATTTATGCCTGGCTGTTTTGTGATTTTAAGTTTCGTATATGTGCAGGACATTCATGCCAGAATAATGTCATTCTCACAACAAGGCCCAAGAGCTATTTGCATCATTTCAGCAACAGGAGCTGTCTCCACGGCTACCCTTCAGCAGGATTCAGATTCTGGTGCGGTGACATATGAGGTATCTTGCTGTAGGTGTTTCTGTCATTATTGTCATTATATTCAGAACTAACTACGTCATGCATGCTTTTGTTATTCACATACACTCTTTATTAAAGCAAAAGATGTACCAACTTTCCTGCTTTTCAGTTTAAAAAGGGTTAAATATACCTCTGTCCTGCACTTTGGCACATGTTGAATGTGCTGACCTGTCTCAGTTCATTAAAATGCTTTACTACTGATTGTTTCAATAAGCTGTCATCTGGGGGTAAAAAGATTCTGACTAGCCCATTGATCTGTAGATAAGTTGGATATTTGATGTCTAAATCACAAATGTTCTCTAGCTTTTCTCCAAATTAGTTTTCTACACTAAGAACTTCTGCTATTATTTTCCTTCTTTATTGTCATTAATCTGCTCAATTGTATGGTTTTACCCATGAGATTGAGAACAACTATATTGTCCAGATTTAATTCATTCCCTCATGTATTACCATTGCTTTGGCAGGGTCGATTTGAAATCCTGTGTCTTTCTGGGTCATATTTGCTTCTAGAGGAAGGCGGTACCCGCACTCGAAGTGGAGGCCTTTGCATAGCTTTATGTGGCCCTGACCACAGGGTTATTGGTGGTAGTGTTGGAGGAGTACTGACAGCAGCTGGAACTGTTCAGGTATTGAAGTCTATGCATGATATCTCATCGGGTCAATCTCAGAATATTTTGGTTGTTTCATGTGTCTTTTCCCCTGTATGTATCAGCTGCTTTGCCCAAGCAGGGAGCCTGTTATGAGTATTGTATCTTCTTATTTACTGTGGTTACAACTAGTCCCTTTGTTCTTAACAATCGCTAGTACATTTGCCCCAGGTGATAGTTGGAAGCTTCATGTATGGTGGTGGATCCAAGAAAAGCAAAGCCAAAGCAGAGCAAAGCGTGGAGAATGAAGAGCAGAATGGTGGCGGCGAAGATACCCCCACGATGCCCCTGCCAGATCACAACATGCCGCCTAACCCGATGAGCGGATGGCCGCCTGGCATGATGAACCAGATGGACTCCAGCTCTCCGATGTACGGTGACCCGAACAAAAGCCAAGCCAAAGCTGAGCAAGACATGGAGAATGAAGAGCATAACGGGGGTGGCAGTGAAGAGCCTCTTGCAATGGGGCCTCCCGAGCACAACATGAACATGCCGGCCCACCACCCGATGAGTGGGTGGGCTCCAGCGGGCCTGATGCGGCAGATGGACTCGAGGTCTTCGAACATCGACATCAACTCCATCCGCGAGTAAGCTTGTTGCTGGAGAAACTAGTATTGTTAGAGGAGTTCCTGTGGATTCCTGATGCGGCTGTTGTTGTCCTAGAAACCCTGCATATTGGTCATATTATCGATCATGTACTGTGATGTTGTACTAGAATGATGCATCCTGCCTACTATATAGAAGAAGAAAAAGGAGAGACCTGGGTACTGAGTTGGTACTGCAGTGATGTTCATCTCTGGGCTGGCTGATCTCCCCCCTTTGGTCTTGATAGAAATAATGTTCCATGAAATTTTTGGTGCAGTAATTCATGCCGGCCACGAGCGGGCTTCATCCACCTTGCTTCATGTGACTAGGAAAATGCATTTCAGAAACAAAAACAACAAATTTATTCTTGATAGTTGTAATTTGCCAGATTCATGGCCCAATTCTTTTTGAGGAAAAACCATCATGGTGACTTTATTGATTGGCAAACATTGTTACATCGTCTGGAAGTAGCTCAAAAATAAAATCAGGCGGTTCCTCTAGCCAAACAACCCACTGAGAACACTCCGCCTTGCTAGCCTCTGCCATTTCAACGTTCAGTATAGTAGGCCCATGTCGTCTCTAATAACAGCCCCAGTTGCACCTGTAGCTTGATTTGCTATGAAAGAATAGCTTGCGCAATAGCTTTTAAAAATACTTCCTTCCCTCCAAACGAAAGAAGCTTCTCCTTGATCCCACTCAATCATGGCCCGAATAGGATTACTTACCATCCACATCAAACTTTGTCTTTCATATTATTCAGCCGTGTTTCAAATTCGAACTTGCAATTTTCCAATTGGGGAATAGATGTTTTGTCTATGTGTTTTTTTTGACAAGGCTAACGAGGTCTGGACGTTCGGTGCACTGGATAAGTTCTCGACACTGCTATCTCTCTGCCCAAGATTCAAGCTTGAACACTAATTTTTGATTGCGATATGCTTATTAAACTGTGCAGAAAGGCCTTTACAAATTGAACAGTTGTGCAGGAAGGGAGCTCAACGGGTTAGGACGGATCACTCCCGTTTCCTCCGCCGACTAATAATTTGTTGGCACATCTCTTCATGGTCTAGTGACCACATTTAGGATTGCTAATATGGTCTCGTGTCCTCTTTACCCATTTGGTCCACGTATCAAACTCGCCTGAATGTCCCGACTCCTGAGGTGTTCTGCTTCACCCTGGACAATCCTTGTATGTATGTAGACATAGAAAAAAATAGCATCAAGCTTCATATTGTCTTTCCGGATGTCACCGCTTTCCTCTTACCGACAAGCGCGTCAATGGCAGATCGAGAAACGACCTTGATTTGGGAGAGTAGCCTGGATGGACATAAGTGTAGGGCGAACCACCTCACACTCAGGTACAAGGGCTCTCCGTGGACGCTACCTTTCATCTTTGTACTTTTGTCCATTGCGTGCATCTGAGAATATAAAGTTTTTATAGTTAATCATAGAAAAAATATTGTTTGTTTGAAGCTTGTAGATAATCGGAAGTGCCCCTGATCTCAAAGAGAGGACATGTTATTCACATTGAATTCGATGGACAGAAAAGGGTGAAATCTAAGCAGTGGTAAATATGGATGTCTCTAACAATACCTAAAATATGGATGAGTATTGATATAATTTTATAGAGTCATTCAATCCGAATGCTAAATGAAGAAATGTCGTTGTTTCAATTGAAGTTTTAGTTTTTCCAACCGATCTCTTTAACTATTCATGGTTGACATAGACAAAAGTCAGAGGTTTATGGTGAGCAATACTAAGTGAGGAGAATGATCCTTTCGTGCAATTCAAGTTATTTTCAAACAGAAAAAAATCTTAAAAATTCATCAAATGGAAATGACACCCACAGATCAAGTATACTTTAGTAATGATATACCGAATTCAAAGTAAATTCAATCAAGACCTCTAAGTACAACTGTAGAACGACACGACTTACATTAGGGTGAGAAAGGTGCTTTCATTACATATAATGTTTATCCTATGTGTGACTGGTGACTGACACCAGAATACATTTTGGGTTGGGGGTTAGCATCTAAATGATCAATGTGATCATCTCCGTTTGGCATGACGCACGACCAGTATAAAGTCCATCGGTTATCGCCTCTGGGATGAAGTATGTTTTTCTTGCTCCATATGTTGTGCACTAAGGAAACGTCCACCATCATCAAATATATATTTGATGTCTACGGTGATACGTGCGTATGCGTTTAGTGTCGTTGGAAGTAGCCTTGTGATTAGTGCTGCCGTTTGGGTCCGTTTACCATGAGCGGTATTTCTCTTTGCAAGAACTCTTTCCATTCATGGGTCATTTTCTTAACGCAAACAAAAAAAACTGCCATGTTCCCAAAAAGGAGCTAGGATCGCAACCATATTTTTTTCTATTTCACCCAACCAAAAACCGTTGCTCTTTTTTTGTTGAAAAAGAATGTCACGACTTTTTTTTGTTATTTAGCTACGGACACATATATTCTTCATTGATGGATTTGTCTATATTTGTCTATATTCTTTTTGGAAGTGCAAAATAACTATTATGCACCCTTGGTTGTCAAATAGGGTCACTCTCTAGTCTCTATATATTGATTACAACAAAACCCTGTATTCCACATAAGCCTGGTCTAATAAAGACATGGGTTGGGGCGAACTAAAAGAAACACTGTTTGTACTAAGCTTTTATACTCTTTTTATAAATTATTTTGTATCCGCGAATTAGCGAATAAATTTATGTTATACTTTTGGCATAGTGAACCATATTTTGTATCCCGCAATGTGGGCTAACTGTTATTTCACACTTCATTGTGCAATTATAAGGTATACATTCAAACAAATTGTGTTGTACTAATATTTTGAACCATATTTTACAAAAAATCCTTTTTATTTATTTGTTAAAAACTGCATAAACTATATAGTGTATACATATTTATTTTGATGATCTATAATACCTACGACTTAAGAAGTTTGTTAATAGTTGTTTCTAGTATGTGAGAAAGATAACCATACTGACTGAAACTTCTAGAGTATGAAATGGATATTTGGCATAATTCATTACTCGTTTTTTTCATAGTCAAACACACCTTAGAAGTAATAGTGAGTTAAATAATATGTTTACAACATGTCATACCCTATAGTTACCGGTGAAACAGTATGGCTGACTGTACTCACCAATGATGTACACGGTACGTGGTGTGTGGACCTTCACCTACACGGTACGTGGTTTGGATCTTGTAACACCATGCAAAATGTTGTACTAGCATTTTAGGAACTCCCTTGTAAGAAAACAGCCCTCCTTTGCGTGCTGTCCATCACTCAGGTAAAAACATCACAAGTATATGCTGCACATGTAAGTAAAGTAGTGCTCACTGAAAACACATGCAACATGTCGCAGCGATTATGGGTGTGTATGCCGCTAACCTTGTGATGAGGTTGCAACTCATTTTGGGTACACGAGTTTGGAAGTGAGAAGAAACTCTTTTGGATATATAAAACGTGATGAACGCCTACCAGTACCGATAGATGTTGAGCTGAATTTTATTCCAAGAAGTGAGAATATACGTACACGGTACGCTCGGGTGGTCCGCTAATCACCCGACAAACCGACAGGGCAGCACGCTTCGTCAAAATCGAGAGTGACACGCAAGAGGAGGCATCGTGTCACTACGGGAAAATTCATTTTTCGGTGAGTATATATGAGTCTTTGCCGAGACATGTCCAACCAAGTGCCGGTGGTAACACGAGCTATAATGACATGACCAAAGCGGTGACGACAAATACATGACTCGTACCTATGTGCCGGTGGACGTAAAATCTATCTCTTCTACCCGCAAAAAAAAATCTACCTCTTCTACAATTAGGAGGTTCACTCTGATTATAAGTAGCAGGAGATTAATTTTTTTAAATATTGTGGGGTCCATAGCTTAGTGTATGAGCATCTGACTGCAGATCAAGAGGTCACCGGTTTGGGCCCTGCTGATTATATCCTTTTACTTTCTCCTATTATCACACACACTTTGTCTTGCCGGTCCTTAGTCATCGACGAATTAGCTGAATTGACATTTATGTCTTAATTACCGGTCCTTAGTCATGAAAGGAATTATAGCTGAATTGACATTTATATGTCTTAATTACCGGTCATTAGTCATCGAAGGAATTAGCTGAATTGACATTATACGTGACCGGGCATGCATGCATGCAGGGATTGTCCTCCGTCCATATCATGCGCGTAGCTTGTAGCCAGCTAGTTTAAGATCCACGACGAAGCTACTCAGAAGCGGCAGATTAATTAAGGTGACTGAAGAAAAGTTGAA
Source organism: Avena eriantha (assembly GCA_910589775.1). NCBI lineage: Eukaryota > Viridiplantae > Streptophyta > Magnoliopsida > Poales > Poaceae > Avena > Avena eriantha. The sequence continues at coordinate 432,200,753 of OU342745.1, forward strand.
ATGATGACCGAAGAAATTATCTCCAAAAAGTTTACATGCACGCACGACGATGACGACGAGCATCCTAGGCACGGTCGGTCGGTGACACGGTCAAATTAAGCGACCAGACGACGTACGTAGCTCTAAAAAACACGCGCTTAACTAAACTAATCACATGCATGCAAAAAGGCTAGCACTACTACGTAGCATGCGCTAGTGCTTAGTTCATACAAGTTCATCAATAATTAACCCAATCCCAAAATTCAGTTACTCCAAATGAAACAAGTGTGTAGCTAGGGTGGAACTCCACACCGCCAACGCTGGTCTGAATGAAGACTCGGCATTACCACTACTACTCCCTCCGTTTCAAAATATAAGATGTTTTAGCTTTGTGAATGAAGTGTATCTAAACCTCTTTTAGTGTCTAGGTTCATCTAGGTTTGGAGTGAATCTAGACACTAAAGGAGTCTAGATACACTCTTTTCACAAAGCTAAAACATCTTATATTTTAAAACAGAGGGAGTATATATTGTGAAACAGAGAAAGTGCAACAAATAGGGGCCAACTGAATTGAAAGACAAAGCAGGCCGCGTCTAGACCATCGCCGGTCACCCTTTACCCTGACTTCTCTCGCTCGCATGCACCATCCACTCTTGAACGCCTACAAGAAGTCGGTAGGTACTCAATCCGCTCCGTAAACGAAGCGGTATAATTTTGTTGAAAGTTAAATCATGTAAAGCTTGATTACACTTTTAGAAAATACAATAAACATGTACATTGTCCAATCAATGATACTGATTTGCTAGAGATCCGTCGATCAAGATCTTGCTTAGTACTCGGTCAGGTCAGATAGATCCACATCGTGATTCGTGCACCCAGGTAGGTTGGAACTGAGTTTTTTTTCAGTTGCAAGTAATCACAAAAAAAATTCCCTGTATTATAGAAAAATGTTTAGATAGTCAAAATAATTGTTCATGCAGTACGAAAATATTTTTCACATAGTTCAAAATTATTCATGTAATTGAAAAAATTGTTCTCGTAGCCAAAAAAAAAAAGTTGTTCAGGAAGTGTAAGTGTAACGTCTGCTGAGGCCACGTGAGCTAGAATTAAGGTCGATGGGCTAGACAGACCCTTATAGGTAGATCATCAATTCTATCAAGTCGATTGTTTGTCATGAGAAAAAAAATTATGCGTTCATCTTTTAAAACAATGGCAGTACTTTTAGTATGCCTTCCGTCTCTAATTAATCAGGCTTATAATTAATCAGGTGACTAATCCGTCGTGTGCTAGGTAGCTGGAACCACTAGTGTTTGGTCGATGTGTTTGTGGAGGCAGCAAGCGGCGTGAGGAGGAGCTGGATGCCGTCAGAGGGCCGGAGCGAGAGCATGATCCTCGGCGCGTGCCGGTACTCCGGCGCCACGGCCAGCTCGAACCGCCGCAGCACCATGGCCACCACCACTCTGTACTCCATCCCCGTCAGGTTCCTGCCCACGCAGATCCGGCCTCCGAACCCAAACGGCAGGTAGCCCAGCCGGTGCCGGCACCCGCCCTGCGCCGACGCCGCGAACCGCTCCGGCCGGAACTCGTTCGCGTCGGCGCCCCACAGCGCCTCGTCGTGGTGCATCGCCACCACGTCGATCCACATGTTGGTTCCCTTGGGGATGATCACCGGGGCAGCGCCGTCGTCGACGTCGTCGTTCAGGGTGACGTCGTGCAGGGCCTGGCGCTGCACGTTGGGGGACGGCGGGTAGAGGCGGAGCACCTCGTTGAGGACCCACCCCATCTTGGTGAGCTTGGAGAGCGCCGTGGCGTCGAGGGGGCCGTCGCCGGCGACCTCGCGTAGCTCCTCACGGAGCGCGCGCTGCCAGTCCGGGTGCGCGGCGAGCATGAGCAGCGTCCACGACACGGCGAGCGCCGTCGTCTCGTGCCCGCCGAAGAAGAAGGTCTTGCACTCGTCCACCAGCTCCCTCGACGTCATCACCCGCCTCTTCTTCCCTCCCTCGCCCCCGGCCGCCAGCAGCAGCGAGAGCAGGTCCTTCTTCCTCCTCTGACCGGCGTCCTGGCGGCGTCGCGCGTCGATGATGTCGAGCAGCAGCGCGTCGATCTCCCGGCCGAGCCTCCACGCCTCGTAGGTCTTCCGGACGTGGAGCAGCCTGGCGAGCGGCACGCCGACGAGGCGGTTGGAGCGGAACAGCATCGCCTGCATCTGCTGCAGCTTCTCGAACACCCGCGCGCCGCCGCCCTCCTCGACGCCGAAGCTGGCCCTGGCGATGATCTCCGCTGCGTTCCTCACCACGCCCCGCTCCACGTCCACCGCCACCGCCTCGCTCCGCCCCGCCGCCGCCACCGCCTCGCCCCACTCCCGAAGCATCCTCGCCGTCGCCTCCTCCATCAGGCCGATCATGTCCTGCAACAACCACACGTACGTACGTACATGTCAGTCAGCCAGTGCATATGCATGGATAAGCAGAGTCGTGCACGGGTTTTAAAGCAAGCAAGCATAGTCAGTCCGTGAGTGGACTTGTCTACGTGTCCGTACGTTGAGGTTGGTGGCGGAGAAGGCGGGCGCGATGACGTGGCGGTGGCGGGCCCACTCGTCGCCCTCGGCCATGACGAGTCCTCGGCCGAACATGGGCTTGCGGTCGCGGCGGAACACGTCGGGCTTGCCCCAGAGCCGGCCCATGGCGCCGGCGGTGGCGCGCCTGAGGAACTCCGGGTCGGCCACGTACACGAACGGCTCCGTGCCCAGCCAGTACACGAACACCTTGCCGAACGCGGCCCGCCACGCCGCGAAGTACGGGAACACGCCGCCGTGGATGTCGCTGCTGATCTCTTCGTCCCCAGGGGCCGACGCAGAAAAGGACGGAGTGTTCGCGGCCAGCGTGGCGGCGATCTCGGGGAGGTTGCCGAGCGGGAACGACGGGGCCGGGCCGTCGAAGCCAGATTTCTGTAGCCGCCGCCGCGCCAGGGCCGGCGAGAGCCACGCCGCGTAGAGGAAGTAGAAGGCCGTGAGCGCGAGCGCGGCCACCGTGCCTAGAGCTGCCGCCGCGAGCTCCATTGCCGCTAAGTGCTAGCTGCCACGTACGTACAACAACAAAAGCTAGCTAGCTAGTGCTCGCTGGAGAGAAAAGGTGGCTATGGAGATGCAATTAATGAAGCGAAAAATGTTGCTCCATGAGCTCGATCGGCTCGAGGTTTATATAGAGGCCGGGCCGGAGAAGCCATGGGAGGAAGAGGAGGAGGAGGAGTTGGTGTGACGCGTGGGGGGGTTTGACCGGGTCACCCGGCCTCCCGGCGAAGAGTCACCGACTTACGCACGCGGCTAGCTCGCGCGCTCGTTCCCCGAGTGGAAGCATCAGGTGCTAGCTTCTAGTTCGTCGATCGTCGCCGTCGCCGGTCGTCTTCCTTTTTCACTCGCACGCCTTTTCCCGGTCAAAACGCCGAAATGATCACCGGCTGGGCCGGACAGGCACACGGAGCTGCGGCCGACGATTTTCAGACCGCGAATATTTATGTCCTCCCGTCGATCGATGGCCAAGCTTTTCTGCTGCCTTAATTGGAACACGGGTGTGCAAAGAATTTTCCAGATTCCGGCCGCGTCAACCTCATTTCCAGATCCTCCCCGCACTACCTTCACCTTCCTATAATTTTGATTATTTGTAATGTATTCTGTTTTGATTCCCTTAGACCAACCACAATATAGGTTGCTACAATTAATTCGAACTAAACTATTCATATTATTATATAGGTATAGATGTTCATGTATTCATATTATATACGTATAGATGTTAATATAATTTACTTTAGGGTCCATCTAGGTCTCAATCATAGATTTCGTCGCATCTACTATAAACATACCGTATTAGGGTTCGAGGGGGTGCGGGTTGCAGAGACTTAAGGGTCGGGTAAGGTCGGAAGAAACTCGGTGGTGGTGGGCAAGGTTTTGGCTACCGGATTAAAAACCAAATACCGGAGGGGTCAGTACTTTTGGTTACCAGCAGGGTTACCAGAAAATACCAGCCATTTTTCCGCCGAAATTTCTGAATAAATTTTGAATTTTGAATTTGTTTGCCGAGTTAATAAAGTTAAGAAACTTGAGTTAATAAAGTTAAGAAACTTACATATGACAAATCGGCCTGGTTACTCTTGTGGTTGAAGCTGTTATATGAAATTCAGTAATGAGGTTCTTCCAAAGTACTATAAAAAATTCTACACAACCTCTTCAAACCAAATAATACCTGATTTGGAGTCCTCCATATTAATTGTTGATTTGAATGTCGTGCTGGCCAGCGTGTATGTATACACACCACTATGTGGTGTCGTGTACATGCATCTGTCCACAAACCAAGTTAAAGAACGCCAGCGTCGCCAGCGTTACGAATTGCTACTTTTGGGTTGTTCGGCCTTCGGTGAACTTAGATTTGCTCACGTTTATGTCCAAAACGGCCACCGTGTCACATCGATGCATGCATGGATTGTACGGAGCACTAACTAACATGTGCGTGTGGTATAGTGGATTATTTATCGGGCATGCTGAAAGAACATTGGATATATACCATGGTGGGTGCTCTCTTTGCCTTTTCTTTTCGAAGTGATGTCAGCTCACTTTTAGTTCCTGTTCTTTGAACTGGTAGGTAGGAATGTAAACCGATAGGATAATTTCTGCACCGAAACCTGTTTCCAAATCTATCCATATCCGATTTTATAGAATCTGACGGATAAGGATATCCGATTCCGACGTGATGCCCCAGATATAGTGTAGGATATGGTATGGAAAATAGCATGCGGATATGGATTATTCGAAAATTAATTAGGATTATCCGAGTGTTTCAAACCGAATAATCCGATTTTAAAGTCAAAAGTCAAGAACAATATCGCAAAGCTACTACTTATTTAGTTACAATGTTCATTTTGTAAACATGTCTAACTCTGTCTTTTAACATAATATCTCTATTATCTTATCTAGTTGATTCATGCAAGGCCGAAAGATTTATTATCTCTCAAAACTTTGCTAGAAATATAATTATCTACCTATGAGAGTATTTATCCGACTACTTTCATGTCCGATTCGAGTCCGCTCCGTTTCCGATTCGAATCTACGGTTCAGTAAATCCGTATTCGAATCCGCAACCGGTCATTATCCGCTCCGCTCCGAATCCGAGAAACGAATATGGAAAAGATGTGGTACGATCAAAATCCGATCCGATCCGATCCGTTTACACCCCTACTGGTAGGTGCCTAGGCTCAACTTTTTTGTTCTTGTTCTTGCCTCAACACCACATTCCTTTAATCACACATATATATATATCAGGAATTGACAAATAATCACAAAAACAATGGAAATCAAATATATTAGGCAAAACCAAGATCATGAAAAAACACAAGATCGAAAACCTACGAAATGGGAAAATTATTTTCAATACAAACGTGATGTGTGATGTAGAAAATAATGAATCCCTAATATTTCGGTTGTATTAATTTGACCCTCGTGGGAGTATATTTGGAGTTACAAGGGGTAGATAGACTTGGGGTACAAGATGATCTTAGAGTCCTAGTCTATCTCATATATGTATATGTATCCGTATTCTAACATCCCCCCTCAGTCGTAGCGGGAGTGAAGCGGACGCTTGCGACTGGATTTGAAGTCCCGCGCTTCCATCGTCTTCACCTCATTATCAACATCACATGCGTGGACATGATCATGACTGGCACCTAGGGACGGTGACTGCGTCCCCTTCTGGTGCCTCTCTTCCCTCCCGCAGTCACAATGGGAGTGGCGTGAACGCAAGTGACGACGCGGACGCTGTTGACTGGAGTTCTTGAGTTGTTGTAGACGTTGTTCTTGATGTCGATGTCAAGGTAGCCGATCGTGATGTAGCCGTGGTCGAGGTGGGTGTGGTCGATGTCGTAGTCGTCGTATGTTATGTGGCCGCCATTGCCGGAGGCGCAAAAAATTGCGCGTTTTTTTGTTGTTGTTGACAAAGCTGCAGTTGTGGACGTTTTACACCTTATGGAGGTACCGTCGGAGCGTCTCTTGGACGTGGTCATAAGTGAGACCACCGGTTTTGCCAGGACCAGAGGAACCCACCAAGCACACACGATTTTGCCAGAACCATATGCGCGGTTGTAGGGGGATCATAATTGTGATGCCGGTTTGTTGATGCAGTCGTCAGGGTTGTGGACGCAGTCGAGGCCCTCATCGTGCCTTGCAGTACGTGTACTGTCAAAGGGCATCGTAGTTGTATGTCCATCGTGTGGACGATGTAGCGGCAGCGGCGGTGTGTGTTGACGAAGATATTGATGGAGACTAACTTTGATGTAGACCTTGTCGATGATGTTGTCGGCGATGTCGTAGTAGGCATGACGTAGATCGTTGCTTGAAGGCGTCCCTTGTGGCGACGATGGTGTCGATGTCGTGCTTGTGTTCTCGTAGCAAGATGTAGTCGTACAGCTTGACATTGTGATTTGGGTCGATGTAGTCCGGCTTGGTGTAGTCTTGGTGTCGGTGTAGTCGCGTCGATGCAGTGCGGACCTGGTGATGTTTGGTTTGGTGGAGATCGGGTGCGAGCGCATGTCCGCATGTCGTGGAGTAGATGAAGATCAGCAACCCCTCCCTGTGTCCTTTGATGCGAGCCACAGCAGATCGGCGATGGCCCACCGGTCGTGATGCTGTCGGGTGCGGGAGATCGGCCTCCTGGTCGATGTAGTAGCCACATGTGGTTGGTGCGCGTGGTAGAAGCTGACTTGATGGCGTTGGACGTACTCGTTCCTCAATGGATCATGCATGCAAGAGTTTGCTCTGAACGGCAAGGACGCCACACTTGCATGGCCGCGTACGCGTGTGGGGCCTGTCGCGAAGTTGATGGAGACCACACGAGCATGCATTGTGGAGCCTGCCGCGTGCCTGCGCTTCACATGGCGCTGGAGTCCCGAGACGGTGCACCTGTGGCGGTGGCATCGATGTGCACCGATCTTCAACTGATTTTCACCGGAGAATATAGTCGTGGATTTAGGGATTTATTTTTGGCTAATTGGATCTAGCGGAAACTAAATAAATTAAAATCTCGAGAACTTTGGATTTAATCTAGTCTAAAGAATCGATCCGATCTTTGATCGAGACCGGGTGCTGCGCCCCCGAGGAGAAGAGATTGATCTTCCCGGGGGCGGTGCGTGATGCGGAAGTGGTGGAAGGTCTTGGATCGGCGCCGTGAGGCTAACCGCTTTGATACCATGTAGAAGTTTATGAATCACTAATATTTTGTTATGCATTGATTTGACCCTCGTGGGGGTATATAGAGTTACAAGGGGTAGGTAGACTTGGAGTATAAGATGATCTTAAAGTCCTAGTCTATCTCATATATGTATATGTATCTGTATTCTAACATGTGAATCTATGTTCATACATCTAATCTTACATGTGATGATAATACAATATATTATACAACCCAGGATTTGAAAGGGCCTGATTATCAAAGAAAACCTGGAAAACGGGATGATGTCTTCAATAAAAATAAGATATGAATCTAGCTACAACCGTACATTTAGGGTGTGTTTGGTAGAATGGAGCAACCTAGATATTCTCACAACACCCCACGTTTCTTTGTTTGTTAGATTGGGTCGGCTTTTTCCGGCACTGCTCGTCTCGTGCAAAAATAGCCCCTCAGCCCTGCCGACTTGTGAAGATGAAATCGAGCTTCGCAACTAGGCAGGGCCGAGGCCATCCTGTGACAGCGCTCCAGCCCGATAGGGGTCAAAGCTCCGCACTTCAATTCCCCCATAGGCAACGAGTCTCGCTCCGTCCTCAGCTCTATCGACCAAGTTGGCAGTGCTCTCCACCGGCAACCAAGCAGGGCGAGCGACGCAGAGCGTGTCAGCGGCGCATGGCAGGCCTGTTCCCCGACGCGGTGGTCGTCCTGGCGGAGCTCGACGTGGATCTCGACCTGGCGGCGGTTCATGGAGGCGGCGCTGGGCGTGTAGCATCACCTCTCCTCGTCGGCATCTCCTAGTGGCAACACGTGTCAGCGGCACGTGGTGGGCCTATTCCTCAACGCGGAGGTTGTCCTGGCAGCAGCCTGTGGTGCGTGGCGGCGGCCTATGGCGAGTGGCGGCGCATGCTCTATCAGGCGTCCTGGCGGCGGCTCCTAGCCGCAGGGAGTGGCGTGTGGACACGGAGGAGCACCGGAGGTCGTCCTGGCAACGGCCTGTGGTGGCGGCACCCGACAGAGGCTCCTCTCACCGGCGTCGGCGCCGGAGCCCAAGCTCCTAGGGACTTGATTGCGTTTGTGTTTTGTAATCGGGGATCCAGTTGCTATTTGATAAAGATCCAGCATGGCTCAACTCATACAATCGTAACAAACAAGATCTCAACTGAGCACAGCGAAGCTCGTACAGCCTACCAAACACAACAAAGAAAATGCACATGTATGTGATCGGCATAGCCGGACTCAGCCCGTATGAGCTGAGAAAGGCCCTACAGGCTACCAAACATACCCCTAGTCTTGAGCAGGGAGTCACTAAAAAATATCAAGGGACAGAGGGGAATATTTTTGTTATCATCGTCATTATTTGTTGTTATCCCTGTTGTTTAATATTTTCTTCTCTCCGACTTTGTTCCAATTTTTATTACATGCATGTGTACTTGTTGAAATGACTTTCAGACTTCAGAGTCGCAACTACGTCTAGACATCTATTTGAAAGAAAAACTAAAACATCTATTTTGAAAATGAGGGCGTGTGACATAAAATGGAATGATAATTTCACAAATAAGTTGTGAGTTTGTTGGAAATCGGAGGATTGTCGCCTTAGTTGGATGAAAAAAAAACAGGGTGAACGGCGTCAAGTGTTGGCTGGTCGCCGAAACCGACCAGGACCGGAGTACCTGCGTCTGTGTGTGGTCCGCTTTAATTTCGGACAAGGAAACAGAATCGTAGTAGTACTTGTGTGTGGTCGCCGAAACGGAGTAGGCACGTCACAGAATCGCGGCCCACGTGGCGGACTGCTGTGCGTACGTGCCACTGCCACCTTGACCTTGACCGGGCCGTTTTTCGGGTCCGTTAGCGGCCAGCGCCGCTTACACCTTGACGGCGGCCGGCTCCACCTCCTACTCGATCCAACGCCGTCCATGCACGTCGAGAGCGTGGATAGCAGTCCTTGTCAATGGGAAAGAACTGAGACGCAAATTGAACTTATTATGATCAAATTTTCCTCGTTTATTAAGCACGTAACTGGAGTCATGTGATACCACACTTTTCTGCCACGTATTAAAGAACTTGTCAACGTATAACATAGTAAAGGTTTTTAACCTCAGGAAGACGCCTCACGCTTCAGGTGCTCGTCACGCTCGACGAGCAGGTGGCGCTCCGTGTCGCGTCTGCGGCGGCTCTCCTCCTCCGTCACGAGGCGAGCCGGCGGCGCGAGCACCTCAGCCTGCTCGTGCGTCCAGACGTCCTGGAAGTTCATCCCCGAGCCGCCACGCCAAGTCGTCGTTGGCGCGTGCTGCCTCGTGCGCGGTCTCGAACGTGCCGAGGCCAATGCGCTCGTCACCGAACCAAATCTCCGTGTAGAAGGTGCCGTTCGAGCGCGGCGTACGCCGCGGTACCCGGAGTTTTCCCGGAGCGGTGGCATGGCGGCGGCGGCACCGGTGCAGGTGTGTCGGCAGAGAAAGCGGTGGAGAAGAGGAGGAAGTTTATGTGCCCGTGCTGATGGTTGGGTTTGCGCGCGGCGAGCGATTTAACGAGCGCGCGCTGAGCGGTGCGTCAAAAGAAGAGCGCGCAACCGCGCGTGCGGCAAAAGATTTTCGCAGATGGCGCGACTATTGGAGGGCACGGCGCCGGCACTTGCGCCAAAAAAGCTGTTTTTCGCGTGCACGGCGTTTTCCAGCTTCTGTTGGAGTTGCTCTAACTCCCGCCTCTCCCCCTCCCCCTCCCCTCCCCATCCCCCTCCCCGTTGTTGTCAGTGAGGGTCGCCTAGCAACACACGTGCGGGGCCGACGATGGTGGATTCGCCCCTTACCTATGCGCATGGGGAGGCTACGTGGGGTAGCCTTAGCTGGTGGCGTGCATCACGGCGTCATGGGATCTCGGCTTGACAACTATTGCAAGGTGTGGCGACGACAACCTATGGCGTAGGAGAAGACGGTAGGGGCATGACGTGGTGCAACTTTGGGTGATGGCGGGGGAGGAGGCATTGTTGGCGGCGATGCCCAGTTTAGGCCAGGCAGTGCCCGCTCTGGGCTAGGAGGGCCCTGGTCATGGGGGTAGCCACCGGTAATTCCCTACATCTAGGAGGGATTCACCTAGCTTCACCGTCGTTGGGTGCCAGATTTGGGCTGGGCAGGCCTAGCACCGAGGGCTAACCTGGCAGAACCGATGGGTCTGCAAGTTATGAATGGCATGCAACTCTTCAGTCCATGAGGGTCATTGCGGTTGTGTTTTGATGCCTCGCGGGGACAAGATCTTGGATGTCGAGGCCATGTCCCTAGAAAGCAGATGCGTGGGAGAATCTCCGGCGAGCGACGTCGCGGTGGTGATGGTATTTCTCTTCGGCCATTACAATAGCGACAAAGGAGAGGTGAAGGATCTTGGTGTTGGTGGCACTTCAACAATGGTGGCTCCCGGATCGTGTTCTGAAGACCTAGCTTGTTGACAGCACGGAGTCTGAGATACTTTGGGTTGTGGTGCAAAGGTTTTTTTGAGTGAAAGCTTAGCACTCCAACAAAAGTGGCAGTGATGCCTACATGTGTAGTCATCATCTTGGGGGTGTTGTTGTGGTCACCTTCTCATATAGGGCTCTGGGTGAAAACCCATGAACGTCTCAGTCTCGGTGACGAATGCGTGCTAGTTCGTTACCCTATTGGGGGCGTCGTCGTGAAGTCTAGGTACCTCTCGGTCTCGTCCTAGTGTCATCGGAGTGTAAGTTCAGATCCTGCTTCGACGCATCTTCGGTGTTGTCATGGGGCTTTCTCGGCGGCCTCCTCTCTTATACACATGACTATGTTGTCATCAATCTCTGTCCTCGTAGTTCAATGGCAGGATCAGGGCTCCACAACCCGGAGCGAGATGAAAGGCCCTTTCCATTGACAACTTGGTAGGTATGGTGCGACAATTTCCGATGGTTTCACAAGGAGGTGTGGTGATAGCTTTGGTTAGTAGTCTCGAGTGGTTTGTCGGGGTGTGGCTACTCTTGTAACTTTTGATTATCTGTGATCTGTGTAAGCGGATTCTCTCATCATCTTGTATCGGTTTGGCAGTGTGGCTTTATTTATAAAACGGGGCGAAATCCTATTCCGTGAAAGGTTCTTAACATGCGTACTGTAGTAAAAATCTTCCACGTTTGAAAATTTTAGTTGCAGCGGTGGTGCCCTTGAGAAATATGCAACTGTAAAGTGGCGACAATGTTGGCACATTCAGACTTCCTGATCTCTTCGATGACAAAGTATAGGAGCCAATGATGACTTCTTCTCTTCCCGCCGCGGGAAATGTGATCACAATGACACTCCCAAGACGGTCACGACATCCTCAGTCATCGTCGCCACTAGCGCCGGAGCACTGAGCTTTCACCCGAAAAAACTTCTGCACCACATCTCGATACCCCGGACTGCTCGCTGTCACCAAGCAAGGCCTCCAGGACGCGATCTGGAAGTCACCACTGTGGAAACAATGCCAATCCTTGTCACCCGCATGGCCAAGAAAAAAAGGCAACACTAGAGCCGTACCCTCAATTAACCTTCCAGAGTCACTGCTCCGACATCATCTCATAGACAGGAGTCATGGTGACAACACGACAACTAGCCGATGACATGATTGTTGGAGACCGGTGCCAGATCTAGACCCGCAAGCCCCAAATCTAGCAGGCAAAATCTAGTGCCCTAGTTGCCATAGCGGAACGGGGGTGCGCACAGCCAGGACAGACCGGTGAAGGCATGCTCCGGCAGAGCAGCCCGCCCGACACAATCAGGCCTAGAAGTCCTCGCGTTGCATCTCTCATTTTGAGTTGGGTTGGCACACCTAAAAATCTATAGGTCCACCACGACAACTAGCAGAGTCACTGCTCCGACATCATCTCATAGACAGGAGTCATGGTGACAACACGACAACTAGCCGATGACATGATTGTTGGAGACCGGTGCCAGATCTAGACCCGCAAGCCCCAAATCTAGCAGGCAAAATCTAGTGCCCTAGTTGCCGTAGCGGAACCGGGGTGCGCACAGCCAGGACAGACCGGTGAAGGCATGCTCCGGCAGGGCAGTCCGCGCGACACAACCAAGCCTAGAAGTTCTCGTGTTGTATCTCTCATTTTGAGACGGGTTGGCACACCTAAAAATCTCTAGGTCCCATAAGGGTGATGGGCCAACCCTAGCCCCGCCGCCTCTACTCGAGATATATTTTTCGCATGTGTTCTGCATAATTGTATCTTGGGTAATAATTAATCAATAATGAAGTGTTGCCTACAATATAAAAAAAAAATCTAGCTAGCATGCATGTTTTTGCAACATGTATATATTTGAGCCATAACTTTTGACCGCCGTGTGATCGAGCGAGCGCATAATTCGCATGCAATGTAGAGATAACGCGCACCGTCCATTTTCCAAAGACCAGCTGCTGAGTACTCGAGTGGAGTATATACGGTCTGTTGCACCGGCAGTAGCCCGCCATGTCTCGAGTTCACATGGACCATAGTCAGATAACCCATGTACCATAGCTAGGAAGCGCTCGAGTGGGATCGAGAAACCGAGTGTCAAGGTCAAGGACCGTCCCAACGTCATCATTCCAACAACGACTGTATGACGCGTGATTGAGACTGATGTGAAATCTAATCATGTACTTCTGTATAATCCAAGCCGCAATGGAAGTTGGTACCTTTGTATACACACTAGTATATGGTATTGACTGAATGTCTATCTCACCGCGCGGCTAGTTCAGTCCAAAGTTTGCTAAATTATGTCGATGAGCTAGCAATACTTGTTTTATACTTTTTTTTAGATGTACTTGTTTTATACTTTTCACCGAAATAAGTGTTCAATATTAGTACACAGTACTTAATTTGCTGCAAACACAGCGTCGAGTGTCCCGCCCGGTCCACAGGGCTGTTGGCCTACCAAGCAAGCACTTGCCCGCTGCTCCTGCCGTCCGCCAGTGGGCTCCGCGCCCATATTGAGTCTTTTTCCTTTTTGCTAATCAATCTTTCTCTGGAGATTCTTGATCTCGTAATTATGGCTCATTTGGAAGGTAGGTTCGATACAATACAAAACACCCATGTTGTTTGCTGTAGGGTTCATGTTTTTGTTCACCGTAGGAGGGCTCACTGGAATAGTTCTCGCAAACTCTGGGCTAGACATTGCTCTTTCTTATTTTGCTTTTCTTACCACTGTTGTAGTGAACAGCATCTCTAAGCACCGGGACAAAAACCGCAACTGGGGATCTGGTGGACTACTTTCATGAGTCACAAGGCATTGGTAGACTGACTCACTCAGATGTTTCCTGGTCCCATTCTTGCCAACGGTCGAATTCAGTTCTTTTCGCCGGGTGGAAGACCAAGAAAGTAATGAGCAAATGCAAGAGGTGGGTGGATCAGTTGATCCTTTTCTCGATATAAGTATAGTTAAGACTCTAGTTGACTTAAAAAATAGTTATTTCCTTGTTAACATTGACAGCTATCCAATTAAAATCTCCTCTCTCTCTCTTTTTGTATTAGTGTGAATCTCGTGTTAAGAACTTAAGATCGGATGGTTCTTTAGGTAACTTAGACAGAATTTCCGATTCGTTGGGGAAATAAGCAAGACCCAAAAGTTTAACTATATATAACAAGTAACTAAAATACCGTCGGTAAGAACTTTCAGTCTGTTACTCCCTCTGGTGAGAACTTATATTTTAAAACCTTGTACAAACTTGAGAAACTCGCACCCAATTGCCATGCATTCTGAAAGCTACCAAGGTACACTCACCATGATTACATGCATGTCAACATTGGAGAAGTCGAGGCGAACTCTATAAAGATGATGCAAAGATCGAAATAGTCCCGAGACTTGATACTATATATATATATATATATATATATATATATATATATATATATATGATTCTAACATAATTACATAGTAATATAAGTATAACCTAAAAGCATACCCATAATGAAGCTTTAATGACATATAGAAGTCATAGGCAATGACAAAGCTCTGCAATTTTGTTGAAAATCGTCCATAATGTTATCGAGCAAGACTTTTGAGGATCCCTCGCTCGATGTAGCACATCATAACCCTTAATCATCAAGAAGATAATACGCAATTCGGTCTTGATGCATGATTTTGTCCCTGAAAAACCTTTCAACTGTTGTCGTCGTTGCCAATAAAAACAATGCCGGCTCAATGAGACAATAATCCGTAGGAAACATGATGTGCCTTTCAAGTATCAAGACAACCTCTGAGTCTTAATTTCTCCGTGTATGAATAATGAATAGCTCAGGGTAAGTGACGCATACAGCCCCCCTCCCCCCACGTTGTAAAATGTAAGTGGGGCTTCACTTAATATAGTGTTCAAGACACAAGTTTGGGCACGATTCCTCTTATATACTACATCTAAGAATTAGCAAGAAGACATTTGAAATAAAAACATTTCGCAAGACAGCTAGTACTACAAGAAACACTATTTATGCATATATAATCCATCCATTTTGATACTCCCTCCGATCCAAATTAATGATTTAGATTTGTCTAGATATTTTAGTGCTAGATATATCCATATCTAAACGAACATGAGTCCATTGGTTTGAATTGGAGAGAGTACACATATTGGTGGTCAAATTCGTGAATAAAAGACCATAAAAAGCAAAACGTGTCTTTACATTATTCCTTATGATAGAAGAAGAAGCATTTGGAGACAGGGCCGGCCCATAGGGCGGGGCAGAGGGGCGCTCGCCCCGGGGCCCCGTGATGTAGGGGCCCTGATCCAGTCTTTCTTGTGTACCTACATTAGTCTACTATTTTTGAGACTCAATAGTGTATACTAATTTTATAAAATATAGATGGTTCAATTTGCAGCCTACCATGCATCTACTCAGACTCCTATTTCCTAAAAAAATACTCCAGTATTTTGGAATATATATATTTTCTTGATGCCATGATTTCTACGGCCTCTCCAAATATGTAGAACAACACCAGGCCCTATGTGCCTTTATAATATATGACTATTCATTTGTGAAGACTAACAATGCAATCACAAAACTATACCATTCTGCAAGCTGCTCCCTCCAGTTGCCGACGGTTCTAGTGTCCCCGTCATACATGTTTGAGAGAGTCTTTACCTCATTTTATTAATTCAATGTATAATATGTCATCTCTTCTACTCATTTTTTTTGAACAGACATATGTACGCAACGAGCAATTGGTAGAAATAAATATCACGGTATATAGTTTGCTCGATCAATAGAAATAAGTAGTTCGAATATCTTCACGAAGATTTCAAATACCTTAGATCTATTAAATGCACTGATTATTTATTTTTCTATTACATTATATAAATACTTTTTTTATGGAATAATAATATTTTTTAATTCTTTCATGTGTGAACAAGTGACATAGCTCGACTGGCATTTTGGAGAGGCCCAAAAAGGGCAATTATGCTTTAGCTTTGATTAATATTTAAAAAATGAGCATAAATATTAAAATATCTTTAACGTGTTTTTGGAGTAGGGGGCCATTGCCCCCTTGACCCTAGGAAAACTCTTGCACTTTAAACAAGGGCCCTTGGTGTCTGTGTTGCCCTAGGGCCCCCAAAATCTGTGGATCAACCCTGTTTGGAGGGAGTACACACATTGGTTCGTAGAGGCTCTGAGTGAACCTATACACTAAAAAGTGTCTTGATACATTTATTTCATAAAGCTAAAATATCTTATATTTCTGAACGGAAGGTGTAGATAAATAGTGGTGCGCAAGAATAGAAAGAAGTCTAGATCACCCCACAAGTATCGTGTCCCGGCCGATAGCCCCCTTTTGTTTTAAGTGGGACAAATCACCCCCTAACTATCCAAAACCAGGCAAATTACACCCCCAAGGTGGTTTACGAGGCTGATGGCTGTTTTAACTCTGGTTTTGGTCGAAGTGGACAGTCCCGGTTAGCCATGCAAGCACCTGGTCCGGTCGAGCCAACTCCCTCATGCACACCTGGTCTGGTCTAGCCAGTTGATCACGCGTTGCCTCTCTCGTAGTCTCGACCGAACTGCTGTGCTCCTCCTCTCTCCGCTGCACTGCTCTTCTCGCTCGTCGACGATCTGGGCAGATGATCAGCGGGTCAAGTTTACGATTCGAGGCGGTGCCACGATCAGTACAGGTTCATACTAGTTTTTCGCCAATTGAATTTCTCCTTTATCTCTTTCTATCGAGGACGTCGGTCGTCAGTAATGGGTCAATTTGGGGATGGAATCAGAGCTAAGGGCTTGGCCTGGTAGTTTCTAGGGTCGGTAATGTATGCTCTTTTTTTCGAGCACGAGCACGGTCACATGGCGGTCGGAGCACGAGTTGCGCCGGGGCTTCTCCGGTGACAAGTATGCGAGGTTTGGGGCTATTAGTGGCCGGCGCACGGGGCCGGCCGCGTCGACCAGCAGTGGGAGGCTGTGGCGATGGGCAGGCAAGGCCGTGCGGGGCCGGTGGCGTCCGTCGATCACCGCGTAGGCCGGCGCTGGGGCGGGCGAGCGGCCAGGGGTGCGGAGGAGTAAGTGGCGGTGAGGGGCAGGCGGGTGGACGACGGGGACGGGATTGGTGATGGGGATGGGGACGGGAGTCAACAAAGTCTGGGGTGGTGGTGTCATTTCATCCAGGTGCTTAATTATGTGGCCTAATCCGGTGTCTAACGTGTCCAAAACTGGTGCCAAAACAGCCATAATCCTCTAGGGGCCGGGTATTCTGCCTGGTTTTGGATAGTTAGGAGGTGATTTGTTCCACTACTTAAAACATAAGAGGGGCTATCGGCCGGGACGCGATAGTTGTAGGGGTGATCTGCTGACTTCTTTCCGCAAGAATGCATAGTCGATCACCCTGATCAACGTATCCGGCTATCCGTGTGGCAAACGGGCCGTCCTCGTTCTGCATGCTGCAGAGCTGCTGCAAAATGAACAGTGCAGCCGAAATGCGCGAAACGACTCGCCCCGGCCGTCCGGCCGCTCGACACGCGACGACAGTTAGACGTCCTTATTAGGAGTACAATACTACTCCATCTCGTCAACATCGTTTCCAAATTTGTCAATCCTAGTAGCCTTTCTTGGAAGGAAAAACGGCGAGCGGTCAGAGGTCAGGTGGATATACTACAGTATAGGGTCACAGCAGGGATGCAGCGCCTTTTCTTTAATTTGCGGGTGGCGATTGGATGTGTGGCCGGTAAATAACCCATGATTGACGGATGCCTAGCTTAGCTAGCTAGCTCCCATGATTAGTCCTAGCTTGCTTAGCTAGGACTAATAATCCCAAACAGAGATAGTAATTATTGGAGACAACTAAACTTGGTTCTGAAATCGAGTAGTACGTAGTACAAGTTTGTTTGTTTTTTACGGATCCAGTACGATCGATCGAGTCAACTCTTCACACAAAAATTCTCAAAAAAGTTTATACGTACAAATTAAATGAATCATCAGATCTAGCTAGTGTCTGTCTAAAGTAGTATCTGTTAATAGACTGTGAAGTAGTAGGTCAAGAGTTAAACAGATACCGATCTATTAACCGTTCAACTGATACCAATTAATACCGATAAATACTACTCCGGGTATGTGGCACAGGCGAATAATGTAATACAGTATATAGAGATTGGTGAAATTTTCGCAAAGAAAGGAATGTGGCACCGGCGAATGTACTTAACGTAGTGTCGTCGATGGGCGCGCCTGGCCACAGATCAACTTAAGAACTCCAGTGCTGCCAGCGTTACGAGTTGCCACTTTCGGGTTGTTGTCAGGCCTTTCGGTGTACTTAGATTTGATCACGTTTACGCCAGAAACGGCACCGCGTCACATCCGCCGACCTACGCATGCATACACTGTAGTAGTACGTACTACTGTACTAGTAACATGCATGTGGTTGCAATATACTAGCTAATTATTTTATTTCATTGCAAAAAAGAAATATAGTTAATTATTAACCGGCCATACTAATTAAAAGAACCAGTTATCGTACCATAGTGCTCTCTTGCTTTTAGCTCGAAAGTGCCCTCAACTGACTTTTAGCTGCTGTTATTCTTTCAAGACAAGAAATCGTCGCGCGCGAAGGGGCCTCATCTCGAACCATATTCCTTCCTTTGAGAAGTACTGCATTTTTTGTTACAACTATGTATACTTGTTGAAATACAGTAGTGGACACATATGCCAAAAGTCACGGCTGTTAAAAATATTGTTTTTTTCTTTCAATAATCAGAGGATCCGATTATAGAGGCTTGGGGTGAAACCAAAGAAAGTATAATATGATAATGGATGAAGTACCTGAAATGGGATGATGCACGAATTTGCAAATAAATTGTCCGGGTTTGCAGGAATCAGAGGAACTTTGGCGGGTTCAAAGAAGAAAGAAAGGAAGGAGACATGGATTCCTCCATGGATCTGAGTTTCATGTATATAGTGTGTCCTAGAAGCTTGGTTAGTTTCGAAATTGAGGCAAGTTTATAACCCTAGAAAAATGAAGGTAAGCTAGACGTACGGGTAGCTAGCTAGCTAGTTAGGCAGCCAACTCGAATCAGGCTTTCGCCCAGCTATATTAATATAGCAATCATTTGAGACCGCTGCTAGGCCAGACAGAACAACGCCTAAAAAAAAAAAAAACAAGAAGAGAAAATAAAGTCGACAATAGTGGCTCGACAAACGAGGATGACCCGCCACCGTTGCGCCGTCCGGATAATTCCACTACACTCCTAGCGCTCTGAAGCGTCACGTACCAAGCAGCACCCCCAAGAGGGAAAGCGACGACAACGACACTGCTGCCCGAACTAGTCCTAGGGTTTCCCACGATACGCCACGCGAGGTGGGGAAGAGATACACCCGACGCCTTTCAAGAAGGGCGATGACACCCACAGACATCACCGCGTCGGTGTCAAGGCGACATGGACCTCTCAAAAAACCACACTCCTGGACGCTTCGTATTGCTCCACCAAGATCGCCGTCCACCAGCACACGCCACCACGGTCTTGCAGTCACCACCGTCGTCTCACCGTGACCCACAATGTGAGGCTAGTACGATCGAAAAGAAGAAACTTCAGCGGGGCCGACGGTACAGTAACACGCGGGAGGGGACTATCTCTACTGCCAGAGAGCGATAGCCGACCGGATGTAGCATCGGGGGCAAACCATGCCCTCACTGGCCCGGCCAAGCCCAAAAAAACTCTTCCCTACCGTTAGCTCCGCTCGATAGCAATAACTACCACTACCGCTAAAAAAAATTATTCCCTCCAATCCGAATTACTTGATTCGGTTTTGTTTAATTTCAAATGTATCTAACAGCAAAATAATTCTAGAATCATTTGAATCTAGCCAAATCTAAATCAAGTCATTTGGAATTGGATGAGGGAGTACCACTACTAGAAGAAGAAGAGGGGGACGGTCAACGTTGGCGCCACGTGGTGGGTGGTCGCCGGTACCGACCAGGACTAGGACCGGCCGGGGCCGTACTTGCGTGTGGTCCGCTTTCGGACAAGGAAACAGAATCCGTACAAGCACCTGCTGACAAAATCGCGGCGCACGTGGCGAACTCCTGTACGTGTATGCTTACGTGCCACCGTGACCTGACCGGGCCGGATCAGTTTTTACCGGCCGGTCGCACCGTTCTCGCGCGCACAGCACGGTCAGCGCGCCGCGCTACGACGGCGGCCGGTACCGGCGCGCGCCGTTCATGCCGAGATCGGTCGTGGGCTCGTGGACAAGAAGGAGGCTAGCTGTCGTAGTCGCTGGGAAATATGGAGCGGTCTGATATGAAGCCACGTATAGCCTGTTTTAGCTACCCTTTCCGATCCGAATTTAATTCTCGTAATTTTGTATATACGAAATTAACGTAAATTTTCATCAGATTCCGGGATAACTAAACTGGATCGTTGGAAGGAGGAACTAATTTCTAGAGTCACTCTAGTTTTTACTCTCTATTTTCGACATTTTTTAATGCATGCTTACTACTCCCTCCGCTCACCTCTAGTTTGTGTTCTTGCTTTTCTAAAAAAAATCGCTTTCGCTTTGTGTATCTAGATTTTCTTTTTCGTGAATCGGCGCTGGCGGCCTGGAGCAGAAGGGAGGGCCTAGGGCAAAGGACTCGAGCGGAACTCAAATTTGAACTGATGGGACAACAACGGGTTGGGAGGTACGGGGCACCGTCCTTGTACACGAGCTTAGGGTATCTCCACCGGGTCGACCCAACCCGTCAAGGCGTGTCCAGACCCGTCCACGCGGACGCGCGCCACGTGCGCGGCATCGCAGCGGCACGACCCATCCGTCCTGATGCGTCCGGCTCGACCCATTCGTGCATCAAATTTGCGTGATCACTGGGTCGGCCTGATTACGCGCGGGTCACGGGCGTGTCCTCCGCGCGCGCTAGTGGCCCACCGGCGAGTGAAAGACGCAACAGCGTTGCCGATTCAGATGCAACTGGCACCGATTCAGACGCAAAGGCCACACCAGCGATTTAGGGCGGCAGACTAAACGGTGGCACCAAGTCAGACGCAATCGCGACAGTCTTCGCCATCAATAACGATGGGACGGGGCGCCGCCTGGGTTCCCGCGCCGGCGTTGATGGCGAAGACGCGAGAACCTGCGCGCGCTCCCACCGGTAGGGGCTACTTAAGGGCATCTCCACGACCGTCGGCGCCGCACATCACCCCTCATCTCGCCATCACCGGAGTCACTCAGCAAACTAGCCGCCCACAGCCACAGCAACCGCCGCCAGCACAGCTCCGCTAGCGAAGAAGCCGGGGTGGTTTAAGAAGTCGAAGAACGACCACGAAGCCGACGGATCCAGCTCGAGCGATCGGCGCCGCCAGAGCGGCACACCATCATTCGTTCGGATTGGGCGGCGGCGGCTGGCAGATCGTCAGTAGCCAGGGCTAGGGCCATTTTTTTTCCTTTTTTTATGTTTTTTATTGTAATATATTTTGTATAAACTTTGACAGTTTATTTTAGGCACGAATCGTGTTGGTTTGAATTAAAAAACAACGTGAACCATGTCCAGATGCGGACTTTTAGATCGCACCGATGGACACGGTCGGCCGAACAGGCCGGACCGCTACTCCAAAATAACCGCGGGCCGACCCAACGGTTTCGTTCCTTATAGTTGTGTTGTTCGGGCCGACCATGTGGGCCCAGCGCGTGGATCGCAATGCACGAACGGAAGGGCCCGATTTCAGCTCGTCATTGGCTTTATCGCCTGTAGTTCTGTTGTTTGGGCCGCAACAATGGTGTGTTTAGTGTATGTATGTACGTACGTACGTGCGCGCGCGCACCGTCCATTGTTGCGGGAGACCCGTTTTGCCGAGATACCTAACGTATTCTCCGTACATACGTTACGTGGCTAGCTACCGCACGAGCATGGATGCATGCATGCAGCCTTGTCAATTAATTAATTATTAATCATTCTGATATTCAAACGGCCGCCGTCCGCCCGTCCTCGCTCTGCATGCAGATCGAGCTGCAAAACGAACAGTGCAGCCGAAATACGTGCGTAGGACATACATACTACCTCGCTCGATCGTGCGACGGATATGTTAGGAATCTAGGAAATTTTTCGATAATATTAATTCAGGAATAAATCATGAACATGACGTGGACACACTAATTCTTTATTATATAACTATGCAATACTAGGCAAATCGTAGAGACATCTATAGAAATCACTAGTACTATGCACATCGAAATTAGCAGAAGAGGGATAAGCATGTAGTATCCTCCAGTAGGCCAATTGGCCGAAGCAGCAGCGGTCGTGGCAGCAGAGGCGGCAGCCTCGTCGGTTGCCCTCTTCTCAGCGGTGGTAGCCATGGCGATGAAGAAGGCGTTGATGTAGTGGAAGCAGTCGAACGATGGCGAGCAGTCGCGTAGGAGACGCTCCCCAAAAACCTAATCGCCCCTCTCCCGTACAGGATCTCGAGAGGGCGTGGTTTCGGAGGCCTGCTCACCCGTCAGCCGTGTACGCAGCGAACGGGGTGGGATCACCGTAGGCAGCAGCAGTGAGAGGAACGACAAGGAGCGGAGGCAGATGGTTCTGTCCAGTATCTCCCGGAGAGGATGACCTCCTCCGTATATAGGCACATGCCAGTACGGTTCAACGGAAATGAAACGCCTATAAAAAAGTACTAGTAACGCCAGCACTTAAGACAAAACGTTAACCCAGCACTTAAGACAAAACTTTTAAGCCTCATTAGCATTTCAGTTACAACCATTTGTATCCCGTTTCTGTGCGACAAAAAGAACACATCGGCTCGACGAGATTCCCGCAACCGCGGCGCGCGCGCGTCGTGACGAGGCGTGGCGTGGCGAGGCGGGCGTGTGTGCGTCGAAGGAGGAGCGCGCGTGTGGAGCTCCTCTTCTTCTTCTCACACCACATGCAAATGGTAGAAGAGCTCATCTTATATGTTGGTGCTCATCTCTCCCCACTAGCAATGTGGGACTAAACTCCCCCCACTTGCCTTGCCAAGCATGAATGGGCCCTTAGGGATTTTCAGAAATTGTTAGATGGGCCTAGAGCCCACCCTATATTTCAACAATCCCCCACCAGATCCCTAAGGCCCATGGTATTGTCCTCTGTTCCCAACACTGTTTTGATATACCGGTATTTTTAGTGGAGACCTGTTAGGGTTGAACATCCACCTAGAACAAATAGCTACACTCCTTTACAACTGAGCAATGGACTATGCCTTGAATTGTCAGTATGGCGTAAAGGAGTTTCACTAAAAGTCTTACTAGTACTAGGCTGCCGAAGGATGACCCCTCGGGTGGAGCATATTAGCCATACTCCTGGCCTATTCATGAGCTTACTAAAGATCACCCCAATCTCATAGACTGTGACCAGCAGTGGGGCTCACATAGGTGTGTTCCTCCAAAGATCGCTCTGTAGGATAGCATCTTGCTTATAGAAGCTTTGGAACACATTAAGACAAAAGTCAACCTGCCATACAGTTTCTGAGAGTATTGTGTATCCAGCGGAGTGGGTTAGTAAACTACTCTCCTCAGTTAACCACTAGCTTGTTTTCCCAGATCCTACTTCATGGGATCTCCGATCACATAGGTTGGGTTACTACCATGGCAACTCATGTGGGTCTCATTCCCATCTCCCTCGATGCATTTTCTATCACAACACATGATAGCCCTTTAGTAAAGGGATCTGCCAGATTCTTAGCCGACTGGATATAATCCAATGCTATCACTTCGGAGTTTCTTAAAGTTCTGACAGCTTTTAATCTCATTCTTATGTGTTTGTTGGACTGCTTGTTGTTCTTTGAACTTTTTACCTTGACAATTACAGTTTGATTGTCACAGTTCATAAGAATAGCCGATACTGGCTTTTCAACCACTGGCAGGTCCATCAAAAGATCTCGAAGCCATCCTGCTTCGACACCAGATGTGTCTAATGCTTTTAATTCTACTTCCATTGTCGATCTCGTTAGGATCGTTTGCTTGCAAGACTTCCAGGAAACATCACCACCTCCAAGGGTAAACACATACCCCGTTGTGGCTTTCATCTCATCAGCATCAGAGATCCAATTCGCATCACAATACCCTTCAAGTACTGACGGTTGCCCGCTATAGTGAAGTCTGTAGTTCATAGTACCTTTTAGATAGCGCATAATTCTTTCAACAGCACGCCAATGATCATCACCCGGATTAGAAACAAACCGGCTTAGTTTGCACACAGCAAACATGATGTCAGGCCTTGTAGCGCTAGCTAGATACATGAGTGAACCAATGATCTGAGAATATCTCAGCTGATCCTTACTTGTGCCTTCAAACTTTCGGATTCACACACTAGGATCATATGGTGTTGGAGAAATTTTGCAGTCTGAATATCCAAAACGACTCAAAACTTTTTCAACATAATGGGATTGTAGAAGCGTAATCCCACCCTCATTATCTCTCAGTAGCTTAATGTTTAAGATAACATCAGCCACACCAAGATCCTTCATCTCAAAATTCTGAGATAGAAATGACTTAACCTCCTCGATGACTTGGAGGTTTGTCCCAAGTATCAGTATGTCGTCGACATACAAGCACGGTATAACTCCTTCGCCCCCACCATAGCGATAGTATACACATTTGTCGGCTTCATTAGCAACAAAGCCGGTAGATGTTAAAGTTATGTTGAACTTCTCATGCCATTGCTTAGGTGCTTGTTTCAGGCCATATAAAGATTTCAGTAACTTACACACTTTTCCTTCCTGACCATCTATCACAAAGCCATCGGGCTGTTGCATATAGATTTCCTCGTCTAGCTCTCTGTTCAAAAAAGTCGTCTTAACATCCATCTGGTGGACAAGAAGACCATGCGAGGCCGCCAACGAGAGTAACACTCGAATGGTGGTCAGTATGGCCACAGGTGAATAAGTATCGAAGAAATCTTCCTCTTCTTTCTGGGAATAACCCTTAGCCACAAGTCTAGCCTTGTACTTTTCAATAGTACCATCCGGCCTAAGTTTCTTTTTAAACACCCACTTACATCCAATGGTTTACAGCCATAGGGACGATCAGTGATTTCCCATGTTCCGTTAGCCATGATGGAATCAATCTCACTACGGACCGCTTCTTTCCAGTAGTCAGCATCTGGAGATGCATAGGCTTCCGAAATGGAAGTGGGAGTATCATCCACGAGGTATACGAGGAAATCATCACCAAAGGACTTTGCAGTCCTTTGTCTCTTGCCCCTACCAAGGGTTTCCTCGTTGTCCTCCTCAGGATTTTCATCAGGTGTTTCTTCATAATATTCCATTGGAATGGCAGGCTCAGGAGTCTCTTTTGATTCCTGTCTAGAAGTGCTTGGCATATCTCTCATAGGAAAAATATCCTCAAATAATGTAGCATCTTTAGACTCTATAATTGTACCGACCTCCATGTCAAGTACCTCAGATTTCACTACTAGAAATATATAGCCGACGCTTTTCTTAGCGTAACCCAAATTAACACAATCCACATTCTTTGGTCCAAGCTTACGCTTTTTGGGGATCGTCACATTGACTTTCGCCAAACAACCCCATGTGCGTAAGTATGAGAGTGGTGTTCTTCTCTTCTCCCATTGCTCATAGGGAGTAATCTCATTATCTTTTGTCGGAACTTTATTCAGGACATGACATGATGTCAATATAGCCTCCCCCAACCATGCCTTGGATAAACCCGATGTATCTAACATGGCGTTAACCAAATCTATTACAGTACGGTTTTTCCGTTCGGCAACCCCATTTGTCTGAGGTGAATAGGGAGGCGTCCTCTCATGAATAATACCATGTTCCGCACAAAAAGAATCAAACTCATTAGAAAAATACTCTCCACCACGATCTGACCGAATTCGTTTAATCTTCTTTTCAAGTTGATTCTCAACTTCTGCTTTATAAATTTTAAAGTAGTGTAGAGCCTCACTTTTAGTGTTTAACAGATATGCACAGCAAAATCTAGTGGAATCATCTATTAGTGTCATGAAGTATCTTTTTCCAGCTTTAGTCAACACACCATTCATCTCACACAGATCAGAATGTATGAGTTCTAATGGTGCCAAGTGTCTCTCCTCCGCAGCTTTATGGGGCTTGCGAGGTTGTTTTGCTTGCACACACGAATGGCACTTAGAACCTTTGGCTAAAGTGAAACTCGGGATTAAATTCAGTTTTTCTAACCGCGTCATAGAACCGAAACCAATGTGACAAAGACGTGAATGCCAAACTTCTGTTTCATTAACATTCGAATGAATATTGTTCACGACTTTATTACAAAAATCCGCAAGGGAAAAGCAGAACAGACCTCCGCATTCATAACCTTTTCCAACAAACAGTCCATATTTCGTAACAACTACTTTATTAGACTCGAAGACCAACTTAAAACCTTCTCTACAGAGAAGGGAGCCACTAACGAGGTTCTTCTTGATGGCGGGGACATGCTGCACATTCTTGAGCTGCACGATCCTTCCCGAAGTAAACTTTAGATCGACTGTGCCAACACCATGAACAGAAGCAGTCGCGCCGTTCCCCATCAGTACGGAGCCTTTCCCTGTGACCTGATAAGAAGAAAACAATGAGATGTCAGCACACACATGAATATTTGCACATGTGTCAATCCACCAATCGGTAGACTGGCTAACTGAAAATACAGTAAATAGATTACCATACCTAGATGCTCCACTTTCATTGTTGCTCACGATCATGTTGGCAGTCTTACAGTCTTGCCCTGGCTTCTTGAACTTGTGTGGGCACTTGTTAGCCCAGTGTTCCTCCGAACCACAAGTGAAACAGCCACTCTTCTTCTTATCCTTCTTGAAGGTCTTGTTACCCTTCTTCTTGAAGTCGGTATTCTGTTGGACACCCATCTTCCCTTTGGACTTGTTGGAGTTGAAGTTCTTATGTACCACATTGGCAACTGAAATCCCTTCTCCTTTTCCATGCGAGTCCTTTGCCCTGGAATTCTGCTCAACACTCAGATGGACGATGACATCCTCTACTGAGAATTCACGCCTCTGATGTTTCAGAGTGGTGGCAAAGTTCCTCCAGGAATTTGGGAGCTTAGCGATTATGCATCCCGCGACAAATTTGCCCGGTAACTCGCACTTTAGGAGCTCAAGCTCCTTTGTGATGCATTGTATTTCATGAGCCTGTTCCAATACAGAACGGTTTTCAACCATTTTGTAATCGTGGAACTGCTCAATAATATACATCTCGCTCCCAGCATCAGTTGCACCGAATTTGGATTCGAGTGCCTCCCACAAGTCCTTGGCGACCCGCACATGTAAATATGCATCAACCAACTTATCTCCAATCACGCTCAGGACGGCTCCAACAAAGACGACGGTGGCCTCCGTAAACGCCTTCTCCTGATCAGGAGCAATCGTTCCAGTGGGAGTGACACCGGCGACCCAGAACACGTTCATCGCCATGAGCCATAAGGTGGTTTTGGTCTGCCAACGCTTAAAGTATGTCCCCGTAAACGGGGCAGGTTTTAGTGCAGCAGCAAAACCTTGAATCAAAAAATGCCTACACATGTTAGGTTTTTGGATTATTAGGAATCTAGGCAATTTTCCGATAATATTAATCCAGGAATAAATCATGAACATGATGTGGACACGCTGATACTTGATTATGTAACTATGCAATACTAGGCAAATCGTAGAGACATCTACAGAAATCACTAGTACTATGCACATCGAAATTAGCAGAAGAGGGATAAGCATGTAGTACCCTCTAGTAAGCCAATTGGCCGAAGCAGCAGCGGTCGTGGCAGCAGAGGCGGCAGCCTCGTCGGTTGCCCTCTTCTCAGCGGCAGCCTGCTCAGCGGTGGTAGCCATGGCGATGAAGAAGGCGTTGATGTCGTGGAAGCAGTCGAACGATGGCGAGCAGTCGCGTAGGAGACGCTCCCCAAAAACCTAATCGCCCCTCTCCCATACAGGATCTCGAGAGGGCGTGGTTTCGGAGGCCTGCTCACCCGTTAGCCGTGTACGCAGCGAACGGGGTGGGATCACCGGAGGCAGCAGCAGTGAGAGGAACGACAAGGGGCGGAGGTAGATGGTTCTGTTCAGTACGGCGAGATTCCCGCAACCATTGACGCGCGCACGTGGCAGGCGTGCGTCGGAGGAGGGGCGCGCGTGTGGAGCTCCTCTTCTTCTTCTCACACCACATGCAAATGGTAGAAGAGCTCGCCTTATATGTTGGTGCTCATCTCTCCCCACTAGCAATGTGGGACTATACTCCCTCCACTTGCCTTGCCAAGCATAAATGGGCCCTTAGAGATTTTCAGAAATTGTTAGATGGGCCTAGAGCCCACCCTACACCCTATATTTCAACAGGATACGCCCGTTAAACGTGCTTAGAGTACTAGACGGACCACACGACGCCATCGTCAACGTATGTTACTGAATTTGTCAATCCTACTAGTACTACACTAGTAGCCTTTTTTTGGGGGGAGGAAAACGGCGAGTAGCTAGTGCAGGCCGATAGAGATGTGTGTACGGGCTATTTTCTTCCACTTCTCTGCGGCCATATGATTGCTTGATTGATCCCTGACTTTGGATAAGACCAAGTAATAAATTGGCGATGGCAATGAGAGGAGTGAGGAAGTCCATGCATGCATGCATGCATGAGTTTGTGGCCTGTAAAAGAATGGTTTTGCAACCAGCTTGCTAGCTGTGTGATAGTTCATCTTGTACTTTCTTCGTGTCTAATTGCTATCCATGTAAATCTTAATATTTTGGTGTGCTGGATTAGTCCGGCTTTTATTAGCTACTACTCCTAGTCCGGCTTTTATTAGCTACTACTCCCTCTGTTCAGAAATATAAGACATTTTTTGCTTTGTGAACTGAATGTATCTAGACACTTTTTGCTTTGTGAACTGAATGTATCTAGACACTTTTTAGTGTATAGGTTCAGTTCAAATCTCAATGAATCTATACACTAAATACGTCTAGATACATTCGATTCATAAAGCTAAAGCGTCTTATATTTCTGAACGGAGGGAGTACCAGTGCACTTCGTAGAAATCGATGCAAGTTGGAGAAGACGGGGACACATCTTGAGTTAGCTCTAGTCCCGGGTCAAACAGTACCGGTTGGTCCGATTGGAGAACTGGGACTAAAGTGTTTGCGGCAAGCTGGGGCTAGGCGAGCCCCTTTTATTCCGGTTGATGTCTCCAACCGAGACTAAATATGGATCTTTAGTCCCGGTTGGAGACACCAACCAGAACTAAAATCCTTGATATATATCTTCAACCTGCTTTGTACCCAGAGCCACATACTCTATTCAAGTTGATTTCTCCTATGTTTCCTCTCTGAGCTCGTGTTCATCCCCATTTTTTTAAATGATTTGTCAAGATTTGGCGGATCCCCATCTATCGCCATATAGTGTCGCCACCGATGACATAGTGGCGTCTCCCATGACATAGTGCCGCCACACACCAAATAGTGTCATCACCCACGATTAAGCTAAACATTTCCTGGGACTAAAGATGGAGTAGAAAGTTTTGAACTCAGTGCATAGTTTTTTATTTTTGTAATAATAACATTTGGTCACTACTACTCTACATTGGTTTTATTAATGTGTTGAATTTGTATTAATTTGCTCACTTCTCTATTCATGATGTTATTGTGTAATGGTTTCTGATATACTTATATAATGCAGATGAGCCGACAATTGATGTACGATGACCAACGCTATGTCGAGTTTATTAATGACCTACATTATTTCCTCGGTGTGGCTGAGGCAAACAAGCAGAATGGTTTTATGTGTTGTCCATGTGGTGTTTTTAAGAATGAGAGGAATTACTATTCCTCAGAAATCGTGGTGTCTAAGAATGAGAAGGATTACTCTTCCTCGACAGCCAATAGGAACAGTGGAGCCGGGCCGCAAGGAAAAACATATTTTCTCTCGAACTAGGCTTTCGCCCCGCTTTATAAATAAAGCAAGGCACACGATACAAGAGTTCAAGCAACCAAAAAATGCTGGGGCAACATCTAAGACACACTCAAAATGAAAAGAAATGAAAGAGATGGTGAGTCAGCGAAAAAAGGGCAATCCGCAACCGATGTGCCCTCCAAAATTGTCCCACCACACTTCTTTCACGTTGAAGCGCCTAGTTCCAAACAACACCGTCGACAGGGCGTTGCTATGCGGGCCAGCGCACTGGACCTAGGGTTTTCCTCGGCACTCGAAGTAGAGTGGACTGCGGATATCCGCGACGCCCTCCAAGAAGGAATGGCGCCACCCGAAGGCGGCACAACGGTGGAGTCGGACAGTCTGACAAGGATTTCTCTCTAACCTCACCCATAAAAGAACCCCGAGCGATTCAACGCACCACCACCAACCTTACCGCCAACCAGTGCGGGCCACCACGATCATGCGGTCACCATGAGCATCATCTCATCGAGGATACTTGAAGCAGCCCGCAAAGCGGAGGTACACGCCATTGTTCGAGCTAGGGATGGAAACACTGCAGCCATGTGGGAGGAGCCCACCTCCACCACCCCGAGGTGGTCGTCGACCAGACAGAGCACTAGGGGCACACTAGGCTCGAGCGGGCCCAGCCAAGCCCATATGGACCTGTAAAGCCCTTGTCGCCTTGCTACGACAAATGAGCCACTACACCACCCTCCCCTACACGATCACTGACATCGCCGCCATCTCCAGGAGGCGTCGCGGCTATAGAAACGCTGACCCACCGGAGCCCAGATCAAGCCCGAGGGGCCAAGATCTGGGCCAGGCAAATCACGTGCCATACGTTGTGTCTACAGCGATGCCGCGTCGCCCCTCCTTTCCATCGATGGCCGCTGCCTAGCATCCCCGAAGGAGATCCGGGCCGTCCCGTTCCGAGAAGCACCGATGCCATAGAGAAGGGCGGCCCCGACCACCTCCCAGGGGCGTGGGTAGAGGAAGACCGCCGGCGCCGGCGCCACCCAGTCTTCGCCCGGCGACCAGAGATGGAGGGAGGAGTGTGGGGTTCGGCTGGATTTGTGGGAGGTGCCCCTCGTTGCCCTGAGGGAGGGGGAGAGGAGCAGAGTAGGTGGAGGTTTGTGATGTCGGTCGTCCAAATGCGGAAAAACACACTTCGTTATTACGACGCAAGGAAATCATGTTCCCAAGTTTCAGAAAAATCCTAAAGAAATCATGGACGTAGATCATGGGTGCCGGGCAATAGGACGTGCGTGTGAACTTTGAAACTTAAATACGACATCATATGTGATCTATAAAAAAATCACAGAAACTTAATTAATGTAAGTTAACATAGAAACTTCGATTTGAACGGATCATAAACCCCCGATGAAAGGGCCGGATGTTCAAAACCGCGGTGGTTGTGACCAGATGATGATTTTCAAACGTGCTTAGAAGATTTTTCTTGGAAAATGGGGCACATCGTCTGAACCTACCTAGGCACTGATGACCCTCAAGTATAGGGGGTGTATTGCAGTATTTTCGATAAGTAAGAGTGTCGAACCCAACAAGGAGCAGAAGATGCTGGCTAGTGGTATGGATCAGGAATTCTCTGCAAATACTTAGCAAACGGATTTTTAGGGGTTTTTGATAAAGCAAGTAAACAAAGTACGAGTAAATAAAAGATAGTAGGAATAAATGCAGCAAGTGGCCCAATCCTTTATGCAGCAAAGGACAAGCCGGTTGTATTTCTTAAGATGACCAAACATTCTCGAGGACACATGGGAAGACTGTCAAGTGCTTTCACTTCATATAGCTGATTAATCTTCTTTAGCTTGCTAAGTGTTGTGTGGGTGAACCTGTGCTAATGTACCGCCCCATCCAAGACTAATACATACTTGTGATTATACCCCTTGCAAATATCCGTAAGTACAAGAAAGTAATTAAGGTAGAAACCTAACCACACCTTTAAACTCTAAGACCCTTACGTCCCTTGCGCAATGGTTTCCTAACGGGGGTTCAGGTTTCTGTCACTCCGGCAACCCCTACGATTAGTAGCCAAATACACAATGCATTCCCCTAGGCCCATATAGGTGAAGTGTCATGTAGTCGACGTTCACATGACACCACTAGAAGAAGTACACCACAACTTAAATAACAATCTATTGAATCTTTCTCAACGCAACTCCACTACTAACAACAAGACTTCTCCCATGTCCTCAAGAACAAAACGAACTACTCACAAGACATCATATGGATCATGATCAGAGATGGAATAATGATGTATAACAATCTGAACATAAACAATAATTCAATAGTTCACTCAGTAGCAACAACTACAAGGAGTAATCAACACCGGGAAAGTTTCCCCTATGAACTATGCAAGATTCAACGCAATTGTTACATCAATATGGAGATGGTGATGAGGGTGCTGATGGTGATGAGGGTGCTGATGGTGATGATGGTGATGATGGTGATGATGATGATGATGATCCCGATGAAGTCCAGCTTGATGGTGGTGTTGATGGCGACGATCTCCCCTCTCCGGGAAGGAATTCCCCTAGCAGAAATCTGTGTGCCGGAGAGATCTTTCTCTCTCGGTGTTTTCCGCCCCGCAGAGGTGATGAAATCTTTCTATGGTCGCTCCCCGAGTCTTAGGGTTTCGGGAGGATGATATATGCCAGAGGGGAGAGGCTGGAGTGGGCCAGGGTGGCCACACCACCTCCAGGCGCGGCCTAGGCCTACCCGCACCATGGGGTGGTGTGGGGCCCCTGTGGCCCACCTCCACTCCATCTTCTGGTATCCTTAGTCTTCTGGAAAAATATGATTTTCTATACATTTTCCCGGATTTTCTGATCTTCGCGAATTTTGCCTCCAAACAACACCTTTTCCATCAGAATCCTGACTGCAGCGGTCCATGCTCCAAAAGTCATCAACCATGCAAAAATAGATGAAATAACATAAGTATCACCTCTCAATACGAAATATATCAATGAATAATAGTGAATTAAGGCATAGAATAGTGATGCAATATGGACATATCAACTCCCCCAAGCTTAGACTTCGCTTGTCCCCAAGCGAAACTGAGCTCAGTAAACATGGCCTCATGTTTATGGAGTGAAGAGTCGATAAAAGAATACGGACAAGAAGCATCACATTCATCAAATACATAGATCATAATAGAAGACAACTCACTATTATTCAACTCAACTTGTAATGAGTAAAGGAAACACAATAAAGATACATAAAGTGAATCAGAATTGGTAATGGAAAACTTAGCTCTTGGTCGAAGAATAGTTGATAATTTGCTGGAGTTCACAAATAGTTGGTTTTCAATGAAAGCTTTCAAAGTAGTAAACATCAAGATAAGAGCAATGTACAAAACAAGGAACATAAGAGACATGATTGAATAAATCATCATATGAATGAATGAAACACATCAACTCAAAATACTTGCTGAGAAAGAAGGGAATAGGTTTACTGACTCAACTACGAAGTAAAAAAAAGGTCCTTCGCAGAGGGAAGCAGGGATTGCAAGTCTCATAAAGAGCTCCCAAAAATTATGATACTTACTAGCTTTCAGCTCTCATTGCCCCTATCATAGGCATCTTTAATGTGGTTAAGGTGAAAGTGAGGTCCAATCTGAGTTATATGCTTGACAGACTATAAATTGAAAATCCCAAGTCCCTTGAGTACGAGGGCCGCTCCTCATGCTACTCAACTTTAGTTACCGGTAAGTTCTTGTCATCGTAAGTATGTGCGTATCATTGAGAACCGCCAACGGGGTACCCCTTACCCGATGATACGAAAGAATCCGCATATCAAAATGACAAGGCAAGCAGACAGTGAGTATCTCAGCAATCTTCTTATTTACCATGGGAAAATGGTGCTTTTTTCTCTCTTTCCTCTTTTCATAGTATCTCTTTTTTTTCCTTTTTTTCTCAATAGCTATCTCTCTCTTTTTTATAAGAAGAATGCTTCATAGATATCATTATGGTTACGATGCAGGTTTCCACCATGTCAGCATGGATTAGACCAGCGGCCCAGACGTTTCTCTAACACACATACATAACTCCATGGACTTACAAGCTCCCCTTCTATTTCACACCGATGACATCCGCAAACAAAAGAGCAAGGTATCAACTGGGTATATATTTACAAGTGTTGAAAGCGTTCCCCGTGACAGCACGGTTCTGTTAATCCCTAGCCTATAATTTGCAAGCATATAACTTTCATGGAGAGTTCACAATGGTTCAGGTTTATTAGTGTAGGAAAGTAAAGTGTGCCATCAAGTTTGTGAGAGCTTTAATCACTAATTTTCGCATAACAAGTTTAGTTTGGGAGGTAGACAAAACAAGAATTTACTTGGAATAGCAATAATGCTACTAGGTAGGTATGGTGGACGCAAATGGCAAAGGTTTTGGTTTAAAGGAGTGGATGCACGAGAAGAATATCCTCTCAGTACAGGTTTTTGGCTAGCAAGGCTGGGTAGCAAGTACAAGAGTTGAAGGAAACAACCAAGCATACAAGTGATAAAAACAAACATGCAATCTTCCTTGGAAGCACAAAAGATCTTAACTAGAGAATACTAGACTTATGAGCAAATCAAGAAAGAAAGATGATGAAATTATTTTTTCTCTAGAGTACTTCTATCTTTTTCTTTTCAACTCTCAAAAAGGTGTTGCTACTGACCAAGCCAAGTTTTCCAAAACCAACTAAATTAACTCAATTATCCCAAAGTGATACCAATACTGACAACAAGATCAATCATATAACCACGAATTGAAAACTAACATAAGTTATGCAAAAGAGTGGATGATAGAATTTCTCATTAATATTTCATAACGGAAACTCACACCAAGGGATACATATCTAACGGGAGAGGGGACACTTCCATAATGCAAACCATACTACATAATAACTCCTTTATTCATGATATGACTCTACTAATAAGGTAAAAAAGATAGAAGATAGTGATATGATACCGCGACACTCCCCCAAGCTTGGAACAAACCAAGGGGATGCCAAACCTGATGAAGAATTACTCCTTAGGTGGTGGTGGTGTCTTCTCATCTTCGTCCGTCTTCCAGGGTAAAGGCTTCCCATCAACAAAGGACATCGTGGTTTCCAACATCCTGAAACTTTGCAGCAGCACTTATGCGTTTAAATCTAGCCTCATACTCACAGTTTTGATTTTGAACGTCATAGAACTATGCTTGCAGTTCGTTGGTTGTTTGGCGGAGTGAGAAGACTTCGTTTTTGAGTTCAGTAGTCTCCTTTTGGTGCTCGGTGATGAGTTCGGAACAAATCTTATGGATGATATCCACTTCGCGCTCCGCCATCTTCCTGTACCTAAAGACTTCTTGCTCCAGTGCTTCCATCCTGTCCTCTAGACTTCCTTCACCTTTAGGGCCTTGAACCTCTTTAATCCGGACCTCCCCACCTTCGAGCAACAACTCCTTGGGATGAATCTTCAATTCTCTCATGTATGGGTTGATGATATCTTCTAAGGAATCTCCTTTGGATGATCCAGAGGAAGACATTGTGGCTCCAAATCTGGGATTCTACCTGGCAGAAAAAGATTGGAACAAAAACACGACAAAAACACAATATACGAACCTCGAAAGATCCGGGTCTTATATATTACGAAGTTTCATATCAAAAGGAAGGTACTGGGTGAAAACGGGTCGGAGGCGGAGTCCTGGGTGGACTCACCACCTGGTGGCGCGGCCAGGGGAGGGCCCGTGCCACAGGGTGGTGTGAGCCACCTTGGCTCCGTTTTCGTCCTTTTTTCGCTTGATAGCTTTCCTTATTGACTGAAAACTATAAGAATATAGTTGTATTGTATTTTCGCGGAACTTTTCTTACCAGAACTGTTACCTATTTGAAAACAGACTCTGCAGGTCTCTGAATTTGGTATCTAGTAGATTCTTCTGGAGTCATCACTTGAATAACATCAATATCTTCATCTTCATACTCTTATTATTGGAGTCATAAAACCTTTCTCTTCCTTATTACACCATTATCTCCACTTTCTGGAAATTTCTTTCACACAATTCTCATTAGCAACATTAGTATAAGTGAAGTGATAAAACCTTTTGAGTCCAACTTCAACTGAAAACCATCAAAACATAAGCTACTGTAGCAACTCCTTCCGAAAACCCAAAAATAATTCAAAAAGGAAATCGAATAAAGAAGCAAATGTAAGAGTGGCAAAATCTGTCAAAACAGACCAGCAGGTAAAGATCAAATTTTTCGAAAATCTTCTGTCGCTCAAATCAAAAAGTGCAAAACTAACGAAAGTTAAATAACAACCTGGGGCAGAAGCACAAACAATTACAGCTCAATCCGACAGACAGAGGTCTCTCATGAATTTTTACGGTGAAGCACAAAAATCTGTTTCGAGACAGCGACTTCCCCAAATCTTACTTCTCTCTCATTAGAGCATGATCTTGACACAAAAACCAAACAAAACGGATAAGGAGCGGTTATTACCGAAGTAATAACTTCCAAGACTCAAAGAAACAAAAACAAACTAAAAGCAAAAACAAATTGGGTTGTCTCCCATAAAGCTCTTTCTTTATAGCCATTAAGATGGGCATGATAATTTTGAAGAAGCTCTCATAGGGATATGAATTGAAGTGAAAGAGAGCATTAAGAAGCAAAAACACACACACATTTAAGTCTAACCCACTTCCTATGCAAGGGGATTTTGTAAACAAACAAGTTATTGAAACCAGAGACAACTTGCATAAGAAGGCAAAAGAAGTGCAGCATAAAAACTTTCAGCATAAAACGAGGAAACTTGATATTATTGAGATGCATAAGAACACTTTTCCCTCTCTCATAGTAACTTTCAGTATCATGATAAACTTAACAATATAACTATCACAAGGACCATCATAGCAATGATTACTTATTCTAACAGAAAACACGGGAATATTAGCTCTCATAACATTACTTTGTGAAACAATATTAGAGGTATCCTTACAAAGGATAGTGTGTCCCTCTTCTTCATATTTAGCAACAAAGTCTTTCACATTTGCTACAATAGGTTCATCAACCATTTGTTTATCAGGTTCAGCAGCTTTATTCATACTTTCATCTACCATACTAGCCATCATAGAATGTTCCTTTACCTTAACTGGAAAAGGCATTTTCTCAATATAAGGTTCAGGTAAAACATGATTAGCAGTATAAACTTCAGTACTTCTTGCAGGAACACTCTTAGCAATATATTTATAAGGTTCATGATACTTATTCCACTTCTTTTTAGGCACTTCAATATAAGAAGCAAAAGCCTTAAAATAAGAAGCAATAGCTTGAGAGTCTAGACCATAAGTATTTTTAATATTTTGAAAGTCATCAATTCCCATAAAAGATTCAATGCATTCATAATCATAATTTATACCTGACTTTCTACCTTTGTCATTCTCCCAAGCTTCAACATTCTCTTGAATACGGTCTAGAAAGTCCCATTTAGCTTCTTATTCCATGCGAGTGAATGATCCAGCATAAGAAGCATCCAATAAATCCTTATCATGTAGAGGGAGCCTTGCATAAAAGTTATTGATAATAATATTGTTGGGGAGCTCATGAATGGGACATTTGAGCATTAGTAACTTCAATCTCCCCCAAGCTTGAGCTTTACTCTCTCCATCAATTGGCCAAAAGTTGTATATTTGATTCCGATCTTTATGAATCTCACTAGGAGGATAAAACTTTGAATAAAAGAGATGCACTATTTCCTCCCATTCCAGAGCTTGACCATTCTTCAGCAACTTATACTATTCCTCAGCCCTTCCTTTCAGTGACAATGAGAATAACTTCTTCTTAACTTGATCTGTAGTAATACATACACACTTGAACAACCCGCATAATTCGTGTATAAAGAGTAAATGATCTCCGGGATGGAAAGTTCCATCCCCAACATAGTAGTTATCCATAACACGATCAATAATTCTTGTAGGTATTTTGAAAACATCATTCTCAGCAGGTGGTGGCTTATCTACTACCTTAGCAGTGGTAGTAGCATTACCAAATAAGAAACTCAGCGAATTATCCATAACGAAAATAAAGCAACTAACAGAAGTAAACAATACTCAGAGTAGAAGTTTCCTTTACCAGTTCCACTCTCCAATAGAGCTTCACTCCCCGGCAACGGCGCCAGAAAATAGTCTTGATGACCCACAAGTATAGGGGGTGTATCGCAGTATTTTCGATAAGTAAGAGTGTAAAACCCAACGAGGAGCAGAAGGGGCTGGCTAGTGGTATGGATCAGGAATTCTCTGCAAATACTTAGCAAATGGATTTTTTGGGGTTTTTTGATAAAGCAAGTAAACAAAGTACGACTAAATAAAAGATAGTAGGAATAAATGCAGCAAGTGGCCCAATCCTTTATGCAGCAAAGGACAAGCCGGTTGTATTTCGTAAGATGACCAAACGTTCTCGAGGACACATGGGAAGACTGTCAAGTGCTTTCGCTTCATATAGCTGATTAATCTTCTTTAGCTTGCTAAGTGTTGTGTGGGTGAACCTGTGCTAATGTACCGCCCCATCCAAGACTAATACATACTTGTGATTATACCCCTTGCAAACATCCGTAAGTACAAGAAAGTAATTAAGGTAGAAACCTAACCACACCTTTAAACTCTAAGACCCTTACGTCCCTTGTGCAATGGTTTCCTAACGGGGGTTCAGGTTTCTGTCACTCCGGCAACCCCTACGATTAGTAGCCAAATACACAATGCATTCCCCTAGGCCCATATAGGTGAAGTGTCATGTAGTCGACGTTCACATGACACCACTAGAAGAAGTACACCGCAACTTAAATAACAATCTATTGAATCTTTCTCAACGCAACTCCACTACTAACAACAAGACTTCTCCCATGTCCTCAAGAACAAAACGAACTACTCACAAGACATCATATGGATCATGATCAGAGATGGAATAATGATGTATAACAATCTGAACATAAACAATATTCAACGGTTCACTCAATAGCATCAACTACGAAGAGTAATCAACACCGGGAAAGTTTCCCCTATGAACTATGCAAGATTCAATGCAATTGTTACATCAATATGGAGATGGTGATGAGGGTGCTGATGGTGATGATGGTGGTGATGATGATGATGATCCCGATGAAGTCCAGCTTGATGGTGGTGTTGATGGCGATGATCCCCCTCTCCGGGAAGGAATTCCCCCGGCAGAAATCTGTCTGCCGGAGAGATCTTTCTCTCTCGGTGTTTTCCGCCCCGCAGAGGCGGCGGAATCTTTCTGTGGTCGCTCCCCGAGTATTAGGGTTTCGGGAGGATGATATACGCTAGAGGGGAGAGGCTAGAGTGGGCCAGGGTGGCCACACCACCTCCAGGCGCGGCCTAGGCCTGCCCGCGCCATGGGGTGGTGTGGGCCCCCTGTGGCCCACCTCCACTCCATCTTCTGGCATCCTTAGTCTTCTGGAAAAATAGGATTTTCCGTATATTTTCCACGATTTTCTGATCTTCGCAAATTTTGCCTCCAAACAACACCTTTTCCACCAGAATCCTGACTGCAGCAGTCCATGCTCCAAAAGTCATCAACCATGCAAAAATAGATGAAATAACATAAGTATCACCTCTCAATACGAAATATATCAATGAATAATAGTGAATTAAGGCATAGAATAGTGATGCAAAATGGACGTATCAGGCACCCAGTTGGAAGGGAGGACCCTCCTCGAAACAGGCTTAACACCCCGCTATATTAATATAGCAACCGTCTGATACAACGTTTTGAACAATGCTGGGACAGAACAGCACAAGCCAAGCCCAAAAACAACAAGAAGAAATAAAAATAAAATAAAGCCAACATCGGTGGTGCAACCGTTGCGCCCTCCAGACAAGTACCGCCACATGTCTAGGAGTCCAAAGCACCGCGTACCAAGAAACACCTCCAAAAAGGGAAATGACGGCGACGACATTGCTGCCCGAGCTGGTCCTAAGGTATCTCCTGGTACGCAACAGGAGGTGGGGACGGGGTACACGCGACACCCTTCAAGAAGTATGGCGATACCCGCAGGCGTCACTGCGTCGGTGTCAAACTGACAAGGATTTCTCCCGACCCCTGAAAAGAACCACACTCCTTGACACTTTGTAAAGCTCCACCAAGCTCGCCGCACACGAGCATGCGCCACCCCGATCTTGAAGTCGCCACCGCTGTCACACCATGAGCCACAGAATGATGCCGGTAAGACCGAGAGAGCAGAAAATGCGGCGAGGTTCGGCATGCCATTAGCACGTGGGAGGGAACTACCTCCACCGCTTGAGGCGATAGCCGACCGGATGCAGAAGAAAGACAAACAAGGCCCTCTTGATCCGACCGAGCTCGAATAGGCTCGTGAAGTCCCGCTGCCGCACTGCAACAAGGGTGCCACCATACACGCCAACCCCAGCACCATGCCCTACTCCTCCGTCTACCAGGGGATCTGCCACCACGGCATATCCCTATCGCCAAGCAACATCTCCATCACCACCGAGCTCACCGGGCCTACCGGGCCATCACCGGTCTGAGGATCACCATCACACGCCACCTCCCGGAGCCACCTCCATCGGAGGGTCGCCCCTGCTGTTAGCCTTCCAAGGCCGTTGCCCCGGCATCCGAGATCTACCCGACCTTGACATGGCTGACGGAGCGAAGGAGAGAGATTAGGGACAATGAACCAGCCGTCGGACAACACGGAATAGCGAGCAGGACGCACCCGCAAGCTGACTATGCAGCCCCTAAGGCGAGGCTATCAGACGGTCACCGGATCAAGGGTTGGCGAGCCCAAATCCAGCACCTCCGCCATGCCATGGCAGATGGAAGGGCTCCTTATTTTGTTGGGCCACTGAAACCGTGCAGACAAGAGGGCCATCCAGCCCGAATCAGGCACAAGTGGGCCCAGATCTGGGCCATGAAGGGCCTTGCCGTCACTGGTTAGCACCGCTTGTTGCCTTCCAGTCTAGCCATCGTGCCTTCCCTTCCCCGCCCCAGGTCTCCATCACCGGCCAGCAGCCCAAGCCACGTTCAACCGAGTCGCTGGCGAGATCCCTGCGAGCCCCGCAAGCCATCCCCACCACCAGTGCAAACGCTCGGCCAAAGACGCGTGCGCCGCCTGCCCACCGCCTCTGCCTGCGAGAGCCACCTAGCCACGACGCGTCGGCCACCCCGCGGCAGGAACCGCCAATATCCCGCTGAAAAACACCGCCACAGAGGAGAGGCTGCCCCGCGCT
Organism: Avena eriantha; assembly: GCA_910589775.1. Taxonomy (NCBI): domain Eukaryota; kingdom Viridiplantae; phylum Streptophyta; class Magnoliopsida; order Poales; family Poaceae; genus Avena; species Avena eriantha. The sequence continues at coordinate 432,241,530 of OU342745.1, forward strand.
AGCCTACCAACGGGTGGGGAAAGGAGGGCCCACCGTCACAGGCACCGCCCGGGCTTTGCCTGGCAGCAGGGGCGGAGGAGGAGGGAGAGGGAGGGGCGACGGGGGATTTAGGTTTTGTCTCGTGGGAGCGACATAGACGAAGTGTTTTTTCGGAAGGGAGGACCTGCAAGAAGAAAAGTACACTTTGCTTATAATGCAAAAAAATGTAATACAATATTTCCAAGTGTTAGATTTATATGGGCTACGGCCCATGTAGGCAGCCCATCTAGTCTAATAAATCCTGAAATCTCAAGGCCCATCTACTATGGCAGCTTGGGAGCTCTGTGGGAGACAAAGTTTAGTCCCAAATTGCTAGTTGGGAGAGAGTTGGACCAGCTTATAAGGTGAGTTGTTTCACTCCCACTAAGTGAGTGAGAAGAGAAGGAGTCCACGCGCACTCCTCCTCCGCCGCCCGCATCGCCTCGCCCGCACGCGCGTCGCGTCGCGTGAATCGAGTTTGAGTTAGAAACTCGTTTTGTGGAAGACTACATTTTTGCTTGGTGCACCAGCTGTTGGGTACGTGTCAACATTCGTGTGCATGTTTGACGCGTGTCCTTGTCTTCCACCGCGTGGCGACTGATACATTGCAAATGTATCTATAATTTTTGATGTTCCATGCTTGGTTTTATCCACTTTCTTATGTTTTGTTCAAACTTTGGAGTACTTTTCATATGATTTCTTGGACTAACCTATTACCAAGAGCCATAGTGCTAGCTGCCTGTTTTCTGCTATTTTTGGTTCTAGGAAAGTCATAAAATGAATATTCTCGGAATTGGACGGGACAAAACCCAAAGTGCCTATTTTCACGGAAGGGATCAAGTGCGAGAATACGAGACGGAGAAGGGACAGGGGCCGACCACACCACTTGGACACGCGGCCAGGCTGGGCCCGCGCTAGGGAGTGGTGTGGTGGCTCTCGGCACACCCTCGGCCTCTCCTTCTGCCTATATATTTCCCTCGGGATGAAAACCCTAAGTACCCGATCAAAAATCCACGAAAGAGTCTGCAGCCGCCGTCATTTCCATCTCTAGATCGGGAGGGATCTGAAGCTCTTCCCGGCACCCTTCCGGAGAGGGGAATTCACCCTGGAGGCCTTCTTCATCACCATGCAAGCCTCCGATGTGATGCGTGAGTAGTTCATCCTTGGACTACGGATCCATGTAGTAGCTAGATGGCTGGTTCTCCTCCTTTGTGCTTTCATGTTTAGATCTTGTGAGCTCCGTTCATGATCAAGATCATCTATTTGTAATTCTGCATGTTGTGTTTGCGGGGATCCGATGGATATTGAGATGCTATTTAAGATTGATTATTGATTCTATCATGTCTTTGTTATTTGTGATCTTGCATGCTTTCCGTTGTTAGTAGCTATCTTGGCAAAGTAGATGCTAGCAAACTCCAAGAGTTAGTATTTATGCTCGAGAGTGGGTTCATGCCTCTGGTAATCTGGGGAAGTGACAGAAATCTCTAAGGTACTAGATGTGTTGTTGCTACTAGGGAGAAAACAACAATCCTTTGTTCATAGAACAATCGTATTGTTTACTTTACACGCAGTTCGTAAAGCAATAATCTGTTGCTTGCAACTTAATACTGGAGGGCGGTCGGATAATAACCTGAAGGTGGATTATTAGTCATAGATGTAGTTGGATGGCGGTCTATGTATTATGTTGTAATGCCCAATCAAGTCTCAAAGGAGTCAAGATGATTAGTATATGCATGTATTGCTTTCTCGGTGTTTGTCAATTGCCCCGCTGTAATTTGTTCACCCAGCATGTTATCTATCTTAAGGAGAGCCACCTCTAGTGAACTATGGATCCCGGTCCTTGTCTTTTACATACAATCTACAATCTTTTACTTCTTTGTGTTTACTTTCTACAAACTTTTACTTCTTTCCATTCGATACGTTTAATCCTTTGTTTTCCGCAAAACACGGTGAGATTGACAACCTCATCGCAAGTTCGGGACAAAGTTCTGTGGTTGTGTTGTGCAGGTCTCCACGTTGCTACTAGCACCGGTAGTGTGTCCTGCCAAAGCTCAGCTAGTAACACCTTTGGGGTGTTTCCTTGCTCCTACTGGTTCGATTAAACCTTGGTTTCATAACTGAGGAAAACTTGTTGTTGTGCTCATCGTACCTTCCTCTTGGGGTTCCCAACGAGCTCTACGTCGAACGACGAGCACATCAAGATTTTTTGGCGCCGTTGCCGGGGAGTCAAGGACATCTTCACAAGGGGAGTCCCTCATAACCAATCTCTTTACTTTGTTGTTTTTGTTTTGCTTAGTTTCTTTTTGCTTTGTTTGCTCGTTTTGTTCTTCAAAAACACAAAAAAATAGTTTTACTAGTTTGCTTTCTTATTTGAAAACCCAAAAAAATGACTACTCTTGAAAACACTAAGTTGTGTGACTTCACTACCACCAACAACAATGATTTTATGAGCACACCTATTGCTCCACATGTGGCTGAAAATACTTTCTTTGAGATAAAACCTGCTTTACTCAATCTTGTTATGAGAGAGCAATTTTCTGGTATTGGTAGTGAAGATGCTGCTTCCCATCTAAATAACTTTGTAGAACTTTGTGAGATGCAAAAGCATAGGGGTAGAGATGGTGATATTATTAAACTGAAATTGTTTCCTTTCTCTTTGAGAGGAAAAGCTAAAGAATGGTTGAATTCCTTAACTAGGAATAGTATTGATTCTTGGACTAAATGCAAATATGCTTTTATTGGAAAATACTATCCTCCTGCTAAAATTATATCCATGAGAAGTGAAATAATGAAGTTTAAACAACTTGATAATGAGCATGTTGCTCAAGCTTGGGAAAGAATGAAATCTTTGGTAAAGAATTGTCCCACTCATGGATTGACTGCTTGGATGATCATCCAAACTTTTTATGCAGGATTGAACTATTCTTCAAGGAACCTATTGGATTCAGCTGCTGGAGTTACCTTTATGACCATCACTTTGGGTGTTGCAACAAAACTTCTAGACAAGATGATGGTTAATTATTCTGAATGGCATACTGAGAGAGCTCCACAAGGTAAGAAGGTAAATTATGTTGAGGAAACCTCCTCCTTGAGTGATAAGATTGATATTATTATGTCTATGATTGTTAATGGGAAAGCCCATATTGATCCAAATAATGTTCCTTTAGCCTCTTTGGTTGCTCAAGAAGAGCAAGTTGATGTGAACTTCATAAGACATAACAATTTTGGCAGCAATGCTTATGGTAATAATGCTTATAGGAACAATTTTGGTAACAACAATTATAAGCCATATCCTCCCAACAATGGTAATGCTTATGGAAATTCTTACAACAATAATAAGAGTGCTCCCTCTGAACTTGAAGTTATGCTTAAAGAGTTTATTAGTAAACAAACTGCTTTCAATAAAACTATTGAGGAAAAACTCTCTAATGCTGAAAGAAATATAGCATCTTTGGCTGAACATCAATCTACTTTGAATAAAATGGCTGCTAAACCTGAAACTAATGAGAATCCCTTTGCAGCTACTAATGCCATACAAGTAAGAATTGATGAAAATGTTAGACTATTAGCTGAATTACATGCTAAGTGGGAAAGAGAAGATGAAATTGCTAGAAACATTAGTATTTCTACTATCACCACCACTAGTGTTGAGGCTAGTAATAGTTCTACTACTTTAGATGATAAAGTTGATTTTGATATTGATGGTTGCAATATCTCTGAAGTTATTAAGTTCCTACAAAAGCTTGCTAAAAGTCCTAATGCTAGTGCTATGAACATAGCTTTTACAAAACACATTACTGATGCTCTCATAAAGATTAAAGAAGAAAATATGAAACATAAGGCTTCTATTCCTATAAAGCAAGAAGATGGTTGGGAACCCATCATTAATATGAAAGTGAATGACTTTGATTTCAAAGTTTTGTGTGAACTTGATAGTAGTGTTTCTATTATGCCTAGAAAGATTTATGATATGCTTGATTTGCCTCCTCTTGAAGATTGTTATTTGAATGTCCCACTTGATGCTAATGCTAAAAAGAAACTCATGGGGAGTCTTAATGATGTTCTTATTATGGTTAAGTATTCCTATGTCCCCATTGATTTCTATGTTTTGGATGTTGAATACAATGCTTCTTGTCCTATTACTTTGGGAAGACCTTTTCTTAGAACTGTTGGTGCCATCATTGATATGAAAGAAGGCACCATTAAATATCAACTCCCACTCAAGAAAGGTATAGAACACTTCCCTAAAAAGAGAGAAAAGATTTATTTTGCTTCTCCTATGAAAACAAAATTTGGTCTTAATGCTTCTTCATTTGAGAACACTTGATTATTTCTTTGCTTCTTATGCCTAACTTAAAGGCGTTAAAGAAAAGTACTTATTGGGAGATAACCCAAAAGTTTTAGATGAGTCTTGGAAGTTATTACCTCTGTAATAACCTCTCCTTATCCTTTTTATTTGCTTTTTGTGCCAAGAGTAACCTCTAATGAGAGTGAAGTAATTATTAGGAAAGTTGCTGTCCCGAAACAGATTTTTGTGCTTGACCTTAAAACTTCGTGAGAGAGATATGTATGTCGGATTGATATGTAATTTTTTGTGAATCTGCCCCAGGTTGTTATCTAACTTTCGTTAGTTCAACACTTTTCTATTTGAGCAACAGAAGGTCTTCAAAACAATTCTTCTTTACCTGCTGGTCTGTTTTGACAGATTTCTGCCATTTTCTGCATTTGCTTCTTGTTAGTTCCTTCTTGAGTTCCTTTGGGGAATTGAGCTTTTTGAGGGAAGTGCTAAAGTATCTAGTGTTCTAATGGAAGTTTATTTGGTGTTAGAACTGAACCTTAAGACTTATTTATCTTGAGTGCACTAATGTTGCTAACGAGATTGTGTGAAGTTTTGTATGAAGGAAAAATTTCAGGTGTATGGAAGGAATGAGTAATGAGATGAAGGATGGACTAAAGCTCAAGCTTGGGGATGCCACACGTGTCACCCCAAGAAATATCCAAGAAGTACAAGCGTCAAATCTTGGGGATGCCCAAGGCATCCCCTTCTTCATCAATAAAAATCCGAGGTTTCTTCCAAACGCTTCATTTTTATTGTTTCATGCACAATTGTGTTTTTCTTGGAGCGTCTTCTTTTTTGTTTTTGTTTTGGTTTTCGTTTGCCTTGGTTTGCTTAGTTTGCTGAATAAATTGGTTGGACCCCCTCTTTCATACATTGGTTTGCAAATAGTTTGGTTTGGTTTGGAAAAGAGTAGGAAAGTCCATACTTATGTGGTAAAAAGAGCTTGTTTTTGACTGTGGCCTATGCTTTGTCATGCCATGCTTGATATTGTGTTGGCTTTATGCTTAGTATTCTTTGCTATAGCATGACTTGTTATAAACAATTGAGATTGCTTAATGTGCCTTGGATGAATCATGCGTTGTTTTAGCATATTAAAGCATAGTATAGTGGTATTCTCCTTTGATGCTTTATTTGGGTTGACTTGGCGCATGCTCACACCATGTTATGACTATCCAAATTCACCATAGCCTTTATAATCCTTTAGTTTTTAACTTGTAGTGTCACTTTATGCTTAGATCAATGATGTTTTGTCGCTCTGCATGATTATGGCCATTATTGCTCTCTTAGTTTGTCGCTCCCAGTCTTTTGCTAGCCTCCACAACAAAGTATGAGTTCCACTCATGTATCCAACTCCCTAAACCAAGTTATTCCAAAGAGTCCACCATACCTACCTACAAGCTTATGCTATTCCAAGTATATTCATGCTTTTGTTTACCTTCCACTTGTTATGAGAAAACTAGTGATTAAAGCTCTCATGAACTTGATCGCTGATACATTGCAAATGTATCTATAATTTTTGATGCTCCATGCTTGGTTTTATCCACTTTCTTGTGTTTTGTCCACACTTTGGAGTACTTTTCATATGATTTATTGGACTAGCCTATTAACAAGAGCCACAGTGCCAGCTGCCTGTTTTCTGCTGTTTTTGGTTCCAGGAAAGTCAGAAAATGAATATTCTCAGAATTGGACGGGACAAAAGCCAAAGTGCCTATTTTTCCAGAAGACTCAAGGAGCCAGAATACGAGACGGAGGAGGGCCAGGGGCTGGCCACACCACCCCCAGGCGCGGGCTGGGCCTGGCCGCGCTAGGGCATGGTGTGGTGGCCCCAGGCACCCCTTCGGTCTCCCTCTTCGCCTATAAGAAGCCTTCTGACCTAAAAACTTCGGGGGGTTCGACGTTTTTCCACGAAAAGTTCCGCTCCGCCGCCACCACCGAAGGGGAGATTCAGGGGACAGAAAGTCTCTGTTCCGGCACCCTGCCGGGACGGGGAAGTGCCCCCGGAGCCATCTCCATCGATCTTCACCATCATCTCCATCGACCATCCATGTTTCCCCCATCTATGAGTGAGTAATCCCCCGCTGTAGGCTATGGGGATGGTAGGGATTGGATGAGATTGTCCATGTAATGGCATCAGATTGTTAGGCATGGTGCCTAATATCTTTTATTAGTGCTTTATGACTTTGTTGCAACTTGTTGTGCTTAATGCTTGTCACTAGGACCCGAGTGCCATGATTTCAGATCTGAACTTATTATTGATTCATTATGATAGTATTGTTTATGGTCTTATCTACAAGTTGTATACACACGTTGTTGTCTGGAACCTATGGCCCCGAAGTGACTGTAATCGGGATAACCGGAAGGGAAAGGCTTTGATGTGAGGATCACATGTGTTCATGGAGTGTTAATGCTTTGCTCTAGTGCTCTATTAAAAGGAACACCTTAATTGCCAGTAGTTCCCTAGAGGCCCCGCTACAAACGGGCTGGCAGGACAAAATATGTTGTGCAAGTTCTCATTGCGAGCACGTATGACTATATATGGAACACATGCCTAGGATTGTCTAGTACTTGGGTGCTTTATCTTATTTATCTGCAATTGCCCTATGTTCTGATTGCTATGTGAATTGTCTTGTCCATGCAACGCCGTCCATCCATCCGTATGCCTACCGCACTCGAATCCCACTGTTTACTGCTTTTGTTACTACTGTCTTTGTTTTACTACTACTGTTACTTTACTATTCCTACTACAAAACGGTTGCTACTGATAAACTGCTGTGAGCAAGATTGTTTCCAGGTCCAGCTGAATTGACAACGCAGTTGTTAAGGCTGATAAATATTCTTTGGCACCCCTTGTGTCGAATCAATAAATTGGGTTTCACTCCCCTCAAAAATACTGCGATACACCCTATATACTTGTGGGTCATCAATGGCACACTTTACTTTTTTGCCTCTAATAAACTTGAACCATTGGGTCCTTCTTTGTTGCGTATATGCTTGCGCTTTACAAGTTGAAATTAGCAGAACCATGTTTCATGGGGAACGCTTTCAACATTGCACTTGTACTTTGTACCCCGTTGATATCATGTTCTTTTGCTTACGGATCCCGGCGGTGTGAAATAAAAGTGGAACTTGTAAGATCATGGAGTTTGTATGTGTGTTAGAGAAACGCCTGGGCCGCTAGCCTAAGCCATGCCTAATCATGGTGGAAACTTGCAGCATCACCATAATGAGCACTCTATGAAGCATCCTCAATAAAAACCTATGCAAATAGCAAATAAAAAGATCGCTGAGATGCTCATTGTCTACTTGCCTTGTCAATTTGATTATGGGAAAGCTCCTGTATCATGTGCAAGGGGCACCCCATTGGCGGTTCTTAATGATACACATATACTTACAATGACAAGAGCTTACTCGTGACTAAAGTTGAGTAGCATGAGGATCGGTCTTCGTAAGTAAGGGGCATGAGATTTCGGTTTATAACTTGTCAAGCATATCCTCTCAGTTGTGTCACTTTAACCTTAATCACCTTCAAGATGCTTATGATAGGGGCAATGAGAGCTGAAAACTACAAGTACCATAATTTTTGGAAGCTCTTTATGAGACTTGAATCCCTACTTCCTTTTACAAAAGGCCTTTCTTCCACCATTATATTGAGTCTCCACCTTCTATCTTTATGCACCTACTTTGAGAGAATAGTGGCCATTCTTAGTTCTATGTGCATTGTCCCAAGACTAGTTGATTGATGCATAACTTGTTATTGCTTGTTTTAAACTATTGTATCTAGTCACTCTTATGAACTTTGAAGGTGTCCTATGCATTTATATTTGCTACTCTATTGAGGGACAAGCTGAATACTATTATGCTATGTTTTCTTTATGTGAAACAAACAAATGTCTTGCAAAGCATTGTTATTCATGAATCTTTTGTTTGTTCCTTTTTAGGTTGCATCATAGTTTCTTTGCTTATTGCTAGAACTTTGTCTTTCATGATATGATTGAAGTACTATGATCCTAGCTTTGAATGTTTTGCAAATACTTTGATCAAGTCTTTGATGGTGCATGTCACCTCAAAAATTATTTTTTTATCACTTACCTACTCGAGGACGAGCATGAGTTAAGCTTGGGGATGTTGATCAAGTTTTTTGGAAGTGATCAAGTGCCACAATCTACAATCTTTTACTGCTTTGTGTTTACTTTCTGCAAACTTTTACTTCTTTCCATTCGATACGTTTAATCCTTTGTTTTCCGCAAAACACGGTGAGATTGACAACCTCATCGCAAGTTGGGGACAAAGTTCTGTGGTTGTGTTGTGCAGGTTTCCACGTTGCTACTAGCACCGGTAGTGCGTCCTGCCAAAGCTCAGCTAGTAACACCTTTGGGGTGTTTCCTTGCTCCTACTAGTTCGATTAAACCTTGGTTTTATAACTAAGGGAAAACTTGCTGCTGTGCTCATTGTACCTTCCTCTTGGGGTTCCCAACAAGCTCTACGTCGAACGACGAGCACATCAGCGACTTGGTCGGCTCACCTCCTAGGCTATAGAACGAGAGACAGACAGATCTAAACGGATCCAGTTCTTTTCTCAGTCTCTCTCGCTGTGTGTTCCTCTTTTTGCGCTGCTCTCTAGGCTTCCCCATCCCGGCAGCTGCGTGCACTGCTGTCCAGGAGAGTAGGCCTCTGAAACCCCGTCTGTTGAGATCCTGCACCAGGAGACAAGCGATAAGGTTTTTGGGGAGCGTCTCGGCGCGACTGCTCGCCTCCGTTTGCGTGTTCTTCTTTGGCAACCTACAACCTCATTAGCACCATGGGTGACAACAACAATGACCAAGGTGTTGTTGCGGTGATGACCTTTCCGGTCAACCTGTACGTGCTATTCTTCTCTTTGTATGCACTAGTTCTTACTAAATTTTCAGATTTACTAGATGTGGTTGTTTGGCTGCATGTGTTTAGATCTGCTAGTGCTTATATAATGTTGATTTCGGTAATTAATCTCATGGGGAAATTGCCTAATATTCGAACAATCCAAAAACTTTATCTATTTAGGCAATTTTCGTCATCTGCCTTTGCTGCATCGCTCAAACCAAGCCCGTTTGCGGGTGCTAATTTTAAGAGATGGCAAGGGAAAACCCTCTTGTGGCTCACTGCAATGGGCATAGAAAAAGTTGCAGATGGCACTCCCAGAGGTCAGCTTACTCTCGAGGAAGAGAGAGCGTTCAGGGAGGCCACTGTAATTTTTGTGGGCTCTGTACTCAGTGTGCTTGCAGACAAGTTGGTTGATGCATATTTGCATATCCGTGATGCCAAGGAACCGTGGGATGCGTTGGACGCTAAGTTCGGTGCTGCCAATGCCGGTGGTGAACTGTATGCTATGGAGCAGTTCAATGACTATAAGATGGTTAAAAACCGATCTGTAGTTGAATAAGCTAATGAGCTATAGATCATGGCAAAGGAACTCGAACTCCTCAAGTGTGTGCTTCCGGACAAGTTTGTTGCAGGATGCATTGTCGCTAAGCTTCCCCCTTCATGGAGAAACTTTGCCACTTCTCTGAAACATCAAAGGCGTGAGCTCTCAGTTGAGTACCTAATTGGTTCTCTAGATGTTGAAGATAAGGCGAGGGCAAAAGACAAACACACTAGTGGAATCGAGGGACATTCTGATGCCAATATGGTGCAGAAAAATGCCCACAAGTCCAAAGGAAATAACAAAGTCTGCCAGACTACCAACTTCAAGAAGAAGAAGGGGCAGAACAAGGAAAAGAAAGAACCTTGTTGGGTGTGTGGCGAGATTGGCCATTAGTCTCATCATTGTCCACAAAAGAAAGGCAAGAAGGGTCAGGCTGGACAGGGTTCTAAATCTGTCAACATGGTCATTGGCAATACTGATGCAGGAACTTCAGGTTCTGGGTACGGTAATTTATTACCTACTGTTTATTCAGTATTTCAAGCCATAGATTGGTGGGTTGATACGGGTGCCAATGTCCATGTGTGTGCTGACATTTCCATGTTCACCTCTTATCAGGCTCGAGATTCCTCAGTCATGATGGGGAATGGGTTAATGCTACTGTTCTTGGTGCTGGCACGGTAGATCTGAAGTTTACTTCGAGCAAGATCGTGCAATTGAAGAACGTGCATCATGTCCCTTCTATCAAGAAGAATCTTGTTAGTGGTTCTCGTCTTATGAAAGATGGGTTTAGGTTGGTATTTGAATCCAATAAAGTTGTACTATCTAAGTATGGAACCTTTGTTGGAAAAGGCTATGAATGTGGAGGCATGTTCTGTTTTTCATTGGTAGACTTCTGTGATGATGTAGTGAACCATGTTTGCACTACTAGTAATGAAACTAATGTTTGGCATTCACGACTTTGTCATATTAATTTTGGTTGTATGTCGCGGCTTGCTGGTATAATTTTAATTCCAAAATTTACTATTGTCAAAGGCTCTAAGTGTCATGCTTGTGTGCAAGCAAAGCAGCCTCGCAAGCCTCACAAGCCTGCAGAGGAGAGAAACTTGGCACCTCTAGAGCTCATACATTCAGATTTATGTGAAATGAATGGTGTGTTGACAATTAGTGGAAAGAAATATTTCATGACTTTGATTGATGATTCTACTAGGTACTGTTATGTATATCTCTTGAAAACTAAAGACGGGGCTTTATATTTCTTTAAAATCTATAAAGCAGAAGTTGAAAATCAACTTGAGAGAAAGATCAAAAGAATTCGGTCTGATCGTGGTGGACAGTACTTTTCTAATGAGTTCAATTTATTCTGTTTGGAACATGGTATTATACATGAGAGGACGCCTCCCAATTCCCCTCAATCCAATGGGATTGCTGAGAGGAAAAACCGGACTCTAACAGATTTGTTTAACGCCATGTTAGACACTGCCGGTTTATCCAAGGAATGGTGGGGGAGGCTATATTGACTTCGTGTCATGTCCTAAATCGTGTTCCAAATAAGAATAAAGAGGTTACTCCATTTGAAAAATGGGAAAATAAAAGGTTGAAGGGAATATGCCCGAGAGGCAATAATAAAGTGGTTATTATCTTATTCCATGTTTATGATAAATGTTTATTTTGCATGCTATAATTGTATTAATTGGAAACGTTAATACATGTGTGTTTAATAAAAAAAATAAAGTTCCTAGTAATGCCTCTCATATAAACTAGCTCGTTGATTAACAAGATGATCAAGATTTCCTGATCATGGACATTGGATGTTGTTAATAACAAGGTCACAACATTGGTGGAATGATGTGATGAACATTCATCCGAAGTATAGCATTATGATCAAAGTCATTATGTTTATATTGCTATAACATGATACGAAGTAATCTTAGTCCTTAGACCATGAGATCATGTTAATTGCTAACACCGGAAGAGTATCTTGATAACACCAAATGTCACACCGTAATAGGGTGACTATAAAGGTGGGTTCAATGCTACAAAGGTGTTATGTTGAGGCTCATGGATCAAGAGTGGGATTTGTCCATCCCGATGACAGATAGATATACTCTGGGCCCTCTCGGTGATATCACATTAAGATAGCTTGCAAGCAAGTGATGTGATCACTAGAATGTTATATCACGGGAACGAGAAAAGAGTGCATGTCGGTAACGAGATCAAACTAGCTATTTGGATGCCAATGATCGAATCTCGGACATGTAATATATCACGAGACAAAGGGATTTAATTGCTAGCGTTAAAGGTTCTCACGATCACACAAGTATGGATCTCCAGGTCCCACTTCTGATTATTGATCTGAGAGGGGTCTCGATCATGTCTGCATTATTCGCGAACCGTAGGGTGAAAAACTTAAGGGATACCGACACCATTTGGAGCAAATATGTATCAGATAAAGATTTAAGAAAGCGCTGGAATTATTTCAATAGACACCGAAACTGTTTCGGGTGAAATTGCTGAAATTGGTTCTGCATGTAATATTGAAATGTTGTAGGGGGTTTTATGTGAATGTTTGTTAATTAAAGTAATTAACAAAATTATGAACAAAATTAATAAAAGAGTTTTATTAAATGAGAGAGCATTAAATTTGGAGAAATTTAATGCATTTAAATTTGAGACTTTAAAAGAGAATGTGAAGGGGCATTTTAATGTGGAGGGGGTTATGATACGTCCATTTTGCATAACTATTCTATGTCTTAATTCACTATTATTCATTGATATATTTCGTATTGAGAGGTGATACTTAAGTTATTTCATCTGTTTTTGCATGGTTGATGACTTTTGGAGCATGGACCGCTGTCAGGATTCTGATGGAAAAGGTGTTGTTTGGAGGTAAAATTCGCGAACATCAGAAAATCTGGGAAAATATACGGAAAATTCTATTTTTCCAGAAGACTCAAGATGCCAGAAGATGGAGTGGAGGTGGGCCACAGGGGGCCCACACCACCCCATGGCGCGGGCAGGCCTAGGTCGCGCCAGGGAGTGGTGTGGCCACCCTGGCCCACTCCAGCCTCTCCCCTCTGGCGTATATCTTCCTCCTGAAACCCTAAGACTCGGGGAGCGACCACAGAAAGATCCCGCCACCTCTGTGGGGCGGAAAACACCGGGAGAGAAAGATCTCTCCGGCAGACAGATTTCTGCCGGGGGAATTCCTTCCCGGAGAGGGGAGATCGTCGCCATCAACACCACCATCAAGTTGGACTTCATCCGGATCATCATCATCATCATCACCACCATCATCACCATCAGCACCCTCATCACCATCTCCATATTGCTGTAACAATTGCGTTGAATCTTGCTATAGTTCATAGGGGAAACTTTCCCGGTGTTGATTACTCTTTGTAGTTGATGCTATTGAGTGAACCATTGAATTATTGTTTATGGTCAGATTGTTATACATCATTATTCCATCTCTGATCATGATCCATATGATGTCTTGTGAGTAGTTCGTTTTGTTCTTGAGGACATGGGAGAAGTCATGTTGTTAGTAGTGGAGTTGTGTTGAGAAAGATTCAATAGATTGTTATTAAAGTTGTGGTGTACTTCTTCTAGTGGTGTCATGTGAACGTCGACTACATGAAACTTCACCTATATGGGCCTAGGGGAATGCATTGTGTATTTGGCTACTAATCGTAGGGGTTGCCGAAGTGACAGAAACCTAAACCCCCGTTAGAAAACCATTGCACAAGGGACGTAAGGGTCTTAGAGTTTAAAGCTGTGGTTAGGTTTCTACCTTAATTACTTTCTTGTACTTACGGATGTTTGCAAGGGGGTTTAATCACAAGTATGTATTAAGTCTTGGACGGGACAGTACATTAGCACAGGTTCACCCACACAACACTTAGCAAGCTAGAGAAGACTAATTGACTATATGAAGCGAAAGCACTTGACAGTCTTCCCATGTGTCCTCGTGAACGTTTGGTCATCTATAGAAATACAACCGACTTGTCCTTTGCTGCATAAAGGATTGGGACACTTGCTGCATTCATTCTTACTGTCTTTTGTTTACTCGTACTTTGTTTACTTGCCTTATCAAAAACCCCTAAAAATCCGTTTGCTAAGTATTTGCAGAGAATTCCTAATCCATACCACTAGCCAGCACCTTCTGCTCCTCGTTGGGTTCGACACTCTTACTTATCGAAAATACTACGATACACCCTCTATACTTGTGGGTCATCAGGTTACCACCACATGAATGGGGGAGGTGAAGGGGTACCCTCCCCTCCTCCTATAAAAGGCCCCCCTCTCACACCTTCATACTCACACCTCCTCGTGAAGGATCTCTCTCCCCCTCTAGTATTATTCCCCCATGGTCTCGGATTAGCGAGATACATGTTCCCGGTGGCTTTATCTGGAAAGGAGTTGCTTCTTCTGCTGCTTTGCTAGAGCGAGGGACGGAGGTTGTCGGGGTACTGGACGTGTGTGCGATCACGGATGCACCGCTGCTTTGTGGTGTTGGACTTGCTGGAGCTGGATCTGATGGACGTGCTGGAGCCGGACCTGCTGGACTTCATTACGATCTTGAGATCGGCAAGTGTACGACAACATCATCCACGAGTTCCAACTTGTTAACAAAGCTTTGTTGTCTTCAAGGGTAAGTTCTCTATGGATGTATATCCACCTGTTGCTTGTATCTAGTAGATAGATCTTGGCGTATAGTTCCCATCGTAGGAATTTTTTTGTTTTCTATGCTGCAAACCCCAACAAAGGTTGACACTCTCTTACTTACGCACTTGGGGTTGTTTGGCAAAGGTCAACGTGCCAATCAACAAGAAGCGTAAGCTTGGACCAAAAACTATGGATTGTGTCTTTCGTGGCTATGCTTCTCACAGCATTGCTTACAGATTTCTAGTGGTGAAATCTGAAATGGACGACATGAGTGTCGGTACCATTTTTGAATCAAGAGATGCTACATTCTTTGAGGATATATTTCCTATGAGAGATATGCCTAGCATATCTAATAAGGAATATGATCCAGTTTCTGAACCTGAAACTCCCATAGAGACTGATGAACAATCAGATGATGTGAGTTCAGATTCGGATGAGGATGACAATGAAGCTCCCACAAGGAGTAAGAGACAAATTACTGCAAGGTCTTTTGGTAATGATTTCATTGTGTACCTAGTGGATGACACACCCACTACCATTTCAGAAGCTTTTGCATCTCCGGATGCAGACTACTGGAAGGAAGCGGTTCAAAGCGAGATGGATTCCATCTTAGCTAATGGAATGTGGGAGATATCTGAACGTCCGTACGGGTGTAAACCTGTAGGATGTAAATGGGTATTTAAAAAGAAGCTTAGGGCTGATGGTACTATTGAAAAGTACAAAGCTCGGCTTGTGGCTAAAGGCTATACCCAAAAGGAAGGCGAAGATTTCTTTGATACTTACTCACTTGTGGATAGATTGACCACAATTCAAGTACTACTATCACTGGCTGCCTCTCACGGTCTTCTCGTTCATCAAATGGATGTTAAGCTGGCTTTCCTAAATGGATAGTTGGACGAGGAAATTTACATGGAACAACCTGATGGTTTTGTACTAGAAGGTCAAGAGAAAAATGTGTGTAAATTGAAGAAATCTTTGTATGGCCTCAAACAAGCTCCTGATACGTCCATTTTGCATCACTATTCTATGTCATAATTCACTATTATTCATTGATATATTTCGTATTGAGAGGTGATACTTATGTTATTTCATCTGTTTTTGCATGGTTGATGACTTTTGGAGCATGGACCGTTGTAGTCAGGATTCTGATGGAAAAGGTGTTGTTTGGAGGCAAAATTCGCGAAGATCAGAAAATCTGGGAAAATATACGGAAAATCCTATTTTTCCAAAAGACGAAGGAAGCCAGAAGGGGGGCTGGAGATGGGCCACACGGGGCCACACCACCCCCTGGGGCGGGGAGCCCTAGGCCGCGCCAGCAGGTGGTGTGGCTGCACTGGCCCACTCCAGGCTCTCCCCTCTGGTGTATATCATCCTCCCAAAACCCTAAAACTCGGGGGCGACCACAAAAAGATTCTGTCGCCTCTGCGGGCGGAAAACACCGATAGAGAAAGATCTCTCCGGCAGACAGATTTCTGCCGAGGGAATTCCTTCCCGGAGAGGGAAGATTGTCGCCATCAACACCACCATCAAGCTGGACTTCATCGGGATCATCATCATCATCGTCATCATCATCATCATCATCACCACCACCATCATCACCATCAGCACCCTTATCACCATCTCCATATTGCTGTAACAATTGTGTTGAATCTTGCATTAGTTCATAGGGGAAACTTTCCCGGTGTTGATTACTCTTTATAGTTGATGCTATTGAGTGAACCATTGAATTATTTTTTATGTTCATATTGTTATACATCATTATTCCATCTCTTATCATGATCCATATGATGTCTTGTGAGTAGTTGATGACCCACAAGTATAGGGGGTGTATCGCAGTATTTTTGATAAGTAAGAGTGTCGAACCCAACGAGGAGCAGAAGGTGCTGGCTAGTGGTATGGATCAGGAATTCTCTGCAAATACTTAGTGATGACCCACAAGCATAGGGGGTGTATCGCAGTATTTTCGAGGGAAGTGAAACCCAATTTATTGATTCGACACAAGGGGAGCCAAAGAATATTTATCAGCCTTAACAACTGAGTTATCAATTCAGCTGCACCTGGAAACGATCTTGCTCACAACAGTTTATCAGTAGCAATAGTTTTGTAGTAGGAATAGTAAAGTAACAGTAGGAGTAAATCAAAGACAGTAGTAACAAAAGCAGTAAACAGTGGGATTCGAGTGGTAGGCATAGGGATGGATGGATGGGCGTTGCATGGACAAGACAATGCACATAGCAATCAGAACATAGGGCAATTGCAGATAAATAAGATAAAGCACCCAAGTACTAGACAATCCTAGGCATGTGTTCCATATATAGTCATACGTGCTCGCAATGAGAATTTGCACAACATCTTTTGTCCTGACAGCCTGTTTGCAGTCGGGCCTCGAGGGAACTACTGGCAATTAAGGTGCTCCTTTTAATAGAGCACCGGAGCAAAGCATTAACACTCCGTGAACACATGTGATCCTCACATCAAAGCCTTTCCCTTACAGTTATCCCGATTTCAGTCACTTCGGGGCCATAGGTTTCGGACAACGACGTGTGTATACAACTTGTAGATAAGACCAGAAACAATACTATCATAATGAATCAATAGTAAGTTCAGATCTGAAATCATGGCACTCGGGCCCTAGTGACAAGCATTAAGCACAACAAGTCACAACAAAGTCATAAAGCACTAATAAAAGATACTAGGCACCATGCCCTAACAATCTGATGCCATTACATGAACGATCTCATCCAATCCCTACCATCCCCATAACCTACAGCGGGGGATTACTCACTCATAGATGGGGGAAACATGGATGGTCGATGGAGAAGCGATGGTGATGATGATGATCTCCTCCAATTCCTTGTCCCGGCAGGGTGCCAGAACGGAGTTTCTACTGTTGTTTCATGGAATCTGGTGGTGGCGGCGGAGCGGAACTCCTTCTAGAAAAACGTCAATTCCCCCGTAGTTTTTAGGTCAGAAGGCTCCTTATAGGCGAAGAGAGAGGCCGAGGGGGTGCCGGGGGGCACACACCACCCCCTAGCGCGGCCTGGCCTGGCCCGCGCCACCAGCTGGTGTGGCCACCCCAAGGCTCCTCTCTGTCTCGTATTCTGGCTCCTGGAGTCTTCGGGTGAAATAGGATTTTTGACATATTTTCCGGGATTTTTCCTGATAGTTGATTTTCTGCACAAAAAGTGGACACCAAGGCAATTCTGCTAAAAACAACGTCAGTTCGCATTAGTTGCATCCAAATCACACAAGTATAGAGGAGAAACAATAGCAAAAGTGTTCGGGAAAGTAGATACGTTTTGGACGTATCAACTCCCCCCAAGCTTAGCTTCCTCAAGCAATTCAGTTGAAAACTGAGTGCGATAAAAGAACTTTCAAGAACACATTTGCTTCATATGATGTAAATATTCTCAGCAATGTGATCAACTACTTAGACAATTCATAATAAAGAGTATGGAACTGAGTCTACTTAATAGTCATAGCAAGCTATGAAGAGATTCCAACTCAAGAATAATAAGTAGCATGAAACACGAACATAAGCAACATTACTATGCTCATAGAAAGGTATGATAGAGTGGTATCTCGCTTGCCTTTGATTATGAATGTCCAGGCACCTCTGAAATTCAAGTGATGACTAGAAGTAAAGATATCAAGGATATAAGCATCAAAGTCATAACACAAATAATCAAGTATTGGAACAAACACAAAGAATGACAACTATGCTCTCAAGAAGGTGCTCAAAGAATAAGTGGAGACTCAACAGGTAGAGGAAAAGGTTTTGAATAATTTGAAAGGCTTCCAAATGCTGAAAGTATGGTACTCATTAGCTTTGAGCTCTCATTGCCCCTATCATAAGCATCTTTAATGTGGTTAAGGTGAAAGTGACACAACTAAGATGCTTGACAAGTTATAAATTGAAGTCTCATGCCCCTTACTTAGGAAGACCGATCCTCATGCTACTTAAATTCAGTCACAAGTAAGCTCTTGTCATTGTAAGTATATACGTATCATAGAGAACCACCAAAGGGGTACCCCTTGCACATGACATGGGAGCTATCCCATGATCAAAATGACAAGGCAAGCAGACAATAAGCATCTCAGCGATCTTTTCATTTACTATGTGCATAGATTTTTATTGAGGATGCTTCATCGAATGCTCATCATGGTTATGCTGCAAGTTTCCACCATGATTAGGCATGGCTTGGGCTAGCGGCCCAGGCGTTTCTTTAACATACATACAAACTCCATGATCTTACAAGTTCCACTTTTATTTCACACCGTCGGGATCCATAAGCAAAAGAACATGATATCAACTAAGTACAAAGTACCTATGAAGCGTTGAAAGCGGTCCCCATGATACATGGTTCTGCTAACTTCAACTCATAAAGCGCAAGCATATGCACAACAAAGAAGGACGCAATGGTTCAGGTTTATTAAGTGCAAGAAAATAAAGTGTGCCATCAATTTCGTGAGAGCTTTACTAACTAACTTTCTCATAACAAGCAAACATTTTATTCGGAAGAAAACAAGGCATATTGAATATGCACGAAAGTAGAAAATGATGCTAATGGGTAGGTATGGTGGACACTTTGGAAATATTTGGTTTAGGGAGTTGGAAACATGAGTAAAACACTCAGTGGAAATGAAGGCTAGCAATAGTAAGGGGGCGAAAAACTAGAGAGCAATAGCTGTCATTATCATGCTTGCAACAAAACAAGACTACTCATGGCATGAAAATGATTCAAGATCCTCAAGGCAAAATAATTCATCAAGGCTTAACTGATTATCACAGTCATGTGCATGCATGAGCACGTGCCAAGTCAATCAAATGAAACATTCAGAGGAGGATACCACGGTGTCATACCAATTTATGAATAGAGTAATGCAAGCAAACATTCATGAAACATGCTACAAACTATTAGCGAGCTGGAGCTAATCACAAGAAAGCAAGAACTACTAAGCATCCAAAGAAAACATACACTCTACATGAACGGACTAAGCAAGCTCACAATGATGAGTATATGTACAAAAATGAAGACAAATAGAGTTCGTTACCAGCCTCTTACCACGCCTCAAGTTGTCATTGATCCTCATTATTGCTCTTCACTTGTGTGGCTTGAATAATAATATGAAACCAATAATCCACTGAGAACTGCCGAACCCTGTAGCCAACTCGCAAAAACCAAAGAAGAACGACAAATATTTTTGGTGTTTTCGATTTTTAAACAAGAACCAAAAGAGAAAAACAAGCAAAGCAAAATCTTTTTGGTTTTTTCAAATAGTTCAAACAAAGCAAAAATGGAAAAGCTAAAAAGGCAAAAAGAAGAAGCAAACCAAAGAGAAACAACAGATTTTTTTTGGTCTTTTTGTGTTTTTTTTAAAAAAAGCAAAGAAGAACGAAAACTAAAAAGAGAACGAAAACATGAATATACAAAGTACCGACGCAACATGATATGGAGATGAGTGCAGTGTCGGCGTACCTCCCCCCAAGATTAGGCTTTTGGCCTAAGTGGGTATCAGCCCTAGGCTGGCCAAGATGAAGTGTCACCGGGGTACGACGAGGAGGTACCCTCGTCCTGGTGTGAGCCCGAGTACGCCCCTCCGTAATGTGCGGAGTAATCATAGGAGGGCACATCCTCCTAGTGCTGCTCGTGGAAACCCAACAAGCGAAGCTGCTCGTCCACCTCCTCCTTGGGGCGCGACCACGGTCTCCTGTCAACACTGAACAAAGCAGGCTGTGGCAAAAGGATCTCCCTTTCATCCCTGTTAGTGAAAAGCATCCTATATACTAGATTGTTCAAATTAGAGGTAGTAGTGACAAAGTGATGAGTTTTCATGGCAACAAGGTCGAGCCTCTGTGGTGCTAGCATAACATCATCAGGAGCCACCAAAAGATCTAAAGCATCGACTATACGTGAGGCAATGATGCCCCCATAGATAGGCCCCCTAGCAGCTAGGCGGCGAGCAATAAGAGATCCAAGATCGTACCGAGTATCATTGTTGAGCGCAGCAGCAAGGAAAGCTAAGTGATAGTTGGAGATATTACTAGTGTTCTCCCTACCCAATACACTAGTGGCAAGATAGTATGCAAAGTATCTAAGAGCAGGGAGTTGGATATTTCTTATCTTTCCGCGCTTCGCCACGCGGTCATCATCATTGGTCACCCCTCGGTAAAGGTCCAACAAATCAGCGGGACGCCCTTGAATTTTCTTCACGGTCCCTGTCATACGCACACCTATAATACTGCAAAAACTCTCCAAAGGCATGGTGAAGGGCATATCATAGATTTTAAAAGAGACAGTAGAATGATAGGATGTGTTAGTAAATGAGAAACTCTCAACAAAAGTTTTGGTGAGCATGGCGTATTGTGCACTCTCATCTTGCATATAAGAGGTCAAGCCAACCCTCTCAATCAGTAGCAAGAAATCATCAAGAATACCTGCAGCTTGCAAGAAAGTAAAACAAGGGAAAGAGGATGGGTGAGCATCCCCATCATCCCTTTCACTGCCAATGCGTGTTGCAATGAGGTCTTCATTGTATGATGGCCTAGCTTGAGAGGCTGTTCTTGAGGGCCTCGACCTCCTAGGTGTATCACTCTCAAATATCTCTCCAAAAGTGTGGTTGTTCATGCTTGGTATTCTGAAATTTAAACACCTATTAAACAAGTGATTGCAAAGTAAATATAATAAATGATTCTACTAATAGGGACTTGCAAGAGGCCTAAACATGCATCAAAACTATATCTCTAAGCATCAAACAAGCTTACAAGCTCTCATAACCAGTCACCTACAGCAGCAAAATACTCAACATACAATCTACTAAACACAAATCTACTTGGATAAGGGGAGGAGTCACATACCAAGGAACAATTGCTCCAAATTTCAGCAAGAAAGATGGGATGAGCAAAGAGATCGAAGAAATCGAGAGCAAGCACAGAGAGAACGCGATTTTGAGCTATGAACTGGAGCTTACTCGAGAGAGAGAAGAAAGTGGCAGGAGAGAGAGGTAGTGGGGGGCCAGGGTGGCCCACACCAGGGCATGGAGCCACCCAGGGCTGGCCGCGCCACCACATGGTGTGCCTGCCTGGTGGGCTCCCCTGGTACCTACCAGGTACTCCTCTTCCCCTTTTTTCACGTAAAAATTTAATATGAATTTTCTGGAATTTTTCGAGACACTTTATTTTTGGGCAATTTTTAGAAATAGAAGAATGATTTTTCTGACAGACAGATTTTTTTTTGAAATGATGCAAGGACAAAACAAGGCTAGAACTACAGAAGTTCTAGCATGCAAGCAACTAACAACAAAAAGAAAACTAAGCGAAAGCAAAAACTAAAATGCAAAGGATATAAATAAACGGGGATAATCATAATGAAAACATTGTTTTGTTCAATGGAATCCTTTTGTTAGCAAGGTTGATCAAGTCTTGCTACCAAAACAATTGCATATGAGACAAAAATTTGTACTCCACTAATGATTATGTTACCTCAACCTTGATAGCAATGGTCCCAATCATAATAGTTTCAAATTTTTCTTTTGGTATGGGACAATATATTTCTCCAACTTGAATGCCTTCAACATGTTCAATTGAATTTAAACCATAAGTCCTTTTAATCTTCTTGGGGAAATAGACGGTGTGTTCCTTGTCATTAACATTGAAGGTCACCTTTCCTTGATTACAATTAATAACAGCTCCTGCAGTATTAAGAAAAGGTCTCCCAAGAATAATAGACATATTATCATCTTTAGGCATTTCAAGCACAACAAAATCAGTTAATATCAAGCAATTGTGAGCCACCTGAACAGGTACATCCTCACATATACCCACAGGAATAGTGGTAGACTTATCAGCCATTTGCAAAGATATATCAGTTGGTATCAATTTTTCAAGCTGAAGCCTCTTATAGAGAGAGAAAGGCATAACACTAACTTCAGCTCCCAAATCACACAAAGCAGTTCTAACATAACTGTTCTTAATAGAGCAAGGGATAGTTGGAATCCCTGGGTCTCCAAGTTTCTTAGGAAACTTACCATTGAAAGAATAATTAGCAAGCAAAGTAGAGATTTCTTCATTAGGGATCTTCCTTTTATTCGAGACAATGTCCTTCATATACTTTGAGTAAGGGGCAATTTAATAGCATCAGTC
Organism: Avena eriantha; assembly: GCA_910589775.1. NCBI lineage: Eukaryota > Viridiplantae > Streptophyta > Magnoliopsida > Poales > Poaceae > Avena > Avena eriantha. Next base: position 432,264,090 of record OU342745.1, read on the forward strand.
AAAGGAATTTGCAAGAATAAAGGCTTCATCCACTCAAAAAACTTATTATAGTGTTCATCTTCCTTTGACTTGTGTTTCTTATCAGGGAAAGGCATAGGTTTTTGGACCCAAGGTTCTCTTTCACTACCATGTTTCTTAGCAATAAAATCTTCTTTGGTGTATTTTGTATTCTTAGTGTGGTTTTCAGGTTCTTCTTCAACTTTTTCTTCATTAGGAACTTCATTTTCTTCATTACCACTTTCAGTTTCAGCATCAAAGATAGATATACTATTAGGATCTATAGCAGGTTCAGAGGATTCTACAATAGTTTTATGTTTCTTTTTCCTTTTCTTACGAGTAGAACCACTATTTTCAGCTTGTTGAGAATCCTGCTCAATTCTTTTGGGATGCCCCTCAGGGTATAGAGGATCCTGGGTAGCAGCACCACTTCTAGTTCTAATTTCATAAGCATGTTTTTCTTTAGCAGCATTAACTAGCAAGTCGTTTTGTACTTTAACAAGTTGATCTATTTGAGTTTGAACCAATTGAAAGTGTTTAACAATCATTTTAACATCATTAGAGGTTCTTTCCACAATATCTTTCAACTCAACAATAGCTTTAGTGTTTTCCATTAGATGATTTTGCACCCTTTTATTAAAGTTATCTTGGTTAACAATAAAGATATCAAATTCTTCTAAGCATTGATCAGGAGGTTTCAAGTAAGGGATATCACCTTCATCAAAGTGTTGGAGAGAGTGTACCTCAATAGTGGATGAGTAGGGAATAGGCTTACATAATTCTTCTATAGGAGGTAAATTCTTGACATCTGCAGCTTTAATTCCCTTCTCCTTAAGACATTTCTTAGCTTCCTTCATCACTTCATCATTTAATTCAATAACTCCCCTCTTCTTTGATGTTGGAATAGGCACAGGAATAGATGGTTAAGATACAATTACTTCAGGTGTAACTTGTTTAGGAGGAGTCCAATCTTCATAATTCTTGCTTATTTTAGCCATTAATTCCTCAGCTTCCTTAGGAGTCCTATTTCTGAAAACACAATCAGCACAACTATCTAGGTATGTCCTAGATTCTTTGGTTAGTCCATTATAGAATATATCAAGTAGTTCATTCTTAGGTAATGGACTTCTAGCATGTGCATGAATCAAAGCACAAAACCTTGCCCAAGATTCGGGTAATACCTCTTTCTCTACCTGTTTAAAATCAAAAAGTTCCTGCAAAACAGCATGTCTAGCACTAGGAGGAAAATATTTCTGCAGGAAAGTACTAATCAAGCACTCAGGGCTATCAATAGATCCAGGAGGTAAATTACTAAACCAAGTTTTAGCTTCTCCTTTTAGTGAAAAAGGGAAAATCTTAGCAATAAAGTATGTACGCATTTTAATATCATCAGAAAACAAGCCACTCATGGTAGAAAGTTCATTCATATGTGCTACCGCACTTTCATTCTTAGTCCCATAAAAAGGTTCTTTCTCGACAATAGCTATGTAAGATAGATCGAGAGAGAAATCATAATCTTCATCTATAATATTTATGGGAGAAGCAGCAAACTTAGCATCAAGAGATAATTTGGGTCTAATAGTACGCCTCTCAAGGAGACTCTTAGCAGCGCTCCTATCATGGGTGTTCTTACATTCTTTAATAAACTCATCGGTCATCTCAACATAATATTCTTCAATATCATAACTCTCACTTGACTCGGGTGAGCTAACAGGTGTGGCAGTGTCTTCATTAGGAGTTTTGGTATTTCCAGCTATAGTTCTAGCAATCGTAGCATCTAGGAAAGGACCTAATGAACCACTCTTATCAAGCACAGTAGAAGCAAAATCATAAGCATCAGAAGTTTCAGATTCAGCAGTAGTAGCAGTGTGTGTAGCATGTATATGTGGTGGTCTAAGGAACTTACTCAAAACAGACGGTGAATCAAGAGCGGTAGAGGTGTTCAGAACCGTACCTCTTCTTGTAGTTGATGGTAAAATAGGAACCTTGCCATCACGAGACTTACCCATGATGGATGGATAGCAGCGAACAATAGAGAATCCAAGTGAACTTGATAAATAAAGCTATGCTCCCCGGCAACGGCGCCAGAAAATAGTCTTGATGACCCACAAGTATAGGAGGTGTATCGCAGTATTTTCGAGGGAAGTGAAACCCAATTTATTGATTCGACACAAGGGGAGCCAAAGAATATTTATCAGCCTTAACAACAGAGTTGTCAATTCAGCTGCACCTAGAAACAATCTTGCTCACAGCAGTTTATCAGTAGCAACAGTTTTGTAGTAGGAATAGTAAAGTAACCGTAGGAGTAAAGCAAAGACAGTAGTAACAAAAGCAGTAAACAGTGGGATTCGAGTGCGGTAGGAATAGGGATGGATGGACGGGCGTTGCATGGACAAGACAATTCACATAGCAATCAGAACATAGGGCAATTGCAGATAAATAAGATAAAGCACCCAAGTACTAGACAATCCTAGGCATGTGTTCCATATATAGTCATACGTGCTCGCAATGAGAACTTGCACAACATCTTTTGTCCTGCCAGTCTATTTGCAGCGGGGCCTCTAGGGAACTACTGGCAATTAAGGTGCTCCTTTTAATAGAGCACCGGCGCAAAGCATTAACACTCCATGAACACATGTGATCCTCACATCAAAGCCTTTCCCTTCCGGTTATCCCGATTTCTATCACTTCGGGGCCATAGGTTCCAGACAACGACGTGTGTATACAACTTGTAGATAAGACCAGAAACAATACTATCATAATGAATCAACAATAAGTTCAGACCTGAAATCATGGCACTCGGGCCCTAGTGACAACCATTAAGCACAACAAGTCGCAACAAAGTCATAAAGCACTAATAAAAGATACTAGGCACCATGCCCTAACAATCTGATGCCATTACATGAACGATCTCATCCAATCCCTTCCATTCCCATAGCCTACAGCGGGGGATTACTCACTCATAGATGGGGGAAACATGGATGGTCGATGGAGAAGCGATGGTGATGATCTCTTCCAATTCCCCGTCTCGACAGGGTGCCAGAATGGAGTTTCTAGTGTTGTTTCCTGGAATCTGGTGGTGGCGGCGGAGGGGAACTCCTTCTGGAAAAACGTCGAACCCCCCGTAGTTTTTAGGTCAGAAGGCTCCTTATAGGCGAAGAGAGAGGCTGAGGGGGTGCCTGGGGGCCCACACCACCCCCTGGCGCGGCCTGGCCTGGCCCGCGCCACCAGGTGGTGTGGCCACCCCAGGGCTCCTCTCTGTCTCGTATTCTGGCTCCTGGAGTCTTCGGGTGAAATAGGATTTTTGGCATATTTTCCGGGATTTTTCCTGGTAGTTGATTTTCTGCACAAAAAGTGGACACCAAGGCAATTCTGCTGAAAACAGCGTCAGTTGATTAATTCTGCTAAATATAATGAATGATTCTACTCATAGGGACTTGCAAGAGGCCTAAACATGCATCAAAACTATATCTCTAAGCATCAAACAAGCTTACAAGCTCTCATAACCAGTCACCTACAGCAGCAAAATACTCAACATACAATCTACTAAACACAAATCTACTTAGATAAGGGGAGGAGTCACATACCAAGGAACAATTGCTCCAAATTTCAGCAAGAAAGATGGGATGAGCAAAGAGATCGAAGAAATCGAGAGCAAGCACAGAGAGAATGCGATTTTGAGCTATGAACTAGAGCTTACCCAAATTTTCTGATGTTCGCGAATTTTGCCTCCAAACAGCACCTTTTCCATCAGAATCCTGACTGCAGCGGTCCATGCTCCAAAAGTCATCAACCATGCAAAAAAAGATGAAATAACATAAGTATCACCTCTCAATACGAAATATATCAATGAATAACAATGAATTAAGACATAGAATAGTGATGCAAAATGGACGTATCAGTAGTTCGTTTTGTTCTTGAGGACATGGGAGAAGTCATGTTGTTAGTAGTGGAATTGTGTTGAGAAAGATTCAATAGTTTGATATTTAAGTTGTGGTGTACTTCTTCTAGTGGTGTCATGTGAACGTCACCTATATGGGCCTAGGGGAATGCATTGTGTATTTGGCTACTAATCGTAGGGGTTGCCGGAGTGACAGAAACCTGAACCCCCGTTAGGAAACCATTGCACAAGCGACGTAAGGGTCTTAGAGTTTAAAGTTGTGGTTAGGTTTCTACCTTAATTATTTTCTTGTACTTACGGATGTTTGCAAAGGGTATAATCACAAGTATGTATTAATCCTAGGAAGGTCGGTATATTAGCACAGGTTCACCCACACAACACTTAGCAAGCTAGAGAAGATTAATCAACTATATGAAGCGAAAGCACTTGATAGTCTTCCCATGTGTCCTCGAGAACGTTGGTCATCTTAAGTAATACAACCGGCTTGTCCTTTGCTGCATAAAGGATTGGGCCACTTGCTGCATTTATTCTTATTGTCTTTCGTTTACTCGTACTTTCTTTACTTGCTTTATCAAAAAACCCTAAAAATCCGTTTGCTAAGTATTTGTAGAGAATTCCTGATCCATACCACTAGCCAGCACCTTCTGCTCCTCGTTGGGTTCGACACTCTTACTTATCGAAAATACTGCGATACATCCCCTATACTTGTGGGTCATCAGCTCCCAAGCAATGGCATGAGAAGTTTGAAAGAACTTTGACATCTATGGGCTTTGTTGTAAATGAAGCTGACAAATGTGTGTACTACCGCCATGGTGGGGGTGAGGGAGTTGTCCTATGTCTCTATGTTGATGACATATTAATTTTTGGGACAAGTCTAAAAGTGATTAATGAGGTCAAAACCTTCTTGTCGCAATGCTTTGAGATGAAGGATCTTGGAGAAGCTGATGTTATCCTAAACATCAAGCTACTGAGAGATGAGAATAATGGGATTACACTTGTGCAATCACATTATGTGGAGAAGGTGTTGAGTAGATTTGGATATGATGATTGCAAATCCTCTCCTACACCTTATGATCCTAGTGTTTTGTTTCGAAAGAATCAAAAGGAAGATAGAGATCAATTAAGATACTCTCAGATTATTGGCTCCCTTGTGTATTTAGCTTGCGCTACGAGGCCTGACATCTCGTTTGCTGTAAGCAAACTTAGCCGGTTTGTGGCCAACCCGGGAGATGATCACTGGCATGCTCTTGAGAGAGTAATGCGCTATCTAAAGGGAACCACAATCTATGGAATTCATTATACCGGGTATCCAAAAGTACTTGAAGGGTATAGTGATTCAAACTGGATATCAGATGCTGATGAGATAAAGGCCACAAGTGGATATATATTCACTCTTGGTGATGGCGCTGTTTCATGGAAGTCTTGCAAGCAGACCATCTTAACGAGGTCAACTATGGAAGCAAAACTCACAGCACTAGATAATGCGACTGTTGAAGCAGAATGGCTTCGTGAACTCTTAACAGATTTACCTATGGTTGAAAAACCAATACCGGCAATCCTTATGAACCGTGACAACCAAACTATGATTGTCAAAGTGAACACTTGTAAGGACAATATGAAGAGTTCAAGACATGTCAAGAGAAGACTGAAGTCTGTCAGAAAGCTGAGAAACTCCGGAGTTATAGCACTGGATTATGTCTAAACGGCTAAGAATCTGACAGATCCTTTTACGAAAGGACTATCAAAAAACTTGATCGAAATGCATCGAGGGAGATGGGTTTGAGACCCACGTGAGTTGTCAAGGGGGTAACCCAACCTATGTGATCGGAGATCCTGTGAATTAGGACCTGGGAAAACAAACTGAAACAACTGAGTTGAGAGAAACTTTTAATACTCCCACTCCGCTGCAGATGCAATTCTCTCATAGCAAACTATAAGGAAGGTTTATTAAATCTTAATGTGTTCTATCTGTCTCCTTGGGAGCAAAGACGCTGTCCTACAGAGCGATCTTGAAAGAACACACCTATATGAGCTACACTGCTGGTCACAGTGTATGAGATTTGGGTGAATCTCTAGGAAGCTCATGAAAGGCCAAGGAGTGTGACTTATAAGCTCCACCCGAGGGGTAGCCTATGGCAGCCAAGTACCGGTAACGACATTGAGTGAAACTTGCTGCGCAAGACTGGCAATTCAAGGCATAGTCCATTGTTCAGTTGTAGTAAGTGTATCTCTTTGTCTAGGTGGAAGTTCAACTTAACAGTCTCCACTGAACTGTAGGTATATTAAACAGTGATTGGAACTGATGTGCCATATAATGTGCCTCTGAGTCTAGTGGGGGATTGTTAGATTTATATGGGCTACGGCCCATATAGGCATCCCATCTAGTCTAATAAATCCTGAAATCTCAAGGCCCATCTACTATGGCAGCTTGGAAGCTCTGTAGAAGACAAAGTTTAGTCCAACATTTCTAGTTGGGAGAGAGTTGGACCAGCTTATAAGGTGAGCTGTTTCACTCCCACTAAGTGAGTGAGAAGAGAAGGAGTCCACGCGCACTCCTCCTCCTCCGCCGCCCGCCTCGCCTCGCCCGCACGCGCGTCACGTCGCGTGAATCGAGTTCGAGTTAGAAACTCGTTTTGTGGAAGACTAAATTTTTGCTTGGTGCACTAGCTGTTGGGTACGTGTCAATATTCGTGTGCATGTTTGACGCATGTCCTTGTCTTCCACCGCGTGGCGATTTGGTCGGCTCACCTCCCAGGCTATAGAACGAGAGACAGACAGATCTAGACGGATCCGGTTCTTTTTTCAGTCTCTCTCGATGTGTGTTCCTCTTCCCGCGTTGCTCTCTAGGCTTCCCCATCCCGGCAGCTGCGTGCACTGCTGTCCGGGAGAACAGGCCTCCGAAACCCCATCTGTTGAGATCCTGCACCGGGAGACGGACGATAAAGTTATTGGGGAGCGTCTCGGCGCGACTGCTCGCCTCCGTTCGCGTGTTCTTCTTCGGCAACCTACAGCCTCATTAGCACCATGGGCGACAACAACAATGACCAAGGTGCTGCTGCGGTGATGACCTTTCCGGTCAACCTGTATGTGCTATTCTTCTCTTTGTATGCACTAGTTTTTACTAGATTTTCAGATCTATTAGATGTGGTTGTTTGACTGCATGTGTTTAGATCTGCTAGTGCTTATATAATGTTGATTTCGGTAATTAATCTTATGGGGAAATTGCGTAATATTCCAACACCAAGTCCTTGAAAAATTAGTAAAAGGTATGTGGGTGCCAAGCTACATACTCCCTCCGTTTTAAAATATAGAATGTTTTAGATTTGTGTAGAAAATTATCTAGACTTTTTCAATATATTGATTCACTACAAACCTGAGAACCTACCTAGTACTAAAAAAGTCTAGATAGTATATATACGTCGATCACTTGCAATTGCAAGGCTGTGCTCGTTTCCATACCTACGCACGCACCGACGGACGGCCGGGGACGACCGGTCATGCCGGTGCGGTCCGCCAGCCGCCACCATATGCATGGACGCGGAAGCGGATCGTGCGGCAGTGCGTCAATTGGCATGCATTGCACATATCGTACGTGCATGGAATCCGGCCAATTCACCGTCAGGCACACGAGTTGCACACCTGGGGGATTGGCCGTGCCATGCATCTTCTAGAACACATCAACCTTGAACGCACTACCTACATGCTCCAGCTCGTTTTCCTCCCGATGATCGTGATCCAGATCTCTTTGTTTTCTGAGAGATCTTTGTTGATACTTGACAAACGAATGTGGACCGATGGAGGCCGAGCTATATATGTACTCCCTCCGTTTCAAAATATAAGATGTTTTAGCTTTGTAAAAGAAATGTATCTAGAATACTTTTAGTGTGTATGTTCACTTCAAAACTAAATGAACCTACATACTAAAAGAGACCTAGATACATTCTATTCATAAAGCTAAAACATCTTATATTTTGAAACGGAGGGAGTAGCCTTTTATTTTTCTCAGAGAGATCTTTGTAACAAGTGTGCTGTCTTTTTATATGGTGCACAAGAAAATATGGTGCCTTAGTTTCTCAAAAAAAAAAAGGAGAGAGAGAGTATTGGGGCTGTATAAAATGAGGCTTCAGCTTATGTTGAGGATTTCTATGGATTGGAGAGCATATGGAACTACAGGATTCCGAATTTGGTAGGGCTGTCCTTTGATCAAAGAATTTTATACGAATATTTTTTTATGGACATGAATACTCCAAAATTTCTATGAGATTCCTTCAATCCTAGCTTATAAAAGTCCATTGTATTGTGTTGTGTGCTGGGTCAGGTCCAGTTTTGTTAAATCCAGATCACTTTGTTGACGAAAGATGAAAAGGTCAAGATTAACTGGTGGATCGGATTAATAGACTAGAGATGAAAAATGTGCGATCTGACTATTACTACTCCCTTCGTCCCAAAATAAATGACGTGAGTTTGTCTAGATCCGTATGTATTTAGACATGTTTTAGTATATAAATACATCCGAATCTAGACAAATCCAATTCACTTATTTTAGAAAGGAGGGAATACTACGGAATTTCGTTGAAACTATATGTGTTGGAGAATAACACGGCCGGCAGACACACAACGCACGTGTTTGTAACCGCTAATAATCCACTCGTTTCTTATGCTATATATAAGTTAAAAAATCAACGTATAGTAAATTTAGCTTTGCATATGATGGAATTCGGAATACCAGATCAAATAAATTTAAGGAAGAAACTTAAAAGTCGTATATTCTCGACTACATATGTGTACTCCGTACGTGCATAAGTGAGACGTGCCTGTCACCCTCACCTTGGAACGCTGGGCATGCTGTACGCGCCGATGATGATCGTCGGGGGCTTCAGCGGCGGCGCTTCCATGCATGGATGCGTGCGCGTGCAAGGACGGTGACCAAGGTCGGATCGCACGGCGGCACATCGATTATTGGCATGCGTGCACGCGCACGGCGGCGGAAAGTCGGATCCTGCGGCGAAAATTGGCATGCGCATTATTGCATGCGTGACCCGCCGTGGGCCAATTCACGGTCTCACGCACACGGGTTGCACACCAGCTATATATAGCTACGACCGACCGGTCGTGTCATCTTCGATCTGGAAATACAAATCGATCTTGGACGCACTGGTTACCAGCCAGTACTCCGCCTCTCCAGCACACGCGCTCTAAAAATCGGTGCGCTATATCCATTATGCAGCCTGCGTTTAGCGCACGGCGCGCCGTTTTACTCCACGAGACGCGCTAATAACCGCGGCACACTAAATATAAGAAAAAGTTCCCCAGCAGGAGCGCAAAAATGCAGCGCCATAAACACGATTTTGCAAACATATTTTACAGAAATGGATCTACAAAATACTAGAAAATACATTTAGATAGAACAGAAAATACACCCTAATCCGAAAACTCGACGTCAGACGAATCCGGTGTTATGTTGGACACCGGCGTCGAGTACAAATAGTCTTTCCAACGGGGGTCGTCGTCGGGATAGTCGTTGTGCCTCGTCGGCCCTCTGCTAGAGGTAGCTCTCCTTCTTCGCCGCCTTCTCGGCCCCACGCTCGGCGGCGATGTCTTCGGGGAAGCAGGCTGCCCACTCGAGCCGCACTCGCTCGTCCCGCTCGGCGATGAGCAGGCATCGCTCCATGGCTCACTGGCAGGGTCGGTCCTGAGGGGGGTCTGGAGGGGCGGCCGCCCCGGACCCCTGAAACCAAGGGGGCCCAAATTCCCAATTTGCAGCGGTAGAGGAGGGAACTCATATGAATGCCATTAGCGGGTATCGGGACTTCTCTCGTACGGTTCAAAGAGCCAGGGACAATGAAGGCACGAAGCGTTATGCTGAGCTTGGGCTGTTTTATCCCCTTGATTAGCCTTGGCCTTCTTCTGTTAGTTAGGTTTTTCTCTCTAGTTAGGGTATGTACAATGCTAAGGAAGGCATGCCTTCTCTTAGCTCTACACATCATTTAGAAATGACGCAATATATAGCGTCCACAATGCATTATCTCTTATTGCTATCTCTAACAATTAATGAAAATTAATTATTTTTAGTAATAAATTGGTTGGCGAAGGGAAGACATATGGTACAATGAAAAAATTAGTTTTCTCTTATTTTTAAGAGATTATCCCTTACCTAAGGGAAGACAAACTTCTCTTTCTTGTTTCTCTCTCCTCCAACTAAGCAAAAATCCAACGTGACAAGCATCAGGGAATACTGACGTCACCGCATTGTACATGCCCTTAGCTATGAAGGCATTAAGTGAGGTGGGACCAAGGGCTGTACTATTGCTTGAATACCAATCAAGGAAATTCAACAAACTTGTCCGCTAAATAAAAAGAAAATTCAACACACTTGTGTATACAAAATTCCCTAAAAAAAGCTTGTTTCTGCCAAAATAAAAAAAAAACTACACAGCCGACGCTCATTTTCCGCCAAAAAAGCCTGCCACGTTATTCTATTTCAGCGTGTGTTAATTTATCTCATAGTTGGCAAAAGTTAGTTTCTCTCATACTATTGTTAGGAACGAATTTAATTTTTATTATTATTTTACATAGTTCAATCTAAGAAGATTGTTGATTGATTTCTACCACTGCAAATAATAAAGAAAAACAACAACTCATTAGTTTCTGTACATCATCTACACCTCTCGCCATCACCAATTTCTTGGTCTCGGTAACACTTTTCTGGCAATGGTATCAAATAGTCATTTCATCTAAAAGCTATGCCTGGCAAAGAAAAAAAATTAAGTTGATTGAGCCACATAGATATTTATCAATAATTTAAGTTAATATATATATTTTTTATGAAGAGCCAATATGGATGCAATTATTTGTATCTCGGACATAAATTTTGAATGGAACAATATGATAAACTAGGAGTCAAAATTACGTATTATGCACCAGGCGAGTTGAATATCATTATATTTAGTTGTGTATATAAATATTGATTATTATTTTAAGGGCCCAGAATTCTGATTTCGCCTCGGGCCATCCATACCTCAGGACCGGCCCTGCTCGCTGGCGGCGGCGCTCCTCCTCCGTGACGAGGCGCGGTGGCGGCGTGAGCGACTCGGCCTGCTGGCGCGTCTAGACGTCGCCGAAGTTCATGGACTAGCACGGGCGCCCAAGCCGCCACGTGACGACGGCGTACGTGCGCGCTGCCTCGTGCGCGGTCTCGAATGTGCCGAGGCCGATGCGCTCTTTGCCGGTCCTAATCTCCATGTAGTAGGTGTTGTTCGGGTGCGCGTGGACGCCGCGGTAGCCCGAACTCGATCGACGTGGCGGCATGGCGGGGGCGCGGGCACGGGAGCGGTGGGGTGGGTGTTGCGCAGGGGCGGCGGCGAAGCGGTGCTAGCACGGTGGGGAAAAGGAAAAATCGCGCGGAGGAAGTGTCGGCGGTTGGTGGGATGCGCGCGGAGCACGGTGCTGCAAAGAAGGCCCGCGGGGGAAAATGTTGCGCCTACCGAAGCTTCTCGCGCGGACGCTGACGCAGTAAACCGGCGGGTTTTTTAGCGCGGCGTCCGTTTACAGCTCCTGTTGGAGATGCTCTAAGTTTTTTCTTTTCTCCCGATGTTCTCTATCTGTGTCCTACGCTACCGGTGCTTTGTTGGTAGGCACTCCCTTTGTTCTATAATATTCCCTCCATTCAGAAATATAAAATGTTTTACCTTTTTAAATCGAATGTATCTAGACGTCTTTTATTCTATATAATAAAAAAAATCTAGATACAAGCTAAAATGTCTTGTATCTGAACTGGAGGGAGTATAAGCCTTGCTAGCAAAGGAACAGAGGTAGTTGTGACTTCTCTATCTGGCGATCGAATACTCCATCTCACGCTTTGGTCGACCAGTATCACGACACAGCTTCGCTTGCAGCACCGACGTACGTTGCGACCTAAAATCTTTTCTTTATATTGGAGTAATTAATTCAGTAACTAATTCTTTTATCAGAACACAAATCAGATTTTCACTCGTGTAACAACATCTTTAGCAAGGCCCTATGTAGTCTGCATTTCCATTTCTTGGATGACAGATGCCAAAGACGTGAGCGTAATAGCATCTCCACTCATATTTCCGGGAGGGCATTCCTAGCTGATTTTTACATCCGGACGACGAAAAATCGCCTAGTCGCATTTTTAGGAGCATAATTTTTGTCGGATTTGGCTCAAATTACATCTGCCGTTCCCGAGCGAACCCGGGGAGTGTACCTTGGGAGGGCGGGAAATTTTTTGGACTGGTGGCCCCGCCCTGTCAGCGACTGGAGAAGTTCATCCTCATCCCGTCGCCTCGACTCCCATGAAGGACCGTCGGGCAAACGGCCGCCTGACCACTCGCCTACGTGTTGCCGTAATGGCGCGCCACCGGTAGCCCACTTTCCCGCCGCTTTCCCTTTTCCTGCTGATCTCTACACCCCTCCCGCCCTCGCCGCCCTTTCCCTACTTGGCTATAGATGTTCGCCACTCTCGCCGTTCTGAGAGCACGCACCCCCGCCTCCCATTCCCCAACCCAAAGCTCCAAGTTCCGACAAAGAGGAGAAGAGCTCGGTGGCTGCCATGGCGGAGCGCTATCCCGGTGACCCGGCGGCGGTGAACGGTTTTGGCCGGCACTCTCTGCAGCCCTGGAAGGCCCGCCTGCTCCACGATGTCAGCCCTGAAACACTTCATTTAATAAGCATATTAATATTTTATCCCCTCGCAATATTTCAATACACCGAAACTATGCCGGCAGTTTTTATCAGAATAATTCCTGCGATGTCCAGTATTTTTTCTGGTGTTCTCTATCCACTCAAATGCGTCGATTACCCTTAAGTGTATGTCCCTATGAGCCATAAATCGAGCGGACATGATCGATACATTCTCCGATCAATAATCATTAGCGGGACCTGGAGATCCATAATGACTACCACCAGCTCAAGCGATGACTTAGTGATCGTGTGACCTTTATTCGCAGTAACTAAATCCTTTTGTCTTACGATATTTTCCTGTAAACGGCCTGGCCCGTAAACGGAATTCACAGGGGCCTGTGAAAGGCCTGTTGCAACCCCTATTTCTACTTCTCCTCCTTCAATTCCCCCAAAGATCAAGACCTTCTGGTGGTTGAAGTGGGAGATCGAGAATGAGAGCTCTTGCACAATGTCTGGACAATTTCGAATGAATCAAGAGTTCTGAACGTTGGGGAAGAAGGGGTATTTATACCCCCTTCAGAAACCAGCAGTTGGACACTTTGGGGGCGGATTATCTAGCCCAAGTGAGGGCCGGATTATCCGGTCTAGGGAAAACACCGCCCTAGACTTGGAATATCCGGCAGATAATCCGCCCCCTATTAGAGCGTCGCGCCGAGCTTGCCCTTGATCAACTTCTGGGGGCGGATTATCCAGTCCTATGCGAGGGCCGGATTATCCGGCCTAGGGAGGAAAAACCTCCCTAGTTCGGATTTTCCGGGAGAAAATCTGACCGGATACCGAGCGACGCGCCTTGGCTCCTTTTGCTCGAAAACTGGGGCCCGGATTATCCGGCCCATGCGACAGCCGGATTATCCGGCCTGGGGAGATTTCTGTCACTTCCCCAGATTACCAGAGGCATGAACCCACTATCGAGCATAAATACTAACTCTTGGAGTTGCTAGCATCTACTTGGCCAAGATAGCTACTAACAACGGAAAGCATGCAAGATCTCAAATAACAAAGACATGATAGAATCAATAATCAATCTGAAATATCATCTCAATATCCATCGGATCCCCACAAACACAACATGCAGAATTACAAATAGATGATCTTGATCATGAACGGAGCTTACAAGATCTAAACATGAAAGCACAAAGGAGGAGAAATCAACCATCTAGCTACTACATGGATCCGTAGTCCAAGGATGAACTACTCACGCATCAACCGGAGGCTTGCATGGTGATGAAGAAGGCCTCCAGGGTGAATTCCCCTCTCCGGCAAGGTACCGGGAAGAGCTTCAGATCCCCTCCCCGATCTAGGGACAGAGACGACGGTGGCTACAGACTCTTTCGTGGATTTTTGATCAGGTACCTAGGGTTTTTGTCCCGAGAGCAACTTATAGGCGGAAGGAGAGGCCGAGGGGGTGCTGGGGTCGGCCAGACCACCCCCTGGCGCGGGCCAAGCCTGGTCACGCGGCCAGGTGGTGTGGCCGGCCCCTGGCCCCTCTCCGTCTCGTATTCTGGCACTTGATCCCTTCTGGAAAATAGGCACTTTGGCTTTTGTCCCATCCAATTTCGAGAATATTCATTTTCTGACTTTACTGGAACCAAAAACAACAGAAAACAGGCAGCTGGCACTGTGGCTCTTGTTAATAGGTTAGTCCAAGAAATCATAATAAAAGTACTCCAAAGTTGGAAAAAAACACAAGAAAGTGGATAAAACTAAGCATGGAACATCAAAAATTATAGATACATTTGCAATGTATCAACATCCCCAAGCTTAACTCCTGCTCCTCCTCGAGTAGGTAAGTGATAAAAAGAAAGAATTTTTGAGGTGACATGCACCATCAAAGACTTGATCAAGTATTTGCAAAACATTCTGGGATCAAAGTACTTCAATCATAGCATGAAAGACAAAGTTCTAGCAATAAGAAAAGAGACTATGACGCAACATGAGAAGGCACAAACAAAAGATTCATGAATAACAATGCTTTGCAAGACATCTGTTTGTTTCACATAAAGAAAACATAGCATAAAAGTATTCAGCTTGTCCCTCAATAGAGTAGCAAATATAAATTCATAGGACACCTTCAAAGTTCATAAGAGTGACTAGATACAATAGTTTCAAACAAGCAATAACAAGTTATGCATCAATCAACTAGTCTTGGGACAATGCACATAGAACTAAGAATGGCCACTACGCTCTCAAAGTAGTGCATAAAGATAGAAGGTGGAGACTCAATATAATGGTGGAAGAAAGGCCTTTTGTAAAAGGAAGTAGGGATTCAAGTCTCATAAAGAGCTTCCAAAAATTATGGTACTGGTAGTTTTCAGCTCTCATTGCCCCTATCATAAGCATCTTGAAGGTGATTAAGGTTAAAGTGACACAACTAAGAGGATATGCTTGACAAGTTATAAACCGAAATCTCATGCCCCTTACTTACGAAGACCGATCCTCACGCTACTCAACTTTAGTCACAAGTAAGCTCTTGTCATTGTCAGTATATGTGTATCATTAAGAACCGCCAACGGGGTATCCCTTGCACATGATATGGGAGCTTTTCCATAATCAAAATGACGAGGCAAGCAGACAATGAGCATCTCAGCGATCTTTTTATTTGCTATTTGCATAGGTTTTTATTGAGGATGCTTCATAGAGTGCTCATTATGGTGATGCTGCAAGTTTCCACCATGATTAGGCATGGCTTAGGCTAGTGGCCCAGGCGTTTATCTAACACACATACAAACTCCATGATCTTACAAGTTCCACTTTTATTTCACACCACCGGGATCCGTAAGCAAAAGAACATAATATCAACGGGGTACAAAGTACAAGTGCAATGTTGAAAGCGTTCCCCATGAAACATGGTTCTGCTAATTTCAACTTATAAAGCGCAAGCATATACTCAACAAAGAAGGACCCAATGGTTCAAGTTTATTAGAGGCAATAAAGTAAATTGTGACATCAAGTTCGTGAGAGCTTTAATCACTAGTTTTCTCATAACAAGCGGAAGGTAAACAAAAGCATGAATATACTTGGAATAGCATAAGCTAATAGGTAGGTATGGTGGACTCTTTGGAATAACTTGGTTTAGGGAGTTGGATGCATGAGTGGAACTCGTACTTTGTTGTGGAGGCTAGCAAAAGACTGGGAGCGACAAACTAAGAGAGCAATAATGGCCATAATCATGCAGAGCGAAAAATATCATTGATCAAAGCATAAAGTGATACTACAAGTTGAAAACTAAAGGATCATAAAGGCTTATGGTGACTTGGGATAGTCATAACATGGTGTGAGCATGCGCCAAGTCAACCCAAATAAAGCATCAAAGGAGAATACCACTATACTATGCTTTAATATGCTAAAACAACGCATGATTCATCCAAGGCACATTAAGCAATCTCAATTGTTTATCACAAGTCATGCTACAACAAAGAATACTAAGGATAAAGCCAAAACAATATCAAGCATGGCATGACAAAGCATAGGCCACAGTCAAAAATAAGCTCTCTTTACCACAAAAGTATGAACTTTCCTACTCTTTTCCAAACCAAACCAAACTATTTGCAAACCAACGTATGAAAGAGGGGGTCCAACCAACTTATTCAGAAAACTAAGCAAACCAAGCAAACTAAAAACCAAAACAAAAACGAGAAAGAAGACGCTCCAAGAAAAACACAACTGTGCATGAAACAATAAAAATGAAGCGTTTGGAAGAAACCTGGATTTTTATTGATGAAGAAGGGGATGCCTTGGGCATCCCCAAGCTTTGACGCTTGTACTTCTTGGATATTTCTTGGGGTGACACGCATGGCATCCCCAAGCTTGAGCTTTAGTCCATCCTTCATCTCATTACTTATTCCTTCCATTCACCTAAATTTTTTCCTTCATACAAAACTTCACACAATCTCATTAGCAACATTAGTGCACTTAAGATAAATAAGTCTCACGGTTCAGTTCTAACACCAAATAAACTTCCATTAGAACACTAGATACTATAGCACTTCCCTCAAAAATCTCAATTCCCAAAGGAACTCAAGAAGGAACTAACAAGAAGCAAATGCAGAAATGGCAGAAATCTGTCAAAACAGACTAGCAGGAAAAGATGAATTTTTTCGAAGACCTTCTATTGCTCAAATCAAAAAATGTTGAACTAACGAAAGTTAGATAACAACCTGGGGCAGAATCACAAAAAATGACAGCTCAGTCCGACGTACAGAGCTCTTTCAGGAATGTTTACGGTGAAGCACAGAAATCTGTTTCGGGACAACAACTTTCTCAGTCATTACTT
The DNA here is from genome assembly GCA_910589775.1 of Avena eriantha. Lineage (NCBI taxonomy): Eukaryota > Viridiplantae > Streptophyta > Magnoliopsida > Poales > Poaceae > Avena > Avena eriantha. The sequence goes on from OU342745.1 coordinate 432,280,964, forward strand.
CACTCTCATTAGAGGTTACTCTTGGCACAAAAAGCAAATAAAAAGGATAAGGAGAGGTTATTACAGAGGTAATAACTTCCAAGACTTAACTAAAACTCTTGGGTTATCTCCCAACGAGTACTTTTCTTTAACGCCTTTAAGTTAGGCATAAGAAGCAAAGAAAGAATCAAGTGTTCTCAAATGAAGAAGCATTAAGACCAAATTTTGTTTTCATAGGAGAAGCAAAAGAAATATTTTCTCTTTTTTTAGGGAAGTGTTCTATACCTTTTTGAATGGGAGTTGATATTTAATGGTGCCTTCTTTCATATCAATGATGGCACCAACAGTTCTAAGAAAAAGTCTTCCCAAAATAGTAGGACAAAAAGCATTGTATTAAACATCTCAATGGGGACATAGGAATCATTAACCATAATAAGAACATTATTGAGACTCCCCATGAGTTTCTTTTTAGCATTATCATCAAGTGGGACATTCAAATAACAATCTTCAAGAGGGGGCAAATCAAGCATATCATAAATCCTTTTAGGCATAATAGAAACACTATTATCAAGATCACACAAAGCTTTGAAATCAAAGTCATTCACTTTCATATTAATGATGGGTTCCCAACCATTTTCTTGCTTTATAGGAATAGAAGATTTGTATTTCATCTTTTCTTCTTTAATCTTTATGAGAGCATCGGTAATGTGTTTTGTAAAAGCCATGTTCATAGCACTAGCATTAGGACTTTTAGCAAGCTTTTGTAGGAACTTAATAACTTCAGAGATGTTGCAACCATCAAGATCAAAATCAACTTTATCATCTAAAGTAGTAGAACTATTAGTAGCCTCAACACTAGTAGCAACACTAATGTTTCTAGCAATTTCATCTTCTCTTTCCCACTTAGCATGTAATTCAGCTAATAGTCTAACATTTTCATCAATTCTTCCTTTAATAGCATTAGTAGCTGCAAAGGGATTATCATTAGCTTCAGGTTTAGCAGCCATTTTATTCAAAGAAGATTGAGCTTCAGCCAAAGATGCTATATTTCTTTCAGCATTAGAGAGTTTTTCCTCAATAGTTTTATTGAAAGCAGTTTGTTTAGTAATAAACTCTTTAAGCATAACTTCAAGTTCAGAGGGAGCACTCTTATTATTGTTGTAAGAATTTTCATAAGCATTACCATTGTTGGGAGGATATGGCTTATAATTGTTGCTACCAAAATTGTTCCTATAAGCATTATTACCATAAGCATTGTTGCCAAAATTATTATTTCTTATGAAGTTCACATCAACTTGCTCTTCTTGAGCAACCAAAGAGGCTAAAGGAACATTGTTTGGATCAATATGGGCTTTCCCATTAACAATCATATACATAATAATATCAATCTTATCACTCAAGGAGGAGGTTTCCTCAACAGAATTTACCTTCTTACCTTGTGGAGCTCTCTCAGTATGCCATTCAGAATAATTAACCATCATATCGTCCAAAAGTTTTGTTGCAGCACCCAAAGTGATGGTCATAAAGGTACCTCCAGCAGCTGAATCCAATAGGTTCCTTGAAGAATAATTCAATCCTGCATAAAAGGTTTGGATGATCATCCAAGCAGTCAGTCCATGAGTGGGACAATTCTTTACCAAAGATTTCATTCTTTTCCAAGCTTGAGCAACATGCTCATTATCAAGTTGTTTAAACTTCATTATTTCACTTCTCATGGATATAATCTTAGCAGGAGGGTAGTATTTTCCAATAAAAGCATCTTTGCACTTAGTCCAAGAATCAATACTATTCCTAGTTAAGGAATTCAACCATTCTTAGCTTTTCCTCTCAAAGAGAAACGAAACAATTTAAGTTTAATAATATCACCATCTATATCCCTATGCTTTTGCATCTCACAAAGTTCAACAAAGTTATTTAGATGGGAAGCAGCATCTTCATTACCAATACCAGAAAATTGCTCTCTCATAATAAGATTGAGCAAAGCAGGTTTTATCTCAAAGAAAGTATTTTCAGCCACAGGTGGAGCAATATGTGTGCTCATAAAATCATTGTTGTTGGTGCTAGTGAAGTCACACAACTTAGTGTTTTCAAGAGTAGTCATTTTTTTGGGTTTTCAAATAAGAAAGCAAACTAGTAAAACTAATTTTTTTGTGTTTTTGAAGAACAAAACGAGCAAACAAAGCAAAAAGAAACTAAGCAAAACAAAAACAACAAAGTAAAGAGATTGGTTATGAGGGACTCCCCTTGTGAAGATGTCCTTGACTCCCCGACAACGGCACCAGAAAATCTTGATGCGCTCGACTTTCGACGTAGAGCTCGTTGGGAACCCCAAGAGGAAGGTACGATGAATATAGTAGCAAGTCTTCCCTCAGTTATGAAACCAAGGTTTAATCGAACCAGTAGGAGCAAGGAAACACCCCAAAGGTGTTACTAGCAGAGCTTTGGCAGGGCGCACTACCGGTGCTAGTAGCAACGTGGAGACCTGCACAACACAACCACATAACTTTGTCCCCAACTTGCGATGAGGTTGTCAATCTCACCGTGTTTTGCGGAAAACAAAGGATTAAACGTATCGAATGGAAAGAAGTAAAAGTTTGCAGAAAGTAAACACAAAGCAGTAAAATATTGTAGATTGTATGTAAAGAAAAAGGACCGGGATCCATAGTTCAGTAGAGGTGGCTCTCCTTAGATAGATAACATGTTGGGTGAACAAATTACAGCAGGGCAATTGACAAACACCGAGAAAGCAATACATGCATATACTAATCATGTTGACTCCTTTGAGACTTGATTGGGCATTACAACATAATACATAGACCGCCATCCAACTGCATCTATGACTAATAATCCACCTTCAGGTTATCATCCGAACCCCCTCCAGTATTAAGTTGCAAGCAACAGATTATTGCTTTACGAACTGCGTGTAAAGTAAACAATACAATTGTTCTATGAACAAAGGATCGTTGTTTTCTCCCTAGTAGCAACAACACATCTAGTACCTTAGAGATTTCTGTCACTTCCCCAGATTACCAGAGGCATGAACCCACTATCGAGCATAAATACTAACTCTTGGAGTTGCTAGCATCTACTTGGCCAAGATAGATACTAACAACGGAAAGCATGCAAGATCTCAAATAACAAAGACATGATAGAATCAATAATCCATCTGAAATAGCATCTCAATATCCATCGGATCCCCGCAAACACAACATGTACGAATTACAAACAGATGATCTTGATCATGAACGGAGCTCACAAGATCTAAACATGAAAGCACAAAGGAGGAGAAACCAGCCATCTAGCTACTACATGGATCCGTAGTCCAAGGATGAACTACTCACGCATCACACCGGAGGCTTGCATGGTGATGAAGAAGGCCTCTAGGGTGAATTCTCCTCTCCGGCAGGGTGCCGGGAAGAGCTTCAGATCCCCCCGATCTAGGGACAGAGACGACGGCGGCTACAGACTCTTTCGTAGATTTTTGATCGGGTACCTAGGGTTTTCGTCCCGAGGGCAACTTATAGGCGGAAGGAGAGGCCGAGGGGGTGCTGGGGTCGGCCAGACCACCCCTTGGCACGGGCCAAGCCTGGCCGCGCAGCCAGCTGGTGTGGCCGGCCCCTGGCCCCTCTCCGTCTCGTATTCTGACACTTGATCCCTTCCGGAAAAATAGGCACTTTGGCTTTTGTCCTGTCCAATTGCGAGAATATTCATTTTCTGACTTTCCTGGAACCAAAAACAGCAGAAAACGGGTAGCTAGCACTGTGACTCTTGTTAATAGGTTAGTCCAAGAAATCATAATAAAAGTACTCCAAAGTTGGAACAAAACACAAGAAAGTGGATAAAACTAAGCATGGAACACAAAAATTATAGATACATTTGCAATGTATCACAGCCCCAAAGTCAATCTTTTCTTTCTTTAGTTTCTTTACCTTGCCAAGAACATGGTCACGTTCTTTAATGAGCTGAGCTACAGCTTCTTCTTGTGACTCCTCAAAGGATTCGAGTCTCTCTTCCAAAGATACTCGAGCTTCCTCTTCCTCTTCCAAGGCATTCTTCAAAGAAGCTATCTCCAAGGCATCTTCTCTTTCAATTCTGCCCTTTTCTTCAAGAAGATCTTCGGCTTGAGCAAGTTGACTCATAAGAGCATCAAAATGGAGTTCGTGCTCACCTTGTAGGTTAGTGAAAAAGTATCCAAAGCAATAACTTCTTCTTTCATTTTAAGACTATCATGATCATCCATATCCAAAATTATGTTAGTCTTAGGAAATGAAGGGCTAGAAGTTGATACCTCGGACCCTCTTGCCATTAGGCAAGTGGCGTTGTTGTTGATGACGTTCTCGTTTGGCGAGTCGAAGAGAGATGAGGGAGTCGATGTGGTGGCTATAGCAGCCACCTCGCGGGAACTATCATCATCCTCTTCATCTTTACTTGCGAAGGAGTATTCCTCTTGAGCTACCAAGACAATCTTGGGTTGCTTCTTGAAAGGGCCATTCTTCTTAATAAATGGCTTCTTCTTCGGTGCTTTAGATTTCTCTTTAAGAATAAGCCTGCCACCATTGTCTTCTCTATTTTGATATGGACACTCGGCTACAAAGTGCATTCTATCTCCACAGTTGAAGCAAGTTCTCAATCTTGGGCCACTTTCTCTTCTTCCATTTGACCCGTTCTTGCGCTCAAGTTCAGACTTGGCTTTGGCAGGGTCTTTCCAAAAGTTCCTTGCATAAAATGTCATATACTCACCATGAGCACGTTTGACCTCATCGGGGCAGTCCATGGATACCCCCTCAAAAGCTCCTTCATCTTCTTCTTACTCAACAACATTGGCTTTGAGAGCCACATTGACACCCTTCTGCATTCCAATGGCCTGAGCACGGGCATCTTCAACATTCTTTGCTGCCACTTTGAATGACGCCATTTCTTGCATGACTTCATTGGATGTCATTTGATGATAGTTATGTCTACCTTGCAGGCTCTTCAAGTCCATTGGCTCGAAAGGCATTAAGGCACTCACATATTTCCTTTTTATCCATGCATCATCAATGTGAGTGGCCCCATGCTTTGGAAATGTTGTTGCGATGCCCTTGAGTCTTCTATACATGTCCTCATAGTTTTCACCATCCAACATGTAGAATCCCTCAACTTCATTACTAAGGGCATCATACCTGTTTCTTCTCATACTTTCATTTCCAATGAAGAGATCCGTAAGAGCATCCAAGCTTTTTTAGCTGTGTTGAGATGTTCAATGTGTGGCATGTCCTTGGGACCCACACCCAGCTGTATCATGTGGAGAGCGGTGGCATTCAACTGGCTGTCCACAACTTCTCTTCCTGTTAGGTTGGTTTGATCTCCAATATGAAGACCCTCTTCAATAATCCTCCACAATTCAATAGAGGAGTTGCAAACATAAGATTTCATTAGGAATTGCCATTGATTAAAGGAGGATGCAGTGAGCTTGGGTGGATCACCCCTATTGTTTATATGAGGATGAGGGATAGGTGGGTCGGGGGAATATACGTGGCGAACCTCACTATATTCCTCCTTACCACTTCCCTTCTTGGAGGTGGAACCATTAAGTTTTTCACCTTCCACATCATCATCTTTGGATCCGGTGTTACCCTTTTCCTTAGATGATGGTGTGGCAGCCTCAGAGGAGGATGGAGATGGGGCTATGGATGATGTAAGGCGAGCAATCATTTGATTCATCTCCTCCATCTTAGCCTCAAAGGATTTCAACAAATTTGTTTCCAACGACTTGAGATCATCCATTGTGACCTTATTCACAGCCTCATCTCCATCCTCCTTGGTACCCATACTACTCTTAGGCGGTTAAGCCCGAATTAAGAGCCGGGGCTCTGATACCAATTGAAATGGATCGTAGGGCACCTAGAGGGGGGTGAATAGGTTCTACACCAATTTTTAATACTTTTTCAATTTTAGGCTTAGCACAAAGGGTAAATTCTCTAGATAAACTAATAGGTGGAATTTTCCCTATATGCAAACCTATCTACTAGCGAGTAAAGAGCGAGTAGAAGAGGAACGGGTAAACCGAAGTGAAGCACGCGGAGACAAGGGATTTGTTTGACTGCAGTTCCTTCCTTGTTAAGGGAAGTACGTATGCGTTGGAGGGGTGGGCGGTACTAAGACCACCACGGCACAAAAGGCCTCACCCTGTTCTCCAATGGATCTCGCCACCAAAGGCCTGATCCACCTTTCCACTGTAGGTACCCTTCGAGGCGGGCACCGGCGCCTTTACACAACTAGCGGGGCAACAACTCCACAACAAATTGGAGGCTCCCGGAATGACAACAAGCTGCCACAAGAACAAAGTTATCAAATACAATAAACAAGATCTAGGTATTGACAAGAATACTAGATCAGGGATTTCTCCAAGTGAATGGAGAGGAGTTGAAGTGCTTGATTCTTGATGATGATGATGGACTTCTCCTCCTTCAATTCCCCCAAAGATCAAGACCTTTGGGTGGTTGAAGTGGGAGATCGAGAATGAGAGCTCTTGCACAATGTCGGGACAATTTCGAATGAATCAGGAGTTCTGAACGTTGGGGAAGAAGGGATATTTATACCCCCTTCAGAAACCAACCGTTGGACACTTTGGGGGCCGTATTATCCGGCCCAAGTGAGGGCCGGATTATCCGGTCTGGGGAAAACACTGCCCTAGACTCGGAATATCCGGCAGATAATCCGCCCCCTATCAGAGCGTCGCGCCGAGCTTGCCCTTGATCAACTTCTGGGGGCTAGATTATCCGGCCTGGGGAGGAAAAACCGCCCCAGTTCAGATTTTTCGGGAGAAAATCCGACCGGATACCGAGCGACGCGCCTTGGATCCTTTTGCTCGAAAACTGGGGGCTGGATTATCCGGCCCATGCGACAGCCGGATTATCCGGCCTGGGGAGGAAAAATCGCCCCAGTTCGGATTATCCGGGAGAAAATCCGACCGGATACCGAGCGACGCGCCTTGGCTCTCCTTGAGCAAAGAGGTAGGCCGGATTATCCGGTCCTTGGTGGGGCGGATTATCCGGCCCCCCTCAAAGCTTCCTGCACACTTAGCGCACATGAATAATCTCCATAGTATTGTTATCTAACACGCAAAACATAGGAAAACATGAAATGTTCTTTCAACGGGTCAGAATCTGTGTCCCTCCGCCGCAGACCCTAGCCGCCGCCGCATTTCCGCGCGTACTCTGGCGAGCAATTCCTCCCATTTCCGCGCGCGAGAGAGATGGCGAGCAGGAGCGGGAGTTGCGGACTCGGCGACGACCGTTCTGGGAGGGGGGGGAGGAGAAGCGGCGCGAGGAGAAGGAGCTCGCCTCCGCCATCGCCGCCATCGAGCTCTCCAAGAAGCAGGAGGAGATCGAGAAGGCGGTCACCGCCATCCGCGGCGAGTAGGAGGAGGCCGGACTGGCATCCGTCGACGGCATGGACGTCGACGTGATCGTCCTAGACAACTAGGAGCTCGCCGCCGACGGCAGGCGGCGACTTAGAGCTCGCCGCCGACTGCTGACTAGGAGCTCGCATTTTGGACATATTAGGACGTGGCGGCGTCCTCCGCGAGCTCTTCCAACACTATTTTTTTTATTTAGATGTAATTTTGCATATACTGGATGATGAACGCGCGCACGATCTTCCCTCGTTAATTTAAATTTCAATTCAAATCGTGACTTAAGGATTAGATTTACAGGCCCTGCTCTCTGCTGACGAGTTTGAAACCCTAAATCGCGAGTAGAGGCACATGTACTTGCGATTTAAGGGTTGCCGATTTGAGGGTGCTGTTAGTTATGCTCTAAACCCAATTCTTATCTCAAACTCGTTATTGAAAATTTCGGTAGAAACCAAACATGTGGATGTTTTTGGAGTAATATAAATGAAATAAATCCATGTATTCATTTAATTTAGTAGAAATGAAATGAATAACTAGGTACCAAACGACCTCTAAGAAAACCATAGCCACACACGGACATTCGGCTAGCACGATTAGTTTATATCGCCAAGATATGTTTTGCAGTGCCGATTTGGCGCTTCTACTGGAGGTGGTTTGCGAGCGGTGCGCGCGCGCGCTTTAAAATAACGCCTTCGGTGGAGAAAAAATCTTCGCCGCGCGCGCTAAACGAATTTTGCAGCGACTAGCTATAGCGCGTTCGTTGGAAATACTCTTGGCGTTTCTGAAAGAAAAGTTATTTTAGGATTCTGTCAACATATGGCATCTACTACATGGGCCGATCAGATTGAGCCGAAAGGTACATCTAAAGCCCATCAGCATCCGCCCATGGGCCCGACAGGCAAAATCCCCATTCGGCCTCGTCTTCCTCCTCTCAGCCCCACTCCCTCACAGGCCGGCAGTGGAGGCTCCTGTCCCCTCCCCTCCAATGGCGCCACCGCCCAAACCCCTCCACGCCTCCTTCCTCTGCTCCCTCGCGTTCGCGCTCCTCCGCGCCGGCCGTCTCTCCGCGGCCTCCCACGTCGCGTCCGACCTCACCGCCGCCTCCCCTCCCGCGGCCCTCCTCCGCCGCCTCATCCCGGCGCTCGCCTCCTCGGGCCTCGCCGCCGCCGCCGTCCGCTTCCGCCCCGTCCCAGGAGACCCGCTCACCCTCAACTCCATCCTCCTCTCCCACTGCGCCCTCCGCTCGCTCCGCCCCGCTCTGGCCCTCCTCCGCTCCTCGGACTCCGTCGACACCGTGAGCTACAACATCGTCATCTCGGGCCTCTCCGAGCACGGCGGCCGCCACGGCGGGAGCCTCGCCCCGGCCCTGCTCGCCGAGATGTGCAAGCGCGGGGTCCCGTTCGACGCCGTCACGGTCAACGCGGCGCTCGTGGGGCTCTGCAGGGACGGCCAGGTGGAGGGAGCGGCGGCGCTGGCCGAGATGATGGTGAGAGGCGGGGGTATCGAGAGACTGGATGTCGTGGGCTGGAATGCTCTGATTGATGGGTACTGTAAGGCGGGAGACATGGCGGCAGCATTGGCAACGGCCGAGAAGATGAGGACACAAGGGGTGAGAGTCGATGTCGTCGGGTACAACAGCTTGGTTGCTGGGCTCTGCCGTGCCGGCGAGGTCGATGCCGCACGGGACATGCTGGGTACGATGAAGGGCGACGGGGTGGAGCCGAACGTGGTGACGTACACGACGTTCATCGCGGAGTGTTGTAGGAGGAAGGCGATCGACGATGCCTTCAGTCTGTATGAGGAAATGGTGAGGATGGGCGTCCTGCCAGATGTGGTCACACTCAGCGCTCTTGTCGACGGGCTTTGCAGGGTTGGGCGGTTCTCGGAGGCGTATGCCCTTTTCAGGGAGATGGAGAAGATCGGTGCTGCGCCGAACCATGTGACATACTGTACGCTGATTGATTCATTGGCGAAAGCGAAAAGGGGCAGCGAGTCGCTCGTTCTGTTGGGGGAGGTGGTCTCCAGAGGTGTGGTGATGGACTTAGTCATGTATACAGCTTTGATGGACTGGTTGGGCAAGGAAGGGAAGATTGATGAAGTGAAGGACATGTTTCGGTGTGCTCTGGCAGATAATCATACTCCCAATGGCGTCACTTACACCGTGCTGATCGATGCACTCTGCAGAGCTGGTAATGTTGATGGGGCAGAGCAGGTGTTGCTGGAGATGGAGGAGAAATCTGTTAGTCCAAATGTTGTTACGTTCTCATCGATCATCAATGGCCTTGTTAAACAAGGATGGCTTGACAAGGCAACTGGTTACATGAGAAAGATGAAAGAAAGGGGCATTGATCCAAATGTCGTGACCTATGGAACAGTTATTGATGGCTTCTTTAAGTGCCAGGGGCAAGAAGCAGCTCTTGACATGTACCATGAAATGTCATGTGATGGTGTGGAAGCAAATAAATTTGTTGTAGATAAGTTGGTCAATGGCCTGGTGAAGAATGGGAAAATAGAGGAAGCGGAAGCATTGTTTAGAGATATGAATGACCGAGGTATGTTGCTAGACCATGTCAACTATACCACTTTAATAGATGGGCTTTTTAAAACCGGTAACATGCCTGCTGCTTTCAAGGTTGGTCAGGAGTTGACGGAGAGAAACTTGTTACCTGATGCTGTTGTCTATAATGTGTTTGTCAACTGCCTTTGCATGCTCGGGAAATCTAAGGAGGCAGAATCATTTTTGAAAGAGATGCAAAATACAGGCTTAAAACCTGACCAAGTGACATATAACACTATGATCGCTGCACAGTGCAGGGAAGGGAAGACTGCCAAAGCTCTAAAACTCCTTAATGAAATGAAGAGGAGTTCTAAGCCAAACCTCATTACGTACAATGCACTTATTGCGGGTCTTTTTGAGGCTGGGGCTGTTGAAAAGGCAAAGTATTTGTTAAACGAGATGTCTTCTTCTGGATTCTCTCCGACCTCTCTGACTCACCGAAAGGTTCTCGAAGCATGCTCCCAAAGTGGGAGACCTGCCGTGATTTTGGAAATTCATGAATGGATGATGAGTGCTGGCCTTTGTGCTGATATCACTGTCTATAATACACTGGTGCGTGTTTTGTGTTACCATGGAATGACAAGGAAAGCTGGGGTTGTCCTGGAAGAAATGTCAGGAAGAGGAATTGCCCTAGACACCATCACGTTTAATGCTCTAATCCTTGGTCATTTCAAGAGCAGCCATGTCGACAATGCATTTGCTACTTACGATCAGATGCTTCGCCATGGGGTCTCACCTAACATAGCTACATTCAACACGCTCCTGGGTGGATTTGAGTCCGCTGGAAGAATTGGAGAAGCGGACAAGGTGCTGAATGAGATGAAGAAAAGGAGCATTGAACCCAGCAATCTGACTTATGACATACTCGTCACAGGATATGCAAAGCAAAGCAATAAAGTGGAAGCAATGCGTTTGTATTGTGAGATGGTGGGTAGAGGCTTTCTTCCGAAAGTAAGCACATATAATGCACTCATAAGCGACTTTGCTAAAGTGGGAATGATGAGTCAAGCTAAGGAGTTGCTCAACGAAATGGAAAAGAGGGGTGTTCTACCCACATCCTGCACTTACGATATTCTTGTGAGTGGATGGTCAAAGCTTAAAAATGGAACCGAGGTGAGAAAATTTCTCAAAGATATGAAGGAAAAAGGATTCCGTCCATCAAAAGGCACTATTAATTTTATATGCAGAGCATTTTCCAAGCCAGGGATGAACTGGGAAGCTCGGCGTTTGCTTAAAAGACTCTATCAGATTTAGGAACATGTAGTGTTGATTTCTTATCTACAAAGCATAGAGGGTCTGATGTAGACTGTTCTTAGTTTGACAAGACAACTGCAGTCAGGGTGCTTATTGTTGCAGTGTCTTGTCCTCCGGCTGCTCGGAAAACCCCGTGAAGCATTACAGGAAGCTACTTGCTGACATAATCCCTGAGTCACCTGTAAGTGTCTGGTTCTCTGTTCAGTTGGCTTGAGTCTGATTTAACCAGTTCAATGCTAATGTTGTTGTTGTGGTGTTTTCGATCTACAAGTAGTTAACAGCTTCTTTTCATGCTCCGTATGATGCTGCTGCTTCAGTAGTAAGTGTAGTGCTGCTTATCTCACACAACTTACTTTTGCAGGATGACCCGTCAAATAAACAGAAGATCAGGAATTATATTAAATATCTTCACATGCTCCGAAGGCATGTGATGTTGCCATTTTGTTTCCTCTTGTATTGCTAGTTGCTCAAACATTCCTTGGCTGTATGTGATTAATCATTCCATGTTTCCCTTTGCTGCTTGCTTTTCAGATTGCCAAATTTGTGTTACAGAGGAGTCACAAGGAGCTGCACCCTGATCATGCGAACCTTGTCAAAATTATCATCAGTTTATCAATGAAGACTCTTCATTTGTAAGGAACAGATGTGAGTTTATGAAATTCTTGGCTACACTTGTATTTCCTTGTCACTTTACTGCGTGCATGTTCTGGAACGCGGCATGCTCTGGCAGCCACCTAGTAAACACAATTATTGAACTTCTGAAAAGCATGCATCCGATATTTTCGTTCTTATGTCAAATTCAGCTATGTTCATTTACAACCAGGTGATTATTATGTAGAGTTAGATACACTTTGTGTTCTGAACAATCATATTTGTGGTTGTGTTGTGTTTTACTCTGTTCCAGTAATCAAAGACTACTATTCTTGGAATTGGCACATGATTGATAGGATGATAGAATTGAATGCACCTCTCATGCGAAACTTGCCACCACTCTGTTTGTCTAGGATCTGAAGACTGAGGCTTCTGATGGAGAAAACCAGCGAGGCTGGGGAGTTAGCTTATGGATACGCCATGAGGGGCGTATTACTGTGGTACTGCACTGGACATGCTGCTTCTAGTGATTGATGTCAAGGTATTGGTGATAGTGAGTGTGGTGATGAAGTGCATTGGAGATGCCTCAGATAGATATGTCAACAAGAGGAGAAAGACCCTGCTCTGTGAGATTCAGCTACTCTACTTAGAGTTGACATCAGAAGCTTGCCTCCTCTACTTAGGGTTGCCAAGGTACCGCTGTTTATTTCTTATGCTTTAAATAGCTTGGTGAGCACACCTGTTTTCTAAGTTCTGGAATGCATGATGGAAGCAAAGCATTTTTTTCCTTCCGCAATTTTCATTACATGAAATGAGTTACTACGACTGCCATATATGAGTATTTTGTATTTGTTAGTTTAAGGTCCACACCTATTTTCTTTTCTAAGTACACGCCTTATTCTCTGAATATTCATTAAACATGAAATGAGTTACTACGACTGCCATATATGAGTATTTTGTATTTGTTAGTTTAAGGTCCACACCTATTTTCTTTTCTAAGTACACGTCTTATTCTCTGAATATTCATTAAACATGACATGTGTTACTATAACTCTGAATATTCATGATACATGGAAGTAGTCACAGTTACTGTCATGTTCCTTGAGTACTCACTGTGTAGCTTGAGATTTACACTTTAGAAAAAGCAGCTCTGATTTTTCTTAAATTTGGTTGATGCAATATTCTTTTGAGTTTGTAAAAGTGCAACTTACCTGCAGAGTTACTTGTTTTGATCAACCTTTCTTGTGCAGACTGGAGGTACAAATGTCATAAAGATGCTTCTGATGGGGGATGACCCTGAAGGAAACATGACCCATCACTGGTGCCTTCAGTGGTAGCTCAGGCAGACAGGAGCCAAGGTGCTCTTCTTCAAAATTCTGATGCATTAACAGCTGAGCTGTAAGATAGTTATTATTACTATTTCCAAATGTCCCTTAGTTGTCGTATCTTTTTTTGCAGGATTGTATGGCTCCTGTTGAATAATGGTGCCAAAATTTCCAGGGGAACATACTAGGTCTCAGACCAGTGCATAGTGCTGCAGCTAAGTTTATAATGCCTTTTCAGGTAGCCTTATGTTAATTTCTTTTCAAATGCTGAATAACATTATTATGACGAATTGGTATTGGTTTTCTTCGTTCTATAAGTCAATTCTGCTTCATGCACAAGCCCACCGCCTAACAGCACCCACCCAAGCCTCCACGGCATAACAACTCCCAGCATCAAAGAACATGTGTGAACCCTGGTCCTGCGAAGTGCGAACACATGTGAAGATAAATATATTTTTCTTAAAATCACATGGTGTGTAGATAAAAAGAGAATATGTGCTTGTTAAAGGACCGGCCGTGCAACAGCCTGTAGGCGATACCCTGCTGTTATACGCAATAAATGGTAAATATCTTTGGCGGGAATAGTCTGATAGAGGAGCTGAGCTGCCATGTGGGCTTGGCATTTTATTGCCACCTTAACAGTTTTGGGCCCATGCTACTTTCTTCTTCTTGAGAATAGGACCCTTGCCTCATTTTTTTCCGTCTCTCTTTCTCTAACGTGCCTGGCTAGAATGATTGGACTTGTGGTTCTTATCTAAAAAGAAGGGATGGAATGGAGGTTGATAAACCGATACTACTGATAACCCCCTTCTTTCTGCCTAAAATTTTGACAGATGGACACCGAAAGCACCCTAGATGTTATCTGACATGTCACATAGGAGTATAGGAAATATGTTGCGCAGAGAAGAAATGTGCCTATAAACATTGAATCTAAATATCTCATTTCTGTGTGTTTAATCAACTAACCTTTCTCACGTAATTATGTAACTAGAAAACTTGTGGGGAAGAAAACAGAATTGCTGATGAAGTTTTAGTTCAAAGCTGAGAAGGCATCAAGCCAAGCTGAGAGAGGGCAAGAGCAGCCGCAGATTGATGATGAGCGCAAGCACCACTCAACTCTTCTCACCTCAGAACAACATATGGCATCCGCCCAAAGCCAAAGGTAAATATCTAAAGTTTATGGTGCAGCAAGAAACTAAACAGCCCAATACCTCCACTGCACACAACACTAGTAACCTGACCAGACTTATCCACTTCTTTGTTTGTGTGGGATCTGAAGACAGTGAGGTTTCTGATGGAGAAAACCAGCGAGGCTGGGGAGGTAGCTTATGGATGCACCATGAGGGGCATATGACTGATGTACTGCACTGGCCATGCTGCTCCTAGTGATTGAAGACAAGATATTGGTGATGGTGGGTGTGGTGATAGAGTGCATCAGGACAAAGAGAGATTCACAGATCTATTGTGGATGAGAATGAGATTGTGTCAATTGAGATACCTCAGTTAGACATGTCAAGAAGAGGAGTAAGATCCTGCTCTGTGAGATTCAGCTACTCTTCTTCGAAATTCTGCTCCATTAACAGCTGAGTTAGTTATTTTTACTATTTCCAGATGTCCCTTAGTTGCCTTGCCTCTTTGTGCAGGATTGTGTGGCTCCTGCTGAAGAATGGTGCCAGAATTTTCCAGGGGAACAAACTAGGTCTCACACCAGTGCAAGGCGCTGCAGCTAAGTTTATGATGCTGTTTCAGGTAGCCTTTTGTTACTTTTTTCCAAGTGCTGAATAATATTATTATGACTAATTGGTATTGGTTTTCTTCGCTCCTTAAGTCAATTCTGCTTCCTCCGCCTAAGAACACCCACCCAAGCCTCCTCCGCCTAGGAACTCCCAGCATCAAAAAACATGGGTGATATCCAAGTCCTGCGAGCATGACGTGAAGATGCATTTTTATCTTAGAATCACACGACGTGTAGATAAAAACAGAATATGTGCTTGTTAAAGGGCTGACCCAACAATAAACAGCCTGTAGGCAATACACTGCTTTTACACATAATAACCAGTAAATAGCGTCTGCGGGAACAGTCTGATAGAGTAGCTGAGCTGCCATGCATGGGCTTGACTTTTTATTGCCACCTTAAGTCCTCAACAGTTTTGGGCCCATGCTACTTGCTTCTTGAGAATAGAATTCCTGGCTCTTAGTTTCGTATCTCTTTCTCTAACTTGCTCTGCTCCGCTAGAATGATTGGAATCAATATTCTTATCCGGAAAATGGGGGAAGAAAGGATGCCGATGAATCGACATCACAGATAACACCCTTCTGCCAATCCTAGAATTTGGACAGATGGACATTTTAGGATTTGGAGTTGATGTTATCTGACATATCACACAGGAGTATATTAAATTTGCTGCCCATAAACAAATCCTAAAAAGTCCCTTTTCAGTGTGACGTGTGTTGAATAAGCCAAGTCATCTAATGTAATTATCTAGCTCGAGAACATATGATGAAGCAAAGGAATTGCTGCTGAAGTTGTAAGCTAAGGTGTGTCAGAGAGAGAGGAACCACATATTGATGATGAGCGCAGCACCACTCAGCTCAGCACAACATATGGCATCCGCCCAAAGCCAAAGGCATATATCTAAAGTTTATGGCTCAGCAAGCAACTAAAACAGCACAATACCTCCACTGCACACACTAGTGACCAGACCAGACTTATCCATTCTTGTAGACTCGCAATAACCGATGGTGAGTGAGGGGCGGGCTACGGCTGAGGTGAAATTTAGGATGGATGCTCTTTGTCCATGAGTGTCACAGTTTTTTTTCCTCTTTTTATTTTCTTCCAAAATGAATATGTAGATACGTACGATACAGGTGTCAATTAAGTAGGAGAAAGATGCACATAAAAGGGGTGGTGGTGCTGGTCACGGGGCTGGTATGAGATGAGGCCACCGGTGAGATGAAGGAGTGGCCTTTTGAGTGCACAAGAAGCACTCTAGTAGTACATCAGTTCAGCACAGGGGCCAAGTAGAGACGTAGAGCAGCTAGCTAGCTAGCTGGCCTTAAAAGTTGCTCGAGAGTGAGTGTAGGGGATTGGTTGCAGTGTCATGCTCGGAAAACGCTCTGGTGTCACACCGAGCACGGTACCACTCACAGGACTCACTCCCAACCTCTCCTGAAAAGTTCCCTAGCTTTCCTTCGATCCACAAGCTGCATGCTGCTAGCTAGCTAGCTTACACACACACACACTCACTCCTCTTCACAGCAGCCACTGCTACTGCTGCCTGTTGCTGTCCCTTCCCTATCTAGTCTAGTATCTACTACTTAACACTTACTACTGCTGTGCTGCCATACCTGCTACTAGTAGGAGTGCCGCTTACTACTACGTACTACCCTGGCACCTATCAGCCCCCTAGTGGCAGTTAGTGGCAGCGAGGGAGCTACTTCAGTTCACTATGTCTGTACAGTGACACTAGTCCACCGGTAACTAACTAGCTACTCACTAGTGGCTAGTGGCTGGCTGACTCTATATGATCGTCTGGCGCCGTGTGTGTTTTGTGGCCACCAAATAGTGATGAGGAATACCTGTGGATATTTCAGCTCTGGTCCTGCGACGTCGAGGTCTGGCTATTACTTCAGTATTTGTACAAGTCGATAGCTACGAGTGGATAACGCTGGAAGGAGGTCGCAGCTAGGGCAGTTGTTTGGTCTAACACACTAGATTACTGCCAGCTAACGTGTACCTTGAAAGCGGCCTTTACTGAAGTATAACCAGAGGTGTGTAATCATGTCAGGTTCAGTTCTGATATTTCTAGTAATCGTTGAGAATCTCCAGGAAACTGAACTCCAAATACAGGTCAAGTCTTCCCTCTAATTTGCAGCGATCTTAGCAAGTGCTAGTACTAGTGTGTTATGTGCACTGCCAGTGGCAGAGTCGTAAATAATGAGCTGCATACGATAAGCGAGCGGTTACGATGACAGGGCAGCTACCGAAATTGCTAATTTTGGAAGCATAGTTTAGGTTGGAGCTGAAAGTAGGCCATGAGGATGATGTCCTCACTACTTGTTTTCAATCATGCAAGCAAGAGGATTAGTTGAGTGAGCTCTAGCAAAAGGAGTTGGTGAAACAGCCTACTTGCAGACAAGTACATTATGTTTCGGCCAGACACCAAACTAATTATGGCCTTGCTAGTTAGGCATCTATATAATCGAGTGAAGCAGTTCCGATGGTTTAATCTCAGTGGTAGTTTTGGGGTTAGGCGGGGCAGCGTTGTGGGCCAATATTGACATTTATCCGAAAAGGTAAATATATTGTGTGGTCGGCTGAACCAAATCCCAGACCAACTTTTCCGAAAAGTGGAAAGGGAGAAAGAAAAAGAAAGGCCAAGGATTGTTATCTTCATCTAGTTCCCCCCTTATATTATTTGGCATTCCTTTCAGGTCGTAATCAGGGGGCCCAGGTGTGAGGGGGAGAGATCTAGTTTCTTTCGGTGGAATCTGTTTTCTCCCTTGTTGCTGGATAAGACTAGAGTGGCACTGAGTAGAGAGACTAGGCAGAGGTACTGTACTGGCCGTGAGCGGTCAAAACCTGTGGATTTGACTTGAGAACATATTCAGCAGTCAACTGTTTATGTTTACGAGTTGCTGAAATATTTAACGGACTGGTTAGTTCAGACCTTACTGAAGCATGTGTAGGTGATGTCCGGCTCTCTGTTTGTCTTATATATAGGCGCCGCATGACTCGTCCCGTTCTTCTAGATCTCCTGTTGTCCTCTTTGCTCACTAACTAATCTTCTCACCTTTTCCTCTATCATATCAAGCAGGTGGATCAGGGTGGCAGTACTTGACATCTGTCCACTTCTTATTGGCTGGTAGATGGTCAAGTACATTTTGAGGATGAAGACACGATATTCTCGTCGGGAGAAGCTTAGTTTACAAATATACCGCTGGAGATAGATCGAAGCATTCCAAAGAAGCAAGTTTGCGGCACCAGTGGGAGGTTTCTTGAAGCAGTCACGAAGCATTAGAATATACATGCGTGTCACGGCGTCGCGGCAGCAACATGCACTCAACCACGAAGAAGCCTGAGAGGAGGCGCATGGCTTGAGGAAGGGAACAAGGGATGATTCTGGCCACATGCAGGTGGTGCTGGAACAACAAGGTCGGTCGTCCACCAATCAGCGTGGGCGGACGGAGGAGTGGTTGCCCATGAGCAAAGCCAACAACATCAACAGCAAACGCTTGCCGCACTCCCAAGGTGAGTGGCAGCAACATCTACTACCATGACTGGCTCTCCCCCTTCACTCCACGCCACTAATCTGATAATTTTCGGGCCAATAATGCAGCAGCTCCATGAGCAGCAAGCTAAGCGGAAGTCTGACCCATACATGATTCCTTTTTTTTTATCCCAAGCCAAGCTTCTTCTTCGGAGCTGTCAAGTCCCCCAGCTACTCTGCACAGGTGTTGCCGCTTTGTTAATTCCCATCACGATTAATTACTGAACGGGCAAGCAAATTAATAGATAAACATATCTTTTTCTGAGATCATCTTGTCATGCTACTCCTCTCTATCTGATCTTTCTCTCTCATGGCAGCATTGATTGTGACGTGAGGAGTGGTGGCCCAGCAAGCAGCCACTAATTAACCAATGGTGGTGGTGATCAGTGATCTCCTCCTCCTGCGAGTGATGACAGTGGTAGCTACTGTCGAGTGTCCCACTACTGCTTCACTCGTCATCCGGGCAGCTCGATCCTGCGCTGCTGGTGTGTGTGCATGGTGGGTGTCCATGATCAGCACCACATGTTCCATCTCTCTCCTCATATTCCCAACCACTACATATACATTTTTTCTCATTCTCTTTATCTGCTACTGGCAGATTTCATGCAGTTTCTGTTCTTGTCACGTAGGTACGGACGTGCGTGCCCACATCGTGATGGATGGTTACAGGAGGGAGCCCCAACACCCTCTGCCTCGCCGCCCAACACATATTTTCACACAGGCTTAATGTCCATGACACATATTCCTCAACCAATTACATGCTCTCTAATTTTAGTTCTCCCTCTCATTTGATTAATAGAAGCAAATACACCAATTATTGTTTTTTGGTTTTGCCAGTTAAACAGGCACTCACTCCGTTCCACAATTCCTGTCGTAGTTTGTAATAGAGGACCGGATCACAAATTTGATCTAAACTAATTAACCTCGCTTAACTCGCGCGGTACACTATATGAGCTTGGCAGTTAAGCTGACCATACCATCACATCTACGCTAGGCTATCATACTAGTAGTATTGACTTTTAGAAAGAAGATGGTGGCTTGAGGCATGTGTACGGTCTAGCACCGGGGGAATAACAATATAGAAACCATTTCTGAATCCCTCGGACGATCATGGGGCTGCTTAATTGGTCTAGCTAGCGATGCATGCACTGATTAATGATAGATCCTTAAAGCTAGGGCTCTCCACATGTGGGACAACTCTGCTAATCGCCAATCATAGGCAGGATCATGGCATGCTTAGCCAACCAAAGCCATGGCAAAGGGAAGGGAGAAAAAGAAAGGCACCCATTACTGCTCACTCACTCACTCTGGAAGGTTGCAATGCAAGTGAGTGACCAGCTAGTGATCCATGTGTGTGTAGGTTGAGAGATCTAGTGAGAGGAAGTGTGCTAGAGAGAGAGAGAGGAAGTGTGCTAGAGAGAGAAAGGAAGCTAGCTAAGCTTCCTTCCAACTAACTAACTAAGCTAACTGATGCCTTGCTTGGCCCCACCACACCACACCACACCGCGGCTGGATCGGTGCGATTTTTCTAGGCGGGGGTTTCTTGTTGCCCCACACAACGAACAAACAATCGGGGATCACGTCAAGGATCGCTGAAATTAATTAGTCTAATAATCACTCTCAACCATATGCGCTCCTCTCCTGTGCTCTCGACCGTTGACTTCTCTCACACAACATGGCGCATCGGTTGCTTCTTCAACCGCTCATGATGATGATGATAAGTAAGAAGAAGAAGAAGAAAAATCTTGGATTTGGATATTGTACCTAAAATTATGCAAGCTACTAATTTAATTGAAAACACGGTATACGCCATAAATTTGATCGCGTCACATTTTTTTAAAGTTGGTTACCGTACATGAACAGTGATTAAGGTGTGGATCAATTAATTTGGAGGGGAGGACAACACCCTATATATATTGTTTTGATTGAGATAGTGCAGCCACAGGCAAGTGTAAGCAGTATCACCAACCCGAATTGATCTAAAAAAAAAAATCAAGGAAACGGAGTAGTACATGAGTGGCGCGACCCCTAACTAATCACAATGATGTAGAGATATGCGCCATTATTTGCACCGGAGGATTGAGATTTTCCGCCTAGCTTAAAAGGCAAGGAATTGCTACTATTGAGCAGGTACTGCAATTAAGCAACGGGTAGGTAATCGATGGACAGTTCAGAAACAAACATTTTGGGAGTGGGGATAATACAGATGCTACTTGAGATTCACATATAATTGGGGTTATTTTTCTTGAGTTTTTGGTGTGTGGCCACTAGACACTAGCTAGGGACAATATGCATCTGCAGCTAGCTAGCTAGCTAGCTGCACCACCACTACCTCACTACCCCCTAATTTCAGTTGCCAACTGCCAGGCAGCCTAGCTGTTAGTGATCACTGGAATTGCTAGCTAATTAAAGACAACTGTGTATGAGGAGATTAATTTTCTTCAAACAAAAAACAACACTTTGGAAATCAATAAGAAACCATCAAACATGTAGTACAATCAAGAGAGAGAGAGGATTTTGAAGGATCCTTTCAACATAATAATAACTAAACTAAAAGCCACATGCAATTATGTTGTGCTCAAAAAGTAGTGGAAGAAAAGTAGTAGAGGGTGGAGTTTGGGCCTGATATATCCAGGCTTGCAAGTGCAACGGCGTCACCCCAGGAATCACACATGCACAGAGGAATATCGAGCTTGCTTCCACCCCTTCTTTTCTTTGGCCTGTTGCTGCTGTTGCTAGCTACTACTACTACTATACCCAATACCACTCCTCACTCACCACTCCTAGTCGGATCCCTTTCTCTCTCTGCCTCCCCACATATAGTATAGTGGCAACCGAAACATACATACATGGTCCAAATAAAACCGTCCACGCACCACCTAGCTTTGCTTCACATTAACCCTTGAGTGCGTACGTGCACACTTAATCAGGAGTGACTAATTCTGCACTTAGTGTAAAAAAAGAGGGGTGAGGCTAAATTAAGGGTGGCTATTAATTGTGATGATATGAGTTAGACATGTTTTGCACATGGAAGAAATTAGGCAGGTAGCTGCCTGGCCACCAATTGGGTAGCTCCACAAGTGAGGGGGTGGGCATTGGGCCAGCTCTAACACACCCATTATATCCCTATTTCCACTCAGCTGCCTCCCCTTGGCCACCAATTGACCCTTCTACTATTACCAGTCCTCTAACAATAGCTCTTAGCAATCAACCACCAAAACCTCTCTCTCTAAACAAGATTAGAGAGAGAGAGAGAGAGAGAGAGGAGGAGGAGGAGGAGGAGGTTATAAGAGTTTTGTGATGAAGAAGAGATGTCCAAGAGGCAAGATTATTGTAGAGGAAGCCGGCTAGGTTTTTCCAGACAGGTCTTGTTGTGAGGAGAGAAGCAGCTAGCTAGAGTTGCTTTGTCCATTGATTATAGGCCAAAAGAAAGTTCCATTGATTAGAGTAGTGGCTGCAGGATCTATATATCTATCTCCTTCTTGTTTATATATCCTCCACAGCAAAACGCCTCTCTCTCTCTAGCCAGCGTTGCTCCACTTGTCCATCTCTCTCCCTCCCTCCTCGCGCGCGCCATAAAAACCACCGAGCCGGACTCGATCTTTCCCTACCCGCCTGCCTGCCTGCCTGCCACTCTTTCTCTCTTCCTCTCTCTCTGCGCGTTTCTCTGTTGCTTCGGCGGCATGCAAGCGTCGGCCATGGAGCTGGTGCTCTTCCGGGAGGAGGCCGTGGAGGATCGGCATCGGCAGCAGCACGGCCACGGCGGCGCCGTGGTGAAGAGGAAGCGCACCAAGAGGCCGCGCCACCACCCGCCCGTGGCGGCGGTGGCATGCTCGTCGGCGTCCTCCTCCGAGAGCACCACCACCGAGGAGGAGGACATGGCCCACTGCCTCATCCTCCTCGCCCAGGGCGCCGCGCCGCCCGTCGACTCGAGGTCGCCGCCGCAGCCCGCGACGGCGGCGTCGCCTTCTCCGGCTACTACCGCTGCGGCGGCGCCGGTGGCGGTGACGGCGGCGAAGGCGGAGCGGTACACGAGCCGCAAGTACACGGAGGCGGCCACCACGGCGGACGGCGTCCGGGCCGGCTTCTACGTGTACGAGTGCAAGACGTGCAACAAGTGCTTCCCCACCTTCCAGGCCCTCGGCGGCCACCGCGCCAGCCACAAGAAACCGCGACTAGCGGCCGGCGCCACGGACGACGAAAACGCCACCACCAACGCAGTCGCCGTCGCCAAGCCGTCCAAACCGCCGTCGATGATGAAGACGGCAGCGGCGTCACCGCCGCCGCCGCCGGCGATGGCGACAGCGTCCCCGCCGCCTCCACCGCCTCCGGTGGATCACGCCGCTCCGGATGTCACCACCGTGCTGAGCCTCAACAACAACGGCGGCAGCGCGGGCATCATCAACAACAACAACAACAACAACAATAGGATTCGCGTGCATGAGTGCTCCATCTGCGGCGCCGAGTTCGCGTCCGGGCAGGCGCTGGGCGGGCACATGCGGCGCCACCGGCCGCTGCATGCGCCGGCCGAGCGCGCCCCCGCGATGATGGCCGCGATCGCGGCGTCCGCGAAGAAAGACGGGAGCGCGGGCATCAACCTGGAACTCGACCTCAACCTTCCCGCTCCCTCCGACGAGGAGTCCGTCTCGCACCCGCCCCCGCCTCCGCCGGCAACGACCGCGCCACCGGTGGTGCTCGGCCTCGGCCCGTTCGACAGCGGCAAGAAACGGCTCATGCTCACCGCCGCGCTGGTGGACTGCCATTATTGATCGATCGATCGACACGACGCGCGGAGCTAGCTGGCTGGCCTCGTGAATTCTTTTCCTTAACACTGATTGATGATTGGTTGGTTGGTTGATCTCACTCCTCTTCTCCGTCTTCTTCTTCTATACGAAATTACATACTCACGATCGAGTTTGTCCTTGGCATGAACATACATATACCAAGGAAGCTGTAATTAACATACGATTGATTCTTTCGATTCTTTGCTGTAAGATAAGATGATTGACTATAGAAAACTGGTTGACATTTCTACGTATATGTACATGTACACTCATGCCTTATCAATTGGCGCTGAAATTATATTGGAATGAAGATAAATTCCACTTTGTGACATGTGAGGCTCACAAGAAGAAAAGGTTCGGCCGGCCAGTTGGAGTGTGTGTGAGAGACTGTGAGTGAGTGATGAGTGAGCGAGTGGTGTGGGTTGTCTGAAATGTGATGGAAATTAAGGGAGTGGGTGCAATATGTTTGTGGCCTGCTACTATCCACCTTTTTCTTTTCCATATGCATGTGTGTGTCCTAGCTAGTTCTTCACTTCTCTACTCAGTGTCAAGTGGCAACTGCCCATGCATGTACAAAGCTACAAACTAGCCCAGTTTGTGTACTTATCATGTAGTACAACAAAAACATATCTAATTGTGTAATCTCTATTCAGATGCACTGCTTGGAATAATTATGAAATCAATTTATGAGGTAATTAATCAAGTGCTAAACGTTTTTTCCTTGCGCAACATGGACACTTAAACTGCTTGTGTATCACTGTTAATTGCCTTTAAATTCACCAGTCGTTTCAAGTGGTGGAGTGTGCATGTACGTTTTCCTTTTGATCAGGTCAGCTAGCTACGTGCTGCAGTTGGTTCGTAATCGGGAAAGAAATGGATAGTGAAGTAGGCAAAGTTGGAAAGGGAATTTGGGAAGGTTGCAAAGCGAAAAAGAGGCAATTAATTGGAAGGTAGCTAGGCGGGCAGATGCTCCATATCTAAGCTACTAGTGGTGCTTGAGAGGAGTGGAGTTGGGCAATTTGGCATATCTATGTATATATATATGTACATTTGTGGAATATCGACGGCTGAGATGAGTGTTTGGAAAGGAAATGGCCTATGAATTGCTATGTTATGTACTTCACTATCTAGTGAGCATATGTCTAGCGCTAGTGCCATGCCACGCCACAACACTCCTTTGGACATGGTGTGTTTGGGGTTATATGACTTGTGGTTTGGTTTCTCCACCACCAAGTAAAACAACAGGGCCACCGTATGCATTCCAGGTTCTTTTCCTTGTGGAGACCAGCTTGTCTTGCTTGCAAGCTTGCTGGCTAAATAGCCAGCAAACTTCTGATGAATCGAGTGAGGTAGTTACAATACTGGGGAGAGACAGATCGACGACAGAGTGAGCATAGTGAACCTAATGCATTCCTAGAGATAGCTGTTAGGTGCACTCTTGTTGTAATTAGTGTGTGCTATATATGCTGTAAACGTAGGGACGTACCAGCCCTTCTTTTGTCCGTGTTAGCCGGTAGACAGACAGATGGAGCTCCGAAAATTAGTACTAGAACAGAATAAGTTAGGGACGTTGTAGTACTCTCTGTTTTTTTATTTACTTCACGTTCTAGGTTTAGTCAAAATTAAACTTTGTAAAGTTTGATCAAATATTTAAAAAATATCAACATCTGCTATGTAAATTTTATGCTATTAGAATCGTTATAAAGTACTCCCTCCGTCCCAAAATAAGTGACGTGGGTTTGTCTAGATTTGGATGTATCTAGACTCGTTTTAGTATATAGGTACATACGAATCTAGACAAACTCAAGTCACTTATTTTAGGACGGAGGGAGTATATTTTCATGTTGTATGCATTTGGTATTATCGGTGTTAATATTTTCTCTTATATTTTGGTCAATTTTGATAAAATTTGGATTCGACTGAACCCAGAACGTGAAGTAAATAAAAACGGAGTGAGTACTCACTTTTCATTTTCTTTTGACACACATAAAAAAATGCTACAGAATTTCTATGAGAAAACTACCGTATGGATGAGGTACATCGTGAAGATGGTTACTAAAAGTGAGTAATGCACGTGTACATCCAATGCATGCAAGGTATATATGCTTTTTGCGGTGTGACGGTACCGGCCAGGTGCTGCAGGTATACTTTCCGTGACATACACTTTAACCGATCGCAGCCAGAGACAGCAAGGTACGATATACCCTGCGCACGCGTGCATCGCAGCCATCCGTCCATGGATCGATGGACACGATGTCGTGTCGATTTCATCTTAATCCTCACGTGTTCGTTTAATTTTCCTCTCTCTATCTTTCTTCCCAGATCAAATCACCTTAATTAAACCCCAACTTGAACTAACTTAGTCTAGCTAGCTATTGCAACGACTTCCAACAACTATACCAAAGTACTAGCACAGCTGATCGTTCTCTGCTATCTTTAGTACGTACGCAACTGCGTGTAAACATTGGCAGCTAGCGTGTGCGCCCGTATTTGTTATAGCTAGATCGACTGTTAGAGCATCTCCACTGATTCGACGAGCGCCGCCTGGAAACGGCCAGTTTCCGAGTCGCGTTCCCAAACGTGGTTCCTAGACAAGTCAAAATCGGCGATATTTCGTCCGAATTCGGCTCAAATTTACACAGTTCGACATAAATATGAATACAGAACAATGTTCAGCATAGTTCAGCATGAAATTAAACACAACAAATTCGGCATAGTTCGCCATAGATTGAAACACAACATAGTTCGGCCTAGTTTGGCCAGATCATGTTCGGCATAGCTGCTATGTGTTGCCCTTGCGTATCCATATGTGCTCCAACAGATCATCCTATAGCTGTCGATGCACTGCCGGGTCTCGGATCTCCTGCGCATGGCGATGAAGGCGGCCCACGATGCCGGCACCTGGCGATCAAGCTCTGCAAGAGGCCCCTGTGTGTAGTATGGCTCCTCCTGCTCGAGCAAATCCACCGGATGCTTTCGCTCTTCCTCAATGATCATGTTGTGCAAGGTCACACAACAGTTCATCACTTCCCACATATGATCTTTCGACTAGGTTATAGCAGGAAACAATGGTTCTGCAAACCTCTGTTGTAGCACACCAAATGCCCGCTCCACGTCTTTCCTGCAAGCTTCCTGTTCCTTGGCATACTGAGCATGCTTGGGGAGCATGGGGCTTGAGATATTCTTCTCAAATGTTGGTCATCTTGGATAGATGCCATATGCGAGATAGTATCCCTTGTTGTAGTGGTGTCCATTGATCTTAGAGTCCACCGGGGAGCATGATCCTCAACAAGCTTGGCAAAGACATTTGAGTACTGGAGGACATTGATCTTGTTGTTCGATCCTGCCATGCTAAAGAAGGAGTGCTAAATCCAAACATTATGTGTAGAAACTGCCTCGAGTATCACAGTGCAACCTCTTTTGTGGCCTTTGTACATTCCCTGCCAAGCAAATGGATAGTTTTTCCAGTGCCAATGCATGCAGTTGATGCTTCCAAGCATCCCAGGAAATCCTCTACTTTCATTGACTGCGAGGATTCGAGCAGTGTGTTCAGAAGTAGGTATTCTCAAGTATTGTGCCCCAAGCACTAGAATCACTGCCCTGCAGAACCTATACAAGCAATCGATAGCGGTGGACTCAGCCATGCGGAGATAGTCATCGATACTGTCACCCGGAGCTCCGTACGCAAGCAACCACAACGCCACGGTGCACTTCTGTAGTGAGGAAAATCCTACCATGCTGGTGCAGTCCTTCTTGCATATGAAATATGGGTCGTAATCCCGGATGGCATGCATGATCTCGAGGAAGAATTTCCGGCTCATCCTGAAGTGGCGCCAAAACATGGCCTCTTCATGCAGCGGCTCGTCGGCGAAGTAGTTGGCGTATGACATGCAGTAGCCCTCCATCCGCTGCCTTGATTTGCACTTTCGGCGACCCTTCGCCGAGACTCCACGCTTCGGCGCTGCAGTCTGCGTGTACAGCCTGGCCAGGGAGCCAAGGATCTGCATGTGCTCTTCATCTTCGGAGGCTGCGGTGGTCTCTTCCTCCAGCAGCAGGGAGAACATCTCTCCTTGTCGTTGGAGTCCATGGCCGAACTGGCAAAACGCCGAACACTCTGCGGGCGAGGTGGGCGGGAGCTCGGAATGAAGTCGAGCCGGGGTGAAGGCGGGAGAAGGAGAAACAAGGCCTACGACGAGGGGAAAGGATGCAGCGGCGGGCATTTCTATAGGCATGGGTTCGTGTAATGCCCCCGAATCGGTCTATGCAGATCTTAATATTTTCCGCCAAAATCCATATAGAAGTGATTCAAAGACACCCACCAGACACATTCTTGTGGGTGGATTTTATTACAAGTAGTTACATCACAATAGTTACAACAGAACCCACAAGAAACATATGTATATACAACAACGACTCAACGAGTTAAGAATACAAATAATACAATACAAAGATACAAATCACGAAGAAAGCGAAGTAGTTTCCGAGTACGGACAAGATCCAAATTGGACTGAGAGTCCTAAATAATAACCAAGCGGCGTCCATAAACCCTGCCCAGGCCAAGCTAGAAGGGTAACCTTGCTAACATCGTCGAAAACATACCTGTCGGATCCAAAGGGTGCTGACAAAGGCAAAGGAAAACAGAAAGAGAGCAGTCAGTACTGAGGCAGATGAAACAAAAATTTCCGGAGACCTGGGTTTTAATTTGAATTAAAGTCGGGGTGTTTAGAAAACAAAAATAGACTTTTCGAAAAAATAGTTTTATGCAAACAAATGCAAGATGACATGACGATGCTCAAATGCAAGGTGGCATGATGACATGAGCATGCGGTCATGATGATGCAATGCACAAAAACGGCGCGATTTTCTAGTAGTGGTTTTTGGCGGGATGCCACAATTCGACACCACTAACAATGGATCTCGCCCTCGAGATCCGCCTCATGGTACCGGCAAGAAGGTCGGCGATCTGAATCTTCTCGCTTCGTGTAGATCCCCGCGACACCACTAACAAGAGGTCCTTGTCCGTGATCGTCGAGAGAACATTCCGGGAGCAAAAAGGCGAAGGCAAAGGTATCAACAAATAAAGCCACCTCTAGATTCGATAGAAAGAGAGAACCGATGCATTCTCATCCACTTCCATGTGCAAGAGCAAATAGATTGAGTAGTCGGCATGGGGGCCAATCCATCACGCACCCAAACTATTACTTCGCACAATAAATGGAAAAGCATGCAGCCGTTCTCGGAATCAGACTGAAGATCTCGACAATCAAGGTGCGGAACAAAGGAGTGATGCAAGCTCTGCATCGGATCTGGCGTAGATGATGTCGTCGCGGAAAACTCCGAAAGGCACAAGAAGGGACAAAGAGGAGTTCAACAAATGAAGGATTCCTCGGAGAGCATGAAGACCGGGTGTAGAAGCACCGTTACCAAAGGAGGAAACGAAACCCTGAAGGTACGACGGAAAACCCAACCACAAGAAATCCTAGACTAGAAGAAGGGAAGAGAGCAGATTCAAAACACGCAGAGGTAAGGGAAGAACAGCAGAGGGGTAAGGAGTAAAACAGACCTAATCAGATCTATCCAACCGACTTTGCAAAATAGTTTTGACACTCTACTTCGGCCGTTAGCTAGGTTATCCTACAGGCTAGACTTGTGGGGTATCGTAACTGTTGAGCTCTGTTACCACTCTGTAACACCCTCGAATCGGCCCTATGCAAGTTTTAGCGCTTCCCGCCAAACCCGCATAGAAACGATTCAAGGACGCCCACCAGGCACTTTCGTGCGGGTGGAAAACGAAGTAATAACTTTACACAACAGTCCTCGATGAGACCCGCAGAACAGATATATATACAACAGAGACTCCCTTAGTCAAGAATATAGATATACAATACAAAGACCCAAATCACCTTGAAAACGATAGAGCGTCCGACTACGGGCAAGATGCAAATGGGGCTAAGAGCCCTGAAGAATAACCAATGGCGTCCATAACCCTGCCCAGGCCAAGCCGGAAGGGTAACCCTGCTAACGGCGTCGACCTCAAACCTGCTAAAACAAAAGGGGTGCCGACAAAGGGCGAAGGAAAAAGAGGAGCGTCAGTACTGAGGCCAGTACACGGCGAGGCTAGAATTCGGCGGCTCTCGCCTACATAGGTATGGTGGGCTGAAGCGGCAGCGCAACGGCACTAAACAACCTATAGAGACTCAATATAACTGGCGGTTATCAGAGAGGGATAAGAAAGACCTATTCGGATCTAACCTGAAGCTAACACCAAACAAACCCATCCTGGTAATTTCCCCTCGAGACCAAACGAGGAAGTCGGACCAAGGAACTCACACAGTTGGCAGTTTTACTCATTCCATTATAGTTGAAGCACTTACTAGTCAGATATAGATAGTATGAGTCATCCTGGAGCATAAGTAGTGGGCAGTTTTAATCACCATTCCGTTATAGTTGATTCATTTACTAGTCCGATATAATTGTCCTGAGGAATCCCAAAAACCCAGCAGTTGTTGGCACCTTTATCACATTCCATTGGAGTTGCAATACTTACTAGGCAGGTATAACAAAACAATCCAGGTCCACCAGTGGTTGGCATTTTTAATATCCATTCCGTTATAGTGAAGCTGATTACTAGTTAGATATATTTAGTCAAATTTATAGCACTACTTTAGTTATGCTTGTCTATGATCGAGATACTATGCTTCAAGTCGTCCATAACCGCAGACACGGCTTTCAGAAAGTTTTACCCTGCAGGGGTGCACAAATAGCAACACACACTCGATCAAACTCGGAAAAACCAACTCAAAACCCAACGAGGCATTCACGACAAAGCGATCACAGGATTCAGAAATATTTCAGGGGGCCACCCCACTAAGCTATCCGCAACGAAGTTGGCCGGCTCCGGAACGGACCCAGGGTTTGTGTGGATGGCTGTAAACGACCGGGAACCCGAAAGTGTGACTGGGCTTGTCGATATAGCGAAAACGTGTCACGATCCTAAACAGTACAGGTGCTCCACGCACAATCGTAAATAAAGCAGTAACATGGCATAAGTACAGGATAGTAATAAAGCCCCAAACTACTTGTGGCCCCAAGAAATAGAAATGAATCAAGCTCTGGCTCAGGGGGGGTCCATAAGGCCTCCCGGATGTGGATAGTCCGAAAAATCAAGGAACAGGTATCATGTACTCGGGGTCCTACGGGACACAAGTGAGCGTGGAAGAACCAAATAACATCTATTGCCCACCGATACCTCTGCATTAGTTATATCTAGCATTTTAATGGTTGTAATTAAAGTCATGATCATCTCCACCAATAAGCATCTCCACCATTAAACATCTTCCAGCATTTCAACAACTGTGGTACTTGACAACACGAGAGCGCACATGAGCAAGCAACTACGACTCGCAAGGCCAGCTATCTACCAAACACGGGTAATAGGATGTGTCCAAGGCAATATAGGGGCTGCACGGGATATAACTGGTGCACGGAAACTAAAGCATCGCGACACCGATAGCAATAGATCAACAGGAGGAAATAAAGACTATAAATGCAAAATAGGTAGAAGGGGAAGAGATGCTCGCCTGGGAAACACTGCCAGAGATTCATATCCGAAGAACTTGTCGATACTCGCATCCACTCATCGGTCTAATCCGCAAAGAAGCAAAGCAGTAAAAGAAATACCGGATGCACTATTTAATATTACGGCAGAAGATCCGGCATGATTATGATATGATGCAGATGCGGTGCAATTAGACAGTATTAAGCGGAACCGGGGTCCCGACAATTAATTAAATGGTTTGAGATATTTAACTACCCCGCAATTTAAATGTTGGATTAGCAAGACAAAATAGGGCACCGGTTCGCTACACCAATTTAAATGGAGTCCGGATTAAGACAAAGATATCCCGCATAAACACTCCATATTTATTTATGAGGTGAATCGGCATAATGCTCCCAAACCA
The DNA here is from genome assembly GCA_910589775.1 of Avena eriantha. Lineage (NCBI taxonomy): Eukaryota > Viridiplantae > Streptophyta > Magnoliopsida > Poales > Poaceae > Avena > Avena eriantha. The sequence continues at coordinate 432,312,081 of OU342745.1, forward strand.
CAGGCAGGTATGCATGCATGAACAATTTAATATGCGGTAGTTGATAATGTCATATTATAAAAATAGGGGCTTAGGGTCTCACATCTGGGTTCAGCAGATTTTGGGTTCTAGGGGTCCGGGGTTCGACAGGGTTCGACAGGGGGAACGGCTCGACGTGATCGGTCTCGGACAACGGAACTAGATCTTGCCGCATCCGGGAAGAAGGACTTGGTTTGGCGTCGGGGGCGCATCGGATTCGCCCTGGTCGATGTTGATCTTGCCGTCGCGAAGATCTTGTCGGGTCCGCGCCATTGAGTCGGTCTTGGCGTTCGGGAGGAAGTACTTGTCATATCCGGCGTTAATGCCTCTATGAAGGATAACTTGTCGTTCAGGCTCTCGGCGTCCTCGGATTCCGATCGGAGATCTTGGTGGTCTTCGGGTTCGTGTAGCAGATCTCGGCATGGCTTGACGGTTCCATGTAGGAGATCTCCGGGTGCCGCGGCGGAGTGCTCGGGGTTCCGATGTAGATCTCGGCGAGGGTTTTGTTGGCGAGAAGCTCTTGCGCAGGCCTCCGGTTTGGTACACGCACCAAAACGGCATTCACATCATACCTACTTCGCAGCAGTAGCAACAGGATTACCAAAGTAGATGGGCATACACGCACAGATATTGGTACTGGTCACACACCAACAACACATCCTCGAGACGACCGGCGCGGTGGAGCTCGCAGGTGCCGCGGCACGCAGAGAGGGGCCGAGCGGGGTCAGGACGGAGGCGCAGGACGCGACGCGGCCGAGGACATGGCCGGAGGTGGGGAAGGCGAGGCCGGCACGAGGACGAGCGGCCACGGCGGCATGGCAGCGGTGACCGGAGGTGGCTCGTCGGGGGAACCGGAGGCGGTCGAGGCGATGCTGGCCAGAGAGGGGATGGCAGGGACGAGGCAGGTGGCCAAGACGGGGCGGTGCGGCCAGGATCCGGCGGCGCGGAGACGAAGGTCACAGGGGAGGGCCGTCGCGGCTGCCAGCGGGCAGGGACGCGGGGATGCTGGAGGCGACGCCCCGCAGAAAGGGGGCAGGGCGACGGTGCTGGCGGGCTCGAGGCGGCGGGGTTGGTGATGAACGGCCGGTGGCGGCGGGGAACGCGGCGGCCGGAGCTTGCTCGGCGGAGGAGGGGCGCCTGGCGATGGGGGAGCCGGAGGAGAGGAGGCGCGGTCGACGGACGACGAGGAAGCGGCAGCGGATGGGGGAGGTGGCCGGCGGGCGCGTCTCGCGCAGGGAAGGCGCAGGCGACGAGAGGGGAGAGAAGCGGGCGCGGGGCGCGTCTGCGGGAGAGAGAGAGGGAGGCGGCGGGGACAGGTGGGCCAGGGGTGGGGCTACGTCGGTGGGTGGCTGGGCAGGGGAAAAAAAATGGGGAGTAGGCCTGGCAGGTGGGGCGCAGGTGCGGGGTGCGCCTGTCCATCCCGGGGTGGGGCCCGCGCGGGTTAGGTGGCGGTGGGGATGGCTGTGTGCAGGGAGTGGAGGTAGCTGGGTGAGGTGGCAGTGGTTGGTTGGCTGGGGGATTGGGTCAGGGTGACGTGGCGCGCCGTGAGTGGATGTGGTGAGGTGGAGGGGCTGAGTAGAATAGGCTGGGTGGGTTATTTGGTAGAAAACGTTAGGTGTTAGACAGATAGGGTTTTAATTTGGAGGTGGCCGGCTAGGCTTTCGGGTTTGGCTGGCTGCCTCCTAAAAAAAATTTAAATGTTCTATTGTTTAAAACGGGACTTTTGAAATCCGTTGGCAGATGAAACAAAAATTTCTGGAGACCTGGGTTTTAATTGGAATTAAAGTCGGGGCGTTTAGAAAACAAAAATAGACTTTTCGAAAAAATAGTTTTATGCAAACAAATGCAAGATGACATGACGATGCTCAAATACAAGGTGGCATGATGACATGAGCATGCGGTCATGATGATGCAATGCACAAAAACGGCGCGATTTTCTAGTAGTGGTTTTTGGCGGGATGCCATAGAGTGGTACTAAGCATTCCTATGATTCACAAGGGCAAAACTAGCTACTCAAAGAAAGGCATTGGGATAACCAAGGCAATATAGTGGAGCAGGTAAATAAAGGTGTGGAAACTAAAGCATCGACAATAAAGGATGGCAGTAGACAAAGGAAGGAAGTAAAGACTATAAATGCAAAATAGGTAGAAGGGGGAAGAATGCTCGCCTGAGAAACACTGTCGGAGCAACCGAAGGCTTGTCGTATCTCGCATCAACTCATCGTCCTAACCGGTGAAGAAGCAAAGCACTAGAAAGAACACCCGATGCAGTATTTAATACTATGGCAAAGAACAGGCATGATCATGATATGATGCATGACATGGCAATATGAGGTCTAACTTAGAAATATTAAGAGGAATCGGAATCCCGACAATTAATTAGATGGTTCGAGTTGTTTAGGTACCCCACAATTTAAATGTTGGATGAACAAGACAAAACATGGCATCGATGAGCTACACAATTATAAATGGAGTCGAGATAAGACATAAATATCCCACATTTAACCTCCATATTTAATTATTAGGTGAATCAACAAAATACCCCCAAACTCCAAGCTATGTATGCACGCATGATGATTTGAATATGAAACAATATAGATGATATTTACAAAATAGGGACGGGTCTCGAGTGCCCACGTTTGGTTCCGAAGATCTTGGGTTCGGAGGGGTTCGAGTTCAGTCTTCCGTGAAGGAGACCATGCATTCCATGATGGAGACCTTGGCGTCCTTGATGGAGAGCTTCGGGTCCGGCATCATCGCATTCAGGTTCCATGTTGGCGATCTTGGGGTTCCAGCTTCGATTGTCGAAGCCCAACACGGCCGGTGGTTGGTGGAAAACTTGGTAGCCATGTCGGTGGTCTTCAAATTCCAAGAATGAGGTCTTCGGGTCCGTCTTCGACATCGTAATTAAAGTAGACATCAAGGGTGTTCTTGTGACGATCTTGGCGGAGGTCTCGATACATGGGAGATGTTGTGGATGTTACCACATCGAAGAGATACCGGCAAGGGAACTTGGCGATCTTCTCTTCGTGGAGATCTTGACAGAGGCACATGTACACGGAGTGCTTGCGTCTGGCAAACTTGATGATGGCGGAAGGAAAACAACAGAGGAGAGCCACACAACTTGGACATAGAGAACACTCGCAGAAATCTTCCAGGTGCGTCGTTGTTCTGCTGGGCTTGAGCGGGCGGTGGCACCCAATGTGGTGGTCTTCAACATACAACTGAGGGGACGCGGCTCGCTGGAGCAGACGTTACGGGAGGGAGCCAGAGTACCTGCAGGAGGAGCCCCATGTCCATAGAACAACACTCGCGGTGCGGGAACGCGAGCAGTCGACGACCGAGTGCTAACACACGAGCGAGACAGAGGGCAGAGGAGCTCAAGGCTGAGGCGGTCAGACAAGCTTGATGCGGCAAGGATGTCCGGGGCGGGATAGACTGAAACACTGGTCCGCGTTCTTGGCGAGGAGGCGCGCACGCACGGGGACGGACGCATGGCGGCAGGAGGCAGCGGCGCGCTTCCAGGAAGAAGAAGGGCGCCGAGTAAGCCGACGACATCGGGGCCTGAGGACGGCGGCGAAAGGCACTCCTGGAGGCGAGGACGGCAGCGCTGCTGGAGAGAAAGGCGAGCGCCTACGGGCGGAAGACCGAGGGGGCGAGGTCGAGGTCGGGCGGCGAGAGGCACGGAGGTCACGCATAGAGAGGAGCTCAGGGAGGCGCAGAGGAGATGGCCATCCTGAGGTGGAGGGCGAGGCGGCGGTGATCGAGAGCAGAGGAGGAGGGAGATGGTGGCAAGCACATGGGGGATGAGATCGAGAGGAAGGGAGGTGGCTCTGGTGGCGTGGATCGAATGGAACAGGCCCGGGTGGTGTCCACTGTGTGTGTGTTGTGTGTGTGTGTTGCGTTACGGTAGGTGTGGGTGCGTGCTGGTGTGGCCTAGCATCGTGGCATGTTGAGTGTGTGGGCTCGTTGCGTTGAGTCCAGGACGGGGTGGGTTCACCGCGGGGTGTGTGAGTCGTGTGTGTGTTGAGTGCGGTGTGCGTTGGCCGTACGGCGGCGGGGTGTGGAGCGTGGCGGCTGTGGCGATGGGTGGCTTTAGGGTTTGGGTGGTTCGGGGTTTGTCGCTGTGTGCGTGCGGTGTGTGTTGTGTGGGCTTGGGCTTCTGGGTACTAGGTAGCCTGCCTTCTGGCTGGGCTGCTCCCCAAAAGAAAACCTTTTTATTATTTTTGTTTTAAAAGCCTTTTATGAATATTTTCTAGACAAACAAAATATCCAGAAAGGCCTGGGTTTTATTTTGAAATAAAAGGGAAGTAGGAATGTAGAAACAAAATAGGCTTTAGCGAACATATTTTTAGGAGAAAATATGTGATACATTGCAAATGTATCTATAATTTTTGATGTTCCATGCTTGGTTTTATCTACTTTCTTATGTTTTGTCCACACTTTGGAGTACTTTTCATATGATTTCTTGGACTAACCTATTAACAAGAGCCACAGTGCCAGTTGCCTGTTTTCTGCTGTTTTTGGTTCCAGGAAAGTCAGAAAATCAATATTCTCGGAATTGGACCGGACAAAAGCCAAAGTTGATATTTTCCCGGAAGACTCACGGAGCCAGAAGGAGAGTCGGAGAGGGGCCACAAGGTGGCCACACCACCCCATTGCGCGGGTCCCCCCAGGGCGCGCCAGGGCATGGTGTGGGCCCCCTGGCCACCCACCGACCTTGCCCTCGGGCCTATAAGAAGCCTCCCGAGACATAAACCCTAGATAGTCAAGCCTCCAGCCACGAAAAGTTCCACAGCACCGCCGCCACCGAAGGGGAGATTTGGAGGACAGAAAGTCTCTGTTCCGGCACCCTGCCGGGACGGAGAAGTGCCCCCGGAGCCATCTCCATCAATCTCCACCACCATTGCTGATTCCCTGCTGAGGAGGGAGTAGTTCTCTCTCGAGGCTAAGGGTTCTACCAGTATCTATGTGTTCATCTCTCTCTTTATGCATGATCTTATTGAGATCATGAGCTTGTAATCTATAGATCTACGTTGCTACTCAAGTGCTTTAATAGATCTCTGCTCTCCCCATGTGTGTGAAAGTGACAACGTGCTCACCATGGTGGCACTTAGGCTAGAGATTACAAATACTTGTTATGAGTTATATTTGGAGTTGGATGTTTCTATGAAATTGTCGTGTTTGTTGGACTCATCTAGTACTCAAGGTGACAGTGTGGGGTTTTCTAGATGGGAAAGATGAACTTTGAGGTGTGTTGTTATAGCCCTACCATCGATTAGAGTGTTCAACCGGAGAGTAGTTAAGAGTAGTATCATAAAGAGAAGATATTTATATGAGAGCATTCACTAGTGAAAGTATGATCCCTAGGCCTTGTTTCTAAGCATTGATACACCACCATTTGCAATTAGATCTGTTACATGTTTGCTTGTTTCCATCTTATTTCAGTTTGCCTTTAGTATTTTCCACGCCATCAAGTTATTTTCTAGCACAGTTACCACTTATAATTATCTATACCACTTGTATTTCACTATCTCTTCGCCGAACTAGTGCACCTATACACCTGACAAGTGTATTAGGTGTGTTGGGGACACAAGAGACTTCTTGTATCTTGATTGCAGGGTTGCTTGAGAGGGGATACCTTTGACCACTTCCTCCCTGAGTTCGATAAACCTTGGGTGATCCACTTAAGGGAAAACTTGCTGCTGTTCTACAAACCTCTGCACTTGGAGGCCCAACAACAGTCTACAAGAATAGAAGTGCGTAGACATCAATATACTTGATGTCAAGAATAGAAGTGCGTAGACAGTCTACAAACCTCTGCACTTGATGTCATGATGATGCACAAAATGAAAACACGCATGCAAATCTAATTGAGGATATTTTCTGGGCATTATAGTTTGGCTAGGCGCGGCGAGGCATCGCCGGTGACTGCATGGCGGCAGGGGGGCGACTGTGGGAAGGCTCTATGCCGCGGGAGAGCCGAATCACGGTGGGGAATGGGTTGTGTTGCCGATAGGGTTGACCCACTCTTTTTTCGCTTCATCCGGCGTTCCCAGACGACTCCCGGTGCCCCGGGTTTGGCCTGGGAACCCGGATGTAAAATGAGCCAAATCCGGCAAAAACTGGACGCTTGGGAACGCGACTGGGCGATTTTTCGCCGCCCGGAAGAAAAAACCGACCTGGATAGACCCTCCTGGGAATGCTAGTGGAGAGTAGAAGAACCGGTGCACTCTATATGCATCAATTGATGCATAACACATTGACCAAGAAAATTCAACTTTCTTCCTTTTTTTGTTGGGGGGATAACCCTAGGTAGGGTGAAGCTGAGATATAAAGACAGTCTCTGCCGAGGTATAACGAGGTCAAAGCAAGTGCTGACCGAGGTACCTAGAGGTCGACCGAGTTATGGCTGACTTACCTATGGTTATGTCCACCCAAGAAGACCTCGACCGACGTAAAGCTTATGTCGGCATCACCATGTTACATGTTTGCAGGTAAAACCTAGGCCGAGTTAACCAGGCTGGAGCCGGGTTACTACTTGGCTTACAGAAGAAGGAAGGACTCTCCTCATGGTCAGCGCTTTTCTCTCTCTACTAGAGTTTCTGTAGAGAGAGAGTGAGGAACAGAGGGGTAGAGAGGAAAAAGCAGGCCGACAAAGGTGACAACATCTGCCCGTTGAGAGAGCATAGTGGTCATTCTTAGTTTAATGTGCATTGTCCCAAGACTTGTTGATTGATGCATAACTTTGATATTGCTTGTTCTTAAACTATTTGTATCTAGTCACCCTTATGAACTTTAAATGTGTTCTATGCATTTATGTTTTGCTACTCTATGAGGGTCAAGCTAAATACCATTCTCATTATGCTTTCTTTATGTGAAACGAACAAACGTCTTGCAAAGCATTGTTATTCATGAATCTTTTGTTTGTGCTTTTTCATGTTACAACATAGTTGCTATGTCTTATTGTTAGAACTATATCTTTCATGTTATGTTAAAGTACTATGATCCCATATATCAATGTTCTATAAATACTTTGATCAAGTTTATGATGGTGCATGTCATCTCAAAAATTATTCTTCTTTTTATCACTTACCTACTCGAGGACGAGCATGAGTTAAGCTTGGGGATGTTGATACGTTGCTAACGTATCTATAATTTTTGATGTTCCATGCTTATTTTATATCTACTTTCTTATGTTTTGTCCATACTTTGGAGTATTTTTATACACTTTCTTGGACTAACCTATTAACAAGATGTCACAATGCCAGCTGCGTGTTTTCTGCTATTTTTGGTTCCAGGAAAGTAAGAAAATGAATATTCTCGGCATTGGACGGGACAAAAGCCAAAGTCAATATTTCATCGAGACGGACACGGAGCCAGAAGACGAGACGGAGAGGGGCCATAGGCCGTCCACACCACCTGGTCGCGCGGCCAGGCCTGGCCCACGCCAGGGGGTGGTGTGGCCGCCTAGGGCACCCCCTCGGACTCCCCTTTCGCCTATAAGATGCCTCCAATACAGAAACCCTAAGTACCCGATCAAAATTCCATGAAAGAGTCTGTAGCCGCCGTCATCTCCATCCCTAGATCGGGAGGGATCTGAAGCTCTTCCCGGCACCCTGCCGGAGGGGAGAATTCACCCTGGAGGCCTTCTTCATCACCATGCCTGCCTCCGGTGTGATGCGTGAGTAATTCATCCCTGGACTACGGGTCCATGTAGTAGATAGATGGTTGGTTCTTCTCCTTTGTGCTACCATGTTTAGATCTTGTGAGCTCCGTTCATGATCAAGATCATCTATTTATAATCATACATGTTGTGTTTGCGGGGATCCGATGGATATTGAGATGTTATTTCAGATTGATTATTGATTCTATCATGTCTTTGTTATTTGTGATCCTGCATGCTCTCCGTTGTTAGTAGCTATCTTGGCCGAGTAGATGCTAGCAACTCCAAGAGGGAGTATTTATGCTCGATAGTGGGTTCATGCCTCTAGGAATCTGGGTAAGTGACAGAAATCACTAAGGTACTAGATGTGCTGTTGCTACTAGGGAGAAAACAACAATTCTTTGTTTATAGAATAACCGTATTGTTTACTTTACACACAATGCTTAATGCAATTATCTGTTGCTTGCAACTTAATACTGGAGAGGGTTCGGATGATAACCTGAAGGTGGATTATTAGTCATAGATGCAGTTGGATTATGGTCTTTGTATAATATTGTAATGCACAATCAAATCTCATAGGAGTCAAGATGATTAGTATATGCATGTATGCTTTCTCGATGTTTGTTAATAGCCCCGCTGTAATTTGTTTACCCAACGTGTCATCTATCTTAAGGAGAATCACCACTAGTGAACTATGAACCCCGGTCCTTTCTTTTACCATCAATCTACAACTATTTAGTGTTTTCTGTTTACTTTCTGCAAGCTATTATTATCTTCCACACAATACGTTTAATCTTTTGTTTTCAGCAAAACCGGTGAGATTGACAACCTCACTGTAAGTTGGGCGCAAAGTTCTGTGGTTTTGTTGTGCAGGATTCCAAGCTGGAAACAACACCTTGGAGGTGTTTCCTTGCTTCTACTGGTTCGATAACCTTGGTTTTATAACTGAGGGAAAACTTGCTGCTGTGCTCATCATACCTTCCTCTTGGGGTTTCCCAACGAGCTCGATATATTTTGGGCCATCAGCGAGCTCGGGGAATGTGCGGGGAGGCGCGGAGGCGACGGATCTACAACTACTGCGCGCGGACGGGCGGCGGCGACGAATTGAAGCGGTGGCACCGACGGAATCGCGGGTGGGAAATGGAGGCAGCGCAGGCGGGGGTGACTTTTGAGTGGCGGTTGGGCGTTCGCGCGCGAGTGAGAGAGGTAGCGCGCTGGTGGCCGGGCACCAAATTTGGGCGTGCGTGGGGGCAAATTGACGCACGTCGGATTTTTTTACAGCGCACACGATTATCACGCGCCTGCTGAAGGAGGAAAAAGTGCCGCGCGCACTATACCGACGGTTATTTTTACAGCGCCGCGATATCGCCCGCCTGTTGGAGTTGCTCTAAGCGCTGAGTGGCCAAGCCTCGTGGCTACCTCCGATCCCCAGGACTGGATGGTTGGGCCAGCTAGGTGGAGAGTTGGGGCTGGCTTGGGCTAGGTTAGGCTGGGTTCTCCTCTCCTCTTATTTTTTTATTTTTTTTAGGAAGTGGCTTTGGCTCTGGAAGTCTGATGCTCTCTTTATTTATAAAAAACGAAAAACATATTTAAAAGTTTTAGAAAACACGATAATTAGTTATGGTCATAGCCAATATTGTATCCTACAGACATACAAAATCACAACCCGAAATTCTTTGTACTATGGGTACAAAAATATGACAAAAGTCAGCTAAAGTTTATAGATTTGAAAATATGCATACTCATATTCAAAATTTTGTCATTTTTGTGTAGCTCATAATACAAAGTATTTTAAAATAATATTTTTGCAGTTTGTGGAATACATGGTTGGCTACATTCACATATTTTTTGATGTTTCGAATCTTAATTTTTTTTAAAAGAAACGAGACCATTGGTGCCCATATCTATCAAATCTATACTTGTTATTTTTCTTTTATTGATATAAAGTCTTTTTTTTAATCAAAAACTAGGTCCCAACGCATGGACAAGTTTACAAAGTGAGATAGCTTCAGGAGGGAGTGCCGGCTTCTTGCGATGGTCTTGCTAGCAAAATCAAGGCAAAGTAAAGGTACGCTCTGATACATGTGATAGGATGTGAATGGGTTCAAAGCCTGATCAAAGATCAACTGGTACGTACTAAAACCCATGGAGAGGAGCTAGGTAAAACCGATCTAGGGTTCGCCGGAGATGTCGCTGGTCTGTTCCATCTCTGGTGGCCGTAGGCTCTCGGAGGTGTAGCGGACCACGGTCTCTCGCTGGCGGGATGCTCTTTTGTTGTTTGTTTAGCCTATTTTTTGTGTTTTCTTTAGGATGTTGATGTGACGACTACGTCCTGGACTCAGAATAAGGTCTTGCCCGCTCTATTCTCGCTCTGATGGAGGGCGAGCAGAGTCGTTTGTCCGGCTGATCTCTTGGGATCCATTTCGTTCTCGTGTTAGTTGGTGTGATTTCAAGTCAGTCTCTTCCGATCTACGGTTGTCATCATTGCGATGATTGTTGCTCTAATGCGTTGGTTCATTGTGACTTTAGCACGATGACTTCCCGCCTGTCTACCTCATAACAAGCTCTACTACGACAAGCTTTGCCTCCCTCGGGTGATGGAGGGGCGATGACGGCGGCGCGCCTTCGGCTTGTGCTAGTGTTTGTAGTCATCACTAGGTGGTCAAATGACTTATTTATAATTTTTATTACTTTTAGATCATTTTATACTGCTGTTGATGATTCTTAATAGAATTTCGAAAAAATAAAGTTTACTAAGTTTGATATTTTAGGTGCAGACAGATGGTTCGGGAGGTTCTCCTATTATTAGTGGGCCGTGTCGGCGGCCCAATCATGGGCCGGCGGAGCCCGTAAGAACACATGTCCTTTTACATTATGATATAACCGCCGAGGGAGCTTTGTCCCCCTCCTCCCCGCCACAACCAAAATTCGCCACCCCAGGAAAAAGCAAATCGCCCGAACCCTAACCATTGTCTTCCTACACGCCGATTTGGTATTATGGATGGTTCGGGTTTCATGGAGCGTCGGGCGGCGGCAGTTGGCGTGGTTCCGGTCAAAGAAAAGGCATGCTACTGCAGGCGACCCTGAGACGCGTAAAGAAAGTGAACTCACTGCCGATAGCCTCAGCGAAAATTTTCCCACCGCCGTCCACCTCGGCGGAAGCCTCGGATCAGTTGAGCAGCCAAAAGAGGGGAGGACGGGACACCTCATGCCACCCCTGCCGGAGGGCGGAAGCGTCGGAACCGGAGCTCTTGTTAAGATCGGAGACAAGAGGATGCAGCCCACGCTGTAAGATCTTGCTCTCAGTCCCTCGTCACATCCTGTTTCTGATTAGTCGAAATCGAATTGTTTCCTCTGTGGACGTTGATTCGTAGCTAAGTTCTCGTGGCAAGGCTTTAGGCCACATCCACGCCATGATATAATCCTGGGTTATTCGACAGATTCTCTGCACTTATGTATGCTCTCTGCTTCTCATTTTGTCACCTGTGCTACCTACAATCTAAACCCCGATTGCATATCGCCCGTTCAACTTGGCCGTGTCACTATGTTCAGTCTGCTGAGATATATACATAAATAGTACTTCTTATGGACTCATCCAGCTTGTTTTTCCGTTTCAGGGAAGATGATTCGTTAGCTTCGTTTACTCCTCCGTTCCAGCCTGAAGAGTATGTATGTCACAAAACTTCTCTCTCTCTCTCTCTCTCTCTCTCATTAAAGAAGAATATTTTACCTTCTCTGAAGACCGTAACATCTATTAATCATATGCTCTGATCTAAATTTAGGCCCGCGGAAGTTTCGGAACTTACACGCAGGGAGCGTCTTGTACGTAAATCTCTTTACTGACCAGATGGTACAATTAGGTTGTGCACAAGGGCTGAAACAGCCAAGATTGAAGATAAGAAGCTCCACAGTCTGGTTGAAGCTTTACTGGACAAGTATAACGACAATCAGGACGACGACAAGGTTTATTCTGTTTCTGTGTCCATCCTGCTCTCCTTCACTCTGTCCCACTACCAGGATTGCGTTGTGTTTTATTGATACTGCTTTGTGCATGCAACATTACTGATCCAATGCATGCTTATTACAGGCTTGTGTGGGTGAATTCGAAGATATTGTTCATTGGCAATCAATCTCTGGAGGTTTCGGTAAATGGTACTATCATCTCAATATCCGGGTGAAGACCAAAGTAGTTGATGATGATGCAGGCAGTGCCAATCTATTCTTTGTTGAAGTGGCACGCGATCATATGCGTGATATGCTGGGATATCAGATCAGTGCTTTGTCCCCAGTTGGAAGCAACGGTAGGAATACTATTTGAAATTAGCTGTTAGATATAGATCAGAACAATACGCCAGTATTTTCTCAGCAGTTTCTGGGGTAGTTTACACTTGTATCCAAAATTAAAAAACTTTGGAATACCGTTTGAAGTTAGCTGTTAAATATTATTATAGTCTAATTATGAATATTTCTCTGGTTTATTGTGGAGCCGCTACTATTGGCCTGTTTGTCAGCCCATCGTGCCATCTTCTGCCATACATAGCTTTATGTTCCGTGGAGTAGTTTACACTTGTATCCAAAATTAAGAAATTTTGGAATACTGTTTGAAGTTAGCTGTTAATATTATTATAGTCTAATTATGGATATTTTTCTGGTTTATTGTGGAGCCGCTACTATTGGCCTGTTTGTCAGCCCATCGTGCCATCTTCTGCAATACATAGCTTTATGTTTGTAATATCGTAATCCAACCGGTTCATGAACGGCCAGTTGTAGGTGCTGCAATCATGCATTTTTGCCACTTATTCAGCTGGTCTCGTGTATGTGAGCCAGTCTTGTTATCTTACACTTAAATGACAAATTTCCTACCTGTCTTTCCGTTAGGTGATGGAGCTATCTGCTACGGTTGTAGAACAATGGAAGTACTGATATGAAGCACCCCTCCCCCTTGTTTGTGAATTGAAAGGTGGCCACAAGGACATCTGTTTCCCATGTGGTTTTGGTCCCTCTAACGAGAATCAGTGGCGTGGCTCTGATGATGATGTATGTTGATCTATCTACTGGCTAACATTTTAGTATCTTCAATTTTACTTGTCCATCTCCCACAGTTGCATATTTTGCTGCGTCAATGTTAATTATGTGTTTTTTCTCAGGAAGCGCGGGATCAAAAAAATGAAAAAAGCAAAGCTACAAAATATGTACAAGGTAATTGCCATAAATTGTCTGCTAAAGGACCATTTTTTGGCAACTTGATTTTGATACTTTACTAATTATTTCTTTTGTGTTTATTATCATCTTCTGAAGTACCTTGACGATCCTGAATATACGAAGAATCTCCTCAACAACCATATTCATAATCGCAAATTAGTCACTATGGAGGTTCGAATCCCAATCTCCTTCAATTTGTTAGTTGTTGTGTGTCTGTCAAGTTTTTGTCCGATTCCCACGTGAGATTTTAGATGTTTTAGAGGAAGAATACCTGAAAGCTCTTGGATGTTGGTAGTTACCAAACTGTTTATAGTCCCGTCCCTGATTTCTGGGGACATGCTTGTGAGAAGAATATGGGCACTTGCCTCTGAACTGCGCAATAGTTCGCCGGTGTTTGTATCCCCTAAAACTTGATGATTGTTCTGAGGTCACTAAGTCTGTTTGGTGTCTATATTTGGTGTTTGATACTGGTCCTGTTATTTGTTTTCGTTTGCTCTGTTTACTTGTGCCATGTAGTACAAGATTAGTTGTGTCGTTGCATGTTAATGTTTAGATGACTCCATATACACGTTGACCATGCTGAGATGGCACGGGTACTGTACCCGCATGGGCAGGGTATGTGCATACTACCCATACCCTACCCGTTAAGTCACGGGTATGGCACGGGTATAGGTTTGTACCCGCGGGTATACCCATACCCTACCCGTTTAAATTGACATGTAAAACTTACCTATAGAGTTTCAACCTATGCGGCCGAGCATCCTAGGAAAGAGTATGCGATTATGACTTCTAAACTTCGATAATTTACATGTACTCGCCTATCTATTATTAAGTACAGATAATTGTTTTTTTGTCAAATATGCTATTCATGAATGTAAATTTGTGAATAGCTTATGTACTATTGGATCTACCCGTTGGGTACCCAAGGGGTACGGGTACCTGTCGGGTATGGGTATGGGTATTGTTTTCTACCCGTGGGTACGGGTATGGGTAAACTTTTGTACCCATTGACTTCATGGGTATGGGTATGGTATTGCTCTACCCTACCCATTGCAATGCTGTTGTGATTTTGAAACATGACCACTGTGCAATCAAGAACCCTAGTTGGTATGTAACATAACTGGAATAGAACATCATGGTCCATTGTACTCTCTCTTTCTATATATATATGTCGCTGCGCCACCCTTGCTCAAGCCATGTGTCGCCGTCGCGCCTGCCCTGTTGGCCGCGTTGCTGCTGCTGGCTTCTGCTCCTCCCCCGCGCGCCTCTTCTCCTCTCCGGCGACGAGCCACCGCTCATCTACCTCCATGGCCGAGGGTTCCTCCTTAGGTGGCCGCTGCTGCAATGAAAGACGACGCTGCTCCCTGCCATGTTGGCATTTTTGCTACGTGTGGTGGTCAAATTTGCTACATACGGCAGTTGGCGTTGCTACATATGACTGACTATTTTGCTACATAGCATTTGTCTCTGGCGAAGTGGTTTTTGCTACCTTTTTGTTATTCTTTTGATACATTAGAAGATTTTTTTTTGCTACAATCGTCTTGTGATTTTGCTACATCAGTGTCAACTATTTGCTACAAGGTCTCTGGCGAGAGTCACCGCCGAGTTTTTCCGACGATGTCTCCGGCGAAGTCGTTTTTTTTGCTTCATTAGCGTAATTTTTTTGCTGCATGGTTTCCGGCGAGGTCTCCGGCGAGACGTTCTATTTCTGGAACGAATCGTTTTTTTTGCTACGGAAGCAAAAGCGGGGACATTTGCAGCAAACGCGGGATTTGGAGCAATTTTAGGACACGTGTCGCGCGCGGAAGCAGGACGATGGGAGTCCCCCCATCGTCCGGGGGACGCCTAAACAGACATCCAATGACACTACTAGATCCATGTGTGGTTTGTGAGAGGAACATACATGCAATCACACTGGGTGTGGTTCATGAAAAGCACAGACATGCAATGACACTGGTGGATTCATGTGTGGTTTGTGAGAAGAACACACATGCAATGACACTGGGTGTGGTTCATGAAAAGAACAGACATGCAATGACACTGGTGGATCCTTATGTGGTTTGTGAGAAGCACAGACATGAAATAACACTAGGTGTGGTTCATGAGAAGAACACACATCCAATGACACTGGTGGATCCTTATGTGGTTTGTGACAAGAACAGACATGCAATGACTCTGGCTGTGGTTCATGAGAAGAACACACATGCAATGACACTGGTGTATCCATGTGTGGTTTGTGAGAGGAACAGACATGCAATGACACTGGCTGTGGTTCATGAAAAGAACACAGATGCAATGACACTGGTGGATCCATGTGTGGTTTGTGAGAGGAACAGACATGCAATGACTCTGGTTGTGGTTCATGAAAAGAACACACATGCAATGACACTGGTGGATCCCTATTTGGTTTGTGAGAAGAACACACATGCAATGGCACTGGGTGTGGTTCATGAAAAGAACACACATCCAATGACACTGGTGGATCCTTATGTGGTTTATGAGAAGAACAGACATGCAATGACTCTAGATGTGGTTCATGATAAGAACACACATGCAATGACACTGGTGTATCCGCGTATGGTTTGTGAGAGGAACATACATGCAATGACACTGGTTGTGGTTCATGAAAAGAACAGACATGCAATAACACAGGTGGATCCATGTGTGGTTTGTGATAGGAACGGACATGCAATCACACTGGGTGTGGTTCATGAAAAGAACAGACATGCAATGACACTGGTGGATACATATGTGGTTTGTGAGAAGAACGGACATGCAATCACACTGGGTGGATCCATGTGTGGTTCATGAAAAGAACAGACATGCAATGACACTGGTGGATCCATGTGTGGTTTGTGAGAAGAACACACATGCAATGACATTGGGTGTGGTTCATGAAACGAACACACATCCAATGACACTGGTGGATCCTTATGTGGTTCAATGACTCTAGATGTGGTTCATGAGAAGAACACACATGCAATGACACTGGTGTATCCACGTGTGGTTTGTGAGAGGAATAGACATGCAATGACACTAGTTGTGGTTCATGAAAAGAACAGACATGCAATAACACTGGTGGATCCATGTGTGGTTTGTGAGAGGAACGGACATGCAATCACACTAGGTGTGGTTCATGAAAAGAACAGACATGCAATGACACTTGTGGATACATATGTGGTTTGTGAGAAGAACAGACATGCAATCACACTGGGTGGATCCATGTGTGGTTCATGAAAAGAATAGACGTGCAATGACACTGGTGGATCCATGTGTGGTTTGTGAGAAGAACACACATGCAATGACATTGCGTGTGGTTCATGAAACGAACACACATCCACTGACACTGGTGGATCCTTATGTGGTTTGTGAGAAGAAGAGACATGCAATGACTCTAGCTGTGGTTCATGAGAAGAACACACATGCAATGACACTGGTGTATCCATGTGTGGTTTGTGAGAGGAACAGACATGCAATGACACTGGCTGTGGTTCATGAAAAGAACACCCATGCAATGACAATAGTGGATCCATGTTGTGTTTGTGCGAGGAACAGACATGCAATGACTCTGGCTATGGTTCATGAAAAGAACACACATGCAATGACACTGGTGGATCCATGTGTGGTTTGTGAGAGGAACTGACATGCATTGCCAGTAGGTGTGGTTCATGAAAAGAACACACATGCAATGAGACTGGTGTATCCTTATGTGGTTTGCTAGAAGAACAGACATGCAATCACACTGGGTGGATCCATGTGTGCTCCATGAAAAGAACAGACATGCAATAACACTGGTGGATCCATATGTGGATTGTGAGAAGAACAGACATGCAATCACACTGGGTGTTGTTTGTGAGAAGAACAGACATGCAATGACTCTGGTGGATCCTTATGTGGTTCATGAAAAGAACACACATGACACTGGTTGTGGTTCATGAAAAGAGCAGGCATGCAATGACACTGGTGGATCCATGTGTGGTTCATGAAAAGAACACACATCCAATGACACTGGTGGATCCATATGTGGTTTGTGGAAAGAACAGACATGGAATGACACTAGTGGATCCTTATGTGGTTTGTTAGAAGAACAGACATGCAATGACTCTAGTTGTGGTTCATGAAAAGAACAGACATGCAATGACACTCGTGGATCCATATGTGGTTTGTGAAAAGAACAGACATGCAATCACACTAGGTGTGGTTCGTGAAAAGAACAGACATGCAATAACACTGGTGGATCCATATGTGGTTTGTGAAAATAACAGACATGCAATCACACTGGGTGGATCCATGTGTGGTTGATGAAAAGAATAGACATGCAATGACACTAGTGTATCCATGTGTGGTTTGTGAGAAGAACACACATGCAATGCCACTGGATGTGGTTCATGAAAAGAAAACACATGTAATGACACTGGTGGATCCATGTGTGGTTTGTGAGAGGAACAAACATGCAATGACTCTGGCCGTG
Source organism: Avena eriantha (assembly GCA_910589775.1). NCBI lineage: Eukaryota > Viridiplantae > Streptophyta > Magnoliopsida > Poales > Poaceae > Avena > Avena eriantha. The sequence goes on from OU342745.1 coordinate 432,329,437, forward strand.
TTTCATGAAAAGAACACACATGCAATGACACTGGTGGATCCATATGTGGTTTGTGAGAAGAACAGACATGCAATCACACTAGATGGATCCATGTGTGGTTCATGAAAAGAACAGATATGCAATGCCACTAGTGGTTCCATGTGTGGTTTGTGAGAAGAACACACATGCAATGACACTGGGTGTGGTTCATGAAAAGAACACACATCCAATGACACTGGTGGATCCTTATGTGGTTTGTGAGAAGAACGTACATGCAATGACTCTGGCTGTGGTTCATGAGAAGAACACACATGTAATGACACTAGTGTATCCATGTGTGGTTTGTGAGAGGAACAGACATGCAATTACACTGGCTGTGGTTCATGAAAAGAACACACATGCAATGACACTGGTGGATCCATGTGTGGTTTGTGAGAGGAACATCCATGAATGACTCTAGCTGTGGTTCACGAAAAGAACACACATGCAATGACACTGGTGGATCCATGTGTGGTTTGTGAGAGGAACAGACATGCAATGACACTGGGTGGATCCATGTGTGGTTCATGAAAAGAACAGACATGCAATGACCCTGGTGGATCCATGTGTGGTTCGTGAGAAAAACACACATGCAATGACACTGGGTGTGGTTCAAGAAAAGAACACACATCCAAAGACACTCGTGGATCCTTATGTGGTTTGTGAGAAGAATAGACATGCAATGACTCTAGCTGTGGCTCATGAGAGGAAAACACATGCAATGACACTGGTGTATCCATGTGTGGTTTGTGAGAGGAACAGACATGCAATGACACTGGCTGTGGTTCATGAAAAGAACACACATGCAATGACACTGGTGGATCCATGTGTGGTTTGTGAGAGGAACAGACATGCAATGACTCTAGCTGTGGTTCATGAAAAGAACACACATGCAATGACACTGGTGGATCCATGTGTGGTTTGTGAGAGGAACAGACATGCAATGACTCTAGCTGTGGTTCATGAAAAGAACACACATGCAATGACACTGGTGGATCCATGTGTGGTTTGTGAGAGGAACAGACATGCAATGACACTGGGTGGATCCATGTGTGGTTCATGAAAAGAACAGACATGCAATGACCCTGGTGGATCCATGTGTGGTTCGTGAGAACACACATGCAATGACACTGGGTGTGGTTCAAGAAAAGAACACACATCCAAAGACACTCGTGGATCCTTATGTGGTTTGTGAGAAGAACAGACATGCAATGACTCTAGCTGTGGTTCATGAGAAGAACACACATGCAATGACACTGGTGTATCCATGTGTGGTTTGTGAGAGGAACAGACATGCAATGACACTGGCTGTGGTTCATGAAAAGAACACACATGCAATGACACTGGTGGATCCATGTGTGGTTTGTGAGAGGAACAGACATGCAATGACTCTAGCTGTGGTTCATGAAAAGAACACACATGCAATGACACTGGTGGATCCATGTGTGGTTTGTGAGAGGAACAGACATGCAATGACACTGGGTGTGGTTCATGAAAGAACACACATGCAATGACACAGGTGTATCCTTATGTGGTTTGTGAGAAGAACAGACATGCAATCACACTGGGTGGATCCATGTGTGGTTCATGAAAAGAACAGACATGCAATGACACTGGTGGATCCATATGTGGTTTGTGAGAAGAACAGACATGCAATCACACTAGGTGGATCCATGTGTGGTTCATGAAAAGAACAGACATGTAATGACACTGGTGGATCCATGTGTGGTTTGTGAAAAGAACACACATCCAATGACACTGGGTGTGGTTCATGAAAAGAACAGACATGCAACTGGTGGAGCCTTATGTGGTTTGTGAGAAGAACAGACATGCAATGACTCTAGATGTGGTTCATGAGAAGAACAGACATGCAATGACACTGGTGTATCCTTATGTGGTTTGTGAGAAGAATAGACTGGCAATGACTCTAGCTGTGGTTCATGAAAAGAACACACATGCAATGACACTGGTGGATCCATGTGTGGTTTATGAAAGGAAAATACATGCAATGACACTGGGTGTGGTTCATGAAAAGAACAGACATGCAATGACAATGGTGGATCCATATGTGGTTTGTGAGAGGAATAGACATGCAATCACACTAGGTGGATCCATGTGTGGTTCATGAAAAGAACAGACATGCAATGACACTGGTGGATCCATATGTGGTTTGTGAGAAGAACAGACATGCAGTCACACTTGGTGGATCCATGTGTGGTTCATGAAAAGAACAGACATGCAATGATACTAGTGTATCCTTATGTGGTTTGTGAGAAGAACACACATGCAATGACACTGGGTGTGATTCATGAAAAGAACACACATCCAATGACACTGGTGGATCCTTATGTGGTTTGTGAAAAGAACAGACATGCAATCACACTGGGTGGATCCATGTGTGGTTCATGAGAAGAACAGACATGCAATGACACTGGTGTATCCTTATGTGGTTTGTGAGAAGAACAGACATGCAATGACTCTAACTGTGGTTCATGAAAAGAACAGACATATAATGACACTGGTGGATCCATATGTGGTTTTTGAAAAGAACAGACATGCAATGACTCTAGGTGTGGTTCGTGAAAAGAACATGCAATGACACCGGTGGATCAATGTGTGGTTTATTGAAAGAACACACATGCAATGACTCTGGTGGATCCATATCTAGTTCATGAAAAGAACACACATGCAATGACACTGGTGGATCCATATGTGGTTCATGAAAAGAACACACATGCAATGACATTGGTGGATCAACATGTGGTTTATGAAAAGAACACACATGCAATGACAACGGTGGATCCATGTGGTTTATGACAATAACACACATGTAATGAACTCTAGTGGGTCCATGTTGTTTATGAGAAGAACACACATCCAATGAACTCTAGTGGATCTATCTTGGCATAATTTGATGTATGCCATGATGTATTTCATTGTACAAGACACTCACTTTCCATTTTTATACTACTCAGTTTTGCCCTTGGTTTTTTGATACTACTCAGTTTTGCCCCCTCTCTCTATCTTTCGTAGAAGCCCAAACATGTGCTCACTCCGTATGCTACTCCCTGATTGGTTGTCACAGTTGTCACGCAGATCGTGTGCACCGACCATTGATTCGGTGCGATCCAATGATGATCGATGCACACGTCGTGCCCTTCACAATACAACGTGAGACAGCACGGACGTCTCCCTCAGCGAGACTTCTACAAGAAGGAACACGAAGCCTTCCATGGAAAAAGTCGTCGAGCAGTCATGTCATGTTTAATCAAGTCTGAAAAGCCTACTACTGCTACTACTACGCCACAACACATGCGTCATCGAGTGCACGGTCGTCGATGGACAGCTGCATTTTATTGCCACTTGATTTTAATAAGACATATCCCATTTTTTACGCAGCGGCTCTCAATCTCACTTCCAACTGGGCCCCACCGTAAGAAACTTGCACGCGCTAGCCGGAGGCCGAAGAGCTGAGCTCGACGAGACCTAACGTCTCCACCTTCATAGAGTCACTCGCAGTCATCAACACATCCCTCTACCCGATCTAGCACAACCCCACAAATCTCGTCGTACAGCCACCTACCTTCCCCTCTACATTTCCACTTTTAATTATCGCCAATTTTAGGGCCATGTCAAACTTCGTACATAGAAATTGTGTATGCGCCCTTTGCATGCGGATCAATACAGAACTGCCATGCATGGCCCGGGAAAAAAATGTGACGTACCGTGCGCGTGTCACGGTGCACGGTGAGTAGACTGCACGGCGCGTTGCACACTGGTGCAACGAAACGTGCCTTGCTTCCATCCACCTTAACTATAGAGCCCCTCTCCGCACACCCACTCTCACTCTCGCTCACTCTCCCCACGCAACCCTCTCCACTGTCCCACCAGCATCTGCGAACTCCCGAGAATACCCTATCCACGCCGGCGATGGCGGAGGAGGATACGGTGGACATTGTCGCCTCCGAGGCCGTCGGCGAGGAGGCCCTCGTATCCTCGCTGGTGGATCCTTATGTGGTTTATGAGAAGAACAGACATGCAATGACTCTAGATGTAGCTGCCGACGAGGCCCCCGTCTCCTCGTCGGTCCCCTTCGACGCGTTGAAATCAGCCACCGTCCCCGTCCAGGCCTCAGTCGAGGCATCGATGGCAACCGTCGTTACCGTCCAGGCCCCCGTCCCCGCTACCGACGTAGCCGCCGAAGAGGAGCCCCCCGCCGGCGAGGAGGCTCCCGCCGGTCACAAGCAGATCCATCACTTCATGGGCACCTATGATCGAGATAAGTACATCGCTCCGCTGAACCCCTACGACACCGGCATTGACAACCCATGGTCGGAGGTAACTAGGGTTTGCTCCCCTTCCCTGGTTCTTCTACTGTTCCCATTGTTGGATGCTAGATCTTGGTTTATTAGGATTCGCTTGTTCGCATTTCGATTGCTCGATCTTCTTACATCATCTACTCCCCCATTTTCCTTTTCTTCCAATAGGTTTCCAGCAGCGACGTCTGCAGCGATGACGAGTCCAGGCACACCAAGACTCGTCAGGTGCTGAGGAGGCTGTAGGCCGGCCAGTACGACGCCTTCTTCAGGGGTGGCAACTACAGCTGCCCCTTCTGCAAGGGGATCGCCCTCTGCTGGGTGACTCTCGCTGGCATCGACTTCAACTCCTTACTGAAGCATGCAGAGGCCCCGGGCTCTGGCATCCACAAAGGCAGCGAGACCGTGAACGTCAATGCCTACATCGCTGAACACCAGGCTCTCGGCATTCACCTCCGAAACCTCTAGCGGGTGGCCATCAAAGAGGGTCGCATGCCTCCAATCAGGCTCAAGGCCCCCAAGATCAAGGGACTGGGCAACAAGAAGTGGAGGAAGCACCAGAGGGAGGAGGCGGAGACACGGGCGCATGCAAGGAGGGGTTGAATGTGTTTGCTACTACTGCTGCTAAGAAGCTTCTTTTGATTTTCTATATTTTGCTTGCATCCTATTTCTGGTTGAATGTATCGAACCTCGTTAAGCAACCTACTTTCTATCGCTATATCCTATTTAGCTGCGCACAGCTATATCTACATTTGTTTTGTTTTCTGAATGAATGCATTCTGCCTGGTGTGATTTGCTGCTCTAGATTTGCTACTTGAACGGAGGCAAAAAGAGGTCCAAAAGGGAACGAATTATTGAAGAGAGAATCTTCTCTAGATTTTCTACCAATTTGGGCAAAATGAAACATATCAGTTTAGCGAGAGAGGAAAAAGGTACTCTTTCAAACTGCCAGTTAACGAGCTACCATCTTGACAAGCTACAAGACACATACATAAACATAACACAAAGAGGGTTAAATTTATTTTACTACTCTCACTTGAGGCACTAGACATCTTGATAAGATAAATGAGTTCCACAAAATAGAAACATAACAATGAGAAGTAAAATGTAATTCACTTCTCATCAGCCTACTTGAGGCGCTTGCCATCATTCCTAGGCGACCAACTGCGATCATTCCAGGTGGATCTTACATTATTGGCACTCCACAGCTCACGAAATGCTTCATCCCACCTGGGATCTAACTTCCCTTCTCTATCTTCAGCGTCCTGTGGCACAATTAGCGGTGCATCACAGACCTGATTGTTGCCGCTAGAAGATGCTGCCTCTCTGTTTGCTGCTTCAGCTGCAGCCTCTCTTTCAGCTACTTCAGCTTCAGCTGCAAGCTCTCTTTCAGCTGCTTCTACAGCCTCTCTATCAGCTGCTTCAGATGCAGCCATTTCCTTTGCATATGCAGCTTCAAACTCAGTTATTCTGCATTTTCTACAAAGGGCTCCCCTAAGCTCGGCTTCCCTCTTGCAAATAGGGCAAAAAAACATGAGGTAACGTAGAAAAAAATGGATCTTCTTGTACAGCTGGTAGGTCACGTAAGCATCTATGGCTGCATACTTCAGGTTTATATCAGACAACGGCCACTCGTCCCAGAAATTGTGCCTATCCGTAGGGAAATCTGCCTTAATTCTGTCGTATGACTCATCGAGGATTCTAGTTGCGAGTGATGCCATTCCATCCTTCCTCGAGCCCCCTAGGATCTTGACAAGACTCTGAATATCGTTCCAGTTGTGTGCAGGAATTGTAATTCCCTCTTGAAGAAATTTCGAAAAATTAGTTGTATTGTCGACAGTGCAGAAAACAATTCCCTTTTGTACAAGGAACTGGCGCAGCGCCGGACAATTCATGTCTGTCCTAAAAGTATGTAGTTTGTCATCACCAAAATTTCTAACTACAAATATTTTGTCAAAGCAAGATCATCATCTGAATATAGTTTTAAAAAGGTTAGTAAATGCAAGATCAAGACTCTCAATATTGTCTTGTCATAATTTATTTGGTCCTAAATAAAATCCAGTAGTTGCAAGATGAGCAAATGGATAAAGAACAAGAGGAGAAAACCCTAAAAGCGGTTAGCTACAGACAGCAGATCTACAAACTGGGAGAGGTGGTAGACGAGGACGTGTTTCCTCATGGCCAGTTGAACGACGACGACTTCACTCCCTTCATATGGGTGCTCCGAGGTGTACTCGAGGTCCAATCCCACAAACTTGTTCTCGTCTTTCTCAAGCCAACCCTCGTACATCCTCAGGACTCGCACCACTGTCTCCTCCTAGTTGGTGTAGACGACGTCTATCTTCTTATTGTCATGGGTAGTGAAGCTTGTCTCTAGAGTGTGACGACCTTCCATGGCGGCAAGGAGAAGACGGGAAGAAGACAGATGATAGGAAGAAGATTGGTTTCCGCGAGGCAGGAGAATGGTGGAACCGTCAATGCGCTTTTAATGTAGTGGTTAACGATGGGGACAGAAGTCCAAAGGAGAGACGCGTGGCGGTGGCCCTTCTAGCTTCTGAGTAAACAAAAAAATAATTATAACGATGATATATGTGCCCTGTTTTGTCACGTCAATACACTGGGCTGGTCGCGTTGTCCTATCTACTGTGTCAGCGCTGCAAGCCTACGTGACAACCACCCCGCCTAAGCGACGGGAGAGACATAACGGCGAGAACTGACAGGGGGCAACTTGACAGCCGTTAGCCTGATATTTTGTATTAAAACGCAAAGTTGAATTCGTGTCCAAAAAGACCCCTTGAGTATTTGGCACGCCAACTTTGGGCAACGTAGCTGATTGTAAGCAACTTGGGTACCGCGTTGCCTGGGCGCCCCAACTTTCGGGCCGTAAAATGATATTCTCGCGTATGGGAACAACTCAATTGCCCACTTTGCTATTCGGCCGCTAGCATCTTTGTTGCTCATAATCTCTGATATGGGTGCCTCACATATCACCTTGATGGGGTGTTCTGTGGAGCCCCCGGATTAATCCTCCGAGAATCCCTGTTATGCATACACCACGATCCCATGATCAGTTAGTCATGGTACATAACCGACAAGTATCAAAGTAAACATCCATTACTTAAGCGGATACATGTCATACCTTACATGCCATTATGGCTACATCAATCATCATCAGCGGAACTTCATCAAGCATAGAGCCCGAGCCATGCCTTAACCTACAGGCAACTGACTGGGAGAACATCCTAGCTCGCATAGTCATCAACTCCACCATATTCTTGATATCTAACCAAGTTAATAGCCAGGGACAATGCCAGTGAGTACTTGGAATGTACTCGCAAACCACCTTAAAAGATAACAATAATAACATGAGGATATGCATTATGGTTGTGGTAGTAGGAGGGCTCCAATGGAGGTTATTTTCTCAAATAGTTTCTCTTGTAGATATATCATCTACAGATCTTTGCTGAAAACTTTTGTAAAACGTTTCGGAAACCTTTTTGAAAAGTTTTGGAAAACACCAGGACCTGGTCACCCATTTGTTTCTTCCTTCCGGTCAACACCTGACCAAACTCCTTTCCTTCCTTTCCGACCATCCCAGGGTCAAATCATTTCCAAAGCCTTTGCTTTCCTGAAGTCCTTTTGAAATCAAAACCAGCACCACTCTACAACAACCTTCCCAACCATCCATGACCATGGACACAGCTATTCGAATAGATTTACACTCTACAGAGGTTGTACACTTTACCCACAAGATTCGATACATCCGTCGCGGTTCACCGTGAATGGTCATACACCAGTATGCGGGGTTCGGATAATCAAACATAACCCTCGGAAGGTCCACTCTGACACGGGCCCTACCCTATGAGTTGTTCCCCTCAAGACCGGGACGTCTGGATCCATGGACCAACCGGAGCACCCCACTCAGACCTGGAGGGGGCACTTTCAATGAAGGGCTCATAGTTCGCCTGGTCACTCACATGGGTGACTCTGCTTCCTCTAGGTGACTGTTTAACAGTTGACCCTTTCTGTAAAGGTAAGCCTGGATTTTGAGGGAGATGATCCCCCATACGTAGCAGTGAGAATTCCCATATCAGAGTGAACTACTTTGAGTTAAGCCCCGTCCCACTCCGGGGTAATGTGGTTGCACGGGTTAATTGTTCTAGCAAAACTGCAAAGAACCGAGTGTGTTTTCGTAAACATTTTTCCTCCATCTTTTAGCATTTTGTAAAACAAAACCTTTTGATTTTCTCAAACTTCCATTGGTAGGTCAAACCTCACCAAGGTTTTGCCATAAACATTTTGTATAACTTTTTCGGGGGTCTTCCCATCCTCTAGTTTTGCTTCGGCTAAAACAGGGTCTCCAAAGGGGTATGGTGTTATACACCATCTACCATACTAGGGTCAAGTAGATGTCATCAAGGGGGTTGTACTTAATAGTACCAATGTGTAATGGTTTGGAGGATCCAAGCCACTACCAGATATAGATCATAATATAGTAAAACAATGCAGTTTTCATAAAACAGAAGATAAAACATGCATAAGTAAAATAATAGGACAAGGCTTATGAGCAAGAAGGTGGCTTGCCTGAGATCCGCAATATGGCAAAATATGTCCCTGGACTTCTTCTTAGAATACCATAACAACCAAATATAGTAGCCATCTTCTTTTGGTCTCCGATATAATCGCATCTAGCGTCGTTATGGATCACATGCAAGGAAACAAAGGGCACAATCAACACAAGGCAAATAATCACCAATACCATACAGCAAATAGACATACAACACATTAATCACTTAAGTAGGTTTTGATAGATTGAGATCATAGCATTTGGAAATACTTTAATTACCTTTGTGGAGTTGCCTTTGTGATTTATTTGTCAAATACCACCTAAAGAAGGGATTTTGAACTAAGGCTAGGGTATGCAGGATATCAATGTACAAAAATGATATCAACAGATAGGTATTGAAATAACAAGGCCAAAAAAGCGGTTTCATGATTTTATCCATTTTCTTTATTTAGTTATGATTAGTTTAGTGAAAATAATCCTAGTTTTGGTTAATAAATCACCATAAAAGATCTGTAGCTCAATTAAATTTGTTCTCGGAGTATATTGTATAAATTTGAGTTTGTGATTTTTGAGAGTTGGAAACACCTCAAAATAATTAACAGAATGCCCTTGGGAAATTCCCAAAGTCAGTTATGTAGTCTATTTGTCTTTTTAACCAGATTTAATTAACAGGTACAAAAGGTATGAGACTAAGGTCATTTGATAGGCATTGAAAATACCCGTCAGTAGAAATTGGAATCACTATTTTTGGAGTTGCTAAGCTTCTGAAAAGATTTATCTAGTGACTATACGACATACAGAAGTATTTAATTCATTAAAATTCAACATAGGATCAATAAATAGTGTTCTCCTGGGTTGTGATAGGTACCAAAGTACCACATCACTGAGAGTTGGAATTAGGTCATTCCAACCTTTGGTTTGACCTGGAGAATTTCCTGAAGGCTGAAATGGCTTGCTTTTGTTATTTTTACTGCAGGAAAACCAGACCTCCAATTGGCATGGGGCCAAGTCCAGTGGGTTGGCACTTCAATTAAACTCTAGAGAGAGTTGGGTTTACTTCATTTGGACAAGTGGAAGTCTCTAGGGAATTCATTTACTATAATAGATACCTGTTTGTATATTTATTTCAAGAAATTATTGACAAACCTTTTTGGACTAGGGTTGGTTCTGCATGTTAGACAAAACATACAAGAACAATTAAAAAATTGGATCTGGGCAAAATATAGTGGTTTCCATTTTATTTTGTATTTAAACCAACTGCTAATTTATAGATCTGCAGGAGAATGAATAAAAGGACAGGGACTGGGGGTTTATGGGCTTGATCTAGATGGGGAGATGGGCTGTAGAGCCAAATCGGCCCACCCAGCTTGCCGGCACGCGCGGGGATCCTGAAATTCGAACGGCCACAGTGGGGCCCACTCGTCATGGACCCCGAGGGCGCGAAGGGGTACGGGGCACACATAGCCATCGGATTAGGAGGGGATAAACGGTGTTGAGGCCGTCTTCCACCTCTTGATGGGGAGCGAGGGAGGAAACCCTAGCTAAGCTCGGGGAGCGGCGCGAGGCTCACCTAAGGGCTGGGAGAAGACAGGGAGGTGACGGGACAAAGCGGCGGTCGACGGTGACTCCGGGGAGGGGTGGCACGGGGGTACTTGCACCGAGGAGGGAGCTCGCGAGCGGATCCCAACGGCGCCGTCCTTCGGGGCTCGCCGACGTTGCTCCAGGTGCGGCTGCATGTAAGCAGGAATGGTACCATTAGCATCAGGAGGGCGAGGGGAGTTCGGGAGGGTGACATGTAGAGGAGGGGGAGCATAGAGGAAGGACCTACGCTCAAAACTTGGTCATGTCCGAGAGCTCTCCTTCTCTCTTTCTCTCGGCATGACAGGGATAGGGAGAGGCTGTGGTTTATAGGGGAGGTAAGTGGGAGTGATAGGGAGCAAATGAGCCGAAGGAGAGGTGCTGGGGTGGCTATTTTCCTTATAAACCAAGGGGAGGAGGTGTATGGTGGACATGGCCTATGGAGGAGCTAGGGAAGGTCCAGGGGCCTCCCATTGGTTTCCATGGGCGGTGGAGAGGGCACTGGGGTCGTGCAGGGGACAGAGAGGAGGTGGGTGTGCTGCTGAAATGAAAATAGGCAAGATGTGACCTAGGTGTGCGTCTCTCCTTCCTCCAAAAACAAGTGGACAAGGTAGAGGGGTGGGGTACTGTAGTGCTATAGTGCATCTCGACCAGGGGGGGAGTGCTGGGTGCTGGAGAGAAGTGTGTGGCAAGATTTGAGGGGGTTTGGATGTGCTTAGTCAAGATTTTATTAAAGTGCCAAATTGTGTCATGTTGATGATCATCAAGGAAGTTCGAGAACTTGATCTTGGCAAGGTGAGATGAATATGCTGGTAGATAGATGTGAACAAGGTATCTCTCTAGGAATAGTTTTAGGTTTTTCTAAGGATTTAATGCCCACTAAATATCATTTAATCAAATAGTGCTGAAATGGTTTTCAGAAGCTCATTTGATATTCTTGCATTGGACCAGGTTGGTTTTTGATGTGAGATGGTCTGGAATACCAATTTACACTTTGGAGAATTTTCCTAGAATTTATTGAGATAGAAAAGTATTTTTAAGCAATTATTTCTTGTTTCTGCCATTTAAGAAAAAGGGCAAAAAGAAATAATGAAGAATCTCAAGAATATTTATTTTTGAGGTGGTAAGATAGGGTAAGTAGGTCTCAAATGTGCTTAAAGTTGGACAAGTAATTTGGAAAAATACAAACTTTCCTTTGTAGATGGAGCTTTTGAGATTTTGTTAAAAGAAAGGATCTAATTGTTTTCGGGCCAAAACAATTATTGATTTTATTTTATAAATCTTAAGATCCAAGGTAGGTGATATCCACATGATGTATCTACCATTTTCAACCTTGGGGTTTTGCAAAACAAGGTGGATTTTAGAAAAGAACAAGGATTAGAGGATCTAGGGCATTGATATTTTTATACCACCTAAACAAGGGTGGATTTGTGAGCTCAGAGCTCACCTTGATGCCAGGGTTAGATGGGTAGTTATACCAAGTTATATAGATGATAAAGGCCACAAGAGTTTGGCTTTGTTGTATTTGAGGTGGTTTAGGAGGGATGGCAAACTTTGTTGGGAATAAGGCTGCCATAGCAGATATGTCATGATGCCTCATGAACCAGGTGGGTTTAAGAAGCACATAGCTCCAATGGAAACAAGGGATGGATGGATTGATAGACCAGGGTTAGTAGACCATAACCATGCAAAGAGTTGGTCAAGGGAATGGGGTATGTGGATGCGAGCTTCTGCCGAAGTAGGCAAGATGATAAGATTTGTAGAGAAGATTATTATCTTGACTACAAAACCATCATGGATGAGTGGGTATAAAAATGGTTTATCCAGGGTCAAGAGTGGGCCTTGGTAGTCCTTATTATGGTTTACAATATGGTTCAAGTGCATTTCCAAAAATGCACAAGGGTTGAGAAAGGGAGGCACTCAAAGGAGTGATGTTGAAACAATTTCTAGACTTAGTCAAATTTTGGCAGATTTAGGGTTTTTGACTGGAATATCAGAGAGGATGTTTTTGATGGGTAGCAAGGTACCAAAGCATCATCAAGTGGATGATGTTGAAGTGTATATTGAGTAGAATAGATCCATGCTTGATATTGGTCATCATTGCCTTGGAAGCTTCTAGAATGAATGACTTCAGAAGTGATCTGGTTAATGGTTTTTAAGGATTACTTAGTGACTAGAGATCAGGTCCAGCTTTGAAATCTTGCTTAGGGTTTTGTAATCTTAGTTTATTTTGATCCTATAGGATGATCTCCTAGGGTAGCTCACTTTATTTCCTAAGCAAACAAGTTAGACATCAGATCAAGCAATTCATCTAAACAGATCAAAGCAACTCATCTTACAAGGGCAACTACTACTAGGGTTACCATCAAGCTTAGCTTGAGGTAAGGATGGGTATTTTGAAAGTTTGGAGTTTGAATGAGGTGAGAGTCCTTGGTATCTCTACCAAGAGTAGAATTCAAAAGCATTTATAAAAGGTTTTAGAGAAACCTAGAGGTAAGAGTATTTTGAAGGTTCTGTCTTGAGAACATAAGGAGATTATATCATATAGATCTCCATAGTTTTGTCAATAGAAGCTACTAAAATAGTTAGGGTTGCAAAGGCACCTTGGCTCAGCTTTTTGAAATGCCAGAACATTTGAGAATATGTAAAATGAGCCAGGATAGTTTTGTTAAATAGCTTTTGACAATTGGTGGTGAGGTAAGGAGTATATCATATGCTATACAATTAGAAGCATAAGCACAGAGAACAACATGCAAACACTGCATTACTAAACAAGAAAAAGTTTTTGTTCCCCCTGATTTTTGCAGTCTGGACAGCTAAACAGGGCTTCTTAAATTTGGGATGTTACATGTTCCTCAAAGTAATGTTTGAGTTTCCTGGCCGCCATATACACTCCATATGCCATCTTTTGGTAATGTGGGTAATTCTGCTTTGAGGTCGACAATACCTTGCTTAGGTAATACACCGGTCTCTGGACTGATTTTCCTTCCTCGTCGTGTTCCACCAGTACTACTGCACTTACAACTCGGTTGGTTGCGGCTACATAGAGCAGCATTGGCTCTTTGGGTAGTGGGGCGGCTAATATTGGTGCAGAGGACATCATCTTTTTTAACTCCCGAAATGCGCTATCTGCTTGCGGTGTCCATGTAAATTTGTCTACCTTTTTCATTAACTAGTAGAGGGGTAATGCCTTCTCTCCCAGCCGACTTACAAACCATCTTAATGATGCCAGACAACCAGTGAACTTCTGCACATCATTAAGGGACTTTGGTAGTTCCATTCTCTCAATAGCCCAGATTTTTGTTGGGTTAGCTTCGATACCTTGGCTGGATACAAGAAAACTGAGTAATTTTCCAGCCGGTACACCGAAGGTACATTCTCCAGATTAAGCTTCATCCGGAACCTCCTTAGATTCGCAAATGTCTGCTGGATATCATCAAGGAGCATATTGATTTCCTTAGTTTTTATGACAACATCATCCACATAGACTTGCACGTTTCGACCTATTTGGTCATGCAAACATTTCTACATGCATCGCTGATACGTTGCTCCTGCATTACGTAATCCAAACAACATAGTGCGGTAGCAATAAGCCCCGTAAGGGGTGATAAATGCAGTCTTTATTTGATCATCCGGATTCAGAGGTATTTGGTGGAAACCAGAATATGCGTCTATGAGTGACAAAAGTTCACATCTGGCAGTTGAGTCTATGACTTGGTCGATCCTAGGCAGTGGGAATGGATCTTTTGGACACGCCTTATTCAGGTTCGTGTAATCAATGCACATACGGCACACCACGGCCATGTTCGTGTCATCCTTTTTCTTTTCCACGAGCACCGGATTAGAGAGCCAATCCGGATAAAGTACTTCCATGATAAATCCGGCTGCAAGGAGCCTAGCTATCTCATCTCCAATGACTTTTCTCCTGTCTTTGGTGAAGCGGCGGAGAGGTTGCTTCACCGGCTTAGCACCGTGTCTCACATTCAAAGAGTGCTTGGCCAACTCCCTTGGTACACCTTGCAGATCCTGTGTGGACCAAGCAAAGATATCCCGATTCTCACGGAGCAAGTTGACCAGCTCGCTTTCCTATTTGTGGCCTAACCAAGCACCAATGGTTACTATGCGCTCTGGGAACTGATCATGAATTGGCACTTTCTTTGTGTCCTTTGTTGCTTGAAACGGCACACTTCCATGCGGGTTGGTCAGGGCCGGCATATGTTGCTGCGCGGAATGAGCCAATGCCATTCTCCTCTTCTCCTGTGCTATCACAAGTGACTCGGCCAGGTTAGACCCGGCAGAAGCACACTCAATCGAACGCCTAAAGTCCCTTGATATTGTAATCACTCCTGTTGGTCCGGGCAGTTTCATCCTAAGGTAACTGATGTGAGTACTTGCCATGAACTTGTTCAGAGCAGGCCTGCCGAGTAACGCATGATAAGTGCTCTCCAAGTTCACCACTTCAAACTCTAGGTTCTCAGTTCGGCAGTTATCACTTGTACCGAATAGCACATCAACCCGGACCTTACCAATGGGCTCACAGGAGATACCTGGCACAATGCCATGGAAAGTGGTCCTTGTAGTTTGGAGCATGTTCACCGAGATTCCTAACGTGTGCATGGTATCCATGTACATGATGTTAATGCTACTTCCATTGTCTATCAGCACCTTGGAAAACCTCACGTTGATATTCGGGCCGATGAACGTCGGATCCAGCACCAACGCATATGATCCGGGACTCGGCATGAGCCTT
This sequence comes from Avena eriantha, assembly GCA_910589775.1. Classification (NCBI taxonomy): domain Eukaryota; kingdom Viridiplantae; phylum Streptophyta; class Magnoliopsida; order Poales; family Poaceae; genus Avena; species Avena eriantha. The sequence continues at coordinate 432,344,666 of OU342745.1, forward strand.
GGATGATCCTTGACACTCCACGTTATCTCATGATCCGACCAAGGCATGTAGCTCGTCACTGTAGGCATTACTGCATTCACCTCCATATGTCGGCGCTGCAAGCTTTTCCGGTCAGTCTCTTCCGTGGTAAACACGCACTAACTTTGGTGATGCTCCCTGTACTCATTTGGTCCCTCATTACCGTGGTAACCTTGATCTTGCTACTGATTGTTATTCACCTGATGCACCGCATCTATCCCTTCTTTCCTGATTTTCATACCTCGGTGGAGGTGGTGGCAACATCAGTTGTTGTCCATTCCCCCCCCCCTATGAGCAATGGCTGCCGAGGTGCCTTATTCCGAGGTGTTTCATTCCGAGGTGCCTGAGCATTCCCCGAGCTACCCCGTTCTAGCTTCCTCATCCACTGACATTGCCGGGTTGTATGGTTCGCCGGGCTATTCGGACTTGGCGTATGAAATTTGCAAGGTTGCTCCAACATAGACTCGAATGTGTACCTCGGACGATCTTTTCATTCCTGCCACTGCTTTTTCTGCTACGGGGTCCAAGGCTTCTTACCTTCACCCTTCTGCTGCCAGTGTTGTCGTCTAGTTTTCTGGCGCTGGCTGGCACCAGCATTGGGCTGACCTCGGTCTACTGCTGCCACCTGCTGCAAATTATACCTGTAATCCAAACGATCATCCCTTCTTTTACCCCGAAAATCATTTCTCTTGGATGACCTGGAGCCATCCCTATTGTAATACTCCTCATTTGGCTCGCTTGACATTAGCCAGGGTTGGGTCGGCTCTCCCAAAGCATACGAATCCACGATCTGGATCCTCTCAACCAAAGTGGTTGGCATAGCTCGCTGTAACCTTTGCCACAACATACTTCCATATATGCAGCCTTGGGCGAACCACGCAATTGCTTGTGATTCAATTACCCCCTCACATGAGTTGCGCACATTGCACCACCGAGTCAGAAAATCTCGGTCAGGCTCATTCGGTCTCTGCCAGCATAACACCAAAGTCTGTGGCCTATTGGGCCTCTTGTAGGTGCTTGAGAAATTACTGACAAATAGTTCCTTAAAGTCTAGCCAACAATTTATGCTTCCTGGCGACAAGTTGTTCAGCCAAACTCTCGCAGGTCCTTCCAACATCTGGCGCACATACCTTACTGCCCATCTCAAATTTCCCATGGCGATCTTAACTGCTGTTGCATAGTCAATGAGCCAATCCTCTGCTTTGGTGCTACCATCGTAAGTCTTTGTTCCTCTGGCCAGCTGAAAGTTCGGTACTGGCGGTTCCCTCATGATCCGAGGTCCAAAGCATGCCAGACCAGGAGGACCTTATACCTCGATCATCGCCGACCTATAAATCCGGTCCAGCTTCACCCTTGCGTCATCCGTCTGCAAGTTCCTGTGACCCAGTCTTGATCCAATCACATGGTGCTCTGGCCTAGGGAATCCGTCATTGACCATTGCCGAGTAACCATCATTATACCTGTCCTGATCCGGATGAGCATATTGCTGATGTATTGCATGACCTGCACTTCTCTCCTGCCGAGGTGCGTATGGCTGCTGCTGCCGAGGTGCATTTTGCCCTGCTCCCGCCGGATCACGTTGTCCGGCATTGCCGTTGGTAACGTTCCTTTAACCAGCATTGCCTTGGTCGTGGTTACCTCGGCCAGCTTCACCTCGGTTGGTACTGTGGCGATCCTCATCAACTTGCACGGCTTTTCCTTTTTCGGCTCTTACCGGGTCATAGGGGACCATCTGTTTGTCTTTTCTACCCGAGTTCACCACTTCTTCTCTCCTTGGGTCATGACCCGGGGATGATGCAACTCCAGCAGATTTCGTCGGGTTATTTCTGGCCGAATGAACCATGTTTGATGCTCCAGGTGGCGCCGGGTTTGCCTGGTTCATTTCCTCATTTTGCTGGCAAGCCACCCTCAACAAGTGGTTTACCCTATCCTGTTGCCTTTCGCGGGCTTCTCCGGTTAAACCTTCTAACTCGGACGCAGCTGCGTTTGCAGCCCTGAGGTTTTTCGCTGGGGTACTGTACCTCTCCAGCCCTCATGTTACTATTGTGGCTGTCTGACCCGGCCTAGGCTCACATTCCTTGTCAATTTTAGTAATCAGGTTTCTACCTCGGATTTTCACCCCATCTATGCGGTTTGCCTTTGCATATTCCCTCAAGGTGATGTTCAGTGAATGCTGCAACTCGACTACTTTTTTCGCGCCAGCTAGCATTTTCTGCCTAGTTTCCTCTAACTCAGCTTGCGCCTGGCTAGATCTACTATAGGAGCTATTGGCATTGCTAGGCTATCTATTGCTTGCTGGAGTACATTCTCTAGCCTCTCTAGTGGGGGAAATCTAGACCTTGCCTGCTTTGTTGTGACTTCCGGATCTGGCACTGGGTCCTTGCTTGCTCCTGCATCTGGTGCGGTCATCATGACCTCAACGCTGCTAACAGGGCAAGTGATACGCACGTCGTGAGCTACACTGAGAGGTGGTTCGCCTCCCTCGACGACATGCCATGGATGAACGCAGGACTTGTCCATGCCAACGTAGATCTTGTGTGCGCCAAGCTTGATGAAGAGGCCATTGCACGGTGGGGGACGCCTGCCAAAGTTTCCAGCGTTGTCGCTGACGTAGTCCAGCGCTCCAAAGCACTGAACCAGGCCAGAGATGACACGCTCGCCAGTGCCGAAGATGCTTCCCATCCGGATTTTCACCCCTGCTAGCGCCGCTAGCCCCACGGTGGACGCCAACTGTCGTGGTGGTGGCACACAGATGCCATGGATATGCTAAAGATGGGGCCAAAGTATGCTAGGGGAATCTAGGGTGGGATAGTGAGGTGATTCCACACACAAGTGTTTGTATATTTTCTCTATCAATGGTGGTTTACAAGAGCTCATTGAGCTGCTCGTGAGAAGGAGACTGAGTCTCTTACCCCCCCCCCCACTATTGCGCTCAAGAGTTCTACCTTAGACAGAGAAAATGATCGATCCCTCTCTATGGAGGCCCTGGTTCTCCTTATATAGGCAAGCCCAGGGTACAAAGTTTAGGGCATACATGGAAGCATATTCCCCGAATATGCCCTTTGGTTAAAGCTAGATGCCTCTTTATTCGCTTTAAACGGCTCGTCCAGGCTTTGAATGTAACCCTCTGCGAGCCTCTTGTCTTTTGGCGCCACCAGACACGAGTTCCTCAGCCGACATCGCTCGTGTCACCTTTGCCGGCCACGCCTCGCTAGTCCTTGCCTCTGCTCGCTTCGCTCACGCTACAGCGGCAGAGACCATCTTTTGACCAACGGGAGATTCCTTCCTTCTCTTAGAAGCCAAGTGGTAGCCTAGCTAACCCGGCTACAAGGGTACCTACACACATGCCACATTATGTTTAGCCGACATATAAATTAGTGTCAGGTGAATACTTTTCGGGCCAGGTTACGCCGTAAGTTGGCCTGCCTTGAGGAGACCCGGCCAGTACTTGCTTTGACCGTGCCGTACCTCGGCTAACTCGGCCTCTATACCCTGGCGTGACCCTACCCGGGGGTATCCCCCCAACATCAGGTATTTGTGGAGACGGCACAGAAACAGCAGTGGAATCTTCTTCCGCAGAAGATCCAGAACCACCAGAGGAGCCATGCATGTTGTTTTTTGTCTTCCCCCACAGTATTCGACGTGTCGCTGTCACTCCGATTCTCCTCAATGCATGCACTGCTGCCTACATGCTGAACACGGGCGGGAGACAGTGGAGAACCCCGCGGTGCATGATCGTCGCTTTCGGCTGCACCTGGGGGGACCGCAGGGGTGACGTCGCACCAGGGGACAGTGGCGAGCGGGAGCGAGCTTCATTGGGCAAGGCAGGATCTGCTTCGGGTGTTGTGTGCACAGGATCCAACGTGGACCCTGAATCTGTTTCGGTAGCAGCGAGATTTTCTTCATTTTCGATAGAATTTCTACACTGTTTTCATCCGTTTGTGCACTGCTTTGACCAGAATTTGACACTGTTACTTGCTGATTTATTATTTCATCTGCAACCACATCAACATCTAGGAACATCGAAGCATGATTAGTAACATCTGGAATTTCATGCAAGTTCATATGATCATCAAGGTGTGCCTCCCTATTGTTATGTGGCAAGAGAAGGATGTCATTTTTCAACAGAGAGCCAACATTCGGATTTAAGGCAGCAAACGGGAAGACATTCTCATCGAATACTACATCTCTAGAAATATAGACACAACCGGTTTTAGGATCTAAACACTTGACTCCTTTGTGACTAGGACTGTAGCCTAAGAACACGCACTGAGTGGAGCGAAAAGCTAATTTCCTATTGTTATAAGGACGAAGATTAGGCCAGCAAGCATAGCTAAAAACTCTAAGAGATTCATAGTTGGGTTTGCTGTGGAGAAGACGCTCAACAGGAGTATCAAAGTTTATCACTTTGCTAGGAAGTAAGTTTATGAGAAAGGTGGCTGTAAGAAAAGGTTCATCCCAGAATTTAAGTGGCATGGATGCATTTGCAAGCAAGGCAAGGCCTACTTCAACAATATGGCGATGTTTACGTTCTACTAAGCCATTTTGTTGGTGAGCATGAGGACAAGAAACATGGTGAGTGATGCCAACCTTTTGAAATAAACTGTGTAGTTTTTCATATTCACCACCCCAATCAGTTTGCATAGTTATAATCTTCCTATCGAATTTTCTCTCAACAAGTTGCTGAAAATTAAGAAACACTTGATAAACTTCAGACCATTTCTTGAGTAAATAGATACAAGTGAATTTACTGTAATCATCAATAAAGCTTACATAATATAAGTGTTTGCCAACAAAAGCAGGTGCTGGTCCCCATACATCAGAAAAAACTTGTTCCAAAGGAGCAGTGGACACACTAGTAGACACAGTATAAGGTAACCGATGACTCTTTGCTAACTGACAAGAATCACAAATGTATGGGTTTATTTCAGGAGTGTAAGAGATATGGTGTTTCCTAAGAATTTGCTGCACCACGAAGGAGGATGGATGTCCTAGGCGGCGATGCCATGTAGAAGACGACGGCTTTATTGTCATGAAGGCTTGCTTGGAAGACTCTGAAGACACAGGCACTAGTGGGTATAAACCATCATGAGATGGACCTTTAAACAGAGTTCTCCTTGTGGCCTGATCCTTAATGAATAAAAAATATGGGTGAAACTCAAGAAAGACATTATTATCAAGAGTAAGTTTATGAACTGAAAGAAGATTTTTTGAGGCAGATGGAACATGAAGAATATCCCTAAGATGTAAAGAATTATGGGGAGTGTGCAACATTGAATGACCAATATGCGAGATTTGCATACCAGTGCCATTTGCAGTGTGAACTTGATCATGTCTGTGTATTTTTCCTGAACCGACAGCTTGCTCATATCATTGGCAACATGACTTGTTGCTTGAGTGTCAGACTACCAATTTGTATCCACTCCATAGTAGGCCATGTTGGCTCCCTTTTCACCATGATCACCACCACGATTATTCTCATCATCACGGCGATCACGGTTAACTTGGAACCTCCACCAACAGTCATTAGCAGGGTGACCATGGATCTTGCAGATTTGACAGGTAACATTGACATAGGGAGTAGGTGCATGGCCACGACGACGTCCATCATCACGTCCATCATCATGGCGACGCCCCGCATCATCATCCCAACAACGAGAACGGTCGTCATAGCGACGATCACGGTCACCACCTCCAGTGCAGCGATCATCAAAGCGATCACGCCGTTCATCATAGCGATCACGACGTCCTCAATCATCCGGGTGGTCATCATAGCGATCTCGTCGTCCACCATGATCATCATAAAAATCTTGCCGTGGACGATCATCTCTAGGAGGCAGGGCATGATCCATACTACTGTGCGCCATGTTGGCAGACGACACAAAGACTTCACCACCATCAGTCTTGTGTAATTGGTCAAATGCCTTGAGTTGATTTACCAAATATGCAAGGGTGGTGTTCGGATTAGCATTGACAACAACCTTCAGGGTGTTGTATGAGTCCTCAAGACCATGCAAGATGAACCAAATCAGTTCATCATCAAGGGGCTTTCCAATAGCGGCAAGTTCAGAAGCTATTGTCTTCATCTTGTCAAAATATTTTTCGGTAGACAGATCTCCCTTCTTCATGTCATTGAGGGCAGATCGCAGTTGTTGGGCTCGGGAGCGAGAAGGAGTCATGGTGAGAGACTCGATTGCTTGCCACACTTGAGCAGAGGTATCAAGGCCGATGACATGTGATAATAAATCTGGAGACAATAAGTTTAAGATGTACCAGAGAACATGTTGATCTCGAGTGATCCAGGCAGAGTACTCGGGATTTTCAATCTTGACACGTTTTCCATCAGCACCTTCGACTTCAATTTCCGCAACTGGGACAGCCTCGAGTCCTTTCAACAGATTCAACACCCTTGCACCGCGCAGCGTAGGGATGACAAGGGCCTTCTAGACAAGGGGATTATCACGGGTAAGGAGTTGGGTGGGAGGTGCTCCAAGGGCTGTAGCAAGGGCGGTGATAGACGATGCTGATGAATACATGGCGGTGACGTCGAAGGGATCGATGAAGATGTAGTGTGACGGTGGCAAAAGAATTGTGGCGGTGGCAGGTCTTGTGTAGATGTACTGCTGCGGCGGCAAGAGGATTGCGGCGGCGGCTGATGTATGTGCTTGTAGTTTGTAGGTTTTTGGATATTGGGTTTTGTCAATGGCGATGACAGAGGAGTTGCACGACGGCGATGTGAGGTTTTGGTTTTGTGTTGCAGCGGCAACGGCACAGATGAACTGCGGCGACGCGGTGGCGATGTAGATTTTCAGCAGCTAGGTCAGGGAAGAGCCAGCTCTCATACCATGTCAAGTTTTGGTTTGAACCTCAGTGCGACTGCGTGTCGATATCGATCAGCAAAAGCCAGAGTTTGTTACAAAGATGTGTTACAAGTATGTATTGCACAAGAGAGGAAACCGATTGGAGTACTACTCCATATCAGTAGAAAGTACATGAGAAGGACTCTAATCTATACTATTAAAAAGATTCAGAACGTTCATCGCTCCTCAAAATGAGGTATTATCACTGGAGGTACAAAACGTTGTCAGGTGGGAGCAAACTCATACAAAAGGTTCTAAAAGTGCAACCCACCAAACAAAACGTTTGCAAGGATGAACTTTTTGGTCCAAATCTATTTGAAACCAGTGAGTTGGCAGCCACGTACGTTTTTGATTTTGCTAAAACCCCCTCAAAAAGAATACAACTCTATTTTCGGTCAAGAATGCACGAAATATTGATCTAGGCTTAGTACTTGCAAATATTTACAGAGTTTCCACCCAGGCGGCAGCTAGGTGAATATCTTTTATTTATGTTGACGGTTGCGTCGATCCTGGCAGAAAAGGCGCCACCTTCCTTCTCGACGCCTGCACCTCGTCGATGCGCTGCTGATCGCCCTCAGCGGCCGCCATGGCGGATGATCCGATCTTCCGCTAGCACAACATGGAGCAGCCAGATTACGGTAGGCATGTCCTCGCTTATTCTCCCTGCTTATCTCCTCTATCGATAGTGGTTGAAGGTCATCATTGATCACATGGATATTAGGGTTACAGTCATGTAATCAGTTAGAACATGGTGGACAAGATCTCTCTGTAGTTAGTGCTCGATCAGGTAGTGCTAATGGTGGACAAGATGTCTCAGTAAGGAGTGCTCGATGAGGTAGTGCTCATGGCAGACAAGATATGTTTGTAGGACTAGATCAGGTAGAGAAGATCAGGTAGTGTTGTAGAGAGGATCAGATAGTTTTGTAGAGGAGATCAGGTAGTGCTAGATCATTAGGTTGTTCGATGTATCAGGTAGATTTGTAGTGTAGAGAAATTGGGTTGTACTCCCTCTGTTCCAGTTTATCAGGTAGATTTGTTGTTCGATGTATGAGTACTAATCATGGGTACAGTAGTTAGCTGAATTTTGTGTTCTGGTTAACTAAATTTTGCAGACTTCGAGATTCATAGAATGTGTTCCTGAATTTTTTGCACTGTAGAGATGTGTCCCTGAGTTAACTGAAAATGTGTCCCTGAACATGTCCCTGTTTACTAAATTTTGTCAGTTTATAAATTTACTGAGTACTTGATTTTGCTAATTGAATTTTGTGAATTTGGTGCAGCCAATTGTGAAGACAAGTTTACTGTAGCAATAGAGCACAATGGATTTTTTACTGGTTTGCATGATGAGCCTCTCGACTACTCTTATGGTACTACTGATTTTTTTGACAACTCCAAGTGTGACACATGGTCCTTACTTTGGATTGAGGATTGTCTTAATCAGATGGGAATTGTGGTTGATGAAAGGTTGAGCGTCTACTGGGTTTTGCCTAACAAAGGAATTAAAGATGGACTTGTTTGCATGGAGGGTGAAGCTGATGTTGTTTCAATGATAGTTGCATCAAAGAAAACCAAGACACTGAATCTTATTGTTGATCATGGTAATTTTGTCAAGGGGCTGAGGCCAAGTATTATTCTAAATCCAAGGCTAGTGCAGCCACATGTTGTGAATGATGTGGCAGAAAAAGAAGATGAAGAGATGGAAGTGCCAAACAGGCCTATAATGGAAGAAGAAGAAGGTGGGACGAGTGAAGAAGAGGAAGAACAACATGAAGAAGATGAGACTGATTCAGAGTTCTATGACAATGATTATGATGCTTTGGATGGTGATGATGACATATATGAAGCACATGTTGACAAGGATGTTAATGATCATAATGAGCCAAATGGGGTACATGAAGAAGAAGAAGATGATGGGCTTGATCATGAAGATTTGAGGTTGACAAGAGAGCAAGAGCAAGAGCTAAAGTTCAAATTTAGTGTGTTCAATTCAGAAGTTGATATGGAACATCCTCAATTCAAAGCAGGCATGGTGTTTGACTCTATGAAAGAGATTAGAAATGCCATCAAAGCCTACAACATAAAAGAGAGGGTGAAGGTTGAAAAAATAAGGAATGAGTCCAAAAGAATTCATGCAGTGTGCAAGGGAAAATGCCCCACTGGTGTCTGCACTTGGTTCTTGAAAGCTGCTGAAGATAACAGGACATAAGCTATTGTTGGCCAGGAATATCATGAGAAACATAGGTGTGAGAGAGTTTGGGAGCTGAGGGCTTTGACAGCTTCATTTCTAACAAACTACTTCATGGATGAGTTTAGAGACAACCAAAAAATGGATATTCAGACATTTGCAACAAAAATACAGAGAAAGTTCAACATGTGTCCTAATAGGTGGAAATTAAGAAGAGCAAGGAAGGAAGCATTAACCAGGATTCATGGTGATGAGGCACAACAATTCAGCTTGCTATGTGACTATGGACAAGAGTTGAGAACAAGGAATCCTAGTTCTAAGTTCTTCTTTACCACTAATCAAACTACTATTGATGGAGTAGTAAAGGAGAACTTAGCTACATTGTACTGGTCATATGATCCTTGCAAGAGAGGTTTTCTAGAAGGGTGTAGGCCATTAATTTGCATTGATGGGTGTCATATCAAAACAAGGTACAAAGGAGTATTGCTAACTGCAGTTGGAATTGATCCAAATGACTGCATTTTCCCTATAGCAATGGGGATTGTAGAGGTGGAGTGCACAAGTTCATGGAAGTGGTTTATGACCACATTAAGAGATGATCTTAACATTACAAACACATCTCATTTCATAGTTATGAGTGACAAGCAGAAGGTAATTTCTATTTCTTCCTCTCTATTCTTTTTTCCTCAAATTTTTGTTATTCCTAATCTTAACTCTATATTTATTCCATTAATTAGGGACTTATTAAGGCAGTCCAGACCGTGTTTCCTGATGCTGGGCACAAATTTTGTGTTAGACACTTGTATCAGAATTTCCATAAGAAACATAAAGGGGAAACACTAAAGAATGATCTATGGGCAATAGCTAGATCAACATGCATACCTTCTTGGGAGAGAAACATGAAGAAGTTGGAAGCTGACAGTGAGAAGGCATATAAGTGGGTTGAGGAGCTGCAACCAAACACATGGGTAAAGGCATTCTTCAATGATTTTTTCTAAAATGTGACATGCTTCTCAATAATCATTCTGAAGTGTTCAATAGGTAGAACAATTCACATGCTTCTTTGTTTCCATGTAAATGAAAACACATCACTGCAAATGATTTATTTCATTGTCATCTTCTTCATTTGCAGCTACATTCTAGATGAAAGGGAAATGCCTATGATATCTATGCTAGAGAACATGTTCTACAAAATTATGCACAGAATTGTTGGCAAGAATAAGGAGGCAGAGAAATGGCCTGGTAGGATGTGTCCAAAAATAAAGAAGAAATTGGATAAGTTCACTAAATGGAGTGCCAACATACCTGTCATGAATGCTGGTGGAGGAATTTTCAAAGTCAAATCTTCAGAATTTGAAGGAGGATATTGTGTGGATCTGAAAGCAAGGACATGTGACTGTAGGAGATGGAAATTATCTGGTATACCTTGCCACCATGCCATTGCATGCTATAGAGAAGATAGAATTGATCCAGAGAGTCTTGTCCATTCTTACTACTCCATTGAGACATACAATAAGGCATATGCCTACAACTTGTATCCACTGAGAGCTAGGTGCCATTGGGAGAAGCAAGATACCCAATTATTCATCCACCACTGTTCACAAAAGTTATGGGGAGGCCAAAGAAAAACAGGAGGAAAACACTAGAGGAGGTCAAGAAAAATGGTGCTACAAAGATTACCAAGACAGGCATGAAAATGCACTGTTCAATATGTGGGCATGACAGCCACAATAAAAGAGGCCATGCTAAATATATGGAACAACAGGAAAATAATTTGCCTCTCCAAGATGACCAAGTTTTAGATGAAAATGGAGATATTGATATTCCTAACATTGAGAAGGAGCTAACAATTCATTTGTAATCATTTTTTGTGTTTTATCATTGTTCAATAGCTAAAAATTCAATGTATCTTGCAGCATATTTATCAAGTTCCTCCAAATCCTTCCATGGATCCAGGACATCAAGCTCATATGATGGTTTATAGGATGGGCCAAGAGGTATACTTTGCTGAATTATGCAATAAAATGTATAGCATATTGTTCATATGCTTTTGCTTCAACTATATTTAACTCATACTGTGTATTGCATGCATGAAGCTGCAAATGTGCCACTCCCCAGATCCAATGATCCATTGCCTGAGATTAGTGATTTTGTTGTTGCTCCAAGGGATGCCATGCCTGCTCCAAGAGTTACTACAGCTCAAACCAGAGGAAACTTGAGGGGAAGAGGTAGAGGGAACATTTCTGCACCAACAAGAAACAAGGCCAAGATCACTAAGGGAACTGGAGAAACTAGCAGAGGCAGAGGAAACTATTCTGCACCAACAAGAAAGAAAGCCAAGGTTGCTGCAGAAAGTAGTGCTACTATAGGAAGAGGTCAAGGAGGAAGAGGGAACTGTTCTGCACCAACAAGAAATGTTGCTAGAGAAAGTAGTGTTGCTACAAGCAAAGGTGGAAGAGGAAGAAGAGGGTACAACACAGGTCCAGGCTCACTCTACCATATGTGTTTTGGTGATGACTCAGCAAGATCAGTGTAGCCAGACCTAAATGAAGCTACTCATGAACAAGAAGTTCCTGTCAGTCAGAGTGTTCCACAGTGAGAAAGTTATGTGCTGAACAATTTAGCAAATAAATTTAAATAATGTAATTGCCACTCATGTTCATGTCTGAACTCATTTGTTGCTGTCACAATTAGAACCTTCATGGATATCAACAGATTTTAGTTGCTGTCATTATTCTTGTGTTGTTGTCATATCAACAGATTTTCATTGTATATTAGTTGTTGTTGTCATTACCTTGAAGAAGTGCTGACAAAATTCAGTTTACATGGCACTATTTTCCTTCATAATTACCAAAAGGTTGCAGGATCATACATAGTCTCCAAAATGCAACTACATCATCTTCAAAAGGCAACCAACCCCTACAGACTACCAACTACATACTGCCAACTCCTACATACTACCACTACTGCAATCTAGATTCAGTTCAGTAACTACAAGCTACAATGTACATACTACTTGTTAAGTGAACTAACCTACATCTCCAAAAGGAATCAATCTGCTTCATGCTTCTTCTTCTTCTACAGCTCCATCTTCTCATTCTTCTACTTGTTGCAGCAGTACCCCATCTTCAAAATGCAACCAACTGATTCATTCTTCTAGTTCCACAGCTCCACATTGCAGTACCCCATCTTCTCCTACTTGGTGTAGTAGTACCCAGGCATGTGAATAGGATTCACTCCTGGAATCCATGCCTTTGGCACACCAACTTTAGGAGTTGGCTTTCCTCGATATGGCTTCAACAGAAGCTCAAACTCTTGCTTGGAAACAAACTCAAAAATAGCTTCTTCTCTACAACGAACTTGGTCATCCTGATCAGCTCCGACATCAGCTCTGAAGAGGATCCAGCCGCTGCCGCATGACGCTGGATATACTCCAATGTGCACAATTTGACCTCGAACATTAGCCTGCACTTGAACTCGGAATCCAGGCGCATGACGAGCTCGCTGCCCCGGCGCCTAAACTCCGTCCCCATTAGGAGGAGCTCTTCTAGACTATGAGGATTCTTCATGTCCTCCTTCACCGCCCCAGCCATATCCAGGAAAGCCACCGACGCCTCCTCCGTACGCCGCACATTTGCCAGCGTTGGCTGCAGATACCAAAGATTCTCAACCTCTTTCGAGCTAGGGAGGAGCGGAGAGGGGACGGGGAGGCGAGGAGATGAAGCACGTGAGGACATGGCGGCCAGTTTTAGAGGAGGACGCAGCGGGGAGGAGGGGCGACCCTGATTTCTATGGACACGACGGCGGCGGGGATGGACGCGGCGGTAGCCCTGATTCAGTGGAGCGGGGATGGGGAGGAAGTGGTGGCGGAGTCGACGGGGGTGGGGACTGCGGGGAGGCGGAGGGTAGGGAAGCGGAGGTGGGATGGGGACGACGACGACGTGGAGGGGAACGGCCGACAGGGCCGGACGGGTCTGAGCTCTATGCTCCGGTGTACGAGTGGATAAGGCATATACTGTACTAATGAGGACATGTTCGCAAATAAGGAATTTTACAGGGGGTTTGAGGGGAACCTAGGCGTGTGCCTTTTTGCCACCCTGGCTGCCACGTGCCGCATCCTGTGGTCATTTGGATCAAAAACTTCATCCTTGCAAACTCGTTTTGTACGGTGGGTTGCACTTTTAGAACCTTTTGTATGAGTTTGCTCCCACCTGACAACGTTACTTTTGTACCTCCCGTGCTAATACCTCCCTCAAAATTTTCCGTCTGCCGGTTTTTTGAACGGTTTTGCCCCTAAACTTGGGAACGGGCCCCGCTCCAGCCCCATCGACCCCGACTTGAGCGCCGCCGGAGCTCCTCCACGCCCGACCTCTTCCCGCCATCCCCTCCGCCCGACCTCTTCACGACACAGGCGACGGCGGTGTGCTGCCCCGATGGAAACTGTCGGGCAGGGCGAGGAACCCAGCCCAGCTCCCATCGCATGCGCGTTCCGGATGCAACCGCCATAGACTGGGCTAGTGCAAGGATTTCTCACTCTCTTCTGGCGATTTCCTCGATCCCTGATCCACAAACCAACTCCCCCTTGCGCGGCCAGATGACGACCTCCCCGCAGAGCATCCGACCTCCTCCCAATACACCACACCACCAGGAGCTGCTCTTCTCTGCCCGTTCGAGACAAGACGGCTGGCGAGGCATCCGTCGGAATCGACCTGTCACCGCCGAAATCGAGCGAGCCCGCCGCTGTCCTCCACACCGTTTGAATCGACGCGTCAACGCCGCTGGGATCAACCCCGAGCCTGATTTCAGGCGCTGACACCAAGCTTCCAGCGGCTGGGCGTGGCTCCGATCTGCAGCGATGTAGTCCCCACCATGTCTGGCTCGACCCAGCCCACCGCACCCTAATCTGCAGCCAAAATCCCCGCACTGCCCTGCCTCCATGGCCGCCCGGATCTGCGGTTGCACGTGATCCTGCGCCGCCGCCTAGAAATCACGGCCGCCATGGTCTTAGATATCATGTACAAATTACACTCCTTCTTCCAGCTTTGCCGCATGCAGTGGCATCCTCTACTCATGTCACCAGTACTCGTCGGTGCAGCAAGGCTTAAAGGGATTCGTTTCACTGACGACAAGAGAAGGAAGATGGCACTGCTTCCCGTGAGAGCAAGTATAGAAGTTCCAAATACAACAGCACTGTCCTCACATCCATTTCCTCTCCAATCTCAGTATAGGAACTTCCTTACTTATACTATGTCTTCGTAGACAAGTCTGACTAATTCGTCAGTTATATGTACACAGTTGTGTTGCGTCGGTTGCTTATTTTGTCCAAGATTGCACAGGGCTTTTGGTCTTTCTAACATAGGATTATTGTATTCTCCTTTGTTCGCATGAAAGGAAACTTTGTAATGTCAGATGAGTAATGCAAACTTATGCGGTACTTTATCAGTTAACGACTGTAACGGCGTGTGGTTTAAGTTCAAGCTCTAAGTATTCAGTCAAAGTAATATTTGACCCATTGACATGTCAGGTTCATTTATTTGTTTAACACTTGTCAAGAATATGTGCGGTACTACACAAAAGAATTTTTTTTGTAATTTGAACGTGAAGGTAAGAGTTATATATATAAATATGGAGAGCAACACACCAAATTGTAAGCAGTATAAGTGTACCTGAATTATGGTTGTTAAATGTTGATAGCTAAATTATGCTTGGACGACCCCCGAGCACCATAGATGAATCCTTTTAGATTATTATGTGTACTTTTGTTTTCAGTAAAGAAACAATATTGTCTGTTGCAAAAGATTGTAATAATATTTTGCCTAAGTAATAAACAATTCTTGCCACTCAACACATGCCTTTTGTTGAGTAGCATCATTTAATTATTTCTTAGAGGTTATTATTTGACGTTTTAAATAGACACGTTCTCTGATTTTCTATATTACACATGTATAAATGATATGTAAATCAAGACCTCCGTGCAATTTGTCCAACCTTGTTCTTTTACAAAGAGCTCGGTCAGTCCGCAATAGGATCATTGTATATAATTGATGACATGGACCCACGAGAGGGTGAAGGAGAGCGAGCTAAGATTGATATCGGAAGAGCGGTTGAGCGAGGGAAGACACACATGAGAGAATGAGCACACACTATCAGGGAAGCGGGAGGAGGATTGAAAAACACGTGTACAAAAGTAAATAAGAAAAAAGTAAATTCGCTTCTCCCAGTGCAACAATAAGTGAATTCGCTTCTCCCAGTACAACACACGGACACTTTTGCTAGTTATTTCTAACAGTGACTAAGTTGCTAAACTGCCTTTGCATCAGAGGCGTGCCTCGATCTCGACGGCATCCTGGAAGTGCTGAAGGAGGCGGAGCTGCTCGGTGCGCGCCGGGTGGCCGTCGAATGTGCGAGACGCAGTACTTCTGCAATGCGACTATATATGCGGTATATACGTAGTACGTCGGGATGCTGCTGATTAAATTAAAGCTTGCAATGTACTATGGCGTGTAATTGTTGAGATATGTATATGTCGTAGCTGCCGTCGTTGGCATGCATTGATGGTTCTTCCGTGGAGTAGGTCAAGCGTGCATATAGGGACACGTGGTGTTGACCAGCACTGCAGCAGCTCCGCCCAATCCCTACACCACGGGGTCACCACTGTGTCCACTGTCCACCGCCCCATGTAGTCCGGCCAGCACCGTAACAATGGTCTTGTCGCTCTTTTCCTTTCCAAACCAACCTCTACTACCATCCACCACCCAAGACTGCAGCCACCAGGCGGTGCCGGCCGGCCCTAGCTGCCCCCTGCAGCGACCTGACCGCACAAGCCCCACCCCACCTTAAGGAAACACCACGACAAGCCCCACAACGCTACCGAGGCTGCCACAAACCACGCCGCCCTGGCGCAGAGGCAACAACCCTCAGATCAGGGACTCGCGGTGCCCTGAACCGACGGAATCGACGACTCGGCCAGATCCGCGTGAAGCCAGCAGCGGCCGACGGAACTGGCAGTGGCGACGGCGGTGGTCACGGAGAAGGAGAAGCTACACAACACACAGGGAGGGAAGCGGTCGGTCGAGGCACCGCCGCGGAGCAGGTGCAAACCAGCACCGCGAACGACGGCCAGAGGTCGAGCAACCTTCCTCCCTAGTCACCTAGAGTAGGCCGGCGACGCCCTACGTTTCCCTTTATACCACAGAAACCCACATGGCCCTCGCCTGTTAACATTCTCGCGTAATAATGCTACTATTTACTTTAAACCGTTCCGCCACAGCCAGCTACTCCGACGGAACTGAGGTACAAGGAGGAGAAGACCCCAGACTTCAATCCAGTCGCAATCATCTGCTTCTCTCCTGCTGCTACGACCGAGGGAAAATGTTAGAATAGTATATGCATTAGAGATAGGTTAGGATTCGACATCTACTTGTACTCCAGGTTAGAGTAGTACACGGATTAGAGATAGGCTAGGATTCAACATCTACTTGTACTCCAGGTTAGAGTACTATACGGATTAGAGATAGACTAGGATTCGACGTCTACTTGTACTCCAAGTCTCTCCCCTCCTTATACCTCTTTATATACCTCGCATGGGGCACACACACGAAAAACATGAAACAATAGTAGATCAATACTTCTTACACGCTGATCCTCGGGGAAAACAAAAATGTCATATTTGTCTCATTCCTATTTAGACTTTGACTTACAATGAAATCACCATGATACCCTGTAACCGTAACCGTGTGCAGTATATAGACAAAGAAAATGACAAGATAACACAAAAATGACTACAGTACTGGAGTACCTCCTATTCGTAATAAGTGTAGAGCTGATTTAGTTCACCTTCCGCGGGGGATTTATATAATGTCTTAGAGGAAGTACTACTAGTAGTTTTCACAACGTACCAGATCGACTTGAAAATTGGTTCCCTTTGCCCCAAACGATTGTGGTCAGAGAAGGCCAAACGACTGCACCGTCCCGGTAACCGGCCGTTAATAAGATCAGGTAGCTCAGAGACTGATAGGAGATCATTGCAGATCTATCTTTTCAAGAAGGAAGCCCCAGTCAGTCAGCCAGTCATCAGCCAAGAAATAAGATCAGGCAGGATGCAGGGCCGTTTGTCAGTGCCAAAGTTGATGCACCAGCGATTGTTAACCAACAACGTGTCAGGCTTGCAGCAGCCAGTGACAGTGTGACCAACAAAGTTTGTCCAGGTTGCTTTCCAAAATCTATCCTCTGGGTTCGTCTGGACCATGACTGTCCGTCGACGGCACGGTGACAGAAAGGGGTGCATGCAGAAGACAGTCATGGATACAGACAATGGGAGGTTTCAAAATAACATTCCAGTGCAACACACATCGCTCCTTGTTGCTATACAAATACAATTATGGTACGTGGCTGAACTGATAGTTCATGTCACACAAGTTTCAGTGATACAATGTGATAGGCCGCCCGATTCGGCCAGTGGTCTGTAGGGTTGGTCGACACAAAACATGTCCCAAGTCACCAGTTAAACTTCACCTGGCACCTACCGACGTACACGGCAAAACAGTGCCCATCGCCTGCATCAGCAACACACATTTGTCCCAATCAGTGACCGACCTGCCATCTACCACCATGGCTCAAAACTCAAAAGAGGGGGGTAAACACAGAACCGCAGTCGCATACCTGTATCTCTGGCTCCCTACGCGCAGTATTCATCTAGTAGCCATATCAACAGCTTGGCAGAATATATCAGGAGCAGGGAGCAAAACGCCTCTGACAGGAACCATGCTACGCCGATTACGCTGGCAGAGGCAAACCCCACAGAATCCAGTGCCTTGAGTGCTGGAACACATGCTGAAGAATCATCAGGAAAAGGATAAGAGTTAGTTTTTTACATACAGAAAAAGATAGTGAAGTTGGGTAATGAAGAGATCACAGAATTAATATTACCATATTGCCTGTTGGCCACTGCACATCCTGAATGAGCATGAACGTGAACAGAACACGCCTTTACCATCAAAGCCTTAGATCCCAGGTTCATCACGACGTGTCAGCTTTCTTCTCAGCGACGTGTCCTGCTGATACGAGTTGCAGAGCGCTGCCTCCAACGAGCCAGGCTGTGAGCTCCGGCTGCTGCTCGAAATGTTTCAGGGGAGACATGCTTCCATCTCGTGTCTCGGCGCCGTACACGAACGGAAGCCTCATGGTGAGGAAGCTCTCGGGTGGAAGGACGACTCGGCATCCAAGACTGAACGATCCTTGTTGATCACGATCAGACACATCTGATGGTAAACATGACCTCTGATGATAAAAAGGAAAAAAAAACAAGAAATCAATTTATAGGAAATGTAATCATGCCCGAGTTAAAAAGCTGCCTTCACATGAACCCATACTATGACTGACTAGTTTATTTGCTCAATGCTAAATGTTGAGAAGATGACATAGGTAGTGTGTTGTTGACTGTACTCGCCTCAAACTGTACAAGTGGGCAGCTAGCCAACAGGACAGGGAAATCAGGTGTCACCTGCACCAAAAAGCAACATCAGTGGAATGACAATATTGCAAAGTACTATATAGATAACAGGGAGTGCTAAAAAAATTAAAACCTATGTTCCCAATGTAAGTCATATGCAACAATGACATGAAAACTGTAGCTTGAAACATTAAACTTACAATAAAAATACGTTGAAGTTGTGACACGGAACCCGCAGCCTTAACATCTTGATTTCCCTTTCCTTCTGAGCTCTTGCAATGTGGGCAGTGCATATATATTGGAAGATTTCTGTTCAAAAGCGAGTATGCTTCTCCACCATCATCAGCTGTAACGTATTGAAGAGAATGATCCCCCTTTATCACATTATTATGTGGATTTGAAAGAATAGGAGCAGGCCGCATGGTCTCCCCGTTAACCCCAGGCTTAAGCAATTGCTGCCTGCTATCTCTCCCTGATGATTCCATTGGTTTATTGGCTTTCCGGCCATTGTTTCCGTTTACTGTTGCTGCTGTTAGCCTAAATGCATTTGGGGGCAACTTTTGTGAACTGTGCTTGCTTTCCGATTCAGTAGTTTGATAAGATCTTTCATCCTGCAGACAAGATGAATCAATCTCCTTCAGATGTTTCTCTGTCAGTAAGAAACGATGACCATATGGACACTCATACTCAAATCCGACATATATCACATACTGCTGCGCGGCTTCAGTAGCTTCTTTAGTCTCCTTTCCAACAATCACTGGCACTATGTTCCTCCCAATCTGCAGAAAGGGCTTGCCATCAGCATTTTCAATAATACTCCTGCTCATCTTCTCCGGTTCATTGTCAGCTATAGATCCTTGACTGAGAGCTGCATTACCTCGGCCATTAGTCTGTTCCACTACGCTCATTTGCCGTTCATCTTTCCGGCTAGCAGGCTTTGGTGGTCTCTTCAGCTGGAGAGCAGGAAACTCTGAATCTTTGCTTGTGCTGCCAGCAACAACTTCAGCAAATGGTTTCTTCATAGTAAAATTTGGAAGACCTTTACCAAAATTAATAGCAGAGTTGCTCGCTGATTGCAGTTCAGGTTGTTTTCTGGAATTTTCAAGCTTCCCAGATTTAGCCTCTGATGTGACTTGGGTTGCAATGGACTTTACTTCTCTAGAAACAACTGGTGGAGTCTGGGAGTTCATATTAGATGTTATGGAGGAAGTTTTGATGGTAGCATGGGTACCATTTTTCCCTTGTCCTTTGCCAACAGATATTGTCCACCTTAAAAGATATTTTTCCTTCAAGCAAAATCCAGCTTGGAGCAAACCTTTGGTTGACTTGTAATATCTTGCTCCTCCCAGTCGCACCAAGCGCCAAAAAGATACCGGAAATGAACTGGTATCGACCCCTCTCGGTAGCACAAGGGTAGGTAATAGATCTTCACAATTGGAGAAACAGTTGAATGATACGTTGGCTGTCTCAAAGTCAAAAGGATCATCTCGAAGGCGGCGTGACCGGCCACAGGCGCATGCATGGAGGAAGGCGTATCCACTAGAATGTTGTTCCATCGCATCTGATGAAGATGATTTACTATGTCGCTGGTGCTTGCAAGGCCTGCCTGTAAGACTGACAGCATCACATTGCTGCCTTCCAGCTTCCCAGATTGTTTTGCATTCATCTTCCAGCTTCTTGGAGAATACCTTGACTGCCGGTCCTTTAACTGCGGAGTGAAAGGATCGCAATGCTTTCTGTAGCTGCACTTCATGCACGCTAGTTGGGTAGAAGGCAGGCAAATCTTTCAAGTACACCTCCTTAGAACCTGGAAGCACCCTTTGGCACCATGATGAGGAAAATTTCATGTTAAGCCCCTTGTTGCTTTCCAAGCAAGATAAAGCGGTTGAGATAGCAGTAGATCCTGCTTGAGAAAGTTGCTCGTTCTTCAAACTAGAACTTGTATGAGTAGATGACGCCCTCATGCTTTCGGAACTACCAATCCCATCTTCTCTGCTAATCAGTCCAGATAGAACAGATGTACTAACAGAGAACCATTTATCAAAACTAGGGAGAATAGGAACACTAACTGGCTTCCCAGATGACGCGGAAGCTGCTGCTGCAGCTGCTGCCGCAGCCACCATACCGACACCAGCAACAGAGCCAGCAGTTGCATTGCCTGAATACCCGCCTCTCCCTCTCAGCCCATCGGACTGCCGAAATATAAAGTCCTTGATCAACTGGACATCTTCATGGTTTGTTGGTTGGCAGTTATTCTCTAATGTAGCAACATCCAACAGTGATTTGGAGCTGAATGAATCTTCAAAAATTCCTGCAATTATATCCAGTGGCTCTTGCTTCTTACTAATTGACCGGTCCAACAGGGCAACAACTCTAGATGCATCAAGTGAGAACAAAGGAAGATGGCTCACATTAACAGCACCTCTTGGACCATTATGCCCGGACTCCAGACCAGTAAGTGTTCGACACTTCTTCAGCAAGAAACGGATCTGCCCTTCCAGAGAAGAGTGCAGTTTCTTGCTGAAACTACCATCAGATTTCGCCGGCCGGGCGAGCATAACCACTGAGCCAGAACCTTTTGAAGCTGGGGTTTGCTTTTGCAACCCATCAGTGCTAGAAGCCTGAGTTGATGATGATGTGTCCCCCGTATCATCCAGACTTGTTACAGCATTTGAACAATCAATGAAATCATCCTCAAACACAAACAGAACAACAGGGACACATTGGCCTGGCAAGACAGAAGGATGCGAACCGGTTCCTGACATCAACGATATGGCTGAGGGTTGACGGCCTGAATGACCTCCACGACGTTCCGGAGAGGAGATGGTTGATGCCCTGCGGGTAGGCCGTGTTGGGGTGCCAGAAGGAGCAGCTTTGGGTGGTGTTGCCGGTGCTACTAGTGACCTCACAAATGGTGTCAAAGCATGCTTTGAAGACTGCAGCAGTCTAAAATTCTTCAAGGTTTGTGTGTTGAACCGGAGGCCTTCTTGGAGAAATATAATTACATGGCAAACCTAGAGTCTCCCCCAAAAAAGAAAAGCATAAATCCAAATTAATCTCTATTGTCAAACAAGTGAACATCAAACTTGAATAAGCCACCGCTGCATACAAAGCTATATATTCAATACGGCGGTGAGTCAAACAACCAGAATAATAATCTGTGAATGAGTATCTCTATGATTAGAGCACCGAAGCATTATACGTAAGCAAGTGAGACAGTTGCAAATGTACCTCTAACATGGCAGCTCTACATGGACCAAGTAAACCAAAGTAAGTTGCTAGCTCTTACAATTAAAGCACTACTCGGTGCTAGTTAATGTGATCCTGCCATATCTGGCTCGCAGGAATTCCCACGATATAAGCAAACTATGCTAATAGATCCACGACAAGTGTGAGTCTCCACACATGAGCCAAGACGGTGCAACGTAGAAATAGAGAAACAGCCCTAACTTTCCAACCTTAACATAGGTGAATCAAATTTCCATAATCAGATTAAATGTGCAGATCAAGACTCACTTTATGTTCACATTACATTTGCAAATCAAGCTAAAAAAAAGTGCTAGTTGCAGCTAATCACTGGAACTGTGATATTCCTAGAGTGAATACAATTCAGTTGACAAATTTGACACAAGAAAATGCTATGCACCCAACTACGTAGCGGCAAGTGTCAAAAACAAGCATAAGGAATATATACAGTATGAACTTTGAAGACACTCGGTAGAAAACTATGACCCCACAATCTCAAGCTTTGCTCTTTGCGTCAGTGGCAAGAAACCATGAGAAAATAAAGCAGTATAGTCTTGGATACAAAGAGAGCATATCACGCATGGTTTCATCACATCAGACAAGCACACGGCCTTCGGAGTTCAGAGTTAGACCAGCATCTAATGAGCTTAATCACAGTAGGGGCCAACACTGACCGAGAACATGAAGAGAAGCTCCCGGAGGTCTCCGCCGCCACTGGTACTGTCTCCGGCCTCCAGCGGTGGCGGCGACGGGGGCGCGAGGTGTAGGAACACCATCCTCCCCTCCCCGTCGCGGTGGTACCTGACGCCCCCCGCGAGGGTCCTGGCCGAGCCGCCGGGGGAGAACACGGGGGAGTCGAGGATCCGGTCGGCGAGGCGGGCCGCGCTCTCTGCGTGCCCCACAAAGCCGACGACGACCACCCCGCCGTCGTGGGCCGGCGAGGCGTCGGAGGAGGAGGGAGAGGAGGTGCGGGGAGGCGGGGTGCGCGAGAGGACCCGCACGGCGGAGGAGGGGCTCGCCTGAGGTGGCAAAGGCGGCGGCTCCATCGCCGGCGGCGAGGTGGCGGTGGTCGGGACGCGCTGCCGCAGCACAAGAAGCCGAGTAGTAGTTCTTCAGGGGAGTTGTTTGCTTTGGGTTGCTGTTGGGTTTGCGGACTTGACGAGGTTGCGAGCCCCCCCAGATAATGGGCTCGACCCATAAATAAATGACGATTTTGTTAAATTTGGCCCATTATAGAGCCTAGCAAGGCTAAGAATCTCAACGTGGAGACACCGTATTCGCATCAGTATTTGTTTCGACAATACGACAACGGATGTAGGAATAGCACTATCCAGCCCATATATGGTCAGGTCGTTATCAGAGATCTTGCCCTACTTCCGCGCGGGTGAGGGGGCGTCGCCGGATCCACGCGTGTGGATAATTTTTAGCCAAGTAGATTTATTTTTAGGTTGTTCATCCTCTTGGTTCAGGGGGTAGCGATGGCGGCGATAAATATTTTTTCTTCAGATCCTTCCCAATGGATTCGAAGACCAGTCTCTTCAAGCAAGGATGGTGCGACGGTGGGAGCATCCTTGTGGTGAATGTGTGTCCTCAGGACCGATGCGGCGGCGTTTGCTCGAGCGCCAATGTGGAACCTGGGAGGTAGTCCAGGAGCGGATGCAGATTGTGGTCTACATCGACGATATCTGAAAGATGGTGGATCGTGTGCTGGGTCTGTGGTTCGTGGATGGCAGGTATGGTTTCCTCCTTCGACATATTTGTCATGCGATGGTGTTAGATCTGGAGTTCGATTGCGTGTCTGGGGTGCTGCTCCGGTCTGATTCGTTCAACGGCAGTAGTTTCACCTTGGGTGAGCCACCTTGAAGGTCCGCAAAGCTGCATATCAGCGATGGAGCCGCCTCGAGATCAGGTGAGGAGGTGATCCGTTATTTTTTTCCTTTGGTGACTGTTGTTGTGGTGCCAAAGACAGGTGACGGGCGTTGGTGTCAAGCTCAGAGGATTTTTTGGTCTGGATAGTAATTTTATTTCTTAGCTAGTGGTCCTTTGCGCAAAATCTTGCGTTCTGCTGTTTTTTCAGTTTTGTCAGGAGGTATATACGTGTCTTGTACTATGACATTTATGATATAAATGAGACACATATTACCATGTAAAAATCCCATATATGGTCCGTTTCCACCCCTAAAGACACATGGTATACTGGTAACCCCAAGTGTAAGGAATCATCGTAGTATAATTTGATAAGTATTTAAGTGTCGAACCTATGAGGAGGTGAAGGTAAACTATGTATTCTCTAAAGCTATATCACACACTTATATGGCTTTCTATGCAAAGCTAGAAACTATAGTATGTGCGGTTGTTTTTTGGTACTAACTAAAAAACAATAAAGTTTTTGAAATAAAATACTATAGGTAAACTAGTGCAAGTAAATTGAGCTAGTGAAGTGGAGGTGGATAACCCCGAAGGAGATATGCCCTAGAGAAAATAATAAATAGGTTTTTATTGTCACATCTCAATTAGTTTATAATAGTTTCATATTGTGTTATAACTGTATCAAGTAGAAACATTGGTACATGTGTGGTACGAAACAACCAAGTCCCTAGTAGCCTCTATTCATACTAGTTCGTTGGTTATGAGGATGATCTGGGTTTCAAGATCATGGGCATTTATGCCGATTGACAATAGAGTCATATCATTGGAGAACGATGTGATAGACATTCCTCGAAGGATTGCAACATAATCATTAAAGCATCAATAGAAGATACTAGGCACCATGTCCTAACAATCTGATGCCATTATATGAACGATCTCATCCAATCCCTACCATCCCCATAGCCTACAGCGAGGGATTGCTCACTCATAGATGGGGGAAACATGGATGGTCGATGGAGAAGCGATGGTGATGATGATGGCGATGATCTCCTCCAATTTCCCGTCCCGGCAGGGTGCCAGAACGGAGTTTCTGGTGCTGTTTCGTGGAATCTGGTGGTGGCAGCGGAGCGGAACTCCTTCTGGAAAAACGTCGAACCCCCCCAGAGTTTTTAGGTCAGAAGGCTTCTTATAGGTGAAGAGGGAGACCGAGGGGGTGTCTGGGGCGGCCAAACCACCCCCTGGTGCGGCCTGGGCTAGCCCGCGCAGCCAGGTGGTGTGGCCTGGGCCCAGCCCCCCTCCGTCTCGTATTCTGGCTCCAGCAGTCTTCTAGTGAAATAGGATTTTCGGCATATTTTCCGGGATTTTTCCTGATAGTTGATTTTCTGCGCAAAAAGTAGACACCAGGGCAATTCTGCTGAAAACAGCGCAAGTTCGCGTTAGTTGCACCCAAATCACACAAGTTTAGAAGAGAAACAATAGCAAAAGTGTTCGGGAAAGTAGATGCATTTTGGACGTATCAACTCCCCCCAAGCTTAGCTTATTGCTTGTCCTCAAGCAATTCAGTTGAAAACTGAGTGCGATAAAAGAAACTTTCACGAACACATTTGCTTCATATGATGTATATATTCTCAGCATGTGATCAACTACTTAGACAATTCATAATAAAGAGTATGCAACTAAGTTTACTTAATAGGCATTGCAAGCTACGAAGAGATTCCAACTCAAGAATAATAAGTAGCATGAAACATAAACATAAGCAACATTACAATGCTCATAACAAGGTACGATAGAGTGGTATCTCACTTGCCTTTGATCCAAGGCACCTCTGAAGTTCAGGTGAAGACTAGAAGTAAAGATATCAAAGATAGAAGCATCAAAGTCATAACACAAATAATCAAGTTTTGAGACAAGCACAAAGAATGACAACTATGCTCTCAAAAAGGTGCTCATAGAATATGTGGACTCAACAAGGAAAACAAAAAGGTTTTGAAAAGTTTGAAAGGCTTCCAAATGCTGAAAGTATGGTACTCGTTAGCTTTGAGCTCTCATTGCCCCTATCATAAGCATCTTTAAGTGGTTAAGGTTAAAGTGACACAACTAAGAGGATATGCTTGACAAGTTATAAACTAAAGTCTCATGCCCCTTACTCACGAGGACCGGACCTCATGCTACTCAACTTCAGTCACAAGTAAGCTCTTGTCATTGTAAGTACATATGTATCATAGAGAACCGCCAACGGGGTACCCCTTGCACATGATACATGAGCTATCCCATAATCAAAATGATAAGGCAAGCAGATAATGAGCATCTCGGTGATCTTTTTATTTACTATGTGCATAGATTTTTATTGAGGATGCTTCATAGAATGCTGATTATGGTTATGCTGCAAGTTTCCACCATGATTAGGCATGGCTTAGGCTAGCGGCCCAGGCGTTTCTCTAACACACATACAAACTCCATGATCTTACAAGTTCCACTTTTATTTCACACCGCCGGGATCCATAAGCAAAAGAATCATGATATCAACAGGGTACAAAGTACCCGTGGAATGTTGAAAGCGTTCCCCATGATACATGGTTCTGCTAACTTCAACTTATAAAGCGCAAGCATATATGCAACAAAGAAGGACGCAATGGTTCAGGTTTATTAAATGCAAGAAAATAAAGTGTGCCATCAAGCTCGTGAGAGCTTTACTAACTAACTTTCTCATAACAAGCAAACATTTTATTCGGAAGAAAACAAGGCATATTGAATATGCACAGAAATAGCAAAAGATACTAATAGGTAGGTATGGTGGACACTTTGGCAATATTTGGTTTCAGGGAGTTGGAAACATGAGTAAAACATACTTAGTGAAAGTGAAGGCTAGCAATAGTAAGGGAGTGACAAATGAGAGAGCAATAGCTTCCATAATCATGCTTGCAACAAAACAGGACTAAGCATGGCATGAAAGTGATTCAAGATCCTCAGGGCAAAAAAATTCATCGAGGCTTAACTGATTATTTCAGTCATATGCATGCCTGAGCATGTGCCAAGTCAATTCAAATGAAACATTCAGAGGAGGATACCACGGTGTCATACCAAGTTATGAATAGAGTAATGCAAGCAAACATTCAGAAGACATGCTACAAACTATTAGCAAGCTAGAACTAATCATAAGAAAGCAAGAACTACTAAGCATCCATAAATAACATACACCCTACACAAACAGGCTAAGCATGCCCACAATAATGAGTATATGTACAAAAATGAAAACAAATAAAGTTCGGTACCAGCCTCTTACCACACCTCAAGTTGTCATTATTCCTCATTATTGCTCTTCACTTGTGTGGCTTGAATAATAATATGAAACCAATATCCACTGAGGACTGCTGAACCCTGCAACAAAACTCACAAAACTAAAGAAGAAGAACAAATGTTTTTGGTGTTTTTGATTTTTAAACAAGAACCAAAAAGGAAGAACAAGCAAAGCAAAATCTTTTGGATTTTTTTCAAATAGTTCAAACAAAGCAAAAAAGAAGGAAAAAGGAAACCAAGGCGAAAAGAAGAAGCAAACAAAGAGAAACAACAGAAATATTTTTGGTATTTTTTGTGTTTTAGAAAGCAAAAGCAAAGAAAGAACGAAAACTAAAAAGAGAACAAAACATGAATATACAAAGTACCAACGCAAAATGAAATGAAGATGAGTGCGATGTCGGCGTACCTCCCCCCAAGCTTAGGCTTTTGGCCTAAGTGGTTGTCAATCCCGGTATGAGTAAGGGTTCCAAGCAGGCGGGTCCTGATATGAATGATCGTAGTTGGGCCCTTGGGAAGAAGAAGAAGCTCCCCAATCATAAGCAGGCTGCTGATATGAAGACTCCCCCTCATTCGAGGGTTGGACCGAATCATCCATGACCTTCCTTCTAGTATCCTGCTCCTGCTGAGAGAGCTCTCCCAAATACGTATCAAACTCCTCCTCCGTGAGAGACCATCCTACCCTGTTATCAAGGTTAAACAAAACAGGTGCAGGCAAAAGAATAACACGTTCAGACTTACTCCTTCTCCAACCAGCTTTGAGAAAGGTTATTTCATAAGACAACTCACTCAAACTAGCCCATGAGGAAACAAATTTATGTTGTATCATGGAATTAAGATCAAGCCTTTCTATCGGAAACTGTAGGTCTAGATGATGAGGCACTAAACCATGCAATGCTAGTAAACGAGAAGCAATGAGGCCTCCACAAATTCCACCTTTCTCGCGGTTAGCGGCAAGACGGAAAGCTATCAAAGCACCCAAGTTGTAAGACCTATCTCGTTTAAGAGCAGCAGAGATAAATGCTAGATCATAAGAAGATAACTTATTGGCAGTTTTCCTAGCAAGAACACACTTGGCAATAAAGTAGGCAAAGTAGCGAATGGAGGGAGATGAATGTTACAGATTTTCCCACTCTCCTTCAAGAAGCTGCTCCCTTGGCAAATTTCTGCGTATAAATCTATGAGTGGTCCAGGTCGCTCTTTAATCCTTCTACATGATCCCCACTGAGGTACCTTAATAGCTGCACAGAAGTCATCGAGAGAAAGGTCGACAGCAATATTGTAAATTTTGTAGTGGACCATGGGGTTAGGCACAGAGTAACTAAATTGAAAGTCCTGCACCACAGACATGGCTAGCTTCACAAATTGACAAGGTTCATCTTCCAAAAGGTGTTCCAATCCTGCATTCGAAACCAAAGTGTGGAAATCTTGGAGAATTCCTGCAGCTCTCATGAACTCAGAGCATGGATAAATGGAAGGAAAAACTTCCTCCTCCCGGTGGACCTTCATAACCTCAGGCACCCATGGTTCATGTTGGTTTAGTTGATGCTCATTCATCTTCTATTCTGAAATTTAAACACTTATTAAACAAGTGATTGCAAAGTGAATATAACGAAGGGCATTACTCATAGGGACTTGTAAGAGGCCTAAACATGCATCAAAACTATATCTCTAAGCATCAAACAAGCTTACAAGCTTTCATAACCTGTCACCTACAGCAGCAAAATACTCAAGATATAATCCACTAAACACAAATCTACTTGGACAAGGGGAGGAGTCACATACCGGAGAACAAATGCTCCAAATTTCAGCAACAAAGATGGGCTAAGCAAGGAGATCAAAAAAATCAAGAGCAAGCACAGCAAGAACGCGATTTTGAGCAATGAACTAGAGTTTACTCGGGAGAGAGAAGAAAGTGGCAAGTGAGAGAGTGAGTGGAGGGCCAGGGGTGGCCCACACCATGGCATGGCACCACCCAGGGCAGGCCGCGCCACCAGGGTGTGTCCCTGCCTGGTGGGTCCCCCTGGTACCTTCCAGGCACTCTTCTGCCCCTTTTTCACGTAAAAATTTAATATGAATTTTCTGGAATTTTTCGAGACAATTTATTTTTGGGCAATTTTTAGGTATAGATGAATGATTTTCTAACAGACAGATTTTTGGAAAAAGATACAATGACAAAACAAGGCTACAACTACAGGAGTTCTAAGACACTCTAATATGCAAGCAGCTAACAACAAAAAGGAAAAACTAAGCGAAAACAAAAACTAAAATGGATAGAATAGAAGTAAACGGAGATAATCATGGTGAAAACATTGTTTTGTTCAATGAAATCCTTTTGTTAACAAGGTTGATCAGGTCTTGTTACCAAAACAATTCCATATGAGGCAAAACTTTGTATTCCACCAATGATTATGTTACCTCAACCTTGATAGCAATGGTCCCAATCATAATAGTTTCAAATTTTTCTCTTGGTATGGGACAGTATATTTCTCCAACTTGAATGCCCTCAACATGTTCAATGGAATTCAAACCATAAGTCCTTTCAATCTTATTGGGGAAATAGACAGTATGTTCCTTGTCATTAACATTGAAAGTCACCTTTCCTTGATTACAATTAATAATAGCTCCTGCAGTATTAAGAAAAGGTCTCCCAAGAATAATAGACATATTATCATCTTCAGGCATTTCAAGCACAACAAAATCAGTTAATATCAAGCAATTATGAGCCACTTGAACAGATACATCCTCACATATATCAACATGAATAGTGGTAGCTTTATCAGCCATTTGCAAAGATATATCAGTTGGTATTAATTTTTCCAGTTGAAGTCTCTTATAGAGAGAGAAATGCATAACACTAACTCCAGCTCCCAAATCACAGAAAGCGGTTCTAACATAACTATTTTTAATAGAGCAAGGGTTAGTTGGAATCCCTGGGTCTCCAAGTTTCTTTGGAACCTTACCATTAAAGGAATAATTAGCAAGCAAAGTAGAAATTTCTTCATTAGGGATCTTCTTTTTATTTGAGACAATATCCTTCATATACTTTGAGTAAGGAGGCAATTTAATAGCATCAGTGAAAGGAATTTGTAGGAATAAAGGTTTCATCCACTCACAAAACTTATTATAGCGTTCATCTTCCTTTGACTTGTGTTTCTTATCACGGAAAGGCATAGGTTTTTGGACCCAAGGCTCTCTTTCACTACCATGTTTCTTAGCAATAAAATCTTATTTAGTGTATTTAGTATTCTTAGTGTGGTTTTTAGGTTCTTCTTCAACTTTTTATTCATTAGGGACTTCATTTTCTTCGTTACCACTTTTAGTTTCAGCATCAGAGACAGATATACTATTAGGATCTATAGCAGGTTCTGAGGGTTCTACAACAGTTTTATGTTTCTTTTTTATTTTCTTACGACAGATATACTATCATAATCTTTATCTTTAATATTTATGGGAGAAGCAGCAAACTCAGCAACAGGAGACAATTTGGGTCTAATAGTACGCCTCTCAAGGAGACTCTTAGCAGCGCTCCTATCATGGGTGTTTTTACATTCTTTAATAAATTCATCGGTCATCTCAACATAACCATCTTCAATATCATAACTTTCACTAGACTCAGGTGAACTAACAAGTGTAGTAGTGTCTTCATTAGGAGTTTCAGTATTTCCAGCTATAGTTCTAGCAATCATAGCATCTAGGAAAGGACCTAATGAACCATTCTTATCAAGCACAGTAGAAGCAGCATCATAAGTATCAGAAGTTTCAGATTCAGCAGTAGTAGCAGTGTGTGTAGCATGTGTATGTGGTGGTGTAACGAGCTTACTCATAACAGATGGTGAATCAAGAGCAACAGAGGTGTTCAGAACCGTACCTCTTCTTGTAGTGGATGGTAAAATAGGAACCTTGTCATCATGAGACTTACCCATGATGGATGGATAACAGCGAACAATAGAGAATCCAAGTGAACTTGATAAATAAAGTTATGCTCCCGGCAACGGCGCCAGAAAATAGTCTTGATGACCCACAAGTATAGGGGGTGTATCGCAGTACTTTCGAGGGAAGTGAAACCCAATTTATTGATTCGACACAAGGGGAGCCAAAGAATATTCATAAGCCTTAACAACTGAGTTGTCAATTCAGCTGCACCTAGAAACAATCTTGCTCACAACAGTTTATTAGTAGCAATAGATTTGTAGTAGGAATAGTAAAGTAACAGCAGTAACAATAGCAGTAAACAGTAGGATTTGAGTGCGGTAGGCATAGGGATGGATGGATGGGCGTTGCATGGACAAGACAATTCACATAGCAATCAGAACATAGGGCAATTGCAGATAAATAAGATAAAGCATCCAAGTACTAGATAATCCTAGGCATGAGTTCCATATATAGTCATACGTGCTCGCAATGAGAACTTGCACAACATCTTTTGTCCTGCCAGCCCGTTTGCAGCGGGGCCTCAAGGTAACTACTAGCAATTAAGGTGCTTCTTTTAATAGAGCACCGGAGCAAAGCATTAATACTCCGTGAACACATGTGATCCTCACATCAAAGCTATTCCCTCCGGTTATCCCAATTTCTGTCACTTCGGGGCCATTGGTTCTAGACAACAACGTGTGTATACAACTTGCAGATAAGACCATAAACAATACTATCATAATGAATCAATAACATGTTCAGATCTGAAATCATGGCACTCGGGCCCTAGTGACAAGAATTAAGCATAACAAGTCACAACAAAGTCATAAAGCACTAATAGAAGATAATAGGCACCATGCCCTAACAATCTGATGCCATTACATGAACGATCTCATCCAATCCCTACCATCCCCATAGCCTACATCTGGAGATTACTCACTCATAGATGGGGAAAACATGGATGGTCGATGGAGAAGCGATGGTGATGATGATGGCGATGATCTCCTCCAATTCCCCGTCCCGGCAGAGTGCCAGAACGGAGTTTCTGGTGCTGTTTCGTGGAATCTGGTGGTGGCGGCGGAGCGGAACTCCTTCTGGAAAAACGTCGACCCCCCCGAGAGTGTTTAGGTCAAAAGGCTTCTTATAGGCGAAGAGGGAGACCGAGGGGGTGTCTAGGATGGCCAGACCACCCCCTGGCGCGGCCTGGGCTAGCCCGCGTGGCCAGGTGGTGTGGCCTGGGCCCAGCCCCCCTCCGTCTCGTATTCTGGCTCCGGGAGTCTTCTGGTGAAATAGGATTTTCGGTATATTTCCCGGGATTTTTCCTGATAGTTCCTTTTCTGCACAAAAAGTAGACACCAGGGCAATTCTGCTGAAAACAGCGTCAGTCCGCGTTAGTTGCATCCAAATCACACAAGTTTAGAGGAGAAACAATAGCAAAAGTGTTCGGGAAAGTAGATACATTTTGGACGTATCAGATTACATCTATAAATGTTGCAATATGTGACTCGGTCACGGGGATGTAATATCACGGTAACAAGAAAATAGAACTTGTTGTGAACGAGATTGAACAAGGTATGTGATACCAATGATCGGGTCTCGGACAAGTCGTATCGAGAAACAAAATGAATTGGATGCTACATTTAGCGGTTCAAACGACATTGTCATCAGGAATGCATAGGGGTCACATAGATATCCCTGGTCTCTCTGTTGATCATTGATACAGATCATGTCTAGAGCATTCCCGAGCCGTGAGAGGATACACTTAAGGGTACGATGAGAGCGATCATTCGTAAGACGGAATCACAGTAGAGAAAGAGAAAGCCGGAATTGTTCCGCAGAGAGATCCGAAGTTGTTCGGAGAAAGAGTAAAGGACCAGAATCATTCCGAGAAAGATCCGAAGTTGTTCGGAGGAAATCGAAAGGGAACTGAAAGGTGTTTCGGGTCAAGACAGATTTTGTAATATGTATTTACATATTAATTAATGTAATTAATATTAAATATAATATTAAAATCTAATTTGAAGGGGTATTCCACTAATGGGCCAAACTTCCTAGGGAAAAAGGGCCCATGAGGGAAAACCGAAGGAGGGAAGGGCCAAGGCCTAGGTGCCTCAAGGGGGCCCACCCAGCCAGCCTAGGGCTGTGCGCGGGGTAGGCTCCACCCCTAGCTGGCCAGCCCATGGTGCCCTAAGGGCCCATACGCCTCCCCCTCTCCCTTGAATAGTCCCACATGGGAAACCCAAAGGGGAGGGCACACCCCCTCCCCCTATATAAAGGGGGCCCATGGGTGGGATGACACACACCAATATTTGGAGAAGTCCTTTGGTTGACTTCCTCCTTCCCTCTCTCTAGCCCTTGTGACCAAGGCCCCAAGTCTAGGTTGTGCAATCAAGGCACACCTGCAGCACGCCGTTGCGCTGCAGGGATTCCTAGTTGGATCGGGGAGCCGGAGGTCTTATCGTGCACCGGATGTGTACGAAGACATGAGGCGCAACACTTGGGGCGCTTAAATGTCATGAGCCGGGGCTGCTGCACGATGAAGAAGGAGCAAGGGGTGACCTGCGAGGAGCTTCGCGACCTTGAGGTCGGCTACGAGTACGACTACATCAACCACGTTCCCCTCGGAACGTTAACTGCATACGGTCTACAAGGGTGTGTATTCTCTACGCATTGGCCATTACTGCATTACTACATAGATAGATCCTAGGCAGTTTTGGGGTTCCAACGTAGGAAATTTTTTGTTTTCTGCTGCGGATCCCCTTCAGTGGTATTAGAGCCGATCTATGCGTAGGAGTGTTGTACGGCCAGTATGCACAAGTATTGTGCGGGCATTGATCCCTTAGTTGTTACCCTCTAAAGTGTACATGTTTATATCACAGTATTGTTTGATGAAGCGGCCCGGACCGACCTTCGCGTATTCGTACACGAGACTGGTTCCACGCTCAACATACGGCTTGTACCGTATAAGTGGCTAGCGGGTGTCTATCTCTCATTCAATAGTTGATATAGCATTTACAACGGAGGGCCCCGAAAGGGGTGTAATAGAGACAACTGTCGGATCCATGTTATGGTTGGAAAGTTCATAGTTTAGAAACGGTTCTATTGCGAAAGCCCTAACAACCACGTAAAACTTGCAATAGATAAAGTAGAGGCGTCTAACTTTATTTTGCAGGGGGCATGTGATTATGATATGGCAATGGTCGTTACGAAGGTAAAGTAGTTTACTTTTCTGTTACTAAGTAGTATAGTAATAGTCATCGTTCCGATGAATGACCTGGTGGAGGCGTCGTGGACTTGGCGTCAAACCAAGGGCAAGATGGAGATCATGCCGGAGCGCTTGATGGAGATCAAGGTGCAAGAAGGACCATATCATATCACAATATACATATGATGTTGATTTCTGTTTTACATCTTATTGTGTGCTAGTATTTAGATACTCAACAGTAGCAAATAAGATAATCCCTATTGAATTCCAATGTTCCGTATTCCCCTTGTGTGTGCACCACCAAGAAAGTTCTTCGGTATGAGGCGCCCTGCGGTGAGTAGGGGTCAAACATATCTACGTTCGCATACAGTGGGTGTAAGCCATGTTGCACAGCGAATACACACAAGTTAGATTTGGCGAGCCTAGCATGTTACAGAGACGTGGCCTCGGAACACAAGAGATCGAAACATAGAGCATGAGTCACATGGATGATGTGATTGGCATTATTGAATGTCTACCTTTGATAATGCACTAATGGCCATGATGATTGGGGAGGTGTAGAGGATAGGGATCATGTGATCACTAAAATCGTCCAAGGGATGACAATTTTAGTGGAGACCAATTATAAATTGATCTCTTATTATGAACTTAGTCTAGATGTCTGCTTGCAAATATCTTAGTAGATCATGGCCTATCCCATTGAGGTCCTTTACAACCATGGGAATATATTGCTTAATTTGGAACTTAGCAAAAAGGTCCAACTTCATAGATAAATACCCACGCCCGAGGGATATCCTCGTAAAAGGTGATCTTCTCTTCTTGATACAATAACCATTAGGAGATAATTCGATGACTCTGGAATGTTTGTGTTTTCTCCATAATCATCCAATAAGCCATTCTCCATTCGATGGAGAGTTGGGCTACATTTTGTATTCTACAGAATAAGGCACATAGAGTATGAACCATTGGATGGGTTTTCCTCCATCATGGATGAAAAGAGATTGTTTGGAAAAACACTTAGCGATCTTGCATTAGAGTTGAGAACTCTTAGAAGGGCTTGATTGCAAATGGAGGTCATGGATGAAAAAGGTATATGTAAGATATATAAATTATAAATGTGGTTCTTGCAAAACTCGTTGCAGTTTGCAAAGTATTTGATACTTGTCCCGTTTTGTGAAAACAGGAGGATCTGCTTAAGAATTGCTGGTTTTGAGGCAACGTGACTTGATGACGGCAAGCAAAACAGTTGATGGCCGACATCACCTTTTTCCTCAAAGTTTATCAGTTGGATTAGTGGACTTGAATATAAATTTGTAATCCTTGTTTGTGTGTCTTGCTTTTGGTGAGACGATTATTCATATGAACAAGTTACAAGCCAGTTTGTACTGTTCTTATGAACAATACCATTATGGTCACATTACGATTACAAACAAGTTATTCTCATCACTATGTTAATGATAATAGGTTAAACATTTATAAAAGGATTAGAATGCTAAAAGGTATCCAAAGTTTAATAATGAAATGACACTATTGTTTAAGTCATTTTGGTTATTGCATGTTCTTAATGAAGATCAGAGTCCTAGATGCTTAATCTAGAGACTTTGCAAAACCATGCCCTCTTGGGCAGAATGACTAAAACTCCGAATTCTAGTAAAACAGTGATATGCGAAGAAATGTTGAATCTTATACATAGTGATTTATTGTACTTTCAACAAATAGTGGAAATCATTTGTTAATTGTGGACTTAAGTGAATAAGCGTATTTACTTAATGAAACATGAAGTTTGAAACATTTTGAATTGTTCAAATGAGTTTGCAACAAAGGAGGATATTAAATTAACAAGTCTCTTCGATTTGATCGACACGACTAAGGTATTCAAGTTAAGTTTAGCATAAAAGGGACTTGTGAAAGATGTTTCACAGATTATGATAATTGGACAAATTCAAACTGTGTTGAAATGTCTAAACATCATAATCATTTTGTATTAGATACATATTATCTCTTATCAGGGTTATAGTCATAGTTTAGAGTTAAAGATCAAAATAAGCAAACACTCATTTGAAATAGAAAGGAACATCTAAAAGATTCGTGTAAACAACACCATAAGTGTTATGGCAAGTTCGAGTTTCTGGAGATTTTTATAAGTCGAAGTCGTGGCGAATAAACAAGTCTTTGTAGAGCATTCTTAGGAAGCTATGAATGCATATTCCACAAAAGGGGCAAACCTGTTGTTCTCCAAAGTTGACGTGTCTTGATGAAGATACATGTGTAAGAAAGTAAACGATCAAAATAAGGTATTTGACCTTACCTCTGAATTGTTGAGTGGCACGGCGGAATTTGTTTCGTGAAACCAAACTCTACAAATAGAGGGGAAACCAATGATAATGATCATAAAGTTTCAGTGAATACTTTTACTAAAGAAACTAGGATTCAACTATATATTCTACAAGTTTGTGGAATTGTATTGTTGATTCACTTGTCATATTTTGAACAAGACATACCTACAAATTACAAAGAAGCGTGATGGACCTGAGTACGAGAAATGACTAGGAGTCATAAAATCCTATATTAAGTTACATTTAAGATTGCAAAGTAACATGTTACTTGATCTTATTAAAGTAAAGAAGTTTACTTGATATTTCTGAATGACTACAAAGTTATAAGAAGGAAATGAAATTTAATGAATGACAAAAAGCTCGATTTGTCACAAGTTTGGACAAATTCAAGGAGTTGACTACAACAGTAGTGATGCTTAAGTCTTTTGGATTTACACTAGAAATATATGGATATTGAAATCTCGTTAGTGGAATTCTCAAATTGATGATGATCAAAGAATTTTGGAATGTCCAAGATTATCGAGAGGACCTAGATTTGAGTGGGAGCAAATCAGCTTGGCTAATTCATAATATGTAGCTGACATATTTTGAGTGGGAGCTGAGTGAAATCCCTGGATCTGAAACATGAATGTCATATTTGAGTGGGAGCATGAAATCATTCTAGGATATGTGGACGACATATATGAATGATGTGATTGGTGTTAAAAACATTTAAATAGATAAATAAGGATGAAGTTGAAGTTATTAAACAATAAGATCTATCGAGATAGATTGGTGAGTTCAGTAAACACTGAACGTCGAATGCTTCCTGGACTTGATTTTGAAAGATGTTTAGAATGTCCTAAGCAAGATTCTAAAGAAGCTCAGAATGGAACAAGGTAACAAAGAAGTTCTTATGAAGCATTGAATTAGTATTGTAACTATGGTTGAAAGAAAGAGATACGTTGCATCTCCTATGCCTCAGTCATAGGTTCTTCTATATAACCATGTTGTATACTCGACGTAATGTGACCCGAAGTTCTGGTTGGTGATACATTGCAAATATATCTATAATTTTTGATGTTCCATGCTTGGTTTTATCTACTTTCTTATGTTTTGTCCACACTTTGGTGTACTTTTTATATGATTTCTTGGACTAACCTATTAACAAGACCACAGTGCCAGTTGTCCGTTTTCTGCTGTTTTTGGTTCCAGGAAAGTCAGAAAATGAATATTGTCGGAATTGGACGAGACAAAAGCCAAAGTTCCTATTTTTCCGGAAGACTCACAGAGCCAGAAGGAGAGTCGGAGAGGGGCCACAGGGTGGCCACACCCTCCCAGGCATGGGTGACCCTAGGCCGCGCCAGGGCATGGTGTGGCCCCCCTAGCCGCCCACCGACCTTGCCTCTTCGCCTATAAGAAGCCTCCCGATACCAAAACCCTAAATAGTCAATCAAAAATCCACGAAAAGTTCTGCAGCGCCGCCACCACTGAAGGGGAGATTCGGGGGACAGAAAGTCTCTGTTCCGACACCCTGCCGGGGCGGGGAAGTGCCCTCGGAGCCATCTCCATCAATCTCCACCACCATCTCCATCACCATTGCTGATTCCCATGATGAGGAGGGAGTAGTTCTCTCTCGAGGCTAAGGGTTCTATCGATAGCTATGTGTTCATCTCTCTCTCTATGCATGATCATACTGTGATCATGAGTTTTGTAATCAAGTAGATCTACCTTGCTACTCAAGTGCTTTAATAGATCCCTGCTCTCCCCATGTGTGTGAAAGTGACAGCGTGCACACCATGGTGGCACTTAGGCTAGAGATTACAAATACTTGTTATGAGTTATATTTGGAGTTGGACGTCTTTATGAAATCGTGGTGTTTGTTGGAACCATCTAGTGCTCAAGGTGACAGTGTGGGGTTTTCTAGATGGGAAAGACTTACTTTGAGGTGTGTTGTTATAGCCCTACCATCGATTAGAGTGTTCAACCGGAGAGTAGTTAAGAGTAGTATCATAAAGAGAAGATATTTATATGAGAGAGTGTTGACTAGTGAAAGTATGATCCCTAGGCCTTGTTTCTAAGCACTGAAACACCGTTTGTTATTAGATCCATTACATGTTTGCTTGCTTCCATCTTTATTTCAGTTTTACTTTAGTATTTTCCATGCCATCAAGCTATTTTCTAGCACCGTTATCTTATATCCATACCACTTGTATTTCACTATCTCTTCGCCGAACTAGTGCACCTATACACCTGACGAGTGTATTGGGTGTGTTGGGGACACAAGAGACTTCTTGTATCTTGATTGCAGGGTTGCTTGAGAGGGGATACCTTTGACCACTTCCTCCATGAGTTTGATAAACCTTGGGTGATCCACTTAAGGGAAAACTTGCTGCTGTTGTACAAACCTCTGCACTTGGAGGCTCAACAACTATCTACAAGAATAGAAGTGCGTAGACATCAGTTGGTAGGACAAAGTCTTAACTGTAAGAACATGTCTTTAAGTGATTCCTGAGTTGGTCACAGAACCAGAATTAAGTTTGTACATAAATGGCAAGAAGCAATGTAAGTGGCATAGATGCATTTCATGCACTAGGACCTACATAGATATAGAAGTATAAAGGCTCCATATGATGTGATGTGTAATGTTATGGCGGGGCTAGTTCGCTTTTAACATAGAATGATGTGTCCCAGGGCCCAGTGCCCATGAGAAATCCCTCGAGGTTGATCTAAAGTCACTGTAAGCTCCTGGAATCCGGCCTTGTTCTGCTGCCATGAGTACAGTATATACACAAAGGATAGCAAAGTGTGTTTCGAAGTTTAGATGACAACAGTGAAAACGACCGTCATTATAAACACTAGAAACAAAGTCTCACTTTGTCGCCAAACAAATACTTCGACCCATTATAAGATAATGGAGTGAATGTCAAAATTAGGAAGACATTAACGATTTGCAAAAGACATAATGATCAGGTAAAACAGAACATGGACATGACGTTTCCCACGAGCATGCATGATCTATAAACGCATATGGTATATGGTTTATATGAGCAAAATGCGAACTGGATTATTTGTACTCTAGTGCAAGTGGGAGACTGAAGGAGATATGCCCTAGAGGCAAATAATAAATAGGTTTCTATTTTCATATCTCAATTAGTTTATAATAGTTTCATATTGTGCTATAACTGTATCAAGTAAAAACATTGGTACATGTGTGGTATGAAACAACCAAGTCCCTAGTAGCCTCTATTTATACTAGTTCATTGGTCATGAGGATGATCTGGGTTTCAGGATCATGGGCATTTATGTCGATTGACAACGGGGTCATATCATTAGAGAATGATGTGATGGACATTCCTCGAAGGATTGCAACACGATCAAGTCATATAGTTCATTGTTGCAACAGCTATACCTAGACTCCTTTTCCTTAGACCATGAGCTAATATTACTCACTATTTCCCGAGGCTGCTTAGACTACATCAACCGTCATCTGGTCTAGAGCATTCCCGAGCCGTGAGAGGATACACATAAGGGTACAATGAGAGCGATCATTCGTAAGACGAAATCACAGTAGAGAAAGAGAAAGCCGGAATTGTTTCGCAGAGTGATCCGAAGTTGTTCGGGGAAAGAATAAAGGACCGGAATCATTCCGGGAAAGATCCGAAGTCGTTCGGAGGAAATCGAAAGGGAACTGAACGGTGTTTCGGGTCAAGACGGATTTTGTAATATGTATTTACATATTAATTAATGTAATTAATATTAAATATAATATTAAAATCTAATTTGAAGGGGTATTCCACTAATGGGCCAAACTTCCTAGGGAAAAAGGACCCATGAGGGAAAACCGAAGGAGGGAAGGGCCAAGGCCTAGGCGCCTCAAGGGGGCCCACCCGTCTAGCTAGGGCTATGCGTGGGGTGGGGCCCACCCCTGGCCGGCCGGCCCATGGTGCCCTAAGGGCCCATACGCCTCCCCCTCTCCCTTGAATAGTCTCACATGGGAAACCCAAAGGGGAGGGCACACCCGTCCCCCTATATAAAGGGGTGCCCATGGGTGGGATGACACACACCAATATTTGGAGAAGTCCTTTGGTTGACTTCCTCCTTCCCTCTCTCTCTAGCCCTTGTGACCATGGCCCTAAGTCTGGGCTGTGCGATCAAGGCACAACTGCAGCACGCCGTTGCACTGGAGGGATTCCTAGCCGGATATCAACTTTCGCACTCCCGGCGGGATCGGGGAGCCGGAGGTCTCATCGTGCACCGGATGTGTACGAATACACGATGCGCAACACTTGGGGCGCTTAAATGTCATGAGCTGGAGCTGCTGCACGATGAAGAAGGAGCAAGGAGTGACCTGCGAGGAGCTTCGTGACCTTGAGGTCGGCTACGAGTACGACTAGATCAACCACGTTCCCCTCGAAACGTTAACCGCGTACAGTCTACAAGGGTATGTATTCTCTACGCATTGGCCCTTACCGCATTACTACATAGATAGATCCTAGGCAGTTTTGGGGTTCCAACGTAGGAATTTTTTTGTTTTCTGCTGCGGATCCCCTTCAAACCCAAGGGAACAAGTGCTTATGCAAACTGCTATTTTATTTGGTTGTTTGTCACAATTAGTTCCACGAAAATCAGATGATCGTCTAAACCTCTTTCACTGCAATCAAATTTCTTTTATCTCGCAATATATTACTTGTCTGAGATTCGATCATTCGGTATCATCTATACCTTGTTTAATCTTGTTCCCGACAAGTACTCTTTTTCTCACTCCTGTGATATGACATTCTAGTGATCAAATCACTTGCTTGCAAGACTATGTCAATGTGATATCACCGAGAGGGCCC
Organism: Avena eriantha; assembly: GCA_910589775.1. Classification (NCBI taxonomy): domain Eukaryota; kingdom Viridiplantae; phylum Streptophyta; class Magnoliopsida; order Poales; family Poaceae; genus Avena; species Avena eriantha. The sequence goes on from OU342745.1 coordinate 432,385,865, forward strand.
TGAGTATATCTATCTATCATCCGAATGGACAAATTTCAGTATTGATCCACGATCCTCAACTGACACTTCCCAAATACCTGACGACACCTTTATAATCACCTTGTTACGGTGTGACGTTTGATGTAATCAAAGTACTCTTTAGGTGAAAGTGATTGACGTGATCTCATGGTCTAAGGACATTGAGTTACTACGAACGTGATAGCAATTTAAACTTGATGACATGATCATATTGCTACATCTACTGCGGGTGACTATTCATCATATCATTCTCTAATGATATGACCGTGTTATTAACAACATCTAATGTTCATGATCAGGAAATCTTTGATCATCTATTAATCAACAAGCTAGTATAAAAAGAGGCTTTACTAGGAACCTTATCTGTTTATAATTCACACATGTATTAACGTTTTCTTATTAATACAGTTCTAGCATGAAAAAAAAATAAACATCTGGTATAAACCTGGAATAGCATAATAACCTGGAATGGCATAATAATCTGTTATAAACATGGAATAGCATAATAAATATCTGTTATAAACCTGGAATAGCATGAAAAATACAGTTTTGAGCCTTGTGAAGCCTATCAACATTGTTGTTGTTGATGATGTATCAAGTCAAGTGGTTGATGATTCTAGTCCATTTCAAGAAGTGCAACCACATGCTAGTGCCAGGACAAGAAGCAAAGTGAGGAATGCATACAACTCTGAACAAGAAGATGCAAGCAGAGAGAAGCCAGAGTCATCTAAAGATGCAGATTCAGAGTTCGAATTAAATGATTCAGAGATTTATCTATCTGATGATGATGACCTTTATGCAGATAATGTAGATGATGATGAGGAACATGTTAAGATGATGAAGATGAAAGTAACATAGAAGGTTGAGGATGACGGTGAATTAGAAGATGAAGACCTATGGGCTCCTGACTCAGATGAGGAGAAGGTGCAAATGAAGTTTAAGACTTTCATAAGAGAGGATCTTGGTTCAGTTAAATTCCATGTTGGCCTGAAATTTGAGTCTGTTGACATGGTTAGGACAGTTATCAAGGAATACAGCTGTAAGGACAGGAGAGATATTAGGTTGCCAATCAATGATAAGAAGAGGATTAATGCAAGATGCTATGGAAGTCCTCCTTGTTCTTGGAACATGTGGGTTAGCTATGATGCAAGGTCTAAATATTGGATGGTAAAAACATATGACCAGAAGCACAATTGTGGTAGGAAATGGAACATCAGGGCCTTCAATTCAAAGTTCATTGCAAACAAATTCATGGAAACCTTCAAGGCTGATCAGGACATGAACCTAAAAAAATTACAGAGGCTTGTACAGAAAGAATGGAATATGACTCCTAACAATAGTAAGCTGCAAAGAGCAAGGAGGATAGCAATGCAAAGGATATATGGGGATGAAGAAGCTCAGTACAATAAGCTTTGGGATTTTGGCAATGAACTCAGAACAAGCAATCCTGGCAGTTCCTTTTACTTAGCTCTTGATGAAAATTCAAGGTTTAGAAGATGCTACGTGAGTTTAGAAGCTTCAAAGAGAGGATTTCTTCAGGGTTGCAGACCCATTATATTTCTTGATGGTTGCCATCTTAAAACAAGGTACAAAGGCCAACTTGTCGTGGTGGTGTCACGGCAGATGCCATGGATAGGCTAAAGGTGGGGACTAATTGCACTAGGGGAATCCAGGAAGGGATAGTGAGGTGATTCCACACACAGAAGTTTTATATTTGATTCACTTCCAAGATTTACAAGTGCTCCTAGAGCTGTATTGGGGAGAGGAGGAAGAAGGGACTCTCTTACTCTCACCACTAGCTAACCCGTACAAGACCAACTAGAGATCAACCAGTAGAACCTAGCCCTCTCGATAGAGGCCCTAGCCCTCCTTATATAGGGGTGGCTAGGTCTCCACTTAGGGCATACGTGGAGGCATATTTCAGGAATATGCCTCCTCCCAAAATAGTAAGCCAACCGGGTCGCTTTTCCCCGCATCACCCATGCAGAGGCTACGTGAGCCTCTGCGGCGCCTGCGTCAGCCGACATTGGCGTCGTCACCTCTGTTGGCCACGCCTCGCTGGTCCTGCCTCTATCTGCTTCGCTCATGCCGTGCGTATCGGGACTACTTTTGACCAGCGAGATTCCTTCCTTCTCCTAGAAGCTTGACATGACCCGGATCGTAGTTGATCCGGCCACACCTGTTCCTGCATGAAAGTTAGATACATCTTTCTGACCTACGGCTTAAGTCGGTTGAGACCAAGTTAGGTGGACGTCCCCTGGTCCGGGTTACTCCGTGATTCGGCCTGCCTTGAGGTGACCCGGCCAGCATCCGCTTTGGCCTTGCCGTACCTCGGCTAGCTCGGCCTTTATACCCCGGCGTGACCCTACCGGGGGTATCCCCCAACACAACTCTTGTGTGCAGTAGGAATTGATCCTAATGATTGTATCCTGCCTATTGCTATTGATGTTGTGGAAGTAAAAGATACAGCTCCCTGGAAACTTTGAAAAAAGATCTAGATATTGTGAACATAGCTCCCTGGACAATAATGTCTGACAAGCAAAAGGTAAATGCTTGTACTCATAATTCCTTGCTAGTGGTAGTGATGCGTGTCAGTATTTACCCACTCGTAGTTATTACCTTTGTGTAGGGTCTTATTAATGTAGCTAGGGATCAGTTTCCAGAATCTGAACACAAGTTCTGTGTGAGGAACCTCTAGCAAAACTTCCAGATGCATTTCAAAGGTGATGCACTAAAGAATCAGTTATGGACAATTTCTAGGAGTAGTACAGCTGTGAAATATGAGAAGAACATGGAGCACATGAAGGCATTAAATCCTGATGCATATGCATGACTTGACAATTTGGATCCAAAGACCTGGGTGAGGGCATTCCAAAGTGACCTACCCAAGTGTGATATCTTGTTGAATAACAACTATGAGGTCTTCAACAAGTAAGTATTCAAGCTTGTCCTCTTCCACTTAAGCTTGTAATGTTCTACCAATAAATCATGAAAAAACTACCAATAAATGCAGATACATATTAGATGCTAGAGAACTCCCAGTCCTAGCAATGTTCACTAGGATTAAAGACCAGATTATGACAAGAAACTACACTAAGAGGAAATAAGCAGATGAACTAGAAGGTCCCTTATGCCCAAAGATTCAGAAAAGGCTAGATAAACACATAGAGTGGTCAAATAACAGCTATGTAGAAGGATCAGGTGATGGTATATTTGAAGTTGGTGAAATAGTGGCCTCTACTCCTGTTGATTACATTGTTGACCTTACTCATCATACATGTACCTGCAAGAGGTGGGAACATAGTGGGATACCTTGCCCACATGCAATCTCATGCATGAGAGCACAGGACTGGAACCCTACTAACTTTGTTCACAAGTGTTATTCACTTGAAATGTACAAGAAAGCCTATGGAACAATTGTATACCCATGCAAGGAGAACACAGAGTGGGTGAAAATGCATGGACCAACTGTTCTTCCTCCTGAATATAAGAAGCATGTTGGGAGACCAACAAGATGTAGAATAAAGGCTCCACATGAAGTAGATTCAAGGAGTGGAGGTAAAAAGATGAGTAGACATGGTGTAATTATGCACTGCTCTTACTGTGGTGAGCCTGGTCACAATCGTGGAGGATGCAAATGGAAAAAAGCTGGACTCCCAGCACCAAACTCTAGCAGTGTGCCTGCACCACCCCCAGGAACAGAGCCTATAATAACAGAGGTAGCATGTTATGGTATTTTAGTTTATACAAGTAGCATGTTATGATATTTTAGTTTATCCAAGTATTAATGCTATTCTTCTGACAGGTTGGGCAGCCATAAGGTAGCAGTGTCAATGCAACTAATGTAGAAGATCTAGTGGTGGAATCCATGCACAACAGGTAGAAGATGAACCTCTCAGCTATTTACTTGTTTATTTTGAAATTCTTCTAGTTCATGAACATGTTAATGCACTGTGAATTTTCAGAGAACAACTCCTAGGCAACCAACAACAGGGCATGTCCCAGATTCAAACTTCCTCAGTGATGCTAGAAGAAACATGAGTCAACAACCAACCACAAGGCCAGTTACAGTGATGGCAGAACAGTTGCAGGCCTTAATGCAAGAGAAGGAGAGGGAGTTAGAGGAGAAGAGGACTGCCATCCTAGAAGCTAGATATACATCAAACTTGAAGAGAGCAGATGAGAAAGATAGGAGGAAAGAGGAGGAGAATAAGAGGAAGGAAGATCTAGCTCAAGCAAGAGCACAAGAGGCTATTGTGAGAAGAGAGAAGAAAAGATATGAAATGGAGTTGAACAAGAAAGCTAGAGCTGAGACAAGAAGAATAGTTGCAGAAACAAAGAAGGAACTAGCTGAAGAAAGGAAGCTGAAGGAGAAGCAAAGGAAGAAAGATGCTCAAGAACAAAAGCAGACTGAGAATGCTGCTAAAAGAGCTAGGTATTCAGAACAACAAAGAATAACAGAGGAGGTTGCTGATTTGGGTGAAGGATCTGCAAGTGCCCAAGTTCCAAGAAAGAAAGTGAGCATGTTTGATGAACTTAGGTCCAAATAGTCTATATTTCTCTTAGTTGCAATGACTATGTGTTTGACCTGATCATTTTGAAAGAAATGGCTATGTCAGAATGAAAATGCTATTTCTGAAACTCTCAGTACTTGCAACTTCTTTTGCCACTCAGTTTATGTCACAATGTCACTATGTTCATCAAGACAAATACTGCTTAATCTTGGTTGATGTACATTCATTATGTTAGTGTTCTGTCATTTTTGACCATTGGTTGATGTACATTCATTCTACGGATACCATTGTCAAATTCTGTCACTGGAACAACACAAATTCAAGTGAATTAGGCAGAATTTAATTGAAGCAACACAAACTTGATAGCTCCAATTCACACATTCACATTACATTGATAGCTTCATTGTACATAACCACCACATCAACAGTACATTGCAACATTACTGCCATCTAACACACTACTAGAAGCAAAGCTTCCCTGCAACTAAGCCAACCACAAAGACAACAAATACCAAAACTAAAGTCTCATATTTCCCCTTTAGCTTCACTATCTCTGATTTCTTCTCCTTCAACTCCTCTTCCAGAGCCTGAATCCTTGCTTTAGTACCTGCATCTTCTCCAGGCCGACCACACCCTTGTTCATATCGCAACCTCCAGACAGCATCTCGCAAATCTCCAATCAAGTCGCTTAAGAACTCAGGTAGTGGCTTATCATGCTAGTCAACAAAACCACATCCACAACCATTCTGCGCAAATTTTAACGAATCAGAAAGGGGCATCAAGACAAGAGCGAGAGAATAGCAGAATCAGAAAGGGGCGAGTCAGGTTACTCACCATGGCATCGACACACGCATAGTACCTACGGCCTGGGTTTTGCGCACTCCAAGAGATCCACCTAGGCGCCTTCTTCCTTGGATTGCAATGGCACAACACATCCGGCTCATACGCCATGGGATTCTCCCGATATGGCACCGGCGACCTGCCTTCCGTCCTAGCCCTTCTTCCAGAAGCTCCTCGGAATCCATGTGCGGAGAAGGAACCGGAAGACCAAGAAATGGTGGACAACAGGGACAACGACCTACTCCGGCAGCGGCGCGTGCTAGGTTTCGGGAGAGGAGATGCGAGGAACGTCCAGAGAGGAAAAGGAAAAGAATTTGCGATTTGCAAATTACCCCTTCACTAAGATGGGCCTGTCTGAGGGGGATTTCGCATAAATACGTGCTCTATCATAGTGACATGTGGGCCACGTTATGTTGTACGCTAGCTTCTACGCGCCGCAATGACTACGACGCGACACGCGGCGTATACAGGTACCGTAATTCGTGTATTTCTGACATCAATGACCGTATCGAAAATACGTGGCAAGTTTAAGTACTGCGGATGAATTTTACTCGTAGCAAAATCACAAGACGATTGTAGCAACAAAGTTCTTCTAATGTAGCAAAAAACTAGCTTCGCCGGAGACATCGCCGGCAAACATCGCCGGACACCTCGTAGCAAAAACTCTGCACAATTGTAGCAAACCCTCAAAACTATTATAGCAAAAAAATCCAACAAATGCAGCAAGACGGTCCGCCCTTTGTAGCAAGGCGGTCCACCCTTTGGTAGCACCGCTGCCATGCGATAGTAGCAAGGTCGTCTGCCCTTTTTAGCAAGGCGGGGCCGACCCTTGTAGCAAGGCCAGTGAACGCACGGAACACAGAACACCAGAGAGAGCAACGCTGCCCTCCCCTCACAGCACCGCGCTGCCAACAGACGTTTCTCACGAGACTGAGAAGGCTGGCGAGCAGAGGACATAGGGCGTTGTCACGTCCTCGACGGCGGGAGTGCCATGGCATCGGCATGCTGGGCTCCATGGCCATGGAAAAAAGCATGGTGGCGCCATCGTCGGAGACATGCGGGGGCGCTATCCAGAGGGATGCGGCGGCGGCAGCCTACTGGGGCACGACAGCGGGATCCTATGGACGCAGAGGTAGCAGGCCACCGGGGATCGCGCGGTGAGGTTTGGCCGGGAGGCGCCATGGCTGCGAGATAGTCGGGAGAGAGAAGAAAAAAAGGAGAAAAATGAGTGGAGGATAAAAGGAGAGAGAAGAGATAAGCACGTCCGTTTTCATCACGAGGGACGCGTGGCGCACGGGGGATGCGGACGATAGGTGACTCCGATCCCCTGGAGGAACACCATCATTTTCCTTTCAATATTAAGGATGGATCATAGATTAGGTCCTGGGAATATAAATGGCTTGGCCAAACTTTTCTTCGTGAACAATATCCGGCTCTATACTCAATTGTTATTAGACACAAAGGAGATACACTTTTCACGGTAATAGAAACCAATCCTCCTAATGTCTCTTTCAGAAGAAATCTCATAGGCCCTAGACTGGTGTCTTGCAACAATCTTTTATTAAGATTATCCAGGATACAACTGTCCGAGGGTGTGGATGAATTCAAATGGAAATTACTATAGAGTGGTAAATTTTCTGTTGATTCAATGTATAGAGCTTTGATCCAACCTGATATTCCAGTCAATGATAATAGTAAAATTTGGAAGATGAAAATACCCCTTAAAGCGAAGATTTTCGATTAGTATCTTCGTGAAGGGGTTATTCTCATAAAAGATAATTTTGTTAGGAGGAATTGGCATGAAAGTGCATAATGCGTTTGTTCTCACCATAATGAGACAATACGACATTTATTCTTCCAATGTAAATTTGCTCGTGCTATATGGTCAATCATCTAAGTAGTCTCTGGTTTATCTCCTCCATGTTCGGTAGTCAATGTATTTGGCAACTGGTTGAATGGGATTGGGGATAAATACGGGACTTTATTTAGGGTGGGAGCGCTTGCCATTATTTGGTCGCTTTGGCTATGTAGAAATGACAAAAAATTTAATAGCATTGTGTCTTCTCCCCTGTAGGTTATCTATCGAGCCACGACTATCCTCCAATCATGGACTACTCTCTAACGTATGGAGTTCCACGACTTCTTTGTGGAGGGCTGTACGCGATTGGAGGAGACATCAAGAGATATCTTCTCCCAACATGGATGACAACGTGATATACAGATAGATCTTCCATAGCGCGTTTAGAGGACTTCGCTTTTTTATATCATTTTTTTAATTCTGGTACTTTTGCTTTGGTCTTGAGTTGTGTGGTTGATCGGTTGTGTTCATCCTAGCTGTGCAGAGGCCGGCTTTAAACTTACTATTAATAATAAAGTGCCAATTTCAAAAAAAAAACTATGTTTTCCCCGGAATAAATCCATTGGACCATGGATATCCAACTGTGCAGCGAATTGGACTTGGATGATCTGGACACGACATAACTAAACTTGGACTGGAGATGGAATGGATCAGTTTAAAGTGGAGACTAGTTGGACTATATTATTTTGGACTAGTAAAATGCCCGTGCGTTGCCACGGAGCAACAATGCAGTTAAATAACCCAATAAGATGGTTAAAATAAAATATCATGTTGTCGACCTATGACATCGTTTATAAAAGGAGAAATACATCGTGGCTCCCAGGTGCTACACACCCCCATAATTGAAAAAATAAAAAATAATTAAAAAAGTTTAAAAAATCAAACTTTTTTAAATCAAAGATGATCAGGTATTGTACTTGTTAAAAAATAGTATCCTAGGGAATTACTTTCATTGTATCCTGGATAAAAAAAACTCGAAACGCCCTATGACCAGGTACTATTCACCTGTGATTCGCCATATTTTTGATTTTTTGCCCTGGAGACTGTGTGAATCATCTCTTTCGAATACAATACCTGATCATCTTTGATTCGCCATAGTTTCATGAGCCTTATCTTTTTTCGAATTTAGGCTTGGAACAGGCTAAGCTTCCTCACATGCGAGTGAAGCACAGACACAGAAAGATACCAATGTGATCCGACAACTTTTGGAAATTATATGAGCCGACTAATACACGTTCCAAAATGAAATGAATAAGGATTATCTTAGGGTGGTAAGTACTACATCATTCCGAAAATATTATTGGGACATCAACTTAAGTGCATTATTTCATCATACACACAAAAAATAAATAACTTGTTTGAACAATTAATATAAATCCAATAAGAACAAGTTAAAAATCACACAACGAATGTTACATGTCGCATCCTTTCGCATCAATAGGTTTATGTGCATTATTGGTGTCAACGATACCTATAAAAATACACAATTTAGTCAGGAGTTAAGCATCAACTCACTTACACAATATATCATCATTGTTACTTGTGTTGATGGTGTCGAGAAAGTCTTTCAAAGGAGTACGTGAACCGGATTGTGTCAGTGCAAGAAAACAAAATTAAATGTATTAATCAAATGATTCAACTATGTGGGAGAATCTATCTTTGCCATTAACTACACAAAATTAATTTCATATTTTATGCAAATGTGAAATTTATATAAAGCCTTCAATGGTAGTATAATAGTTTCTTAGGGCCAGTTCTTTTGGCAGCTTAAAAAATAAGCTACCCCTCCCTAGCTTCTCTCATAAGCCACTCGGCTTATTAGTTGTCGCTTCCAAACTAATTATCTCATAACTAATTGAGAAGTTTCGACTAATAAGCCATGTGGCTCACGAGAGAAGCTGGGGAGGGGGCAGCTTATTTTTTAAGCTGCCAAAAAAACTGACCCTTAATAGTATAACTTCACAACATTAACAATTTGTATCATTTATGATAAAAATTTCTTGGTGGGTACATATTATTAGAAGCCGTTGAAATGATTTACATGTTAATCTTTGACTTGAAGTAAAAAATACATAGAAAACATAATTGCTCGTCGGGTCCCTATAATCATATTCATATGCTCATAAATCTCAAAAGTGAAAAGTACATTAAAAATGAGCTTCCTATAATTGAGACTTAAAACATTTTGTCCGGTTGTGAATCAACCTAAATCCAACATTGATTCGATGGCGATGGTAGTCGGCAACAAGCGTCACAGAAATTTAGTGCAAGGTCCTTTCGGGATCCTATTACTACTTTGACTTTGCGATCATCGAAGGTATGCGACTCTCAAATGATAGAAAGCATGCCAAATATGCCATGGGATTAATTTGAAATTAAGGATGTTAGTCCTCCAATTTTTATTCAGTAAACATTTATCTTTATTCTAACTATATATCCATAAGAAAAATAACCACTACTACTTGGAGCAACTCACGTGTTGTTTTGCTTGCTTGATGAATTAGGGCGAAAGAGAAATACAAATTTCGAGTATAATGCTTTTAGTTGGAGCATTTTACCTATGGGAGTATAATTAGTGTTAAGAAACTACAAAGTTTTTTTTATTTGGAGCAACTAAAGTTGTTATCGTCAATCCAGGGGAAATATCTAAAAAAAATCAACCTTACAGAATATATAATTCAATAACATAAGAAGTCAAATAGTTCTATAGTATTGAAAAATTAAAACGTATGTATATATGGTTAAAGTTATCTGAAGTGTCAAACTAATGGGAAAGAAATATCTAAAACCATTTCTAACCCTTAAAAGAAATACAAAGATCTCTACCTCCAAGTAGAACATTTGTACACAATGAAATATTAGCATTTAAATTGAAGTTTAAGTAATTTAAAATATAGACTGACAGAATCAAGTTTGGATCGATATGTGAAAATATAACCAATAATTCAAAAAACAAATGCTAATGTTTCTTTTTCTTAACGTTGTAGAAAAAACATTCAAAAGTATAGCTGTTAAAATTGCAATTGACGTCATACAGTGGTACAGTTTTACAAAAGTAAATCAAATCTTTTTTCCAGCTACCAATATAACAATACTTACATTTATACGTGAGCAACTTATGAGAACTGAATATAATAGAATTTTAGGGGAAGACTCTAATCAGTGAAAAGCTTTTGACAACATCTTCAATCGAAGGCACTTGTACAGGCGCTTCAAGAAAAAAATTGCATTAAAAAACAAAGTATGTGCCGCTGCCTCCAAGGCTCCATTTCTCCAGGAGCGAGCGCAACCTCCCCGGAGCAACGAGTACCCCTCGTCTGCATAGTCAGGCCACTCGTCTAGAGGGACCCACCCCTCCATATTCCACCAGGCGTCGTGACGGACCATCCTCCCCTCCTCTTCCTCGCCGCTCGGTCCATGGAGTTTGATGTGAAACCCCTGCGGCTGGCACCACATAGCTGCCCTGCCCGATACTCCCCACATTGGTTCTCCCAGGCTCGATTTCCTAGCCTCCCCAGCTCTCTCTCACCCCGGCATCGCCACCGCCCACTCCTCACCACCGATTCTCGGTCCCGATTCCCCTCCACACGGCGGTGTCATCAGACACCTCTTCTTCCGCCGCGGGGTCGCTGGTCGCTTCCCCTCCCCGTGCTGCCAAGGTCGGTATGGTGTCCTCTCTCCCAACTTGATTGTGCACTGTCGGAAGCCTAATTAGAGGTAATCATGGATGATTCATTGAACAATAATGCTAGAGCTACCCGATACCGCCGTCGTTGTTTGCATAGGTCGCGATTTTCTCGCCATACTGATTGGCTTGGAGAGGTAGAGCGAAATTTGGGAAGGGGGGTGGTGTCGACATATATGCTATTTGTTAGGAAAGATGTCGCAGGTCCATGTGGGATTTGCGATTTGTATTCGTGGAAATGGAAAATCTGTTTCTTTTGCCATCATCTGCCGCCCATTCTAAACATCGCTCTGGTGATCTCTCATAGTATTAATTATTAGCAGGCATGGTATTATCCATTTTTCTCTTGGTTTGGCCCACAATCTTACATGCATCCTAAAGCGTGGCACAACAACACCTTAAGCAATCTCCATAAGGATGATTAGAATATCATATTTACCGATTACTTATGGATAGTGATGTATCTGTTCTCTCTCTGCAATGTTGACAAGCAAGTTGGTTCTTGTTACTTTAATTTTCAGGAAATGCTCATGTGCTTATAATACTAAATCAGATTTAACAAGACATGTAAACGCCATCTTCTCTATTTTTTTCCTTTTCTTGAAACATAATATGCAGGCTTGGTATTTTTACTATGATTCTATTCTTGCTTCTTTGTCCAGTTCAAGTGTGAAGCAGAAAATTTAGATATGACATACTTTTTTGTCCGTGCACATTGATATTAGCTTGACAACTCTAATTAATATAAGACTTGAACATTGCCCTTCCAGTTGGCAGCCATTTTCTCAAGTTCCAGTTATTATTTACTCTATCTCCATTATATACTGTAGCTTTGAAAGTAACAGGTGAAGCAAGGCTGCCCATGATTGTATGCATCTCAGATGTGAGGCTTCAGTACTCGACATAACAGAAGTAGCTGACAGTTTACCAATATCTGCCCTTGTAGCTATAAAAAAATAATCATCATAATTCTGGTGTCCCATTGCACATAAAGCTCAATTGCAAGAATTGATTTGCCATCATCCAGAAGAACTGAGTTAATCAGCAGGTTTTTCATCGAATACCAGCTGGTGTTTCTGGCAAAGAGTTTGCTCTTCTCTACCCAAGAGGCAAATTTTTAGACTTCCGATATCCCATGGTTTGCTTAACCTATGAGCCAAGTGTTGCACCTTAGACTTCATGAGCGCAGTCATCTTAGAGTTAGTATCACATGAATATTTAGATAATTCCGACTGCACAAGCAAGCTGACAAATATCGTATAGTGCCTAAGTTGTTCCACTGTAGCTATAAAATACTCCTTGAAACACTGGGACAACCACCCGCACCATCATTGGGTCCCATTTTTCACATAGCTCTGCAGAAATTTCCTTTTATTAGACCGAAACACATGCACTACTCTTTGCTGCTTGGTATTCCTAGGAATGCAGGCACTGCTCCTCCACTGGGGCACCTTCCGAAATATATGACAAGCACTCTCCACTGCATATTTTTCAAGGCTGAAAACATTGTGATCCCATGCCAGTGTGCCTACGGAATATTGCTGGTCTGGAGGACGTGGCGGTGGCGATGGTAAAGAGCAGCAATACTTTCTCCTTGTGAGTCCACTGTATTGGGTGACGACTAATTGACACCCCTGACACCCACTTGATGATCCGATGTTTGAAACTGCATAGTATGAAATTGCAGGAAATGTGAAGCAGTTAAATTAAAAAAATTGTATGCACCTGTAAGTTTTTTGTTTCTCAATCTTGTCGTATAACTGAAAACCACGAATCAGGGCGGCGGCCTAGGAATGGAAATGTTAGGGCGAGCAATATGAATCTGGGACCGAGAGTGCATGACAACGGAATAGTTGGTTGGTATGGCCAATCAAATTGCGGTGTCATTTAAGTTGTATGCAACCCAAAACCTCTGATTAAGTATATCCCGCCGATATGCAACTCGTTGGTGAAACGATAAGATTGATGCCCATACGGTACTGCTTCCATTTTATCCCCTGTCAAAATAAAAGATAGCATGATGAATGCTACTCTTCTTAACTGTTCATTGAATATATGCCCAATTGCATCACATTCTACTTATAATTTAGTAACATTTAACATGTGGTAAATTTCATCAATTCATGTAAAACAATGCATTCTCCTTCTAGCATAGATCTGGGAAGTAGATTGACTATTTAACAACTGCTACTGGTGATAATGTGGTAAAGGGTAGCTAGGAACGAATTTCCTCATAGATAGGTCAGTGAGAATGGCTCGTAGATAAATCTCCATTTCTAGTATCTCTGATTCGTGCAGAAACAACTTTTTCCGTTGTCTCCTGTGATCTGCTATACATGTGCAAGTTCTCAACACTATGGAATCTAACCTCACTTCTTTACGAAAGAGAAATCATGAGAAAAATGATATGCATGATCTGGCTAATGTGATGCAGGAGAGATCATCTGGCAAGAGGACAACCGAGATTACCTAGTGATTGGAGGATCATCCGGCAAGACGGCAAGAGCCGAGACTGACGACGGTGCCATCACCCTCTTTGAGCCGGGGCTACCAAGAATGTATCGAGTCGACATGGAGGTAGCTTAAAGACGGGTCAACTCGAACTTGATAAAGATAATATAATTTGCATGACATGGATGAGAATTCCAAGGTTTCATCAGCTTGGTGTTCAAAGGCTTCCATGAAAAGGTAATACTCCTCCACCATCCCAATTCCACTAACTTTAGATGACATGAAAAAAGGCAAGTATTTCAATAGGTTATTATTTTAATTTACATCTCAACAGTTCACCCTGTGACTTTAAATTGACGGTTGAAGCAAAATACCTTTTCTTTTCCTTTTATTGCAGCACATTCAACCGAGGTTGCCTTGTGCATTCCCCACAATGTAGTTGACCTGGACAAAGTAAATTTAATACAAAATATAATTATTTCATAATTAAGAAAATACAAAGTATGATTACTTAAAGTATAAGTGCCAAATAACTCACCTATGATGGTGGTCATGTGTGTACAACAATACACTTGGAGCTCTTCTTTTTATTGCCTGTAGGTGGAACGACAAGGATCTTGACGTTCTTTATGGCGGTCGATCTAGATAGTGGTACAATAAGTGTGATGAATATTATGGAGACATTAATGATATATATTGATTGATGTTGTGCAACTCTTCCTGTCGGTGATTTCCTTTTTTGATGTGCTTCACGATGTCTCTTCATATGGCATATGAATTGGTCGCCTCTGGTATGCCATTTCTGCTTAGCCATGCAACATCTTCTTAAAATCAAGGCTTAATTAGATGATTTAGTCTAAGTAGAAACACCTACAGCAAGTGATATAGTTCCTCTTCAGTTCCTTCATATCTGTAGGTTTTTGTTGAGGAATGTATGCCATAGAACGTTTACACATCATCTGGACATATTAGTTGTGTTGATGGTGTTGGACAGGTCTTTGAAGGGAGCAATGTCAGCGGCCCCATCTGCAAGGAAAAATAAAGACCTAATAAAATATTCCTGTTTCATGAGCTCAGTACAGAAAAACAATGCATTCATAGTTCCTCTAAGCTCTGTGATTCCTCTAGACTATGCTTTTGGAAAATCACATCTGGTATGCTGCAAATTTCTTGATCGTTGTTCAAGTTCAATTCCCATTACCGCTCTTGATGATTAACAACTTCTTGCGATTTCGGAACTGGTAAGGACCTATGATATTGGCACCCCTTCTTAGTGCAACTGTTTGGATCATTGCCCTATCAATGAGACGATGAGTTAGTATAACATTAACAAGGAATTTCTGAAGATGGCGTGTACCTGTAGTCCATCGCAGCAGCACTGATCGGATCGGATCTGATCGGCCGGGCGGCGCTGCGTCATCGACTGGTGCGGACGGGATGTTCAAGCAGTCTTGTAACCCGCCGGCAGGCGATGATGCGTGGCCTGCTGGCTTTAGGATTTGAAATTGGAGGCAGGGGCGGATCTGCACCGAGGGCAGCCTGTGCTGTAGCCCTGGGCTTAGGGTCAAAACTGCACTTAAATTCGTTTAAAAATTGGTAAAATTTGTGTAAAAAAAGGTAGTTCAATGCTTAAACACAAGGGCCAGCCCGGGGCTTGGCTCATTTCTCGGTCCGCCCCTGATTGGAGGAGATGATCGTGTTCGACGGGCGTTTTTGTTTTTGGATTGGGAGGCGAGAGAATCATGGCGTACCTGCAGTTTCGACGTAGCGTTAGTCTTTCGATTTGGGAGGTGCGAGGATCGCGCCCTATTTACAGCTCTGACTTTTTTCCGTGCGTGGAGAGGTGGGAGCGATGGATCGTCGGACGAAAACGAAGGAGTATTGATTTGGTGGAAGGGTAAAATGGTCTTATTTAAAAAATGTTGACGAAACCAGCGACCGGAGGAAACAGAGGAAATTCGTCCTTTTTAAATAGTAGAGATTTGGACTGTAATACAGGAATGAGATCATGAATAGCGCACGGATCTGCCCGCGCTGGCTCACGCGCAACCCACCCTCCGATCGTGCGATGTGCAAACCAAACTTGGCACGAATTTCCCCCCGACAAGTTAGCAAAACATTCTCTCCGAGCGACTAAAATCCAAACGTTCTGTCCTTATAAAAATAGGAGTATTATGACTTAGACAAGAAAATCACTTGAGCGAGCGCACATGGACAGATCATTAGCAGGGATCATATCTGCAAGTTTCTACACGGTGTAGAAGCAGGGATCATATCTGATCTAGTTGCTTGTTCGTCGTTTCTTGTCGGCTCTTGGAACTGGGGTTGGTGGTCTAGATTGGCGATGTCGTCTACCGATCAGCAGACGCTTCGCTACCTTGTTAAGTCCATGTATCTGTCCGGGGTGCAACAAGCTCCACGCGAACATGATGAAACGGTTGCAGTTGGGCACCCGTGTTCCATCTGTGAGAGTTCCGGTTCCCGGGTCGTAGATGCTCAGATACACCTCCTTGGTAGACTTTGGGGTGATCATCCACATCCACACCACGATCCTCCCGTCGCCCAACATTGCCAATGGCTTCTCGAACCTCATTGGTGGCTGACATGACATGGTGGTGATGGTGTACCGCTTGGACCAGAGAGACCGGTCTGAGTCCACGAGGAACCACATCTCAACGGAGTTGCGGGAATTAGTAGTGTAGCTTGCGACCAGGTGGCCGTCCAGCTCGGCCAAGGTGACACCGTGGCAACCAGCGGGGCCTCAGAGTCGGAGGGAAGCCGCCAACGGCAACCACCCCTCATTGAGGAAGTTGAACGCCATGATATGGTGGGCTTCTTGTTGCTCCTTGTAGTACTCGGTGTATTTGGATAGATAGTAGGAGAGTCCATTGACCACGGCGACACCCCTCACCTGCGTCACTACCTTCAGTGGAGGGCTTCCTGTATCTCTCCAGCCGGCGTCAATGTTGGCAA
The DNA here is from genome assembly GCA_910589775.1 of Avena eriantha. Taxonomy (NCBI): domain Eukaryota; kingdom Viridiplantae; phylum Streptophyta; class Magnoliopsida; order Poales; family Poaceae; genus Avena; species Avena eriantha. The sequence continues at coordinate 432,402,204 of OU342745.1, forward strand.
GGTTGAGGATCTTGCAGACGTGCGGCTCGCGGCCCGAGGCTCTGTTGACAATGGCCAACACCTTGTGCTCTCCCGTGGAGGCCCGCGCCAGACGGTGCAACAGGCGGCGGAGCCCGACGGCGGCGAATGGTCGGGCAAGGGGAGGACGGCGCCCCTAGCGAGGTCGAGCATGCGAAGCCGATGGTAGTTGCCAGCGACGCAGACCATGTGGTCGTGATTCATGGCGCCGTACGAAAGGTACCTGGCGGCGAGGTTTACCCGCCGGACGACGTCGCCCGATTCCATGTCCACGACGTCGACCTCGTTGCTGGGAGAGTAATCGTTTATGCCGACAGCGAGGAGCGGGCCAGGATTGTGTGCGGCGGCGATGAACTCCGGGTGGCACAGCAGGGAACGCCATGACCTGCAGACGGCGCGGAACCGACAGAGCGGCTCGGTGGGGAGGCGCAGCAGGACGTCGTGGAGCAGGTCCAGCGGCAGAACGCCGTCGTTGCTAGTGGCGACGATCGGTGGATGCGGAGACAGAGAGCCGGCGGTTCGCCGCTGCCGTGGACGGAGCGTCATGGCCGCCGTTGCCATAGATTGGTTATCCACGTACGATACGTGATCGACGATCTTTTTCTCGGTTAGTATTGGGCCGTACGTGCATGACTCTCGTGATATATCTGGAGTCCTCTAACGGTTAGAAAGTTCTGGCACAACAGGATCACCGTACGATCGGCCCCATCGACTGTCAGGCCCCACACAACGGCCATTAACAAAGTGACACGTCATCTTCTGGGTACGGTCACCCCGTCAGTTTCCGTCTCAATTTGATCGGAGTTTAGTGTTTTTCTTACACTAATAGTATTAAAGTATGATCCAAATTTAATTAAAGAGCCTAATTTCGAGCAGAGCGAGACCCATCGCCGATAGGCTTCCTAAGCGGAGGGAGGCTGAAGTTAGCCCCTGGCTAACAGGGACGCATGAAAACCTAGATTTTCACCACTATATATACTTATTGTAAGCCGTCGGCTGGGAGCATCTCTGAAATCTCCGACATTGTGTAAACACTCTCTGATATAGTGAAGTTTCGCCGGCTGACGCATGTGGTTTTTCTTTCTTTGTTGGAGATTTTTTGACGTTAAATATGTGTCCTCTTTCTACGATTTCTTTTTAGTTCTTCGCTATTTGTTTGTCACGATTATAAGAAATAGACCAAAATAACATTTTTTATCCAAGTCTAAAGTGGTACCATAGGTAAATTTAAGTTGTAAAGTGGTGGTTTTGTGCTACAAACTCTACAGTTTCACGTTCCTTCCTGGCTTCTGGCATGTTACTTCAGTATTATCATTTCGTGCATATGCCGAATGTACGTGTTCCAATTCAGGTTTCTGTGTTGGGTTTAATATAAGTGATCACAAACTAGTGCCTGTCGATTGTAGAATCCGATGATGGTACGAGCTTCAAGGTGTACTGGAGATACGGGAGAGTAGGCTCCCGGGGCCACACGGAGCTGATGGGTCCCATACCACGACACAACGCGATCAGCCTATTCGAATTTAAGTTTGCGGACAAGACTAACAACGAGTCGTCCGATCGCAAGAACTAGGTGTTGGAATTTAGGGTATTTCGATATTGCCCTTTGACGTATTCATAATTAATATAAATTCTGAAATTCTGTTTGTTCTATTAGGTGAGTCAGCTCATGGCTGTAATAGCGGTGCTAAAATTTAGTTTCATATTGTTAGTGAAAGATACGTTTCACCAACTTATATACTAGAATGTTCTACTACTTTCTAAAGTGTGAGAAAATGGAGCAGCTGTTGCGTACTCCTGCGACGCGGGGGCGCTGCGGGTTGCAGGAATAAGCCAGGCCAAACTCCTGTAATATCTCTCCTAGATATTTTTTCTTATCATTTTCGTCTGAATTTCCTCGGCTCTTTTTTGTCATGTTGTGGCCCGGATTTCCTCGGCTCGCTTCCTTGGGAAGTACGAGGAAGGAAAGGAGAGGATAGGCACAAGCATACACACTTTCAATTTCAGTTTCTTGAGCAACCACCTTCATCTTCTCCGTCCCGACCTATGACGTGCATCGCAAATCGAGACAGTAGACCTGCGGAACCCTGCCTCTCGAGAACCTGTATGGGTGAGGGGCGGTCAGATTTTTAGGGAGCACTTAGCGTGACTACTGGCAACCATGACATCGTCTGGCAACGAGTTCCTCAACGACGACTTCTTCATGGACATCGACAACATCTTTGACAACATGGTTGATAACACGAACGATGATGTTGCTCAGATTGCAGCGTACGTGTCCCTAAACTTTCTTCTTTCAGTTTCTGCTAGAATGTCTTGTTCTATTATTTGGAGTAGATCTGGTCGGTTTATCTACTCTGTTAGTTTGCACGATTCGTTTAGTTACTGTTAATTTAATCATGTTTTACCAGTTTATTCGGATTAAATGTTGCTCATATATTCTCAACAATCCAAAAACCTGATTATAGGCAAGTGAATTCAACTGGCGTAGCTGCGGCTACCAAGCCACCTCCATTCGATGGTGCGCATTATAAGAGATGGCGCACAAGAGCAGTTCTTTGGTTTTGAAAGCTGAACTCCTATAGCGCCACCTTTGGCAACCTGAGGGAGAGCTTTCTGCTGCTCGGGAGGAGGCCTTTAAGAAAGCCGATACTATGTTTATGGCGGCTCTTTTCAGTGTTTTTGGGGACAATATTGTCGACCCGTATATGTCATTTGATAATAGTAAGGACGCGTGGGATGCGCTCGAGGCCAAGTTTGGGATCTCCGATGCTGACACTGAGTTGCATATAATGGAGCAATTCTATGACTACAAGATGACTAGTTAGCACTCCGTTGTTTTTTTAGAGAAGAGCACTCCGTTGTTGAGCAAGTTCATGAGATATAATTACTTGGCAAAGCACTTGAGCGGTTCAAGTGTGTGTTATCGGAAATTTTGTTGCCGAAGGCATCATTGTCAAGCTTTCTCCTATATGGGGAAATTTTGCTACTTCTCAAAAACATAAGAGACAAAGAGTTTTCTATTACGGAGCTCATCGGATCTTTTCATGTGGAAGAAAAAGTGAGAGCAAAAGACACACGTGCTCGAGGACTTGAGGGAGGTTCTTGTGTCAATTTGGTACAGAAGAAAAATTTCCAATCCCACAAGTTCAAGAATACGAACAAATCTGAAAGTAAAGGGAAGTTTGATGACAAGAATAAAGCATCTCACTCACCCAACTTCAAGAAAAAGAATGATAAGAAGAAAGGGTCCTGCCACATCTATGGTGATCCTAATCATTGGCCACCTAGTTTCCCTAATCGCTTTGATAAGCACCAATATGGGAACAATGACAAGACTGCTAATGTTGTTATTGGTGGTGATACTAATTTGAAGGATGTTGGGTACGAAAATTTTCCTACCATCCTTTCAGTATGTACTTCACATGAATGGTTGAGAGACACATGTGCCAATACACATGTATGTTCTGATATTTTCATGTTTTCTTCTTATCAGTTTGCATGGACTTCTGTGATGATGGAAAATAGCTCACGTGCTTATGTTCCTGGTGTTGGTACGGTAAATCTGAAGTTTACTTTAAGGAAGACCGTACAACTAAATTCCAATGTAAGAGGGCATTCCAAGATACATTATTTTCCAACCTTCCGATGATAAGTGCATAATATTCATCACTTCAGTTCTCTGCCTTTGTATTCTTGCTGAAAATAGAGGATTTTTCCTTGTTTATGACTTGTCCTGAGCAGGCCTCATATGTATCCAAAATAGATTTGATAGTTTGTGTATTTCTCTCATTTGCTTCAAAGAGCAAGAGTGAGTTGTCCGCAAACAGAAGATGACTAACACTTGGTGCCTCTCTACACAGTTTGATCCCTTTTAGAGCGCCATTCCTTTCCGCCTCGTATAACATGGCTGAGAACCCCTCGGCACAAAACAAAAACAAATAAGATGAAAGGGGATCTCCTTGTCGTAATCCTCTCTGGGGTATGATTATATTTGTTAACTCTTTGTTCACCTTGATTTGATATCTTACCATTGCCACACATTTCATCATGAGATCTACCCAGCATTTATCAAACCCCAGCTTCAGCATTGTGTCCATTCGACTCTACACGGTCATAGGCCTTGCTCATGTCTAGTTTGACCGCAACATATCCCACCTTTCCATTTATTCTTTTCTGAAAAAAGTGAGTTAGTTCATAGGCCGCCAATATGTTATCCGAAATTATACGGCCAGGTACAAATGCACTTTGATTAGGAGCTATAATATCAGGGAGTATAAATTTCAATCTATTTATTATTACTTTGGAGGCCACCTTATATATGACGTTGCAGAGGCTGATGGGCCTTAATTCCTTCATGCTTTGTGGAGTTGATGATTTTGGAATTAACACCACCATGGTGTCAGGTTCTAGCCCTCAGGCATCTGCCCACCCTTTAGAACATTTCCTTGGTGACCTGTTCGCCCAAGATATGCCAATATGTTTTGTAGAATATTGTTGGCATTCCATCCAGCCCGGGAGCTTTGAGATCTCCAATATTGAACATTGCTTCCTTCACTTCATTTTCTGTGTATTCTGCACATAGGCTCTCATTCATCTGCTGAGATACTCTGGCGGTGACTGCTTGCAATAATTCTTCATTGTTTACCCCACCTGTGGATGTAAACAAGTTGGAGAAATACATTTCCACATGTTCCTTTAATTGTTTCTCACCTTCAACCCATATCCATCTTCTTTTCTCAATCTTTTAATGGTGTTCTTTTTTCTTTCAAATGCAAAAGCATGAAAAAAAGCAGTGTTTTTATCACCTGATTGCGCCCATCTAACATGAAAAAAAAGCCCTTTGTCTCGAGAACATATCTTCTTGTCGCTCCAATCTTGCAAGTTTATCTCGCAAGAAATGTTCTCACGACACTGTATTTTGGTCAATTGGGCACCTTCCAACTTTCTCCAAAGAACTTTAATTGCTTTAATTCTCTTTTCTAAATCACAGCAAATTTGACATCATGCATCATTGTGTGACGGCCATGGCCCTGAGCCCTGGTGGCTTGAGTTGAGCAACACGATAGGTGCTGTTCCATACTCTTAGGTATGCGATCTCGGAGTGACACGGGCGCACAGCCATCACCGTGGCTGTTGAAAAAAAGCTAGAGTGGAACCGTAGAATAGGATTCAAGGCAGGATGGGCATAAGGTTAATTCAAGACTGAAGCCTCTTCACCTGAATGCGACACCACACAATTTCACAGGAAACCATAGCCCGTGAGAGCTCTTCAATTGCCCTTCAGTCATGAAATATCTATAGTTTACCCGAGGCAGCTCAGCTCACATAAAAAACTCTCCCAATCTAAACATCCAAAAACCGTCAGGTGTAGGGCACACGGTTACAAGGTTATCGATCAGTCAGCAAACTTGAAATTCTAGTTCAAAACTGAACTTGATACCGAGGCTCACCGCCAATACAAACAGGTCCAACCGTCTGATTTCTGCGTGTACAAGCTAGAGTATATTACAGTGAAATTGCTGACTTGACCTTGTTCCAATCTGTCCTCCCCGTTCACTTTGTAAGACTACGAGTGGCAAGCGGTTTTTCTGCATGCACGCCATAATAGCAGAGATTGATCAATGGGCCAGAAAAGACAAGTCCAGAGCGTCGAAGAGAAAGCCAGATAAGTCCAAAACATCGAAGAGAAAGCTGTGGATCTGCTCGATGATTTGTCAGCAAGAGAAAGCAGGAATCAGTTTTATGCATAAAAAAGCATTTATACTTATGCACAAAGGTAAACAAATGATGGAATGCTCAACTGTTTTCTTATACAAGCGCTAGTCTAAACTTGGAAGCACCTATACTATGAAAACTCTGCAGAATTAAATTCAAAAAACAAAACAAAAAACTCAGCAGACAATATAATTGCCAGCCTGGTATGTACATGCTGGTAGCAGAGACGTGAATGGAAATGCTGTATAGATTACAGAATACGATTATCAGTACATGGAACGAACCCTAATCCCCCACGTGGTAGGTGGAAGTTGTATGGACGAAGACTTGAAATGCAGTTCAATCAAAGATGAAACCAAAGTGAGGGATGACGGCCTATACCTGTCCATGTTGATTATTGGTGACACTGAACCCTCATGTGACTGAACCCTTTCCACTTGTAGCTAGATCCAGTCGCAATTGAATGAACTGCAATTCCGAATCGGATAGCATAGGAAACATTCCCATCAGTATCAAGAAATTATTTAGGCTTGTTAGGACTTTTAGTCATAAAATAATAAACGAAGAGGCTACAGGAAAGGTACAATATCGGTTGTAAATTTTTTTTTCGGGATTCAATATCGGTTGTAATTGGTAACCCAAAAGAGCAGCTCAAACATAGACTTTTGATACAAAGCACCATGATGTTACCTTTGGAACATCTGCCTGAAAAAGATACAAAAAAGCAGCTCAAACATAGGCTTTTGATACAAAAGACGATCTTCAAAGTTGCACTCTGGAAGCAGTTATTGATGGGCACGCATCTGCAAGTCCTGGCAAGATAAGGAGGTTTAGTAACTATGAACATAGTATAGTTGCTTCTTGCTTGCAAGAATCTATAATCAAACTAACCAGAAACAGATGTACTTGCTGACAAACCATCGAGCAGATCCACAGCTTGGGGTACAACAGTACTGGATTTAGTCCCTGTTGCACAAGTGTTACAATTCGGCAATGGTGCTAAACAGATATAGATGCAGCAACTGGTACGGATAGCATCAACCAGCTAACCAGAACTAACTTGCCAAAAAAGGAAAAAAACTAACCAGAAATGGATGCACTTGATGACAAACTGATCCACAGGTTCAGGTACAAGAGAAACAACTTGAGGTGCAGCAGAAACGGGTTTTTTCTCTGCTATGGAAGTGTTACACAGTTCAGCAATGGTTACAAAAACAGAAAATAAGGCAAGTGTTACAATCAGAGTTTTTACCTTGGGAAGGAGAGCTTAAGTCTAGCAGGCCATTCTGTAATGAAGACAGTCTGATGGATAGAAGATCCATCAGAATATCTGTGCCCGCAGACGAAGGTACTCCTGAACAAAACGGAAGGAACTTATTAAGTTTAAGGTAAGGATATTCTAATAGCAGGCAAACAGAATTTAACAGTTGATAGATAAGATAATAATTGAAGTGCAAAGATAAACTTCAATCTTAAAATGGAAAAAATGAAGCTTTCTGTAATAACCGCAATATAAACGTTACAGTGTCAATGCAACTTACTGAAAAAACACAAGCAAACTTGGCACAAACATTTCTGTGGCAACCAATAGGCTTGAATAAAGATTTTGGAGAAGAGACTTAAAACTAAATTTAAGTCCTACCAAAACATACTATATTTTGGAACTGAGGTAGTAACTAATTAACAAGTCCTTGAACATGTAGTATCCTCAAATTGCAAAGGTAACAGTACACGCCAGAGGAGGTAGGGGGATGGAAATTAGGTAATGAAGTACTACTTTGCTCCATTTCCGTCAAGTTAATAACCATTCATAAGTACCAGAATAAAATATAAAATTTATTTAGTGATATTTACAAGTTCTGTAAACTAACCTGATAGACCTGATAGACTGATGTCTTTGTATAATGGAACCAAACCCAATTGATCTTTGCTGTAGTTCAAGCACCATATTCTCTTTATTCTGGGCAACGGAGGGAGTACTATTTAACATAATAGTAACATGATATAAGCAGCAGTTGGCAGTAATTAACACTAGTTACATTATGATATGCTAAATTATTTCCAGGTTACAAGTAGGTATAGAAGGTAAGTTAACGCATATGCCAAAAGGATGAGCAACTCATACACAGTGGTATTGGTATGTTACCGTATGGTAACCATAGTGTAGAAATTAATCAACACAGCATTACATAGTTCTTCAGTAAATGACGGGAAAAAATCCATATTTAAATGATCCAGCAAGTCAAAGTTCACTTGTAGTAAGAGATGATACAATTGCGCAAATTTATAAGTCATAGGAAAAATGGTTTTGCACAGCGTATTCAGAAGTTACTGAGAACATTATGAATACAGGAGAACCAACAGAACAAATTCAACTAGCTCATTGTTGAAAACCGTTGAAACTTTGAGCTAGTAGTTTGAGAAAGTTATGCAACCACACTACAAGGTTAAGTTGAAAGATCTTACTCTGACAAAGATGGAAACTGTGAGGAAAGCTTCAAAAGAGCAACGAGACACATAGACCGAGTCGTCATGTCTGCAGAGTAACGGTTAAAACTGAGCTCCACAGCATCAGTTTCTGTTACCTGGACAAGTTGACGTGTTTGACATGGTGTCTGACAAAAACATCATAGAAAATTAAAACTACCATGGAATATTAGCCTTGCAAAAAAGCTCATGGGATTGAGAGCCCATGCCCCGGAAACTTCCGTGGGATGATGACCAGGCACTATTAGCACAACTGGTGCCTAATGGACCAATGTTGAGCTCGTTAATCAAGTTTTGTGACCGAAACAAACGATTGTAAAGATTCATACTTGGTTGTGCCCACCTCACAAGTTATTTCTACCCACAGTGCAATTTACTCATGCTAGTTAAATTCTCTTGGATTAAATGCCAAATAATTAAATGAATGTTTTGCCAAGAAATATTGCCAACAATTATTGAAAATGGAACAATGATGGCGGATTAAACAATAATGCGACTTATAAATGTGCCAGCTTTTGGAACAGTTGAAACTTGACACGGAGCTGGAAGCTATCTAGATAGTTCAAAATGTCACGAACATGGCCTACAAGAATGTTGCAGTCACCGTAATTGGTTCCTCAGCTTCAAGCATGCCAACATTGTTCACTAGCATTTCACCATTTTCACCAATGCACCAAACAGCTACTCTCATAGACTTCCCTGTTTTGTATAAATATGTAATGTCAACAAGGTTACACACGTCGGTAGAATGAGATATTGATATGGATGGGACACCCATTATAAAGAGCAAAAACAAAATCCAAACATGTTCATTGTATGCTAGTAAGGCCTTGTATAATGATCTCACCAAGTATCCTTGAAGTTCACATGCACGAAAATTGAAGGATTAATATGTTGGCAAATAATTATAAAAATCTAGAAGCGGCAATATCTTCCCAAAAGCGTACGCAACCATTGACCACAAAAAGTAACCAGATTGTATGACAGCCCAATCATACCTAGGAGAGGGAATGCAAATACTAAGATGAGAGCTCAACTAGATTCTCAACCATACTGTAAGTCTGTAAGTTCAAAGCAATTTGTACACGGTTATCCAGAATATGCTATGAGAAAATACGCACACTAATAGTTGTTCTCCAGCCTCTGATTATGAAAATCCTTCCAATTACTTTTATAAAATTCACATACAACATGACTAACCTTAGCACACAAAAGCAACTAACAGTCCAGGAAGAAGGATAACACCAAAGCCTATGATGTTGTATCTGCCCCATGGGTCAAACATCTCTGGCATCTTTAACAGCATGGGAATACCATCTTCATCAGTGTTATCACCACGTGCAACCTGCAGGCACAGCACACACGTAACTAGCATGTCTATGAAGCAGAAAAAACACAATACCACAATCGTCATTTGGATATAAAAAACCAGAAGATATCATACAAGAAGGAATAACCTAGAAGAACAGAGCCCACCTGACAATTACGAACAAATAATGAACTGGCATCAAAGTACTTCACTGCATGGAAAGCACAAAGCAAGAGGCAGAAAGAATTACCTTAAGATTAGGTATCCTCGCAATTTGAATTACAGTAACAATCAGTGCAATGCCCTGCAGGAACAAGCATGATGTTAATCAACAGAGAATAATCCCAATGAAGGGTGTACAGGAAAAAATCTGCATTTACAAGAACATCTTGCCCAATTCATGCATAGGGCATGCGGCAATAAACAGCCCATAAAACAGCAAGACAACGCAAAATGGAAAAACTGCCTATGTAAGGTATGAAACAGCTCCAAAAAAATGGCACTTTGACAGTGGCAGGTTTAAACCACGATTTCAGGTCAGCACTGTCTTTTTCCTTTTTTTTTTTTTCTTCAAGCCATGGCTGTAAAACCACATATGAAAGGAACAACCAAGAATTATCTACATTGTGCATCTTAACCCAGAGAAAATGCAAATGTATCCTGTAGAGCCACAAAAGTACCTTGACAATAAAGCCACCAGGCACATTTGAAGACCCTGAATAAACAAGAAAAGGGTTATATTGTCATCAGCTTAAGTAATGGGGAAAAAATTACCAACAAAGGTGGTACTAACCCTACCTCCCTAAAAGACTAGTCCACATCAGACGCCATTTTTTCATCTTCTCACAATTTAGCCAAATAAATGCAGCTAATTCAAGTAGCAAACCTTGCCCATCAACACAAGATTGTCATTGCTCACTGTGTGCTAGATTTTGCAGCTCAAAAAGATCCACCCTACAACTGTCTGCAAAGTGTATATAAACATATACATAGTAAGAGCATTACAGATCAAAACATTAAGAAATAAGCACGTGAATGGATAACATAATCATATTTTCATCACATAATCAAGTGGAAGGAAAAAACTTAATTCCAGATCTTCCAGTAAAGTCGTGACTTACAAAATACATTACCTTGCCGTTGGCGTGATTTCAGTAGACATAACTGCAGGAAAATCATATATACGGCTGATCCCGCCTGTGCCTCAAGGTTTTCTCGTTCAAGACAGCAAATGTCAGTACATCTGGTTTCATTCCCTTATCTACCATTTCTTGATATAAATCTTCCGCCTTCGCTATTTCTCCCTGGCTACAGTATCCATTTATAAGAGCCGTGTATGCATAAAGATCAGGAGCAAGTCCTTTCTGCAACATTTCATCAAATAGTCCCCGGGCTTCCTCTAAATAATCTGCTTTGCACTGGCCATCAATCAATACAGTGTAACAGGGTACATCAGGTTCGATTTCCATTTCTTTCATAGAGTTGAGCAACTGGTTCTGCTTTGCTCTAAGAAGAAAGCTCCTTCTCTCCTTACTAATGCCTTGCCAGCATCTCTGCAGGTCCTCTTTTAGGTGACCATCTAGTAGCACTGTATATGCAACTACGTCAGGTTTAATACCTAAACTTGTCATCTGAACTAACAATGTGCAAGCTTCTTGCAACCGACCAACCTTGCAGTAACCATTCATTAGTACAGTGTATACAATAACATCAGCAGAAACTCCTCGCTGGACCATATCATGGAACCACAAACGAGCATTGTGCATATCTCCTTTCTGACAATAAGCTGATATGAGCTTGCTATATGAAATTAGATCAGGAACAACATTCTTTTCTACCATGATGCTACAAACAGTTGAAGCTCCCTGGGCATTTCCATCCCTACAAAGGTCATTTATCAACTTCGAACGTGAGAAACGATCCACAAGTTTTCCTTGCTTAGCAACCCTGAGAAAAAGCATGTAAGCATGATCAGTCCACCCTGAATTTAAATAGCCACAAACCATTGAACTGTACAATACTTCAATGTGATCAATTCCTCTCTCTTCTACTATATTAAATAACACCTCTGCTTCACTAAGGTTGCCTCTTCTACAGAACCCATCAATTGCTATACCATAAGTAAGTGAATTAGGCTCTAACCCTTGATCCTGCATGTGCTCTAGAAGGTCAAACACCTCCGTAACAAGACCACTCTTGGAAAACCCACTAGCCAAAATGTTATATGTAACAACATCTGGCTTTACATTGTCCTTCAGCATCTCTTCGAACACTTGCCGTGCATTAGGTATATCTCCCTTGGAGCAATAACCATTGATCAGGCATGTATAGTGGATTCTGTCAGGTGTCAGACCCTCGGTCTTCATTTCTGTCAGTAGCTTAACCGCCTCATCGATGTTCCCAAGCTTGCAATAAGCATCCATAGCAATGTTATACAGAACCCCATCTAGATGGAGTCCTGACTCTCTAAATTTCTGGAAATGCTCTGTAACATGAGATGTCATGCCTACCTTCGTAAAGCATTGTAGAAGATAACTCACGATATGGCGGTTTGTTTCGAAACCATGGGATACCATTGCTTGATAATGATCCAACACCTTAAGTATGTTCCCCTCTTTGCAGTAACTCCGGATGAGATAGCTATAACCATATATATCTGGGGTGAGTCCTGATCTGAATTTGTTCTCCAAGAGCTTTTCAACCTCCTCAAGTCGCATTTCCTTGCATAGCCCATCCATTACCTTGTTATAAGCCATGGCCTCAACTTGAAGCCCCTCCCTGACAATCTCTTGCAGAACAGCATACGCTAAATCGATCTTTCCGCAATCGCACAGACCAGTTATAAATGATGAGTTTCCGTTCATATCTGGTTTCACTCCCGAACCAATCATCTCAACCCACACTTGGAATGCTTTGTCTCCCTTCTTTTCTTGGAAAAGAGACCTAGTGATAATGCCCAATGCATGAGCATCTAGAGTCAACCCAAGGAGCTTCATCTGATCATAAGCTGACAAAACAATCTCCGAGTCACCGCTCTCAGCCGCAAATTTGAGAAGTACGCTGCAAGCCCAAACTCCTGGGACAACTCCAAGTTTAGAGAGCTCACCAAACAACCTTATTGTATCATTTACATCGTAGGAAGTGACGTATGCTGTGACTAAGCAATTGGTCGCAGACACGAGCGAATCTGGAGCAGTGCATGTTCTCTTGAGATGATCCATGAGCGGCAGGATTTCAGGAGCGCGGCTATTGGTCCGCGGCGAGATGATCTCGCAGAACAGGGAAAACAGCATCCTTGACTGGCCTGAACTGGACAGAGTGTCAATGATTTCCGCATAGGTAGACAGGTCGTGGCTGAAGCCGACGCTCTCCGTGTCTTTGAAGTAAGCCAACGCAACATCAGGCCTCCTCTTGAGGCACTGAAGGTTCTGGACGACTCTGGCAGGGGTGAGAGTACAGCTTCTTTTCTGGACGAATTCACTAGGACCATAGCTTGTTTTCCGGACAAATTCACTAGGAGCACAGCTTCTTTTCTGGACAGTTTCAGCAGGAGCAGTGCCTGTTTTCTGGACAGTTTCACTAGGAGCGCAGCTGGGCCTCTCGTCGCCGCTGGAGGAGTAATCTGGATGCGTCGAAGCAGCAGCGAGCACAGAGAAGCGGCAGAGAGAGGATGATTCAGCGGGTGAAGCCCTGGTGGTGTGCCTGCAGCATTCGGCGACGCATTTGCGGTGCTGCAGCCGCCGCAGGAGCATGGGAGACGCGATTCAGGGGCGGGATCAAGATGGCGCGCGTCCGGAGGTGGATTTAGCTATGAGAATCGCTGGATGGAACCAACCTTAGACCGTTCCCCGAAACTCGACGGCCGCCGGAGACGGCGGAAGGGGGCGGAGAGGTGACAGCAGGGACGCACGCGATTGGCCGAGGAGGAAGGACGGGAACGGCGGTGGAGGTGGTGGCGCGGGAGTGTTTCGTTGGGGGGTGTGTGTGTGTGTGGTGGGGGGGGGGGGGGGGGGGGGGGAGGCGGCCGGCGGCGACGCCAAGGCACGGCGGCGCGCAGCTGTCGGGGGGCGGTGGACTAGGGCTTATGAGAGTTTTTTTTTTTTTGAGCTGAGGCTTATGAGAGATTTTGTCAGTTTGGTGCTAAAACCTGCCCACGAGAGAACTGAAGTCCTCTGGATCAAATTTCAATCCCCACTCGTTTATTCACTCGAATGTTTTCCTTATCTTTTTGGAAAACGGCTTCTGCATATGTACGCCCTTTGCATTCTTTTTAAAAAAATTCCACCGATCTATTAATCATCATCAACAGCGGCCTAAAAGTAAAAATTACAGATAGTTCCATGAGCCACCTAGCGACGACTATAAACACTAGTACGAGCCGAAGGCGTGCCGTCGTTCTCGCCCCTCCATCACCGGAACCGGCAGAGTTTGCCGTAGTAGAGTTTGTTCTAGTAGATAGATGGAAAGTCATCGTGCTAAGACACTAAAGGATCAACGCACTAGAGTAGCAATCATCCAATGATGACATCCGTAGATCGAAAAAGACTAACCTAAAACATACCAATAAACATGAAATCAGACCAGATCCCAGGAGATTTGTCGGACACACGACTCCACGCGCCCCCGCTGGCGCTAGAAGCACCACCGGGGCGAAGATAGGATGGAGAGGACTTTTTCCGACTTCAGGATGTAGTCGTTGCCTCACCATCCCGAAAAAGGGACAAAAGCGGTCTAAACGAAGAACGGAAACCCCCTCGTCGGCGAGGGGACGTGGTCCGACACAACTCCAAGGCCCCAAGGCCACCAGAGAAAATGCAATAAGAACAAAACAACTTATAAAACCACCTATGAGTCTATGACTAAAAGTTCAGACAATCTGCAACAAACACCTCGAGTGAGTACAAACTTGGACCGAAGATCTTGTGTCCAAGGTCAGTGAGCATCGGCACACATAATGCCTTTAACAAGGAGACGATATAAGTTTTTCTTGGCTCCGTCCAACCGGTGAAGACCACAACCAATGTGTGCATAACCTTGATATGGAGTGTAGCCAAGCGCGCCATCATGGGTTTTATACCCTCGCCAATCGCCATGTCCCCAATGCAACGATGAAATTGTTGGACCTAGCCTCTGCCACGTGTGCATTCTTTATGTGACAACACAACTATGAGAAGCATATCGATGGTGGTCGCTCATGACATCGCCATCTATGCTTTGATGAAGAATGGATGTTTTGTCTTGAAAGGTGGAGGGTATCACCCTGTCCCCTTTTGATGAAAAGTGGATGCTTTGTCGTGAGATGTCGAGGAGAGATAATTTTGGTATGACCATGCACAATCTACACGAGTTCCAGTAGTGACCTTGAGGCGGCTATATTTAATATATGTAGGTGCATTCACTCTTGCAAGACCCGTCTTCAAGACGGTGGTTGGATACTACTTCATATCGAGGTGAAAACATATGCTTTGTTCTTGTTGAAGACCCGACAATAGTTTCTATGTTGGTTTTCTCTTTATTTGGGCTGAGATGTGTTGTAGACCCAATGGAATTTTTTATTTTTACTTCGGACTTTGTATAGGATTTGGTTGGTTGGGCTTTATTTATAAAGCAGGGCGCATGCCTGTTTCGATGAGACCCGACAATAGCAAACTTGCATTGTTTTCTTATTGCAAACGTTGTATACGTGTTGATATACCAGCCTTGATTGCTAGACTCAACTATGTTGGTGCAAGTGTGTACTGCATGTAAAATCATGAAAGAATATCGAGTTTGATATGTGTTTTATAGTACTTTGCCACGGTTCTTTCATTGTTATCCATTTCATTCATATATTCGATGATGCAGACAAGGAGGCATAACCATGGTGCGGGTAGTAATGTGTGATCCCTATTTACTATGATCTATACTCTGTGGTTTCTAGCTAACAATCTCTGTAGTTTTCAAAGTGTGTTGGTTGAAGATCTATCCTTCTCCTCATGTTCTTGACTTGTTCTTCTCCCCCTTCTCTCTCTCCCTTCTCTCTCTCCCTCTCTCTCCCTCTCTCTCTCTCTCTCTATATATATATATATATATATATGTGTGTGTGTGTGTGTGTCTCAAATGTAGGCTCATCTTAACATGATTAGTGAAATGTCAAATGTTCACTTGATTGTGATGTTCGGTTCTTTGAAAGAATCCAAAGGTTTGAGGTGTGTTGATTTTTCTCTATGATTTATCCATTAATGTTCATTTATTGTTGCTTGGCCACAAAGTATAGTTTTAAGGTTTGGCTCGTTCTAACTTGATCTTGTTACTATCACTTCTTGGAGATCAACTGATCATGATCAAGTGTACTTCCAGTTGCCTTTGTTTTCTTTTCAATGCACTGATCCTTTGTTGCTATATGTTTTGCTCGAAACCTCAAACTGTTGAGATCCAGTACATGCTTCGGGACTTCTAAATTGGATTCAAAAGAATTGGATTTACCTTAGGGTGGATCCAACATTCTAGCTATAGTCAAATGGCTTGTTTGTTTGTCTGTTTGTTTGTTTTGGTAGGTCAAGAATATCAAGATAGAAGAGTAAGGATAGATAGGAAGTTTCCACTTTTGCATGTAATATGATTTTATCCAAGTTTGTATTTTTTTGAATCACCTTGTAAAGAATCTTGTACCTATTTTTTGAATTTGAATAAGAATTTGATTCTAAATTCAAATCCTAGTGTTGACCTGAGTCAAACTCAACACTAGAGTTTATTTCAATCACTTTGTAACTCCAAACTAAAGTTTGGAAATTTCCCATATTTTCATATGCATGCTATGCAAATGCACATATCTAAAATCTCCCCTTAAGAGTTCCTGTTCTTCTGGTTATTACGTCAATGATAGTCGCTTGTTGCAGTCGGTTAGACCGAAGGTGTTGTGTCCAAGGCAAGAGAGCATCATCACACATAATGTCCTTAATAAAGGAACGATGTGAGTTTCCCTTTGCTCAGTCCAACTAGTGAAGACCACACCCGATGTTTGTAACATTGATATGGAGTGTAGACAAGCGCACCACCATGGGTTTTATACTGTCGCCAATAGTCACGTCCCCAATGCAACGACAAACACTACAACACGGTGCTCGGACGCTGGCGCTTATAGATGGCGAGACGCAATCTTAGTCACCACGTTCGCTCTGGTGCGGCAAGGCTATCACGGATAACGGCGTCGGGGATTTTGCAACGACGGCGAATTTTTGACACGGCCAACGTGATCCGCCGAGCTAGTGCTTCCGCGGCAGCGACGCGTGTATGCCATGACCCATGTAGGGCGACACTATGTACATGTCATGGCAGCTGTGAGACAACAACACAATATGGTGCCGCCTTATATAACCCGTGCACGACATAATTTTTTGTGACCCCACTGATGCTTCTAGGCGCAAAAATTTAGCATACGATTTTGATATTTAGGGTTCCCTAATTTACCTTAAATCACATAAAATCATAATATAAATCTTGCATGATACTTCCAAATATCATCACAAGTACACACCAGTATAGCAATACAGATAAATAGCTATCAGTTCCACAAACACACAAATTAATCGATCACACAACTGTTACCTAAGAAAGTTCTTCATACACCACACCATATCATGTATCTACCATTGTTGGTAGCTCTGTTGTGTTGGTATCTTCCTTCAATTAGTCCTTGCTTTATCCTTCTGCTTGTGGTGGCTGCATTTACGCACAAAGATAATGTCGGATTACAAATTTGTAAGTAATATACAAAGTGAATCTTGTAAATTTATTTTCAAGCTGAAAACAATTAGCTTAACAATGCTATTGCGTCATTCAATGACATATTCAAAAATTGCGCATATCTCCCCTATAAGGTGGATACAGCTCATCAGGGATGCCGGATTGAGTAAAACAAATATCAGGACCATCAAGACCTGATTTGGGTATGTCACCTGAAGGGTTCTGTAGCAGAAAACAAAAAAATTCCTACGATAGAACTCTAATACGCCCAAGATCTATCTATGTAGTAATGCAGTAACGGCCGAAGCGTATAGAATACATTCCCTTGTAGATCGTACGCGGTTAAGGTTCTGAGGGGAACGTGGTTGATGTAGTTGAACTCGTAGCCGACCTCAAGGTCACGAAACTCCTCGCAAGTCACCCCTTGCTCCTTCTTCATCGTGCAGCACCTCCGGCTCACGACATCCAAGTGCCCCAAGTGTTGCACCTTGTGACTTCGTACACATCCGGTGTACGATGAGACCCCCGGCTCCCCGATCCCGCCGGGAGTGCGGAAGTTGATATCCGTCTAGGAATCCCTGCAGCGCAACAGCGTGTTGCAGGTGTGGCGTCTCTTGCACGGACAATCCTTACTTGGGACCGTGTCAACGCATAAAGACTAGAGAGAGAGGGAAGGAGAAAGTCAACCAAAGGACTTCTCCAATTGTATATTGGTGTGTCTTTAGTCCTCCCATGGGCACCCCTATATATAGGCGGAGGGGGTGTGCCCTCCCCATTAGATTAGCCATGTGGGACTAATTACAAAGGAAAACTGGCAGGATTTTTTGTCCCAGCCGAGTGGGTCGAATCTGTACAGCCCAAAGCAACAAACAGCAGCAATGAGCAGTAGCTAGTGAGGCAGCGCCGGCCGAGTGGGCCTTTGTCCACGGCCCACCCCGCGCCTCTTGGTTGCCCGCGGAGGCGGCGACCCGGCTGGGCCGATCTAGCGCGCGTCGGCCCAGCGCCTCAGCTCCCCACTCAGGGTGGGCTTGGTGCCGGTCGTGGCCCAGCGACAACCTGCCCGCCAGGTGGCTCCCCGCGAGCCCCACTTGGGTCGGGTCGAGCTGTCCTGGCTACGGTGGCTGCTAGCTGGTGCACACCCCATGCAGCGGCAATTATCCGCTGCCCATGTGGGCTTTCAGCTATTTTTCTTTTCCATTTTCTGCAACTTTTCTTCTAGGCTAATTCCCTCAGGGGATTTGGCCTAATATGAAAGTTGCTTTTATAAATCTTAATTTAAATATTATTTAGAATATATTAATTCATAATTAACATGTAATAAATGTATATTTAAATTCTCGTTTATCTGAAAACACTTTTCCGGTCTTTTTTTCCTTTATTCCTTTCTCCGAATAACTTCAGATCTCTCAGTGGAACAATTCCGGCTTTTTCTTTCTCTACTTTGATTCCATCTTACGGATGATCTCTCTCACTGTACCCTTAAGTGTATCCCCTCACGGCTCGAGAATACTCTAGACATGATCTATATCAATGATCAACAAAGGGACCAGGGATTCCCATGTGACCCCTATGCATTCCATGATGACAATGTCATTTGAACCATAAAATGTAGAATCCAATTTCCCTTTGTTTCTTTGATATGACTTGTCCGAGATCCGATCATTGGTATCTCATACCATGTTTAATCTCGTTACCAACAAGTTCTATTTTACTTGTTACCGTGATATTTCATCCCCGTGACCTAGTCACATGTTGCAACATTTATGGATGTAATCTCACCAAGCCGGCCGTATGTATCTCACCCATCACGTGGGTGAAAAAATCTTGCTCTTGTAGTCACATGTCATCTATTGTTCCTTTGGAATACCTAACATACACCTTATGATCACCGCTTAACCGTGTGACATTTGATGCAGTCAAAGCAACCTCCGGAAATAGTGAGTAATATGAACTCATGGTCTAAGGAAAAGGAGACTAGATTTTAGCTATTACCAAAATGAACTATATGGCTTGATCGTCTCGCAATCTTTCGAAGAATGTCCATCACATCATTCACCAATGATATGACCTTGTTGTCAATTGGCATAAATACCCATGATCTTGAAACCTAGATCATCCTCATGACCAATGAACTAGTATGAATAGAGGCTACTAGGGACTTGGTTTGTTTCATACCACACCTATACCAATGTTTCTACTTGATACAGTTATAGCACAATATGAAACTATTATAAACTAATTGAGATATGACAATAAAAACCTATTTATTATTTGCCTCTAGGGCATATCTCCTTCAGTCTCCCACTTGCACTAAAGTACAAGTAATCTAGCTCGCATTTTACTCATCATAAACCATATAACATATGCGTTTATTGACCATGCATGCTCACGGGAAATGTCTTGTCCATGTTCTATTTTACCAGATCATTATGTCTTTTGCAAATCATTAATGTCTTCCTAATTTTGACATTCATACCATTATCTTATAATGGGCTGAAGTGTTCGTTTGGCGACACAAAGTGAGACTTTGTTTCTAGTGTTTATAATGTTGGTCGTTTTCACTGTTGTCATCTAAACTTCGAAACACACTTTGCAATCCTTTGTGTATGTACGACAGTTATGGCAATAGAGTGAGGTCGGTTTCCAGGAGCCTATAATGACTTTAGATCAACCTCATGGGCTTTCTCATGGGCACTATTTCGTGGGGCACACCCTCTGCGTAAAGACGAACTAGTCCCGCCACAATAATATACATCACATCATATGGAGCCATTATACTTCTATATCTATGTAGATCCTAGTGCATGAAATGCAGATATGCGCCTTACTTTGCTTCTTGCCATTTAAGTACTAACTTAATTCTGGTTCAGTGATTAACTCAGGAATCACTTCAAGACATGTTCTTACAGTTAAGAGTTTGTCCTACCCACCAGAACCTCGAGTCACATTATGTCAAGTATACAATATGATTGTATGGAAGAACCTATGGCTGAGGCATAGGAGATGCAACACATCTCTTTCTTTATTTTAACCATAGTTGCAATACTAACTCAATGCTTCATATAGTAAGAACTTCTTTCTTACCTTGTTCCATTCTGAGCTTCTTCAGAATCTTGTCTAGGACATTTTGAACATCTTCAGAATCAAGTCCAAGAAGCATTCAATATTCAATGTTTATTAAACTCACCAATCTATCTCGATAGATCTCATTGTTTAATAACTTGTTCAACTTCATCCTTATTTATCTACTTAAATATTATTAATACCAATCACATCATTCACATATGTTGTCCACATATCCTAGAATGATTTCATGCTCCCAGTCAAATATGGCATCCATATTTGAGATCTAGGGATTTCACTTAGCTCCCACTCAAAATATGTCAGCTACATATTATGAATTAGCCAAGCTACTTGGCTCCCCCTCAAATCTAGGTCCTCTCAATAATCTTGGACATTCCAAAGTTCTTTGATTACCATCATCGAGAATTCCACTAATGAGATTTCAATATCCATTTATTTCTCGCACTTAGGTCCATCATGCTTCTTTGTTTCGTAGGTATGTCTTGTTCAAAACATGACAACTAAATCAAAAATATAACTCCACAAACTTGTAGAATATATAGTTGAATCCTACTTTCTTTAATAAAATTATTCGCTGAAACTTTATGATCATTATCAATAGTTTCTCCTCTATTTGTAGAGTTTGGTTTCACGGAACAAATTCCGCTGCGCCACTCAACATTCTGGAGGTAAGGTCAAATACCTTGTTTGATCTTTTACTTTTTTCCACCTGTATCTTCATCAAGACACGTCAAGTTTGGACAACAGCAGGTTTGCCCCTTATGGAAGATGCATTCATAGCTTCCCAAGAACGCTCTACAAAGACTTGTCTATTCGCCATGATTTTGACTTATAGAAATCTCCAGAAACTCGAACATGCCATAGCTCTTATGGTGTTGTTTCCACGAATCTTTAGATGTTCCTTTGTATCTCATACGAGTGTTTGCTTATTTCGATATATAACTCTAAATGATAACCCTGATAAGAGATAATATTATACCATATGTATCTAATACATAATGATTATGCTGTTCAGACATTTCAATACACTTTTGAATTTGCCCTATTATCATAATTTGTGAAACCTCTTTCACAAGTCCTTTCATGCCAAAATTAACTTAAATACTTTAGTCATGTCGATCAAATCGAAGAGACTTTGTATTTCTGTTAATTCAATATCCCACTTTGTTGTGAACTCATTTGAACAATTCAAATCATTTCAAACTTGTGTTTCATTAAGTAGATATGCTTATTCACTTAAGTCCACACTTAACTAATGATGTCCACTACTTGTTGAAAATACGATACATCACTGTGTATAAAATTCAACATTTCTTCGCATGTCACTGTTTAACCGGAATGCGGAGTTTTAGTCATTCTGCCCAATGAGGTATGGTTTTGCAAAGTCTCTAGATTAAGCATCTAAGACCCCCGATCTTCATTTAAAATGAAGAACATGCAATAACCAAAATGACTTAAACTTCTAGTGTCATTTCATTATTAAATTTGGATATCTTTTAGCATTCTAATCCTTTATAAACGCTTAAACTATTATCATTAACATAGTGATGAGAATAACTCATTTATAATCGTAATGTGACCATAAGGTATTGTTCATAAGAATAGTACAACTGGCTTGTAACTCATTTATATGAATAATCGTCTCGCCAATAGCAAGACACACAAACAAGGATTACAAAAATATATTCAAGTACACTAATCCAAATGATAAACCTTGAGGAAAAGGGGTGATGCATCCATCAACTATTTTGCTTGCCCTACTGATCCTACAGCACATGGGTTTTGATGATAGATTTGTAAACTGGATAAAACTTATTTTACAATCAGGCTCCTCCTCTATCCTTGTCAATGGAGTGCCAGGTACATAACTCAAATGTAGGAGAGGAGTAAGACAAGGAGACCCCCTCTCCCCTTTGTTGTTTGTAACTGGGGCAGAACTTTTACAAGTTATAGTTAATCATGCTCTTGAGGAAGGTATTATTAGTCTCCCCATTGTCCAACCTGCCTCTGAAGATTATCCAGTGGTACAATATGCAGACGACACCATTATTATATTGACTATAGATAGAACTCAGTTGCTAAACCTACACTCAATTCTAGAAGCATATGCTCGATGTACAGGTCTAAAAATAAATTTTGATAAATCTCAGTTGATCCCAATAAATATTGATGGTGCCAAAGCTCGTGATCTTACTCAGATTCTTGGTTGCCAAGTGGGCACAATGCCATTCACATACCTTGGTTTACATGTAGGCACTACGCGACCTACGGTAGCTGAATTGATGCCACTTGTAGACAGAGTGGAGAGACGACTAACAAGCACAACCATTTGGCTCACATATGGTAGCAGAGTCACTTCTATTAATTCGCCACTCTCTCCTCTCATCATCTATGCCTTATGTGTGCTAAAGATCCCCTTACAAATTATTGAGTTCATTTGATAGAGCCAGGAAACATTGTCTCTGGAGGAAAACTGAGGATAGAGAGGAAAAAACATACTCACTTGCTGCTTGGGACATTGTCTGTCAGCCCAAGAAAAAAGGTGGTTTGGGAATAATGGACCTGAAAGTTCAAAACCAAGGATTGCTCTTGAAATTCCTTCATAAATTTTTTAACAAGCATGATGTGCCATGGGTAATGCTTGTCTAGGAGAAATACTATCAAAATGGTATCCCTCACGCCAAGAGACCCTGCGGATATTTTTGGTGGAGAGACATGAGAAGCTTATTTGATATCTACAGAGGTGTTACCAAATGCTCAACCAATATGGGAGACACTATTTTACTTTGGAAAGACTGTTGGATGGATGGTAGCATTCCACAGGACATCTTCCCACATCTTTTCTCGTTTTCCCTAAATGAAGACTGCTCCGTGTTACATTATACTGAGAGAGAATTAATCTCTGAGCATTTCTTCCTACCAATGTCTGGAGAAGATGGTTTGGAACTGACAGAACTTTAGAATAGGCTATTGCAAATGGAAAGAGATAGGAACTTGCGCGATGAGTGGACTTATGTATGGGGGCAGAACACATACAGCATGAAGAAGTTTTATGATTTTTACTTCAGAGAGGTGATCCCAAACCCCAGTTTACCGCTCATATGGAATACTAAATGTGTAATGAAGCAAAAGGTTTTTGCTTGGTTGCTTATTGTGGTCAGATTAAACACACGAGACATGCTGTGTCGCTGACAATGTCTTATACTTTATGACAAGTGTGTTCTGTGTCATCAGACTAGAGAGACTAGATACCATTTGTTATTTGAATGTATATTTAGCAAATCATGTTGGTCTGTATTGGATATTCAGTGGGACCTTTCTCTTGGCTTGAGTGATAGAATATCGAAAGCTAGCAATACTTGGAGGGGACCCCTGTTTCTAGAATATGTGATCATGGGTGCATGGAATATATGGAAACAAAGGAATAGGAAGCATTTTGATAGCGTGACCCCTTTGACTGAAAGCTGGCTAGTTCATTTCTTAGTAGATTTGGATTTACTAAGTTGCAGGGTCAAATTAGAGCTTATAGAGACTATAAAAAGTTTTGCAGCCACTTTGAGAGTCTAAGGCTGTTCCTATAAGGAACCATGGCCTAACCATGGTACATTTGTAATACTATTGTAAATATTTTTGCCTCTTTTAATATATAAGCAGTAGGAGCCTCTCCTGCTGTACTTCCTAAAAAAACTATTTTGCTTGCCATCATCAAGCCACATTGCCTCAATTCTAGCAATTCTCAAGCAGACCATCCTCTTTTCACAAAAAAGGACAAATATCAAATACTTTGCAAACTACAATTGGTTTTGCCAGAACCACATCTATAATTTGTATATCTTACATATACCCTTTTCATCCATGGCCTCCATTGCAATCAAGCCCTTCTGAGAGTTCTCAACTCAAATGCGGTATCACTAAGTGATTTTCCAAATATTCTTTTTCATCCATGATGGAGGAAAACCCATCCAACGTCTCATACTTTATGTGCCAGATCTTGCATAATACAAAATTGTATTTCAACTCTCCATCGAATAGAGAATGGCTTATTGGATGATAATGGAGAAAACACAGACATTGTGGAGTCATCGAATTATCTCCTAATGGTTATTGTATCAAGAAAAGAAGATCATCTTCTACGAGGATATCCCTCAGGCGTGGGTATTAATCTATGAAGTTGGACCCTTTTGCTAAGTTCCACATCAAACAACAAATTTCCCATGGTTGCAAAGTACCTCAATGGGATAGGCCATGATCTACTAAGATATTTGCAAACAGACATCTAGACTAAGTTCATAATATGAGTTCAATTCTAATTGATCTCCCACTAAAATTGTCATCCCTTGGATGATTTTAGTGATCACATGATCCCAATCCTCTACACCACCCCCCGATCGTCATGGCCGGCAATGCAGTATCAAAGGTAGACATTCTCCAGTGTCAATCACATCAGTCATGTGACTCATGCTCGATCTTTCGATCTCTTGTGTTCCGAGGCCATGTCTACACATGTTAGGCTCGCCAAATCTAACTTGTGTGTATTCGCTGTGCAACATGGCTTACACCCACTATATGCAAACGTAGATATGTCTAGCCCCCGATCGTCATGGCCGGCTTCATAACGAAGAACTTTCTTGGTGGTGCACACACAAGGGGAACACTATCATTGGAATTAAATATGGATTATCTTATTTGTTACCGTTGAGTATCTAATAATAGCACACAATAAGATGTAAAATAGGTATCAACATCACATGTACATTTTGTGATATGATATGATCCTTCTTCTTGCGCCTTGATCTCCATCGAGCGCTCTGACATGATCTCCATCTTACCCTTGGTTTGATGCCAAGTCCATGACGCCTCCACTAGGTCGTCCATCGGAACGATGACTATTACTATACTACTTAGTAACAGAAAAGTAAACTACTTTACCTTCGTAACGACCAATATCATATCATAATCACATGCCCTTCTGCAAAATAAAGTTAGACGCCTCTACTTTATCTATTGCAAGTTTTACATGGTTGTTAAGGCTTTCGCAATAGAACCGTTTCTAAACTACAAACTTTCCAACCACAACATGGATCCAACAGTTGTCTCTACTACACCCCTTTCGAGGCCCTTCGTTGTAAATGCTATATCAACTATTGAATGAGAGATAGACAACCGCTAGCCACTTATACGGTACAAGCCGTATGTTGAGCATGGAACCAGTCTCGCGTACGAATACGTGTAAGGTTGGTTTGGGCCGCTTCATCAAACAATACCACGATATAAACAAGTACACGTTAGAGGGTAACAACTAAGGGATCAATGACTGCACAATACTTGTGCGTACTGGCAGTACAACACTCCTACGCATAGATTGGCTCTAATACCACTGAAGGGTTCCATAGCGGAAAACAAAAAAAATCCTACGATAGAACTCTAATACACCCAAGATCTATCTATGTAGTAAAGTAGTAACGACCAGAGCGTATAGAATACATACCCTTGTAGACCGTACGCGGTTAACATTCCAAGGGGAACGTGGTTGATGTAGTCGAACTCGTAGACGACCTTAAGGTCGCGAAGTTCCTCGCAGGTCACCTCTTGCTCCTTCTTCATCATGCAGTAGCTCCGGCTCACGACATCCAAGTGCCCCAAGTGTTGCACCTCGTGGCTTCGTACACATCCTCGTGGCTTCATACACATCCCACGGGGAGTGCAGAAGTTGATATCCAGCTAGAAATCCCTGCAGCGCAATAGCATGCTCCAGGTGTGGCGTCTCTTGCATGGACAATCTTACTTGGGACCGTGCCAACGCATAGAGACTAGAGAGAGAGAGAGGGAAGGAGAAAGTCAACCAAAGGACTTCTCCAATTGTATATTGGTGTGTCTTTAGTCCTCCCATGGGCACCCCTATATATTGGCGGAGGGGTGTGCCCTCCCCATTAGATTAGCCATGTGGGACTAATTACAAAGGAAAACTGCCGGGATTTTTCGTCCCAGCCGAGTGGGTCGAATCTGTATAGCCCAAAGCAGCAAACAGCAAACAATAGTAGTGAGCAGCAGCTAGTGAGGCAGCGTCGGCTCGGGTGGGCCTTTGATCACGGCCCACCCCGTGCCCCATGGCTGCCCATGGAGGCGGCGACCCGGCTAGGCCGGTCTCGCGCGCACCGGCCCACCAGCTTGGTGCCCAGCGCCTCAGCTCCCCATTCCGGATGGGCTTGATGTCGATCGCAGCCTAGCGGTGGCCTGCCTGCCAGGCGGCTCCCCGTGAGCCCCACTTGGGCCGGGACGAGCTGCGGCGGCTGCTGCCAGCTGGTGCATGCCCCGTGCGGCGGCTATTATCCGCCGCCCATGTGGGATTTCAGCTGTTTTTCCTTTTCCATTTTCTGCAGTTTTTCTTCTAGGCTAATTCCCTTTAGGGATTTGGCCTAATATGAAAGTTGCTTTTATAAATCTTAATTTAAATATTATTTAAAATATATTAATTTAGAATTAACATATAATAAATGTATATTTAAATTCTCATTTATCTAAAAACACTTTTCCGGTCTTTTTCCTTTATTCCTTTCTCGGAACAACTTCAGATCTCTCCACGGAACAATTCTGGTTTTCTCTTTCTCTACTGTGATTCCATCTTACGGATGATCTCTCTCACCGTACCCTTAAGTGTATCCCGTCATGACTCGGGAATGCTCTAGATATGATCTATATCAATGATCAACAGAGGGCCAGGGATGCCCATGTGACCCCTATGCATTCCACGATGACAATGTCATTTGAACCATAAAATGTAGAATCCAATTTCCCTTTCTTTCTTTGATACGACTTGTCCGAGATCCGATCATTGGTATCTCATACCCTGTTCAATCTCATTACCAACAAGTTCTATTTTACTTGTTACTATGATATTTCATCCCCATGACCTAGTGACATGCTACAACATTTATGGATGTAATCTCACCAAGCCGGTTGTATGTATCTTACATGTCACGTGGGTCAACAAATCTCGCTCTTGTAGTCACATATCATCTACTGTTCCTTTGGAATACCTAACATACACCTTTATGATCACTGTTTAACCGTGTGCCATTTGATGCAGTCAAAGCAGCCTCGGGAAATAGTGAGTAATATGAACTCATGGTCTAAGGAAAAGGAGACTATATTTTAGCTATGGCAACAATGAACTATATGACTTGATCATGTCGCAATCTTTCGAGGAATGTTCATCACATCATTCACCAATGATACGCCCTCGTTGTCAATTGGCATAAATGCCCATGATCTTGAAACCCAGATCATCCTCATGACCAACGAACTAGTATGAATAGAGGCTACTAGGGACTTGGTTTGTTTCATACCACACCTATACCAATGTTTCTACTTGATACAATTATAGCACAATATGAAACTATTATAAATTAATTGAGATATGACAATAAAAACCTATTTATTATTTGCCTCTAGGGCATATCTCCTTCATCACCCTCCTTTGTATCCTCATCGGGGCCTCCTAACTCATATGCATCCCGCTGCGGAAAAGACCTAACGGCGTGCCATTTTTCCGTATCATTATCCTCTGGGACGTTGTACACTTGTATAGCTTTCCATGCATGGATGAATGGCTCGTCGGTGATGTTTTCCATGTGTGCTACGCGATTAAAGTTCACAAGATTGATGTTGTACTCATCCGTCTTGGATCCTCTCAGGGTAGTACTAACTCAATCACACATGAACAACACAACTAAACCCTTATCAGTGTTATTAAGTTCAATGATATATGTGATCATACCATAGTTAGCAGTCAATTTGTTTTCTTCCTTGCCATTGACAGCTACACCGTAATTTATGATGGCCTTCTGAAGTCGATAATCCTTTGTACAAAATTTGTTTCTGTTAACCAAATAAGAATTGTATATGTTCAACATTCTATAAGGTTGATTAGCCTGGATTCTTAGTTCTCGAAGTACATCATCATCGTTTTCAGTTGGAATGTTCGATACCTATGCACAATAACAAAATTGTACATCATAGTTAGACCACCATGTAACATAGTAGTATCTTGCAAGAAACCTCGATGTCTCACATTTACTATCGGCCACATGTGGAAAGTCTTTTTGTGTCGACGGGCTTTACTGGTCACAGTTCTGTCAGCAGTTAGAATTTGAACATGTTTTATTATAATGCTAGTGATTAACCTATAGGAAGTATTAATATAGAAAAATACGATATAAATATCACAAGTATTCTTCATACGACAAAATGTGTTTGTAGTTGAAAAATATATATCAGTGAGCCTGAATCCAAGCATTGCCATCCAGTTCTGTGATAGCATTTTCAACCAAATTGTGGCCCCTTCTGCGGAGATATGGCATTGTGGCATTTTCATCTTTATCGTCACTTTCGTGATTACGAGCCTTTCGGTTATGCCTGGTAGGACAACCATGCATTTACCACGAGAAAAAGTTAAGGCTCTCATCGAGGACATAACCTTTAGCAATAGATCCTTCTAGGTGACTCCTTGTCCTCATCACCAGTTTCAACTTCTTCAAGTACCTAAAAAACGGGACAATGCTTTACAACTAGCTAGACGAAACTTCACAACTAGCGAACAAGAATGCAATTGACAAAGCAGAGGTTATGACACACCTCTCAACTGACCACATGCTTCGATATTGCACATGACCAGCGAGCCTAGCTTCCCTTGGCAGGTGCACACACAAATGCACCATGACATCAAAAAAGGAGGGTGGGAAAACCTTCTCCATAGTGTAGAGTGTTTCAGCAATATCAAATTCCAACTTCACCATATCATTTATGCAAATTACTTTGGAGTACATATGTCTAAAGAAGATGCTCAGATGAATCAAAGCTACGCAAACATGGTATAAAAGAATTTTCTGACGGCTAGTGGAAGCAACTATTGCATTACGACATGACAGACATGACTCTTCAGACCAACTAGTTTCCTTTGTTCTACTTGCACCTTGGAGGCTAAACATGATGCACACTCATCTGGTAAATGGGCACTTCTCAAGACTCGATGGAAAGATCTTTTCTTTCTTGTGTCTAAGTTGCAGCACACTGCTCTCATATCAGTTTTGACCACCTTATTGTCTTGATGATCTTTAACATCCTTTTCGTGAAGTGTTTCCTTCATGTTGAGGATCTGCATATCTAGCCTAGATGCAAGGTTATCCTTTGTTTTATTTTTCACATCTAGCAGAGTGTTGGCAATGTTCTCAAAGACATTTTTCTCAATATGCATTATATACAGATTATGTTGTACATGAAGGTCCTTCTAGTACTTAAGTCTAAAAAAGCATGATCTCTTGTGCCACATGCAGGGGTTATCCTCGACAGTGGTATCATGTTTTTTCTTTGCTTCTGCCTTTGCATGCTTCTGATCTTCTAACTTTCCAAAGACTATGTTCAAACCAGTGGTTTGCTACTCAATGTCATATCCAGTAATTGGTGTTGGAGGTCCCTGTCCTCAGTATGTGTATAAAAATCATCTCTCTCAGTCCTATACGGGTGCTCAAAAGGTAGGAACCAATGGTGTCCCTATAACAAGTCTTCTTCCCATGCTTTAATATGTAGCTATTAGTGTCAAAAAAACAAGTAGCACACATAACATTCTTGTTGGTTTTTCTACCAGATGACATTGCATTACTAGGGTAATCACAAATAGTCCCTACTTATGCAGCACGGAGGGTGAAAATAGTCACTTGTGGCTGAATCATATGTTCTAGCACCTGTGTCATACAACTCTTCAAGTTCTTCAATTAAGAGCTCCAGGTAAACATCTCAGACCAGGGATCAACAGGGACATAATAAAATTTTCACGCTTCATGCATATCTGATGTGCATATTTGCATCATGATTTATATTATTATTTTGCATTATAGATGTAGGATCTTGGTATTTTACGGCGCTCCTGCGCACATTTTATGTCTGTTTTCACCAGGATCGGGACAGATGATGGATACAATGGACACAATTCTTGAAGATGTTGTACTGAGGAGAAAAGGAGTCTAAAACAATGTAAATCGCTTATCTGGGAAATATCAATAATACCAAAAGAAATCCCAAAGCGAACAAAGGACACGGACGATTTAACGACCAACTATACGACAGGAATACTTTTTCCGACCATATAGTTCCCGCCGTATAGTTGGCGCCGCCACCGCCTCCTCAAATAGTTTCACCCCGTGCAACTGGATCAGGGAGACGACATACAGAACACCTAGAAATCACCGAAACCTCACCTCCAGAAGGCATCTGGAGGGTGAACTTTTCCACTAGGGATCCATCTTCGCCCTACGCAGATCCGGGAGGCTAAGGCATCGATCTTCATCATTAACCGCTGCATCACCACCATCTCCATCCAACCCATCTACATCTTGTCTAGATCTTGTTGTAATTTCCGTACTCGCTGTGGATTTATATAAGTACTATTCATCTATGATAGATTCCATTGTTATTGCCATGATCTTGATTGCCTTCATGTCTGAGTAGATCATTAGTTCTTGGGGAGATGGAGAAACCCTAGTATGAGATTTAAATAAGATAAAGTTTATTATGATATTCATCGTTGTGACCATGTGTTAGATTGTCTTCATCTTGATATTGGGAGAAGTCGACCTCTCAATATTTGCCTCTTATGGGGACTTGACGGAGGGAACTACTTGTTGGTAGATAGAGGTGTGTTAGCACTTACAGTGACTATAAATCCGTTGGTACTCCTTACGTATCAACTTGGGAATCGAGGAAATTCACAGAACACTATCCATGCCATAGGATACGTCCTATGGGATTAAGTCCCTTAATAGCGCAATAATTCGATTGATGTCGATTGCTGACTCATGTGGTTATGAGGATGATGTGAGCAGCGGTTGCTGCCTATTTGTCCATATATGGAGTTCCTCCCACACATACTCAGTTGAGAATGTTCATGATAATAATCTTTACCTTAGCACTTTATAATGCTAGTGGTGTATCCGCTACTCCCTAAGAACGCCTTTCCCTATTGCAGTTCCAATCTCTCTTACATACGTGATACTTATTTTCTGTGGTTTAGTTGTTTTACTTTACTTATTGTTACTCTTACACCAAAAACCCCAAAACACCTTTTTACACAATACTCGCATTTTATCTTGTCACTTAGAACTTTATTTAGCATTTCTATTGCAGTATTTAATTCAATAGTTATTAGACTTTAGTCTCCTGCTCCCTATGGAATCGATATCTTTATTTCGAAACTAGCTACAAACGATCTGTGCACTTGCAGTCATCAAGCTATTTTCTGGCGCCGTTGCTGGGGATCTAAGCGTTATAGGTCTTTTAGTTTTTGGTTATTTATTTTTATCTTGCTAAGTTAGTTATAGGTTTCCACCAACATGTTGGAGTTTGAGCATATGACTAGTGCTAACCCACTCAGCAACTTTGGGAAGCCCTATGATATTTATAAGAGAGATAACTCCAACAATAAGATGAGGGGGTTTGAAATAAATCCTTTATTACTTGGTATTCTACACAAGAAGCAATTTACTGGGGATGAAGAAGATCCTGATCCATATGAGCATATTGCATGTTTCAAAGATATATGTGGCACTTTTCAATTGATGGGATATACCGCCAATGAGGTAAGGGTTAAAAAATTTAGTCAGAGTTTGACTAGTTCGGCTCTCTCATGGTATAGATCTCTACCCCTAGAAGCCACTACTACTTGGGATAATTTAGCTGTGAATTTCTAGCAAAATATTACCCATTATCAAAATCGTTTGGAATCAGGCATCTTATAATGATTTGGAGGAATCGTCCTAATGAAGTACTAGTAAGAGCTTATATCAGATTTAAAGATTTACTTAATCTATGTCCTCATCATGATTTGCCTTAATGGTATTTATTGCATAACTTTTATGGCAGATTAATTGAACCTAATAAAATTGAACTAGATTCTTTCGTGAAATGAGCCTTTATGAATATTCCTATAACTAAGGGTTGGGCTTTACTTAATAGAATTCACGATCATAGAGTTTCATGGAATTTTGGTCTAGGAAGCGAAGGAGCTGTAGAAATAGATCATGAGTGTATTCATGACTATAACAAAAAGGGCCATGTTAAAAAATTATCTAAAGAATTTATTTAGATTCAGATCTTGTGTTGCAAGTTGTTAAAGCCTTTATAGAACACATCAAAGCTCCAAAAGAGGGTTTGGTCATGTATGATCCACCACCCGAACCTAAAAAGAAGAAAGAAGTTAAAGCAACACTGGCCTCCCTTGAACCAACATATGAGATACATTTCCCTAACACTGCACAAAAGCATATTTCTGAATATGAATAGGTTAAAGCAGTACAAGAAAAGAAGGAAGAGGAAATTATACCAGAGGTTGCAGAACATCTAGAAGAAACCAAAGATGAAGAAGTAACCAAGGAAGCAATTATGGATATGTATGCGCATTGTAACATAGTTGAACTTGATAAAGAGACTTCCGTATTGGTGGAAGGTAAGACAAAGGTAAAAGACGTGGGTAAGCCTATTCTTCCCTGCATATTTAAAGAAACCTCGCATTATGGTTTATGTGATCTTGGCACCGAAGTTAATTTTATATCTCATGATTTCTATTTAGAAATAAAAGAAGAAATAGAACCAGGTACAATTGAAAATACTAATATGACAATCATGTTAGCCAATAAAACTCTTAGAATCCCAATGGGAGTAGTTGAAGATGCAACCGTCACAATTGGCAATAAAAACTTTCCTATAGATTTTGTAGTTGTTGATATGCCAGCTGACACTCTTTGCCCTATTATATTTGGAAGAAACTTTTTGAGTGATGTAGGTGCCCATGTTGATTTCAAAAAGGAGATTGTGTCTCTTAAACTTGGTAAAGCATAAAAAGAATTCCACTTTTCCAAATTTAAAGACATGCCTCCACAAATATAAGAAGAAGAGAAAGAGAAAGCTATTGAGGAGATGTCAGCTCTATTATTTAGTGATCAAAAAGAAGAAATAAATGAAGACTTAAATTATGGAGGAGAAGTCCCTAAAAGAGCTAGAAGATGAATTCGACTCACTTCCTATTATGGGGCCTCCGACTATTGAGGCTTTTGAAGAGCCCGAAAAGAGAGGGGATGAGGAATTACCAGCCCCTACCAGATAATCTTAAATACAGATTTTTAGATGATACAAATAAATTTCCTATTATTATTAGTGCTAAACTTTCAAGAGAAGAAGAAGAACTCATGAAAATACTTAAGGAGCATCGCCAGGCCTTTGGGTACTCAATGGATGATTTGAATGGTATTAGTCCCATGATAACCGTCCATCGAATATGCATGGAGGAAGGTGCTAAACTAGTTGCAGAATTTAATAGAAGGCTGAAGCCCAAAATGAAGGAAGTGGTAAGAAAGGAAATTGTACACCTTTGGACGCAGGTATAATCTATCCTGTGAAAGAAAGTGAATGGGTAAGTCTTGTTCATTGTGTCCCTAAGAAGGATGGTTTTACTGTTGTTCCTAATAAAAAGAATGAATTGATACCCACTAGAACAATTATTGGACATAGGATAGATTTCAGGAAATTGAATAAATAAACTAGGAAAGATCATTATCCTTTACCGTTCATAGATCAAACTTTAGAAAGGTTAGCAAACCACACTCATTTTTGCTACTTGGACGGATACTCTAGTTTTTCTCAAATAGATGTTCATCTTGATGACTAACTTAAAACAACTTTCATTAGTCCTTATGCTTTACATGCTTACCGATGTATGCCTTTTGGTTTATGTAATGCTCCAACTACTTTTCAAAGATGCATGACTGCTATTTTTGCGGATTTCATAGAACTGATAATGGAAGTATTTATGGATGACTTTTTTGTCTATGGAACTTCATTTACTAGTTGCTTGGATAATCTCAAAAGATCTTTGCAGCGTTGTGAAGAAACAAATCTTGTTCTAAACTAGGAGAAGTGCCATTTTATGGTCAAAGAAGGTATAGTCCTTGGACATAAGGTATCGGGTAAGGGAATTGAAGTGGATAGAGCTAAGGTTGAGGCCATAGAGAGAATGCCACAACCTAGGGATATAAAAGGTATAAGAAGTTTCCTTGGTCATGTGGGTTTTTATAGACGGTTCATTAGAAATTTCTCTGGAATTTCTAAACCTTTGACTAACCTCTTGCAAAAGGGAGTAAGATTTAATTTTGATGATAAATGTCTTATAGCCTTTGATAAACTTAAAAAATGCTTTATCCCATGCTCCTATTATTAAACCACCTATCTAGGATATGACTTTTGACCTAATATGTGAAGCTAGTGATGATGTTGTAGGAGTAACTCTGGGACAACACATAGGTCACAGATTTAATATTATTTATCATGCTAGTAGAACTCTCAATAGTGCTCAAAGGAATTATCCTAAGGAAGAGAGGGAACTTTTTGTTGTATTTTCTATTGCGATAAATTTCATTCTTATATAGTTGATGCAAAAGTAAGAGTTCATACAGATCATGATGGTTTAAAAGAACTCCTTGAAAGGAAGAACCATAAGCCAAGTATGATCCATTGGATTCTTTTACTTCAAGAATTTGAATTGCAGATCATGCAGAGGCAAGGAATAAATATGTTGGATGCCGTGTCCATATTTGCCCAGCAAGACACCAACCTTACTAAGAGGGACTTTAGTCTTGGTGATTTCCGCTTATGAGAATTATTCAATGAACTAAGGTCAATCCCTCCAAAAGAGAAGAAGTCTTTGTTATTGGAGGAGCTTGTCATCCCTAGATAAGTAAATGGTAAGTTCAATGTAAGTGTTCTTACTCCAATAAGTGATTTATTTTCATAGATTTTACTCCTAAAATTTCTACCTATGAATTCCTTGTGTTTTTCTGAAGTTTTTGGAGGGTTTTACCAACTATACGGCGGGAACTATACGATCAGAGAGGAAGCTCCCGTCGTATAGTTGGTCGTTAAACTCTCTGTATCTTCTTTGCGAAATTGTTTTCGATGTCTGTAATTATACGGGCGCAACTATGCGACCGGATGAAATAATTCCGGCCGTATAGTTGGTCGTTAAACTCTCAGGCACTTTTCATTTTTGGTGTTTGTATCTATATGGTCGCAACTATACGATCGGAGATGAAATTCTGGCCGTATAGTTGGTCGTTAAACTATCAGACATCTTCTTCACTTTTTTGTTTTTCCGGAAAAAAACTGTATTGTTGGTTCCAAGTCGGTAACTTAACCGACCTACACTCGAGATATTTGGAAATATCTGCTCGGAACCAACTATATGGCCGGAGCTATACGGGTCACGTCCGTATAGTTGGTCATTACGCGGCAGGACTCTTCAAAATCCGTGATTTCTTTCCCTATTTCGTTAAGATTCTTTTCTTGGGCGTGAATTTGGTGTTTCTCGCGAATTTTACCGACCTCTGACCCCCTTTATATACTACCATTGTCTCTTGCTCTAATCATAATCTCCAGGAACCAATCTATCTCTTCTTCATACTCGAGAACACGCAAACCAAGGGACATAAGTCAAGGAGAGAAGTTCCTATGGAGATCAGGAGTAATAGCGAGCAAGGCAAGGAGATCAAGGTCATCCCTTTGGAGTTCCTCAATGCCGACAATGGGCGTCAGAAGAAGGAGTTGAAAGCTCTCAGGCAGAAGATTGAAGAGATGGACAAGGAGATGCCAGGGAATCCCAAGCATCTTCAATTGTTGTGACTTTATCTTGACAAACTTGATGAAGATATTAAGCAGACAAACGAATCAGGTTTCTCTATGAGTCTTAAGGCAATCCAAACCCTTCAAGACAACAATGAGCTCATTAAAGAACAAGTGAAAGTGTTGGAGAGGAATAATCTTTTCTACAAACTGCGTGTTAAGGAATTAGAAGCTTTCAATCGATCCCTCCGTCTCAGGCTGGCCCGTGAAGAGAATGTACTGCGTGCCACGGAACCACAGTGATCTACAATAATCACGGTATCAAATAATCACAAGGGATTATTTGATCCCGCCTGGCTTGATTCCAAGCTTGGGGAGATCTTTAAGACCTTGTAGTCTATCCTATAAGTTTTTCATTACTATTTTTGCATTAGTTCAAACTAGAAATAAAGTTTGCATCATTAGAATTCCATTTAGGAATAGTCGGTCCCTTTGATGAATTCCGAGTTTATTATCATATATGGAGCAATATTGAGTTTGTGCTTGTCTTATTGGATATATGAATGGCTTGAGTATAATTTTACTTGCACTTGATGATAGCAATAGGAGTCTTCCACACCATTGGTATTAATGGAACATACAAAGGTAATTTGGTCAATATGTTGTAGGTACTTCGCAGCATAGAAAACAAAAAAATCCTACGATTGGAACTATTATACGCCAAGATCTATCTATTAGATACAAGCAATGGGTGGATATACATCTATAGAGAACATACCCTCGAAGACAACAAAGCTTTGTTAATGAGATGGAACTCGTGGATGATGTAGTCGTACACTTGTTGATCTCAAGATCGTGATGAAGTCCAGCAGGTCTAGTAGGTCCAGCTCCAGCACGTCCATCGGATCCAGTTCCAGCAAGTCCAGCACCACCAAGTCCAGCACCGCAAAGCAGCGATGCATCTGTGATCGCACACACGTCCGGTACCCGATAACCTCCGTCCCTTGATCTAGCAAAGCAGCGGAAGCAACAGCTCCTTTCCAGATAAAGCCACCGGGAACATGTATCTCGCTAATCTGAGACCATGGGGGCAAATACTAGAGGGGGAGAGAGATCCTTCACGAGGAGGTGTGTGTGAGAAGTGAGGAGAGGGGGGGCTTTTATAGGAGGAGAGGGCATCCCCTCCCCATGGCCGGCGCCCATGGAGGGTGCCCCTTCACCTCCCTCATTCATGTGGTGGTAACCCCCTCCACATAAATATGCCCCTTCACATTCTCTATTAAAGTATCCACTTTAAATGCATTCAATTTCTCCAAATTTAATGCTCTCTCATTTAATAAAACTCTTTTATTAATTTTATTCAGAATTTTGGTAATTACTTTAATTAAAAACATTCATATAAAACCCCCTGCAACATTTCAATATTACATGCACCAATTTCACCTGAAATAGTTTCGGTGTCTATCCAGCGCTTTCTTAAATCTTTATCTGAAACATATTTGCTCCAAATGGTGTCGGTATCCCTTAAGTGTGTCACCCTACGGTTCATGAATAATGCAGACATGACCGAGACCCCTCTTTGTTCAATAATCAGCAGCGGGATCTGGAGATTGATGACCCACAAGTATAGGTGGTGTATCGCAGTATTTTCGATAAGTAAGAGTGTCGAACCCAACGAGGAGCAGAAGGTGCTGACTAGTGGTATGGATCAGGAATTCTCTACAAATACTTAGCAAAAGGATTTTTAGGGGTTTTTGATAATGCAAGTAAATAAAGTACGAGTAAACAAAAGACAATAGGAATAAATGCAGCAAGTGGCCCAATCCTTTATTCAGCAAAGGACAAGATGGTTGTATTACTTAAGATAACCAAACGTTCTCGAGGACACATGGGAAGACTGTCAAGTGCTTTTGCTTCATATAGTTGATTAATCTTCTTTAGCTTGCTAAGTGTTGTGTGGGTGAACCTGTGCTAATGTACCGACCTTCCTAGGACTAATACATACTTGTGATTATTACCCTTGCAAACATCCGTAAGTACAAGAAAGTAATTAAGGTAGAAACCTAACCACAACTTTAAACTCTAAGATCCTTACGTCCCTTGTGCAATGGTTTCCTAACGGGGGTTCAGGTTTCTGTCACTCCGGCAACCCCTACGATTAGTAGCCAAATACACAATGCATTCCCCTAGGCCCATATAGGTGAAGTGTCATGTAGTCGACGTTCACATGACACCACTAGAAGAACTACACCACAACTTAAATATCAAACTATTGAATCTTTCTCAACACAATTCCACTACTAACAACATGACTTCTCCCATGTCCTCAAGAACAAAACGAACTACTCACAAGACATCATATGGATCATGATCAGAGATGGAATAATGATGTATAACAATCTGAACATAAACAATAATTCAATGGTTCACTCAATAGCATCAACTACAAAGAGTAATCAACACCGGGAAAGTTTCCCCTAAGAACTAATGCAAGATTCCAATTGTTACAGCAATATGGAGATGGTAATGATGGTGATGATGGTGGTGATGATGATGATGATCCCGATGAAGTCCAGCTTGATGGTCATGTTGATGGCGACGATCTCCCCTCT
Source organism: Avena eriantha (assembly GCA_910589775.1). Taxonomy (NCBI): domain Eukaryota; kingdom Viridiplantae; phylum Streptophyta; class Magnoliopsida; order Poales; family Poaceae; genus Avena; species Avena eriantha. Next base: position 432,440,817 of record OU342745.1, read on the forward strand.
CTAGGAAGGAATTCCCCCGGCAGAAATCTGTCTGTCGGAGAGATCTTTCTCTCTCGGTGTTTTCCGCCCCGCCGAGGCGGTAGAATCTTTCTGTGGTCGCTCCCTGAGTATTAGGGTTTTGGGAGGAATATATACGTTAGAGGGGAGAGCTAGAGGTGGGCCAGGGCATCCACACCACCTGGTGGCATGGCCTAGGGTGGCCCGCGCCAGGGGGTGGTGTGGGCCCCTGTGGCCTATCTCCACTCCCTCTTCTGGCAGCCTTCGTCTTCTGGAAAAATAGGATTTTCTGTATATTTTCCCGGATTTTCTGATCTTTGTGAATTTTGCCTCCAAACAGCACCTTTTCCATCAGAATCCTGACTATAGCGGTCCATGCTCCAAAAGTCATCAACCATGCAAAAACAGATGAAACAACATAAGTATCACCTCTCAACATGAAATATATCAATGAATAACAGTGAATTATGACATAGAATAGTGATGCAAAATGGGCGTATCAACTCCCCCAAGCTTAGACTTCGCTTGTCCCCAAGCGAAACTGAGCTCAATAAACATGACCTCAGGTTTATGGATTGAAGAGTCGATAAAAGAATACGGACAAGAAGCATCACATTCATCAATACATAGATCATAATAGAAGACAACTCACTATTATATAACTTAACTTGTAATAAGTAAAGGAAACACAATAAAGATACATAAAGTGAATCATAATTGGTAATGGCAAACTTAGCTCTTGGTCGAAGAATAGTTGATAATTTGCTGGAGTTCACAAATAACTGGTTTTCAATGATAGCTTTCAAAGTAGTAAACATCAAGATAAGAGCAATGTGCAAAACAAAGGACATACTTGCTGAGATAGAAGGGAATAGGTTTACTGACTCAACTAAAAAGTAAAAGAAAGGCCCTTCGTAGAGGGAAGCAGGGATTGCAAGTTTCATAAAGAGTTCCCAAAAATTATGATACTTATTAGCTTTCAGCTCTCATTGCCCCTATCATAGGCATCTTTAGGTGATTAAGGTTAAAGTGATCAAATACGAGGATATGCTTGACAAGTTGTAAATTGAGAATCTCATGTCCCTTGAATACGAGGGCCGCTCCTCATGCTACTCAAGTTTAGTCACTGGTAAGTTCTTGTCATCGTAAGCACATGTGTATCATGGAGAACCGCCAACGGGGTACCCCTTGCCCGATGATACGGAAGAATCCCCAAGCAGACAACAAGTATCTCAGCAATCTTCTTATTTACCATGGGAATATGGTGCTTTTTTCTCTCTTTCCTCTTTTTATAATATCTTTTTTTTCTCTTTTTTTTCACAATCTCTATATCTCTTTTTTTATAAGAAGAATGCTTCATAGATACTCATTATGGTTACGCTGCAGGTTTCCACCATGACAGCATGGATTAGACCAGCGGCCCAGGCGTTTCTCTAACACACATGCATAACTCCATGGACTTACAAGCTCCCCTTTCATTTCACACCGACGACATCCATAGACAAAAGAACATGATATCAACTAGGTACAAAGTACCAGTGCAATGTTGAAAGCGTTCCCCATGACAGCATGGTTCTGCTAATTCATAACTTACAAAGCGCAAGCATATACACAACATAGGTGAGCACAATGGTTCAAGTTTATTAAATGCAAGAAAGTAAGGTGTGCCATCAAGTTCGTGAGAGCTTTAATCACTAATTTTCACATAACAAGTTTAATTTGGGAGGTAGATAAAACAAGAATTTACTTGGAATAGCAATAGTGCTAATAGGTAGGTATGGTGGACACAAACGGCATAGGTTTAAGGATTGGATGCACGAGAAGAATTCCCTCTCAGTACAGGTTTTTGGCTAGCAAGGCTGGGTAGCAAGTATAAGAGTTGAAGGAAACAAACAAACATACAAGTGATAAAAACAAACATGCAATATTCCTTGGAAGCACAAAAGATCTTAACTAGAGAATACTAGACTTATGAGCAAATCAAGAAAGAAAGATGATGAAATTATATTTTCTTTAGAGTAATTTTATCCTTTTCATTCAACTCTCAAAAATAGTGTTGCTACTAATCGAGCCAGGTTTGCCAAAACCAACTAAATTAACTCAATGATCCCAAAGTGATACCAATACTAACGACAAGATAAATCATATAACCACGAATTGAAAACTAATATAAGATATGCAAAAGAGTAAATGATAGAACTTCTCATTAATATTCCATAACGGCAACTGATGCGCTCGACGTTCGACGTAGAGCTCGTTGGGAACCCCAAGAGGAAGGTATGATGAGCACAGTAGAAAGTTTTCCCTCAGTTATGAAACCAAGGTTTAATCGAACCAGTAGGATCAAGGAAACACCCCAAAGGTGTTGCTAGTTGAGCTTTGGCAGGGCGCACTACCGGTGCTAGTAGCAACGTGGAGACCTGCACAACACAACCACAGAACTTTGTCCCCAACTTGCGATGAGGTTGTCAATATCACCGTGTTTTGCGGAAAACAAAGGATTAAACTTATCGAATGGAAAGAAGTAAAAGTTTCAAAAAGTAAACACAAAGCAGTAAACAGTTGTAGATTGTATGTAAAGTAAAAGGAGGGATCCATAGTTCACTAGAGGTGGATCTCCTTAGATAGATAACATGCTGGGTGAACAAATTACAGCGGGGCAATTGACAAACACTGAGAAAGCAATACATGCATATACTAATCATCTTGAATCCTTTGAGACTTGATTGGGCATTACAACATAATACATAGACCGCCATCGAACTGCATCTATGACTAATAATCCACCTTCAGGTTATCATCCGAACCCCCTCCAGTATTAAGTTGCAAGCAACAGATTATTGCTTTACGAACTGCGTGTAAAGTAAACAATACAATTGTTCTATGAACAAAGGATCGTTGTTTTCTCCCTAGTAGCAACAACACATCTAGTACCTTAGAGATTTCTGTCACTTCCCCAGATTACCAGAGGCATGAACCCACTATCGAACATAAATACTAACTCTTGGAGTTGCTAGCATCTACTTGGCCAAGATAGCTACTAACAATGGAAAGCATGCAAGATCTCAAATAACAAAGACATGATAGAATCAATAATCAATCTGAAATAGCATCTCAATATCCATCGGATCCCCGCAAACACAACATGTATTGATTACAAATAGATGATCTTGATCATGAACGGAGCTCACAAGATCTAAATATGAAAGCACAAAGGAGGAGAAACCAGCCATCTAGCTACTACATGGATCCGTAGTCCAAGGATGAACTACTCACGCATCACACCGGAGGCTTGCATGGTGATGAAGAAGGCCTCCAGGGTGAATTCCCCTCTCCGGCAGGGTGCCGGGAAGAGCTTCAGATCCCCCCAATCTAGGGACAGAGACGACGGCGGCTACAGACTCTTTCGTTGATTTTTGATCGGGTACTTAGGGTTTTCGTCCCGAGGGCAACTTATAGACGGAAGGAGAGGCCGAGGGGGTGCTGGGGTCGGCCAGACCACCCCCTGGCGCGGGCCAAGCCTGGCAGCGTGGCCAGGTGGTGTGGTCGGCCCCTGGCCCATCTCCGTCTCGTATTCTGGCACTTGATCCCTTTTGGAAAAATAGGCACTTTGGCTTTTGTCCCGTCCAATTCCGAGAATATTCATTTTCTGACTTTCCTGGAACCAAAAACAGCAGAAAATAGGCAACTTGCACTGTGGCTCTTGTTAATAGGTTAGTCCAAGAAATCATAATAAAAGTACTCCAAAGTTGGAACAAAACACAAGAAAGTGGATAAAACTAAGCATGGAACATCAAAAATTATAGATATATTTGCAATGTATCAGCAACTCGCACCAAGGGATACATATCTAATGAGAGAGGGGACACTTCCATAATGCAAACCATCCTACATGATAACTTCTCTATTCTTGATATGACTCTACTAAAAAAGGTAAAAAGATAGAAGATAGTGATGTGATATAGCGGCACTCCCCCAAGCTTGGAACAAACCAAGGGGATGCCAAACCTGATGACAAGTTACTCCTTTGGTGGTGGTGGTATCCTCTTGATGAGCTCTTTGATCAGTTTCCCCAAGTCCTCAATCTCGAAGGTGAGAGTACGAATCAACTCCGAGTTGTGCTCGATGCGGCTCATGATCGTGTCAGGTTGAGAATCCCAGCTCTTGCGATTCTTTCCCTACTCTACCTCCTTGAATTCTTCTTTTCTTGCATGGCTAGAACGAGGCAAATCCCAATTGGAGGGTAATTTCTCCTTGGGCATATTCTGGTATTGATGCTCATGGATAAGGGTATGGAAAGGATTCTTAGCGCGCGGAGGAAGTGGCCATGGATCTGAACGGTGATGAGGAGGCTTCCCTCCAATTGGCATAGTCCTGACAGAGTTTGCCACCACTCCAATGCTTGCAATGGTAGTGCCGGTGTGCTTTGCCTCCTCTTCATCTTCACTCTTGATCTCCTTTTTCTGCCCGGGGTCTTGGAGATCTTCCTCCATAGGCTCCTTCCCCTTATCCTTGGCAGACACCATTGTGCTTCTAAGATTTCAAGAATAGTTCCTACCAGTAACAGATTGAAACAAAAACATGACGAGAACACGATATACGAACCTCGGGAGATCCGGGGGGTTATATATTACGAAGTTTCACATCAAAAGGAAGGTATAGGGAGAAAACGAGTCGGAGGCGGAGTCCGGAGTGGCCACACCACCTGGTGGCGCGGCCAGGGGTGGGCCCGCGCCACAGGGTGGTGTGAGCCACCCTGGCTCCGTTTCCGTCCCTCTTTCGCTTCGTAGCTTTCCTTATTGACTAAAAACTGCAAAAATATAATTGGATAGTATTTTCGTGGAACTTTTCTTACCAGAACTGTTACCTATTTGAAAATGGACTCTACAGGTCTCTAGGTTTGGTGCTGGATAAAAAAAATCGGAGTCACCACTTGAATAACATCAATATCTTCATCTTCATATACTTATTGCTTGAGTCATAAAACCTTTCACTTCCTTATTACACCATTATCTCCACTACCTGGAAATTTCTTTCACACAAAACTTCACACAGTTCTTATTAGCAACATTAGTATAAGTGAACTAATAAAACCTTTTGAGTCCAACTTCAACTTAAAACCATCAAAACATGAGCTACTGTAGCAACTCCTTCCGAAAACTCAAAAATAATTCAAAAAGGAAATCGAATAAAGAAACAAATGCAAGAGTAGCAAAATCTGTCAAAATAGACCAGCAGGTAAAGATCAATTTTTTCTAAAATCTTCTGTTGCTCAAATCAAAAAGTGCAAAACTAACGAAAGTTAAATAACAAACTGGGGCAGAAGCACAAAACAATACAGCTCAATCCTACATACAGAGATCTCTCACGAATTTTTACGGTGAAGTACAAAAATCTGTTTCGGGACAGCAACTTCCCCAAATATTACTTCTCTCTCATTAAAGGTTGATCTTGACACAAAAACCAAAAAAGGGATAAGGAGGCGGTTATTACCGAAGTAATAACTTCCAAGACTCAAAGAAACAAAAACAAACTGAAAGCAAAAATAAATTGGGATGTCTCCCAAAAAGCTCTTTTTTTAAAGCCATTAAAGATGGGCATGATAATTTTGATGATGCTCACATAGGAATATGAATTGAAGTGAAATAGAGCATTAAGAAGCAAAAAAATACACATGTTTAAGTCTAACCCACTTTCCTATGCAAGAGAATTTTGCAAACAAACAATTTGTTGAACCAGAGGCTACAAGCATAGGAAGGCAAAAGAAGTGCAACATAAAACTTTCAGCATAAAACGAGGAAACTTGATATTATTGAGATACATAAGAACACTTTTTCCTCTCTCATAGTAACTTTCAGTATCATGCATAAACTTAAAAATATAACTATCACAAGGACCATCGTAACAATGATCACTTATTCTAACAAAAACACAAGAATACTAGCTCTCATAACACTACTTTGTGAAACAATATTAGAGGTATCCTTACAAAGGACAGTGTGTCCCTCTTCTTCATATTTAGTAACAAAGTCTTTCACATTTGCTATTATAGGTTCATCAACCATTTGTTTATCAGGTTCAACAACTTTGCTTATACTTTCATCAACCATACTAGCTATCATAGAATGTTCCTTTATCTTAATTGGGAAAGGCATTTTCTAAATATAAGGTTCAGGTATAGCAGTATAAACTTCAGTATTTCTTACGGGAACACTCTTAGCAACATCTTTATAAGGTTCATGATACTTATTCCACTTCTTTATAAGCATTTTTAATATTTTGAAAGCCATCAGTTCCCATAAAAGATTCAATGCATTCATAATCATAATTTATACCTGACTCTCTTCCTTTGTCATTCTCCCAAGCTTCAGCATTATCTTGAATACGGTCCAGAAGATCCCATTTAGCTTCTTCTTCCATGCGATTGAATGATCCAGCACAAGAAGCATCCAATAAATCCTTATCATGTAGAGGGAGCCTTGCATAAAAGTTATTGATAATAATATTGTTGGGGAGCTCATGAATGGGACATTTGAGCATTAGTAACTTCAATCTCCCCCAAGCTTGAGTTGTACTCTCTCCATCAAGAGGCCAAAAGTTGTATATTTGATTCCGATCTTTATGAATCTCACTAGGAGGATAAAACTTTGAATAAAAGAGAGGTACTAGTTCCTCCCATTCAAGAGCTTGACCAGTCTTCAGCAGCTTATACCATTCCTTGGCTCTTCCTTTCAGTGATAATGAGAATAACTTCTTCTTAACTTGATCTGTAGTAATACCTACACACTTGAACAACCCGCATAATTCGTGTATAAAGAGCAAATGATCACTGGGATGGACAGTTCCATCCCCAACATTGTAGTTATCCATAACATGATCAATAATTCTTGTAGGTATTTTAAAAACATCATTCTCAGCAGGTGGTGGTTCATATACTACCTTAGCATCGGTAGTAGCATTACCAAATAAGAAACTCAGCGAATTATCCATAACAAAAACAAAGCAACTAACAGAACTAAACAATACTCATAGTAGAAGTTTCCTTTACCAGTTCAACTCTCCAATAGCGCTTCACTCCCCGACAACGGTGCCATAAAATAGTCTTGATGACCCACAAGTATAGGGGGTGTATCGCAGTATTTTCGATAAGTAAGAGTGTCAAACCTAATAAGGAGCAGAAGGTGCTGGCTAGTGGTATGGATCAGGAATTCTCTACAAATACTTAGCAAACGGATTTTTAGGTTTTTTTGATAATGCAAGTAAATAAAGTACGAGTAAACAAAAGACAATAGGAATAAATGCAGCAAGTGGGACAATCCATTATTCAGCAAAGGACAAGCCGGTTGTATTACTGAAGATAACCAAACGTTCTCGAGGACACATGGGAAGACTGTCAAGTGCTTTCGCTTCATATAGTTGATTAATCTTCTTTAGCTTGCTAAGTGTTCTGTGGGTGAACCTGTGCTAATGTACCGACCTTCCTAGGACTAATACATACTTCTGATTGTAACCCTTGCAAACATCCGTAAGTACAAGAAAGTAATTAAGGTAGAAACCTAACCACAACTTTAAACTCTAAGACCCTTACGTCCCTTGTGCAATGGTTTCCTAACGGGGGTTCAGGTTTCTGTCACTTCGGCAACCCCTACAATTAGTAGCCAAATACACAATGCATTCCCCAAGGCCAATATAGGTGAGGTGTCATGTAGTCGATGTTCACATGACACCACTAGAAGAAGTACACCACAACTTAAATATCAAACTATTGAATCTTTCTAAACACAATTCCACTACTAACAACATGACTTCTCCCATGTCATCAAGAACAAAACGAACTACTCACAAGACATCATATGGATCATGATCAGAGATGGAATAATGATGTATAACAATCTAAACATAAACAATAATTCAATGGTTCACTCAATAGCATCAACTACAAAGAGTAATTAACACCGTGAAAGTTTCCCCTAAGAACTAATGCAAGATTCAACCCAATTGTTACAGCAATATGGAGATGGTGATGATGGTGATGATGGTGATGATGGTGGTGATGATGATGATAATGATCCCGATGAAGTCCATCTTGATGGTGGTGTTGATGGCGACGATCTCCCCTCTTCGGGAAGGAATTCCCCCGGCAGAAATCTATCTGCCGGAGAGATCTTTCTCTCTCAGTGTTTTATGCCCCACAGAGGCGGCGAAATCTTTCTGTGGTCGCTCCTCGAGTATTAGGGTTTCAGGAGGAATATATACGCCATAGGGGAGAGCCAGAGGTGGGCCAGGGCGGCCACACCACCTGGTGGGGCGGCCTAGGGTGGCCCGCGCTAGGGGGGTGGTGTGGGCCCCCTATGGCCCATCTCCACTCCCTCTTCTGGGAGCCTTCGTCTTCTGGAAAAATAGGATTTTCCATATATTTTCTCAGATTTTCTGATCTTCACGAATTTTGCCTCCAAACAGCACCTTTTCTATCAGAATCCTGACTACAGCGGTCCATGCTCCAAAAGTCATCAACCATGCAAAAACAGATGAAATAACATAAGTATCACCTCTCAACATGAAATATATCAATGAATAACAGTGAATTATGACATAGAATAGTGATGCAAAATGGACGTATCAGAGATCTATACTGACTCCCACATATTCAATGATGACTCTTGTGATCGTGTGAACCTTTAACGTCATAACTAAATCCCTTTGTCTCGCGATTTATTACATGTCCGAGATTCGATCATTGGTATCTCCATACCTAGTTTGATCTCGTTACCGACATGTACTCTTTTCTTATTCCTGTGATATAACATTCTAGTGATCACATCACTTGCTTGCAAGCTATTCTCAATGTGATATCACCGAGAGGGCCCAGAGTATATCTATCCGTCATCGGGATGGACAAATCCCACTCTTGATCCATGAGCCTCTACATAACACTTTCGTAGCACTGAACCCACCTTTATAATCACCCTTTCATGGTGTGATGTCTGATGTTATCAAGATACTCTTCCAGTGTTAGTGATTGACATGATCTCATTGTCTAAGGACTAGGATTACTTCATATGATGTTATAGAAATATAAACACAATGACCTTGATCGTAATGCTATACTTCGGATGAATGTTCATCACATCATTCCACTAATGTTGTGACCTCATTATTAACAACATCCAATGTCCATGATTAGGAAACCTTGATGATATTGTTAATCAACGAGCTAGTTTATAAGAGAGGCATAACTAGGAACTTTCCTTTTGTTTATTAAACACACATGTATTAACGTTTCCAAATTAATACAATTATAGCATGCAAAATAAACATTTATCATAAACAAGGAATAAGATAATAACCACTTTATTATTATGTCTCGAGCATATTCTCTTCAGTCTTCCACTTGCACTAGAGTCAATAATCTAGTTTGAAATACTTTGTGTATTGAACACCTATGGCTTTCTGGTGTTGCATATATGCGATTGCTAGTGGTTGACATAATCTCCGGATCTGGCAGTTTCAGGTCTGTGTGTATTTGCATGTCTTTGCGTCTCTACGCGATGGCATTGTATAAATTTGGTCCTTTGGTGAGACCTTTAGTTCGTTCGGGTTAAAATATGTTGATATTATTGTCATACAATATATCTTCATAGTATTAGCCCACTTTGAACCACACCTAGTTTGATAACAAACTACTTAACACAAATGCCCTCCTTTGCTGCTACTATAGCAGTCATATACTTAGCCTTTTATTGTAGTATCTGTCACAATGTCTCAACTTTGGAACTCATCGAAATCCATCATGGGACATCTTTTACATTACATTGTGCCACCCATAGTCTAAATTGAGATAAATTTAATTTGTATATTCTGACAAGACTAGTATCAATGTAACACTTTACAATGAACTACCTTTAACTATTTGTCACTTATACATGATATATTATTTGTTCTTCAAAAGCTCATAAGAATATCTTTACTATCATCCAATGATCATCTTATGAATCATTCTGGTATGTGCTCATAATATTTAGAGCATAGGACATATCTGGATATATACATATCATGGTATAATCGATCAAAATCGTCATGTGATTTTACTCACCAAGTGTTGAAACACTTGAATCTTGATACAATCATTTCCATGCAGCAAGAACCTTTCTTGTTGTTTCCATATTGAACCCTTTCAATATCTCATATATGTACGTCTGGCACAACCATATTAGCGCCCCAATCTATCCATATAGATATTGATGCCAAATATTCCGGTTTTGCCCAAGTCTTTCATCGAAATCCTATTTTAATGAAATTCTTAACTTGTGTTAATAAAAGATACATCATTTCCAATCAATAATATGTACTCTACATAATGTATTAGAAATTTTTCTCAGTGCTCCCACTTAATTTCTTGCAAACGCAAGCATCTTCATCATCTCCGATGAAATTAAACTCCTTAAACATTTTCATCATGGTGAAGATTCCAACTCTGCTATGCTCACTTCCACTATTGAAGTTTGCATGCCCTTTTAGCACCCTTTGAATTAACAATACACTTCGGACCGTGTCTTGTACACGTCCTAGGTAACCATTCTATTAGAAGAACATTGTTTTGTTTGTTCAACTACCATACACCAAATTATATGTAGTGGTTGCTACATTAATCCATCAAGACTAAATATCGCTATGAAAGATCAAATCTTGTCATAGTCAAGTCCTTGAACATTTCTTGTAAACTTCTTTCTGACATGTCGACTATTTCATAGATGTTAAACATCCATGTCTATTTCTTTATAGATCCAAACACGACCGATAGGCTTCACGCCTTTCCGGAGGGTCTTCCAAGTTAAGAAACTTGATTTCTCGTGTATGGATACTATCACGGATTCTATGACTTCTAGTCATTTTATGGAGTCAGGGACCATCAACGCTTCTTTGCATGTAGTCGGTTCATCATTGTCAAAACAATAACGACTTGTTTATCAAGTCTCACTATTTGATTCTTACCCGATGCATACGGTTCAAATAGGAACTCTAATCTCCAAGATCACACCCTTTGTAATTACGGGAGCCATGAGCATTGTGGCCGCCACCGGGACACTTTCCGGCGCTGCGCTACTTAGCACATATAGCTAAGGTTCAACAACCTTACCAAAGTACTAGTGTCCTCCCACTTAACTTTTCATGAAAAATTCCTTCTCAAGAAACTTGATGTTCCAAGTGACAAACTGTTTTTTCCTCGGTGTTATGGAGGAATTCCCAACAAATTCTTTGGGATAACCTACAAAGACGTGCTTATCCGACTTTGGTTGTAAACATTTTACTTATGCACAACATACCAAAATTTAAGAAAAGACAATTCGGGTTTTATCCCAAACCATAACTCATATGGTGTCATTTCAACGGATCACGATGGTGCTCTTTTTAGTGTAAAAGCGGTAGTCTCTAAAGCTTTAATCCTTAAAACATAAGGGCAGTTTTATAAGTGACACCTTTGATCTTATCATGTCAAACAAGGTTTGATTTGATCTCTCGAACATACCATACTCATGTGGTTTATCGGGAAGTGCAAATTCATGGAACAATTCCTAAAATCTTAAGTGTTTTGCTAAACCTATAACTCAAATATCTTCCTTTAGGATCAAATCATAAACACTTTTATTTTCTTGTTACAATGATTTTTCACTTCATCTTGAAAGTCTTTGAACAATTTTGAAATGTTTCATACTTCTTCCTTATTAAGTAAATATATATGTATATATATTCACTCAAATTTCTAGAGAAAGCATATGAAGCAAAAAGATCCATCACATATGGCTAGACGTAATGGACTATGCACATCAGCACACACAATTTCCAATAAGCTAGTCATCCGTTCCTCTTTGGCCTATGGATGGAGTTTCAATTATCTCGAGGAAAGATTCACAAGCATCAATTGATCAAAATCAAAAGACTCAAAAAATCCATCAACATGGAGTTTCTTCATGTTTACTTTCCAATATAATTCAAACAGCGATGTCACTTCATAAGTCATCTTCCAATCATTTGTCTTACGACATTTTAGCAATAATGTTTATGGATGTGATTTCTCCAACTAGACTTGTAAAAGTTCATCCGTCCTTTATGGAATACGATAATTATTTGAACAACCATTGTTCTCGTAATACCGGAACAAAATAACAATTATTTAAACAAAAATTGAAGGCTAGGTTTGATGACAACGAAAAACACAATAACACTTTATTTGTTTTTGATGAACATCATGTAGGGTTCCGTAGCAGAAAACAAAAAAAATCTATCTACTCGAACACTAATACTAGGATCTATACTATGTAGACATAAGTAACGGAGGAGAGAGACGGTATTCATACCTTTGAAGACCGAGGCACGCCTTACACAAGAAGGCGTATATTGATGAAGACGAGCAGCACCCCAAGTGTGGTGCCTCCGAAGTTCGTCACACGTCTGGTGTAGGAGACGTCAATCGGGCTCCAATCCAGCCGAGCAGCGGAAGAAGTAGATGCCAGATCACTGATCACACGATGGTGGTGTGAAGGTGGAGAACTCACCCACAAGGTCCTCTCACCCACAATATTATGGAGAAGTCCTCAATGGATGAGAGAGAGAGAGAATGAGAGGGAATGGGATGATCCCAAAGGGGGAGGGAGACCCTATATATAGTGGGAAGGGGGTGCACCACCTAGGGGCCAAGCGGTGTGGGACTAAACCCCACACCCGCCGGCCACCTAGGGGCAGCCGCCGGCCCTAGGTGGGATCCACTGGGGTGGCCCATCAAGCCCAGGCCGGCTGGCCCCGTCTCCCTAGGTGCCATGCCCTATTGGGCCTCCCTTCGGGTGAGGCCCATTAGCATTATGAAGCCTTTAATAATAAAATAAAATATATATTTAATATTAATTCTCCAATTAACATTCAAATACACATATTATATTATTCCTTCACTCCGGAACACCTTCCGGACCCCTTCCGATCTCCATCGGATGTTACCCAGAACTATTCCGGTTTCTCTTTCTCTATTTCTCCTACGATACCTCATCTACCCTAAGCGTCCCTACCCTTAAGCGTGACATCCTTCGGTTCGGAAACACTCCGGACATGATCAAGACTACTCTCACATCAATGATCAACAGAGGGACCTGGATGGCCATGTGACCCCCGTGCATTTCACGAATAATCGCTCGAACCGTGAGATAGTCGTTTCCCATTCCCTTTGTCATATGATACCTAATTCATTCGAGACTTGATCTTCGGTATCCCCATACCTTAGTTCGGTCTCATTACCAATGAACTTGTTTACTCGTTCTCATGTCGTTGCATTCAGTGACAAAGTCACATGCTTGCAAGCTTCATTAATGCAACGTCACCGAGATGGCCACATGTATCTATCTGTTACATGGATTAGAGAAATCCTGGTCTTGATATGTACTCCTCTACGCATCCCTTTGAAAAACCTGAGTGACACCTTTTTGATCACCTTGTTACGAGATGATTCTTGATAACCATCTAAGCTTCCTCCGGAATGGTGGTTTGCATTACCTCACAGTCAAAGGATCAGGTTGCGAGGTTCTCTGTGTTTTATCATCAATGGTGAACTTTGTAACTAGATATCATTCAAGATATAACGGTTGGATGTTTGTCTATCATGTTATTCAACTAATAACATGACCCCATTGTCAATTGGCATAAATGCCCATGATCTTGAAACCCAGAGCATCCTCATGACTAATTAACTAGTTTGCTAGAGGTAACTAGAGACACAGTTTGTTTACATACCACATGTGTATTAATGTTTCGTATTAACATAGTTATAGCACAGTATGAAACGTATTATGAACATATAGGAGATATATCAAATAATACACTTTATTATTTGCCTCTAGGGCATAACTCCTTCAGTCTCCCACTTGCACTAGAGTACAAATAAAACTAGTTTACAATAGGCAGGAACCTAACACCAATGGAATCTCTGTGTTGTTCATGCTTTTCCTGATGGAGAACTTTGGTCAAAGGATTTGCCACATTCAGTTCCGTATCTACTTTGCAAATCTTGACTTCACCTTTGTCAACATTTTGCCGGATGATGTGAAATCTAAGCTTGATGTGTTTGGCTGCGGAATGAGTCCTTGGTTCCTTTGAGTTTGCAGTATCTCCCTTGTTATCACAATAGATCGTCATGGGGTCTTGCGCATTTGGAAAAACTCCTAGTTTGATGATGAAATTCCTTAGCCAAATAGCTTCATTTGCTGCATCAGCCGCAACAATGTATTCAGACTCCATTGAAGATTACGCCACCACCGGCTACTTCTTACTCTTCCAGCTTACCACCCCACCATTCACTAGGAACACAAATCATGTTCGAGACTTCAAGTCATCATGATCTGAGTTCTAGCTCGCATCCACGTAACCCATTACGTTTAGATCTTCATCACTTCCTCCATAGATTAGGAACATATCCTTTGTTCTTTTCAGATACTTTAGGATATTCTTCACATCTTTCCAGTGATCCGGTCCTGGATTACTTTGGTATTGGCTCGTCAAACTAAGAGCCAATGCCACATCAGGTCATGTACTTAACGTTGCATACATGATAGATCCTATGGCTGAGGCATAGGGGATGTTAGACATCTTTTCTCTATCATCATCCGTTACCGGACATTGAGTCATACTCATTTTGCAATTCTTCATCATTGGTACAAAGCCCCTTTTGGTATTGTCCATTTTGAACCTCTTCAAAATCATTTCGATGTAAGTACTCTGACTTAGTGCAATTAGTCGCCTTGATCTATCTCTATAGATCTTGATTCCTAATATGTATGCAGCTTCACCTAGATCCTTCATGGAAAATTGATTACTCAAATATGCTTTCACGCTTCTCATAAGATCCACATCGTTTCCCATGAGTAATATGTCATCCACATATACTACTAAGAAAACGGTTGAGCTCCCACTCGCTTTCTTGTAAACACAGAACTCTTGTTGATTTTTGACAAATCCAAAACTCTTGATCACTTGATCAAAACGTTGGTTCCAGCTCCGAGATGCTTGCTTCAATCCATAAATGGACCGCTGAAGCTTGCACACCTTTCCAGCATCCTTAGGATCAACAAAACCTTTCGGTTGCATCATATACAACTCTTCATCAATGTGACCATTGAAGAATGCAGTCTTGACATCCATCTACCAAATTTCATAGTCGAAATGTGCAACAATTGCTATTAAAATCTGGATAGCCTTAAGCATCACTACGGGAGAATAAGTCTCGTCGTAATCAACTCCTTGAATTTGTCGAAACCCCTTTACAACAAGTCGAGCTTTGTGAACGGTCACATTACCATTCACATATATCTTTTTCTTAAAAATCCATTTGTTTTGCACGGCCTTGTGGCCTTCTGGAAGATCTACTAAGGTCCAAACTTGGTTCTCATACATGGATCCTATTTCGGATTTCATGGCTTCTAGCCATTTCTTAGATTCAGCACTATCCATATCTTCTTTGTAGTTTGCAGGTTCCTCCTGTTCATCTTGGATGACAGACATCACAAGGCTACTGTAACAATCAGGAGTGGCACGAACTCTTGTAGACCTGCGAACCTTAGGAGTCTCGATGTTGTTGTTTTGATCATCATCATTGGGCTCTTCCTCCATGTTGGAGAGCGGTTTTGGAACAACTTCCGTTGCGCTACTCGAAATTTGGAGAGAAGGGTCAATAACTTCATCTAACTCAATTTTCCTTCCACTAACTCCTTTAGCAAGAAACTCTTTCTCGAGAAAGGTGCCGACTTTCGCGAAAAACGTTTTGCCTTTGGTCTGGTTGTAGAAAGTATACCCAATTGTTTCCCTTGGGTATCCCAAAAAGATGCATTTTTCCGATTTGGGTTCGAGTTTGTCAGGCTATAGTTTCTTGACGTAAGCCTCACATCCCCAAACTTTCAGAAATGACAACACTGGCTTCTTGCCATACCATATCTCATATGGGGTTGTCTCCACGGATTTGGATGGTGCTCGGTTTAAAATAAAAGCAGTGGTTTCTAACGCGTATCCCCAAAAAGACACTGATAAATCAGTTAAAGACATCTTGGACCGCACACTATCTAATAGGGTTCAGTTACGACGTTTCGACACACCATTACGCTGTGGTGTTCCGGCTGGCGTAAGCTGTGGGATAATCCTACAGTACTTCAAGTGCATGTTAAACTCATAACTCAAATACTAGCCTCCTCGATCCGATCGAAGATGCTTGATTCTCTTGTTAAGTTGATTCTCTACTTCTTTCTGAAATTCTTTGAACTTTTCAAAGGTTTCAGACTTATGCTTCATTAAGTAGATATATCCATATCTGCTTAAGTCATCAGTAAAGGTAACAAAGTAACAATAATCATTGCGTGTTGAGACGCTCATTTGTCCACATACATCCGTATGTATGATTCCCAGTAGGTCTACAACTCTCTCCATTGTCCCGGAGAATGGTGTCCTAGTCATCTTGCCCATGAGGCATGGATCACATGTATCAAGGGATTCAAAATGCAATGATCCAAGAAGCCCTTCTGAATGAAGCTTCTTCATGCGTTTTATGCCAATGTGACCAAGACGGCAATGCCACATAAACATGGAATTATCATCATTATGCTTACAATGTTTAGCATCAACACTATGGATGTGTGTATTACAATCAAGATCGAGTAAGAATAAACCATCACACGTAGGGGCATGAAAATAGAAAATATCATTCATATAAATTGAACAACCATTTGTTCCTGATTTAAACGAATAACGATCTTGCAACAACCAAGACCCACTCACAATATTCATACTCAATGCGGGTACATAGTAGCATTTATTCAAAACCAAAAATAATCCTGACGGCAGACGGAGATGCAGGGTGCCGATAGCCATCACTTCAACTCTCGAACCATTGCCGACGTGCATCGTCACCTCGTCCTTCCTCGGGCGCCTCCTACTCTGCAGATCCTGCTGAGAGTTACAAATGTGAGCAAGAGAACTGGTATCAAATACGTAGGTGTTACTCCTGGCGCTTGTAAGGAACACATCAATAACATGTATATCACATATACATTTGTCCTTGGCAGTTATCTTGCCGGCTCGCTTGTCTTCAAGGTACTTGGGGCAGTTGCGTTTCCAGTGCCCATCCCCTTTCCAGTAGTAGGACGTAGTGTCGGGCTTAGAGCCAGGCTTGGCAGTCTTTGAGGTACTGGCAACGATCTTGCCATCCTTCTTGGACTTCTTGCCCTTGCCTTTTCCCTTTTGCCCTGGCTTCTTAAAATTGGTGGTCTTATTGACCAGCAACACTGTGTGCTCCTTCTTGATTTCAACCTCAGCAGTCTTGAGCATGGCAAACACCTCAGCAAGGGTCTTAGTCACCCCTTGCATGTTGTAGTTCATCACAAAGCTCTTATAGCTAGGGGGCAGCGAGTGCAGCACCCTATCAATTGCGAGCTCCTCCGGGATTTTGCAATCCAGAGCGTTAAAACGCTTAACGTACCCATACATTTTGACCACGTGCTCACTAATACTGCTATGCTCTTCCATTTTAGCAGATAAGAAGAGCTCGGAAGCATCATACCTCTCTGCACGGGCCTATGGAGCAAAGACAGCCTTGAGATCCTCAATGATATCAAAAGCATTCATCTTCTCAAAACTCTTTTGAAGCTCCGGCTCCATGGCATAGAGCATCCCACTCTGGATGAGGGAGAAATCGTCCGCCTTGGACTGCTAGACATTCTTATCGTCCTGAGAGGCGGAATTTGCAGGCTTAGCCGGAGCTCAGCCTCGATGACATAATTCAACTTGTAGGGGATTAGGAGGATCCTAAGATTGTGGAACCATGCGGTGAAGTTGGTTCCATCAGTTTTCATCTTGTTCTTCTCGAGGAAAGTGCTAAGGTTGAAGGTGGGTGGGCGAAACATCTACAATGGATTTGCAAAGTGTTTAGACCATGTTCATAATAATGAGTTCAAGTTTTAATTATGTTATCGAACTTAAAACAAAAGAACTCCCACTCAAACGAACATCCCTCCACTCGTTTAGTGATCACATGATCCCAATCCCCTACACCTCCCCCAATCATCACGACCATCAGTGCAGTATCAAAGGTTGACATTCCCTAATGTCGATCACATCAACTATGTGATTCATTCTCAACCTTTCGGTCTCTTGTATTCTGAGGCCATGTCTACACATGCTAGGCTCGCCAGTTCTAACTTGTGTGTATCCGCAGTGCAACATGGCTTGCACCCACTGTATGCGAACGTAGATATGTCTGACCCCCGATCATCACGGTCGGCCTCATAACGAAGAACTTTCTTGGTGCTGCACACACAAGGGGAATACGATAACTAGAATACTATAAGGGATTATCTTATTATGCTACCGTCGAATATATAATTAGACTAGCACAATAAGTAATACTTCAAAAAGTAAAGTGTGATGACGTGGTTATAGCATTTTGATCATCATCAATAGCTTCAATGAAAGTTTCATAAACTTGTCATTGCCATGTTATAATACATGCCCCTATGCAATAATAAAAATAGATGCTTCTATATTATATATTGCAAGTTTTATGCGGCTTTAGGGCTTTCGCAGTAGAACCGCTTCCCACCTACGAACGTGGAGCCACAACATGGATTCAATGATTGCCGTTCTTCTTCCCTTTTCAGGGCCCTCCAATGTCGATGCCATATCAACTACTGTAGAGAGACAGGCACCCCCTAAGCCACTTTGATTCGTGGACCAGTCTCATGAATCACCACGTGAGGTCGGTTGGGGGCCGCTTCATCAAACAGTGTTGCGATATGAACAAGAACATTAAAAGAGGGTAGCAACTAGAGAATCAATGCCCACATATTGCTATGTGTTCTATCTATACGACATGTCTACCCATAGACCCGCTCTGATACCACTGTAGGGTTCCGTAGCAGAAAACAAAAAAATCTATCCACTCGAACACTAATACTAGGATCTATACTATGTAGACATAAGTAACGGAGGAGAGAGACGGTATTCATACCTTTGAAGACCGAGGCACGCCTTACGCAGGAAGGCGTAGATTGATTAAGATGAGTAGCACCCCAAGTGTGGTGCCTCCGAAGTTCGTCACACGTCCGGTGTAGGAGACGTCAACCGGACTCCGATCCAGCCGAGCAGCGGAAGAAGTAGATGATGGATCGTTTATCACACGACGGTGGTGTGAAGGTGGAGAACTCACCCACGAGGTCCTCTCCAATATTACGGAGAAGTCCTCAATAGATGAGAGAGAGAATGAGAGGGAATGGGATGATTCTAAAGGGGGGAGGGGTGACCCCTATATATAGTGGGAAGCGGGGTGCACCACCCATGGGCCAGGCAGTGTGGGACTAAACCCCACACCCGCCAGCCACTTAGAGGCAGCTGCCGGCCCTAGGTGGGCCCCACTAGGGTGGCCCATCAAGCCCAGACCGGCTGGCCCCCTCTCCCTAGGTGCCATGCCCTATTGGGCCTCCCTTCGTGTGAGGCCCATTAGCATTATGAAGCCTTTAATAATAAAATAAAATATATATTTAATATTAATTCTCCAATTAACATTCAAATACACATATTATATTATTCCTTCACTCCGGAACACCTTCTGGACCCCTTCCGATCTCCATCGGATGTTACCCGGAACTATTCTGGTTTATCTTTCTCTATTTCTCCTACGATACCTCATCCCCCGTAAGTGTCCCTACCCTTAAGCGTGACATCCTTCGGTTCAAAAACACTCCGGAAATGATCGAGACTACTCTCACATCAATGATCAACAGAGGGACCTGGATGGCCATGTGACCCCCGTGCGTTTCACGAATAATCGCTCGAACCATGAGATAGTCGTTTCCCATTCCCTTTGTCATACGATACCTAATTCATTCGAGACTTGATCTTTGGTATCCCCATACCTTAGTTCAGTCTCGTTACCAATGAACTTGTTTACTCATTCTCATGTCGTTGCATTCAGTGACCAAGTCACATGCTTGCAAGCTTCATTAATGCAACGTCACCGAGATGGCCACATGTATCTATCAATTACATGGATTAGACAAATTCTGGTCTTGATATGTACTCCTCTACACATCCCTTTGGAAAACCTGAGTGGCACCTTTTTGATCACCCTGTTACGAGATGATTCTTGATAACCATCTAAGCTTCCCCTGGAACGGTGATTTGCATTACCTCACAGTCAAAGGATCAGGTTGCGAGGTTCTTTGTGTTTTATCATCAATGTTGAACTTTGTAACTAGATCTCATTCAAGATATAACGGTCGGATGTTTGTCTATCATGTTATTCAACTAATAACATGACCCCATTGTCAACTGGCATAAATGCCCATGATCTTGAAACCCATACCATTCTCATGACCAATGAACTAGTTTGCTAGAGGTAACTAGAGACATGGTTTGTTTACATACCACACGTGTATTAACGTTTCATATTAACACAGTTATAGCACAATATGAAACGTATTATGAACATATAGGAGATATATCAAATAATACACTTTATTATTTGCCTCTAGGGCATAACTCCTTCACATCATCACTTATTCTCTTGCTAGTTACTTAGGCCATTGCAGTTCATGAATTGTGGTGTTCTGTATGAAACTTCACACAAACCAATTTGGTATCCAATATCGATATCCAATACCTAAGAACCACATTGTTTAACAAGCAAGGAATACAACCATAACATGTATATAGTCTATATACTTAAGTTTGACATCTCCAACCTTTTATTTTTCGCCAATATTTTTATAGATTCTCTTTCAGCAATTCCTTTTCTTTTAAAAGAATCTATCAACATCAATAGTGGTGTCATTCACATGACACATAGTACAAAGTGTATATAGTCAAATACTAATTCCTTTGGACTTGCACTTTGAAGTGGATCACCATCATCAAATGTTTAGTGTTCTTTAAAAAATCCATTCTTTAGTAATCTATTAGTGTAGTAAACATTTTACTTACATCTTCTATTCATCCTTATCATGACAACTTTCATGATCAAGCTACTATAGCCTATAAGGAAGAATCGCGAGTATAATGTTAGTTCCCAAAAACTTTTTGGGAGATCCGGATGCCTAACATCTCCATCCTTCACAAATTCTCATACAATATGAGAATATGTATTTTGCTAAATTATACTCTATCTTAATGCAACCAAAGAAATTGTTTCAGATATCACAATATCTTCCACACATGATGGTTTCTGAAACAAAATTGTTAGCTCCTAGATAATCTTGATATTAAAACAACTTTTGAATATCAATAATCATGGAGGCAAACATGATACTTTAGATACTAACATTGGAATTCTCACTCTTGATTTAATACTACTTATTAATCTTCATGGAGTAAATAGAGTTTGCTGAAAGTTTGTAATAGGAATTCTAAACTTTAAATTGACATTCAAAACAATACGATAACACTTCGTAAAGTAAATATCCAGAATTCTATAGTTCTATTATCTCAATTAAAACTAAGCATAAGGTAGTTAACAGATACCAATGACTACAACAAATTATGCAAATTCACTTTGATTTAGTTTATGACAAATTTGGTTCGACTAATCCAAATTAGAAATGAACTCCCACTCAAAAACAACATCCCTCGTGCCTTTTTGGTGATTACATGAACCAAATCCACTACACCAAGTACGATCATCACATGAGTCGGTGTAGCTTCAAAGGTGAGCATCAATATGGGCATCACATCAACTATATGACTCATACTTAACATTTCGGTTCGTGTTCCGAGGCCATGTCTATACATGCTAGGCTCGACAAGTAAGAACCTTAGTACTCACGTGTGTAAAACTGTCTTACACCCGTTGTATGAAAGCGCAGAGTCGAGTACACCTGATCATCATGTGATGTCTCGAAACACGATCCATAGAACGGTGCATACTTAAGGAAGAACACATTTTATCTTGATAGTTAAATGAGGGATCATCTTATAACGCTACTAAAATGCCAAACTAGCAATATAAGATGCAAACATCATATGTGTAAAGTGGAATGATATGGTCCATGCATTTGATCACTATCATGTGCATCATGATATGATCTCCATCATTCCTTTGTGTGTAAGGCCAATGTCTATGGAACTTACATGTTAGGTGTGTTGTAAGGGTATCAACTATACATCAACTTACAACATTTCCATATCATGACACTAGCCCAGCAACGATCTAAACTAGACGCCTCTAATTTATCAATTACAAGTTTTTACGTGGCTTAGTGCTTTCGAAGATAGAACCGGTCTTACCTACGAACATGGAACCACAACGATGATAACTAAGTTATTAGAAACTCGTTGTAATTTAGATATTGACTATAGTAGGAGAGACAAACACCCGCCAGCCACTTATGCAAAACTAGTTGCATGTCATTCGTGGAACCGGTCTCATGTGCGATGACATGTAAAGTTGGTCTGGGCCGCTTCATTCCACTATGCCACCAATATCCAAAATACATGAAAGAAGCAATAAAATGATCATCATCGCCCACATACTCTTATGTGTTCTACCCGTGCAAAGCACCTACGCATAGATCAGGCTCTGATACCACTGTTGGGTACACAACATAGAAAACAAAAAATTCCTACGATGGGAACTATTATACGCCAAGATCTATCTATTAGATACAAGCAATGGGTGGATATACATCCATAGAGAACATACCCTCGAAGACAATAAATCTTTGTTAACGAGATAGAACTCGTGGATGATGTATTCCTACACTTGTCGATGTCAAGATCTTGATGAAGTCCAGCAGGTCTAGCTCTAGCATGTCCATCAGATCCAGCTCCAGCAAGTCCAACACCACCAACTCCAGCACCACAAAGCAGCGTTGCATCCATGATCACACACACGTCTGGTACCCCGACAACCTCCATCCCTTGCTCCAGCAAAGAAGTAGAAGTAGCAACTCCTTTCCAGATAAAGCCACCGGGAACATGTATCTCGCTAATCCGAGACCATGGGGGAAAATAATAGAGGGGGAGATAGATCCTTCACGAGGAGGTGTGTGTGAGAAGTGAGGAGAGGGGAGCCTTTTATAGGAGGAGGGGGCAACCCCTCCCCATGGCCGGCCCCCATGGAGGGTGCCCCTTCACCTCCCTCATTCATGTGGTGGTAACTCCCTCCACATAAATATGCCCCTTCACATTCTCTATTAAAGTCTCCACTTTAAATGCATTAAATTTCTCCAAATTTAATGCTCTCTCATTTAATAAATCTCTTTTATTAATTTTATTCAGAATTTTGGTAATTACTTTAATTAAAAAACATTCATATAAAACCCCCTGCAACATTTCAATATTACATGCAGAACCAATTTCAGCAATTTCACCCGATACAGTTCTGGTGTCTATTGAAATAATTCCAGCGCTTTCTTAAATCTTTATCTGAAACATATTTTCTCCAAATGGTGTCGGTATCCCTTACATGTGTCACCCTACGATTCACGAATAATGCAGACATGATTGAGACCCCTCTCCGATCAATAATCAGCAGCGGGATCTAGAGATCCATACTGACTCCCACATATTCAACGATGACTCTTGTGATCGTGTGAACCTTTAATGTTGTAACTAAATCCCTTTGTCTCGCGATATATTACATGTCCGAGATTCGATCATTGGTATCTCCATACCAAGTTTGATCTCGTTACCCACATGTACTCTTTTCTCGTTCTCGTGATATAACATTCTAGTGATCACATCACTTGCTTGCAAGCTATTGTCAATGTGATATCACCGACAGAGCCTAGAGTATATCTATCCGTCATCAGTATGGATAAATCCCACTCTTGATCCATGAGCCTCTACATAACACTTTCGTAGCACCGAACCCACCTTTATAATCACCCTTTCACGGTGTGATGTTTGATGTTATCAAGATACTCTTCCAGTGTTAGTGATTGACATAATCTCATGGTCTAAGGACTAGGATTACTTCGTATGATGTTATAGAAATATAACACAATGACTTTGATCGTAATGCTATACTTCAGATGAATGTTCATCACATCATTCCACTAATGTTGTGACCTTGTTATTAACAACATCCAATGTCCATGATCAGGAAACCTTGATCATCTTGTTAATCAACGAGCTGGTTTATAAGAGATGCATAACTAGGAACTTTCCTTTTGTTTATTAAACACACATGTATTGACGTTTCCAAATTAATACAATTATAGCATGGAAAATAAACATTTATCATAAACAAGGAATAAGATGATAACCACTTTATTATCGCCTCTCGGGCATATTCCCTTCAGGTACATGATTTGATTTACAAAGAAAGAAAAATTATCTAATCAGTCAAATTGAAAAAGAAACCTTCAACAAAGGAAAATAAAAAGTGCTATCAAATGATCAAGACGAGGTAGAATATTCAAGCTATAAAGATTGCTTCATATACAATTGGAATTTGGTAATTGAGATCATTTAACTTTGAGTTCCTACATGAAGTGGAATGTTTGGCTAGCTTCTTTGCACAGCATTTAAACAAACATGTGAGCATATATAAAAAGAAAAAGAGAAAAACAAGGAAAAGAAAAAGAGTGAATGTGCAAAGAGCAAATAGGCATACACCACTATATTGTAGTATGACAAAGAGAAGCTTTGAGATTTTGAATCCCAAGTGAATATGTTACATCCTAAAACTCTTGGAACTACCTCGCTAACTCATTCGGTTGAACTAAATACTTTTACATTGTATTGAGAGTGATCTTTTGTGAACTGTTAAATGCTAAGGTGTGGAAGCCTGCTAATATTATTCAGATGGTTCGAGTAAGGTACTATTCATGAACTCATTCCTATGTATCATGTATGATAAACACATGCTGCAACCTGCCTCATTTATTTTATCGACTCAACTTCATGAATATTAGGATCACATCCATTAAGCTAACTTGCTCGGGACGAGCAAGAGTCTAAGCTTGGGGAAGTTGATGAGTGCATATTTGCATCATATTTTATATTATTATTTTGCATTGTAGATGTAGGATCTTGGTATTTTACGGTGCTCGCGCACACATTTTATGTCTATTTTCACTAGGACCAGGACATATGATGGATACAATGGACAAAATTCTTCAAGCAGTTGTATTGAGGAGAAAAGGAGTCTAACACAACGTAAATCGCTTATTTGGGAAATATCAATAATACCAGAAGAAAACCCGAAGCAAAAAAAGGACGTAGACGGTTTAACGACCAACTATATGGCGGGAATAATTTTTCCGGCCGTATAGTTGGTGCCGCCACCACCTCCTCAAATAGTTTCACCCCGTGCAACTGGATCAGGGAGACGACAGAACACCCAGAAATTGCCGAAACCTCACATTCGGAAGGCATCTGGAGGGGGAACTTGTCCACCAGGGATCCATCTTCGCAATGCATAGATCCGGGAGGCTAAGACATCAATCTTCATCATCAACCGCTGCATCACCACCATCTCCATCCATCCCATCTACATCTTGTCTAGATCTTGTTGTAATTTCTGTACTCATTGTGGATTTATACAAGTACTATTCATCTATGATAGATTCCATTATTATTTCCATGATGTTGATTGCCTCCATGTCTGAGTAGATCATTAGTTCTTAGGGAGATGGAGAAACCCTAGTGTGAGATTTAAATAAGATAAAGTTTATTATGATATTCATCGTTGTGACCATTAGTTAGATTGTCTTCATCTTGATGTTGGGAGAAGGCGACCTCTCAATATTTGCCTCTTATGGGGACTTGATGGAGGGAACTACTTTTTGGTAGACGGGGGTGTGTTAGCACTTACAGTGACTATAAATCTGTTAACACTCCTTACGTATCAACTTGGGAATTGATACGTTGCTAACGTATCTATAATTTTTGATGTTCCCTGCTTGGTTTATATCTACTTTGTTATGTTTTGCCCACACTTTGGAGTATTTTTATACACTTTCTTGGACTAACCTATTAACAAGATGCCATAGTGCTAGCTGCCTGTTTTCTGCTATTTTTGGTTCTAGGAAAGTCAGAAAATAAATAATCTCGAAATTGGACAGGACAAAAGCCAAAGTAAATATTTCACCGAGGGGGACACAGAGCCAGAATACGAGACGGAGAGGGGCCATGGTCTGGCCACACCACCTGGCCGCACGGCCAGGCCTGTCCAATGCCAGGGGTGGCACGGCCGCCTAGGGCACCCCCTTGGCCTCCCCTTTCGCCTATATATTGCCTCCGATACAGAAACCCTATGTACCCGATCAAAAATCCACGAAAGAGTATGTAGCCGTCGTCATATCCATCCCTAGATCGGGAGGGATCTGAAGCTCTTCCCGGCACCCTGTCGGAGGGGAGAATTCACCCTGGAGGCCTTCTTCATCACCATGCAAGCCTCCGGTGTGATGCGTGAGTAGTTCATCCTTGGACTACGGGTCCATGTAGTAGCTAGATGGTTGGTCCTTCTCCTTTGTGCTACCATGTTTAGATCTTGTGAGCTCCGTTCATGATCAAGATCATCTATTTGTAATCCTACATTGTGTGTTTGTGGGGATCCGATGGATATTGAGATGCTATTTCAGATTCATTGTTGATTCTATCATGTCTTTGTTATTTGTGATCTTGCATGCTCTCCATTGTTAGTAGATATCTTGGCCGAGTAGATTCTAGCAACTCCAAGTGGGAGTATTTATGCTCGATAGTGGGTTGATGCCTCTAGTAATCTAGGGAAGTGAAATGGATCGTATGGGCACCTAGAGGGGGGTGAATAGGTGCTACTTCAAATTTTAATGCTTTTTTCAATTTTAGGCTTGACACAAAAGGTAAATTCTCTAGATAAGCTATTATGAAGAATTTCCCTATATGCAAACCTAACTACTAGCGAGTAAAGGAGAGTGAGAAAGAGGAACGAGTAAACTATAGTGGAGCACGTGGAGACACAAGATTTGTTTTACCGCAGTTCCTTCCTTGTTAAGGGAAGTACATCTGCGTTGGAGGGGTTGGCGGTACTAAGACCACCACGCCACAATAGGCCTCGCCCTGTTCTCCAATGGATCCCGCCACCAAAGGCCTGATCCACCTTTCCACTATAGGAACCCTTTGAGGCGGGAACCGGCGCCTTTACACAACTAGCGAGGCACAACTCCACAACCAGATTGGAAGCTCCCGCAATGACAACAAGCTGCCACAAGAACAAGTTATCAATAACAAAACACAAGATCTAGATATTAACGAGAATACTAGATCAGGGATTTCTCCAAGTGAATGGAGAGGAGTTGATGCGCTTGATTCATGATGACCATGTAGATTGTCTCCTCCTTCAATTCCACCAAAGATCGAAGCCTTCGGGTGGTTGAAGTGGGAGATATAGAGAGAGAGAGCTCTTGCAACAGGTCTGGTCTTTTTCGAATGAATCAACAGATCTGAATGGAGGGGATGAAGGGGCTTTTATACCCCCTGCACCCACTGAGCTGTTGGAGCCATTTGGGGCCAGATTATCCAGCCCAAGTGAGTGCCGGATTATCCAGCCTGGGGAAAACTCCACCCTAGACTCGGATTATCCGGCAAATAATCCGCCCCACTCAGAGCGACGTGCTGAGCCTGCCCTTGATCGTCTCTTGGGGGCTGGATTATCCGGGGCCTTGCGAGGACCGGATTACCCAGTCAGAGCGTCGCTCCTTGCCTACCTTTGATCGTCTTCTAGGGGGGCGGATTATCTGGCCCAAGGCAAGGGCCGGATTATCCGGTCAGGGGAAGAAAATCCGCCCATGTTCGGATTTTCTGGGAGAAAATCCGTCCCCAGACAGAGTGACGCGCCATGCCTGCCTTTGCCAAATGATTTAGGCCGGATTATCCGACCCTTGATTGGGGCGGATAATCCGCCCCCCCCCAAACACAAAATCATTCCATGCACACTTAGCACACATGAGAAAACTCCACGGTATTGTTATCTAACACTCAAAACACAAGGAACCCTGAAATGTTCTTTCAATCTCCCCCTTTTTGGTGTTAGATGACAATACTAGGATTTGCAAGATAGTTCTCAAGACAACAAAAAAATAATGAGTGAATAAGACTCCCCCTCAAAGTGTGCATACCAGACAAATGCATTTGATTACAAATACACACAAGAGGGTCTAAGTCTATTTCATTGAAACATATGTGAAAATCTCATACCACCGGTAGGGAGATAGATGCATCCTCAAAACATTATAAGAATATCCAATGATAGCCATAGTGAGCGCCTCCCTTGATATAAATATCCAATAGCCATAGGAATATCCAATATGATAGATGACTCCATATGAATAGTCCACAAGATAAATCCACAGCCACACAAACATAGTCTCATACGGCACAAAACACACATAAAAGTTCGACGCTAAAACGGCACAAGCGAGAAAAAAACGAAACGCTAAAGAGCAAGAACTTGTGCCCGACCCATGCAGATCCTCGGAGACCTAATAGAACTACTTCTCCCCCTTTGGCATCGAGACACCAAAAAGGAAGAAGAGCGATGCTAACGCCCCAAGGGATCACTTGTGTGCAAGAAAGGATGGCTTAGAGGTAGGGAAAGGCTTAGGATTAAGAGTTCCAAACTGAGATGGTACTACACACTCAAGATTGCAAGAAACAAATCAACTAAAAGCCAAAATTGAGTATGATTCCCATAAGAACATGAGATGAGCTAAAACAACCAAAAAATCCACAAAAATCCAACTCTTCTCATGGAAGAGGGCGGTGGCCGAAGCTACCTTGTTGGAGTGTATGGTATGACACCGTTAAGATATATCTTGGGTTCATGACCAATACTCATCAGTAAGCTCACATATCACAAAATGATATTAAGAGAAATGATTTGACTTGCTTTCGGCAGTACGGGGGGAGGGTTAGCCCAATCAATTAGGACCACACTCCCCTATGTACATGCCCACATCTAGACCAAATAAGACTAAGATGTAAGAGCGAGTGCATGGGTAATCAAGACAAGCTCCTTGCATCAACGATATTTAGCTCATTCGTCAAGTAACAAAACCTTGCTTCATCAAGTGGCTTCATGAAAATATCATCAAGTTGGTTCTTCGTGCTCACAAAAGATAGATCAATATCACCTCAAGCAACATGGTCCCGAATAAAATGATTCTGAATCTCAATATGCTCCGTCCTTGTGTGTTGTACCGGATTGTACGCAATTTTGATTGCACTTTCATTATCGCATAAAAGAGGCACTTTGTCACAATTGACACCGTATTCCTTTAAAGTTTGCCTCATCCATAATAACTGAGTGCAGGCACTAGCAGCGGCAACATATTCAACTTCGGCGGTGGAGAGAGATATACAATTCTGCTTTTTAGAAGACCAACAGACTAGAGACCTTCCCAAGAACTAACAAGCTCCATAAGTTGATTTCCGATCATCCTTATCACCAGCCCAATCTGAATCAGTATAACCACATAGAGAGAAATTGGAGCCCTTGGGATACCATAGACCAAAGTTAGGGGAATGAACCAAATATCGAAAGATCCTCTTGACCGCCACTAAGTGGATTTCTTTAGGAGCTTCTTGATACCTTGCACACACCCCCACACTCAACACAATATCGGGTCTAGATGCGCAGAGGTAAGGAAGAGAGCCGATCATGGACCGGTATACCTTTTGGTCCACATCTTTACCGTGAGGATTGAGTTCAAGGTGACATTTTGTTTGCATCGGAGTGGCAACGCGCTTAAGATAAATCATCTTGAATCTCTTGAGCATGTCTTGGATGTATTTTGCTTGATTGATGAAGGTTCCTTCTCTAAGTTGCTTGATTTCGAATCAAAGAAAGAACCGTAACTCCCCCATCATAGACATCTCAAACCTGTTAGTCATAAGCTTTGAAAATTCATCATTAAAAGCTTTATTAGTAGAGCCAAATATGATGTCGTCTACATATAGTTGGCATACGAAAAGCTCCCCCTTAAACTTCTTAGTAAAAAGAGTGGGATCGATTTGCCCAACTTCGAAGCCACGGTCTAACAAGAGCTCTTTAAGGTGCTCATACCATGCACGTGGGGCTTGTTTAAGGCCATAGAGTGCCTTATCAAGTTTGTAGACATGGTTCGGAAAGTTAGGATCCTCAAATCCCGGGGGTTGCTTTACATAAAATAAATCATGTAGAGGACCATTAAGAAAAGCACTCTTAACATCCATTTGTTGTAATTTAAAATTATTATGAGCAGCATAAGCAAGAAGGATATGGATGGACTCAAGACGAGCCACAGGAGCATAGGTCTCACCGAAGTCAATGCCCTCAACTTGGGAATAGCCTTGTGCCACGAGTCTCGCCTTGTTCCTCACAACAATGCCATTCTCATCTTGCTTGTTTTTAAATATCCATTTAGTGCCGATAACATTGCCGCAATCCTTGGGCTTCTCTACTAATTTCCAAACCTTGTTGCGTTCAAAGTTATTCAACTCTTCATGCATAGCAACAACCCAGTCTGGATCTTCAAGAGCTTCAAACACTTTCTTGGGTTCCACCATTGAGATGTGGGCTTGATGCTCACCGAAACTTGCCAACTCCCTTCTTGTGGAAACCCTTCGTCGAAGATCACCTATAACTTTGTCAAGAGTGTGACCCCTTAACTCAAGGTTCCTATTGGCACAGGCTTTGCGATGAAGTTCAATTAGCTTGTTGTCTCTTGGGGAAATAACTTCATCATTTGAGTCTTTGTTGGAATCATTGGCTTGGCCTTGATCTGTAGCTTGATTAGCAGGAGTAGGAGATGATGAACCTTGCCCTTGATCTGGATCAACAGCCGTAACAGGAGGTTGCTGATCTTCAGGAGTTTCAGGGCCAGATAATCCGGCAGTGGGTGGGGACGGATAATCCGGCCTAGGAGATCCTCAAGCATCTTCACTAGCTCGACTAGAACTTGCTCAAATTAGCGAGTGGCCGGATAATCCGGGGTCAGCCGGAAAATCTAGCCTGGGACTTGCAGCTGTTTCTTAGACATGATGATCAATTTGGTCGTCAGTGGAGTGATGGCCGGATAATCCGGTGTCGACCGGATAATCTGGCCTGGAGTATTCAGGAGCATGTTGACCTTCAGCATTTGGTGGAGTTAGTGTAGAAGTTTCTCCCGTGGTTGGAGCATGTTGAGTCTGTGTAGATGAGGGCTCTACATGAGTAGAGCATTGTCCTTCCCGATCCGCCACAAGGGGTTCCTCAATGGGGCAGAAAAATTCCACGCCCATTCTTCTTATGGCATCTTGGGGTATTTCAACACCTGCATCACAAACATCAACTTGCCCCGCACGGGAGCCATCATTTTCCTCGAACACCACACTACAAGATACTACAACAGTTCCGGAGAGCTTATTGTAGACTCTATAAGTGTAGGATTCGGCGCCATAACCAACAAAAATGCCTTCTAAAGCCTTAGACTCAAATTTAGATAAATGAACTCCTTTGATGAGAAAGAAACACTTACAACCAAATACCCGAAAGTATGAGATGTTTGGCTTGTTACCGGTAAGTATTTCATACGGAGTCTTGTCCAAGATTTTATGGAGGTATAGCCGGTTGGATGAGTGACAAGCGGTAGAGATTGCTTCAGCCTAGAAGTTATATGGAGACTTGAATTCAGCTAGCATAGACCTCGCCATATCCATTAGGGTCCGGTTCTTCCTCTCGGCAACACCATTTTGTTGAGGGGTGTACGCAGCGGAATATTGATGTCTAATCCCCTCTTCACTTAGGAATTCATTTAAGGTGTAGTTCTTGAACTCGAAGCTGTTATCACTTCTTATTCCCAATATAGGGACATTGTGTTAACGTTGAACCTCGTTGGCAAAGTCGATGACCGTTTGTTGAGTCTCGCTCTTCAACTTGAAGAAATAGACCCAAGTGTATCTTGAGTAATCATCAACAATCACAAGGCAGTACTTCTTCCCACCGAGGCATGCATGTGATGGAGGTCCAAAGAGGTCCACATGAAGGAGCTCCAAGATCCTCTTTGAAGAAATAATAGTCTTCCTTCGATGAGGAGAGTCATGCATTTTCCCTTCAACACAAGCCCTGCCAAGACGATCTTTGGCAAAAGAAACATTTTCTTTTAGTCCAAGGATGTGACCACCCTTGTGGAGACTTTGCAAAGTTCTCATATTGACGTGGGCTAGTCGGTGATGCCGTAACCAACCCACGTCAGCCTTTCCGAAAAGACACATTGGGCCTGTAGTGGTTTCCCCGAGAAGTCCACCACGTACAGGTCATTTTCGACATATCCCACGAAAGAGACTTTTAGAGACTTGCTCCACAAGAGTACCACCAAATCAGCATCAATAAAAACTGCAAAGCCCATCTTACCAAGGGCGCGAACTAAAAGTAAATTGTAACCGAGGGTCTCAACAAGCATGACGTCCATGAGAGATATATCGTGAGCAACCACAACTTTGCCGAGACCCAATACCTCAGATTTTGACTTGTCACCATAGGAGACAGTTATATGATCATGATTTGGCCACATCTCCGTGATGATCTCCTTGCTTCTGGTCATGTGACTTGTGCACCCGCTATCGAGTACCCATTTAGACCCACCGGAAGCATAGCCCTGCAAGAAAGTTACTTCTTGGTTTTAGGTACCCATTTTTCAATGGGTCCTCTCATGTTAGTGACAAGGGTCTTGGGAACCCAAATAGACCAAGGAATGTAACAATCATAAGGACCTACATAACTAGCATAAACATCACCATAATAATCACAATATAACTCATAGTTAGGATTGTTTGCCCCTGTAAAACCATCATAATTAGACTTGTCCTTAGTGGTGGTGCTAGTATTTGGTTGAGCAGTCTTGCTCTTCTTCTTCTTGTTGTTCTTCTTGTTCTTTGTCTTGGGAATATAACCAAGACCCTCTTTTCCATTGTTTGTCCTTTTCTTGCTAAGAACCTCATCTAGAAATTCTTTACCTCTGTGTGGAGATCCCTTTGCAAGTTCTTCTTGTCCACAAGATTGCGTGGAGGTGCTGGGCATATCATACTTCTCCAATTGAGTTTGGAGCTGGTCACGACACTCATTTAGAGTAGACTATTCACTCTCCAAAGCCTTGTGAGCAATGTCAAGTTTCTCAAACTTCTCTAAGAGTCTAGCATGAGCAGCCCCAAATTCAATCTTTTCCCTTTTTAGTTTCTTTACCTTAGCAAGAGCGTTGTCACGTTCTTTGATGAGCTGAGCAACAACCTCTTCATGGGACTCCTCAATTGACTCGAGTCTCTCTTCCAAGGATACTCGAGCTTCCTCTTATTCTTCCAAGGAATTCTTCAAGGAGGCTATCTCCAAGGCATCTTCTCTTTCAATTCCGCCCTTTTCTCCTAGAAGATCTTCGGATTGGGCAAGTTGACTCATAAGAGCATCAAAATGAAGTTTGTGCTCACCTTGCAAGTTAGTGAAAAAGGAGTACAAAGCAATAACTTCTTCTTTTATCTTAAGACTAGTATGATCATCCATATCCATATTTATGTTAGTCTTAGGAAATGAACAAATAGAAGATGATACCTCAGACCCTCTCACCATAAGGCAGGTGACGTTGTTGTTGATGGCGTTTTCGTTTGGAGAGTCGAAGAGTGATGATGGAGTATATGTGGTGACTATAGTAGCCACCTCACGAGTACTATCATCATCCTCTTCATCTTCACTTGCAGAGGAATATTCTTCTTGTGCTACCAAGACAATCTTGGGTTGCTTCTTGTAAGGGCCATTCTTTTTGATAAATGGCTTCTTTCGTGGTGCCTTGGATTTTCCTTTAAGGATGAGCCTTCCACCATTGTCTTCTCTATTTTTATATGGACACTCAGCCACAAAGTGTAGCCTATCTCCACAATTGTAGCATGTTCTCAGTTTTGGGCCATTCTCTCTTCTTCCACTTGACCCATTCTTGCGCTCAAGTTCCGACTTGGCCTTGGCTGGATCCTTCCAAAAGTTCCTCGCATAGAATGCCATGTACTCACCATGAGCACGCTTGACTTCCTCGGGGCAGCCCATGGAGACACCTTCAAAACCTCTTTCATCCTCATCTTGCTCAATAACATTTGCCTTTAGAGCAACATTGACCCCTTTTTGCATACCAATGGCTCGGGCACGGGCATCTTCCGCGTTCTTAGCTGCAACCTTGAATGATGACATTTCTTGCATGACTTCATTGGAAGTCATTTGATGGTAGTTGTTTCTACCTTGCAATCTCTTCAAGTCCGTTGGCTCAAAAGGCATTAAAGCACTCACATATTTCCTTTTTATTCATGCATCATCAATGTGAGTGGCTCCATGCTTTCTAAAAGTTGTTGCAATGCCCTTGAGTCTTCTATACATATCTTCATGGTCTTCACCATCCAACATATAGAATCCTTCAGCTTCATTGCTTTGTTTATATGAGGATGAGGAATAGGTGGGTCGGGGGAATATAGGTGATGAACCTCACTATAGTCCTCCTTACCACTTCCCTTCCTGGAGGCGGAACCATTATGTTTTTCACCTACCACTTCATCTTCCTTAGATCCGGTGTTAGCCTTATCCTTGGATGATGGAGTGGCAGCCTCAAAGGAAGATGGAGATGGCGTTGCAGATGATGTGAGGCGAGCAATCATTTGTTGCATCTCCTCCATATTGGTCTCAAAGGATTTCAACAAGGTTGTTTACAACGTCTTGAGGTCATCCATTGTGACCTTGTCCACAGCCTCATTCCCATTCTCCTTGGTACCCATACTTCTCTTAGGCGGTTAAGCCTGAATAAAGAGCCGGGGCTCTGATACCAATTGAAATGGATCGTATGGGCACCTAGAGGGGGGGTGAATAGGTGCTACTTCAAATTTTAATGCTTTTTCAATTTTAGGCTTGACACAAAAGATAAATTCTCTAGATAAGCTATTATGAAGAATTTCCCTATATGCAAACCTAACTACTAGCGAGTAAAGGCGAGTGAGAAAGAGGAACGACTAAACCGTAGTGGAGCACACGGAGACACAAGATTTGTTTTACCGCAGTTTCTTCCTTGTTAAGGGAAGTACATCTGCATTGGAGGGGTGGGCGGTACTAAGACCGCCACGCCACAATAGGCCTCACCCTGTTGTCCGATGGATCCTGCCACCAAAGGCCTGATCCACGTTTCCACTATAGGAACCCTTCGAGGAGGGAACCGGTGCCTTTACACAACTAGCGGGGCACAACTCCACAACCAAATTGGAGGCTCCCGTAATGACAACAAGCTGCCACAAGAACAAGTTATCAATAACAAAACACAAGATCTAGATATTAGCGAGAATACTAGATCGGGGATTTCTCCAAGTGAATGGAGATGAGTTAATGCGCTTGATTCATGATGACGATGTAGATTGTCTCCTCCTTCAATTCCACCAAAGATCGAAGCCTTCGGGTGGTTGAAGTGGGAGATCTAGAGAGAGAGCACTTGCAACAGGTCTGGTCTTTTTCCAATGAATCAAGAGATATGAATGGAGGGGATGAAGGGGCTTTTATACCCCATGCACCCACTGAGCCGTTGGAGCCATTTGGGGCCTGATTATCTGGCCCAAGTGAGGGCCGAATTATCCGGCCTAGGGAAGACTCCGCCCTAGACTCGGATTATCTGGCAAATAATCTGCCCCCTCTCAGAACAACGCGTCGAGCCTGCCCTTGATCGTCTCCTAGGGGCCGGATAAGGCCCCTTGCGAGAACCGGATTATCTAGTCAGGGAAGGAAAATCCGCCCCTGTTTGGATTTTCCGAGAGAAAATCCGAACCCACTTAGAGCGTCGCGCCTTGCCTACCTTTGATCGTATTCTAGGGGGTGGATTATCCGGCCCAAGGCGAGGGCCGGATTATCCGGTCAGGGGAAGAAAATCCACCCCTGTTCGGATTTTCTGGGAGAAAATCCGTCCCCAAACAGAGTGACGCGCCATGCTTGCCTTTGCCAAATGAGTTAGGCCGGATTATCCGGCCCTTGATTGGGGCAGATAATCCCCTCCCCCAAACACATAATCATTCCCTACACATTTAGCACACATGAGAAAACTCCACGGTATTGTTATCTAACACGCAAAACACAGGGAACCATGAAATGTTCTTTCAATCTCCCCGTTTTTGGTGTTAGATGACAATACTAGGATTTGCAAGATAGTTCTCAAGACAACAAAAAAATAATGAATGAACAAGACTCCCCCTCAAAGTGTGCATACCAGAAAAATGCATTTGATTACAAATACACACAAGAGGGTCTAAGTCTATTTCATTGAACATATGTGAAAAGCTCATACCACTGGTAGGGAGATAGATGCATCCTCAAAACATTCGTTTAATCCTTTGTTTCAGCAAAACCGGTGAGATTGATAACCTCACTATAAGTTGGGGTAAAGTTCTGTGGTTGTGTTATGCAGGATTCCAAGTTGGAAACAACACCTTGGAGGTGTTTCCTTGCTCCTACTGGTTTGATAACCTTGGTTTCATAACTGAGGGAAACTTACTGTTGTGCTCAGCATACCTTCCTCTTGGGGTTCCCCAACGAGCTTGATATCAACCATGAGTCAGCAAGTATTTTTCTGGCGCCGTTGCCGAGGAGTCAAGGACATCTTCACAAGGGGAGTCTCTCATAACCAATATCTTTACTTTGTTGTTTTTGTTTTGCTTAGTTTATTTCTCCTTATTTTGCTTGTTTCTTTATCAAAAACACAAAAAATTAGTTGTACCAAGTTTTGCTTTCTTTATTAAAAAACACAAAAAATGACTACTCTTGAAAACACTAAGTTGTGTGACTTCACTAGCACCAACAACAATGATTTCATGTGCACACTATTGCTCCACCTGTTCCTAAAGCTACTTTCTTTGAAATTAAACCTGCTTTACTCAATCTTGTTATGAGAGAACAATTTTCTGGTATTGGTACTGAACTGCTGCTCATCTAAATAACCTTGTTGAACTTTGTGAGATGCAAAAGCATATTGATATAGATGGGGATATTATTTAGCTTAAAATGTTTCCTTTCTCTTTGAGAGGAAAAGCTAAAGAATGGTTGCAATCCCTAACTAGAAATAGTATTGATTCTTGGACTAACTGCAAAGATGCTTTCATTGGAAAATACTATCCTCCTGCTAAGATTATATCTATGAGAAGTGAAATAATGAAGTTTAAACAATCTGATAATGAACATGTTGCTCAAGCTTGGGAAAGAATGAAATCTTTGGTAAAGAATTGTCCCACTCATGGACTGACTGCTTGGATGATTATCCAAACCTTTTATGTAGGATTGAATTATTCTTCAAGAAATCTACTGGATTCTGCTGCTGGAGGTACTGATACATCCAAAACGTATCTACTTTCCCGAACACTTTTGCTATTGTTTCTCCTCTAAACTTGTGTGATTTGGATGCAACTAACAAGGACTAACGCTGTTTTCAGCAGAATTGCCTTGGTGTTTAGTTTTTGTGTAGAAGATCAACTATGAGGAAAAATCCCGGAAAATATGCCAAAAATCCTATTTCACCAGAAGACTCCCGGAGCCAGAATACGAGACGGAGGGGGACTGGGCCCAGGCCACACCACCTGGCCGCCCGGGCTAGGCCTGGCCGCGCCAGGGGGTGGTCTGGCCGCCCTAGACACCCCCTCGGTCTCCCTCTTCGCCTATAAGTTGCCTTTTGACATAAAAACTCAGGAGGGTTTGACGTTTTACTAGAAAGAGTTCCGCTATGCTGCCACCACCAGATTCCACGATTCGGAACCAAAAACTCCGTTCTGGCACCCTGTCGGGACAAGGAATTAGAGGAGATCATCGCCATCATCATCACCATCGCTTCTCCATCGACCATCCATGTTTCCCCCATCTATGAGTGAGTAATCCCCACTGTAGGCTATGGGGATGGTAGGGATTGGATGAGATCGTTCATTGTAATGGCATCGGATTATTAGGGCATGGTGCCTAGTATATACTATTAGTGCTTTTTGACTTTGTTGCAACTTGTTATGCTTAATGCTTATCACTAGGGCCCGAGTGCATGATTTCAGATCTGAACATGTTATTGATTCATTATGATAGTATTGTTTATGGTCTTACCTGCAAGTTGTATACACACGTTGTTGTCCGGAACCAAAGGCCCCGAAGTGACAGAAATCGGGATAACCGGAGGGAATGGCTTTTATGTGAGGATCACATGTGTTCACGGAGTGTTACTGCTTTGCTCCGGTGCTCTATTAAAAGGAGCACCTTAATTGCCAGTAGTTCCCTTGAGGCCCTGCTGCAAACGGGCTGGCAGGACAAAAGATGTTGTGCAAGTTCTCATTGCGAGCACGTATGACTATATATGGAACACATGCCTAGGATTATCTAGTACTTGGATGCTTTATCTTATTTATCTGCAATTCCCCTTTGTTTTGATTGCCATGTGAATTGTCTTGTCCATGCAACGCACGTCCATCCATCCCTATTCCTACCGCCCTCGAATCCTACTGTTTACCGCTATTGTTACTACTGTCTTTACTTTTACTACTGCTGTTACTTTACTATTCCTACTACAAAACTATTGCTACTGATAAACTGTTGTGAGCAAGATTGTTTCCAGGTGCAGCTGAATTGACAACTATTTGTTAAAACTTATAAATATTCTTTGGCTCCCTTTGTGTCGAATCAATAAATTGGGTTTCACTTCCCTCGAAAATACAGCGATACACCCCCTATACTTGTGGGTCATCAAGACTATTTTCTGGCACCGTTGCCGGGGAGCATAGCTTTATTTATCAAGTTCACTTGGATTCATTATTGTTCGCTACCATCCATCCATCATGGGTAAGTCTCGTGATGGCAAGGTTCCTATTTTACCATCCACTACAAGAAGAGGTACGGTTCTAAACACCTCTCTTGCTCTTGATTCACCATCTGTTATGAGTAATCTTGTTACACCACCACATACACATGCTACACACACTGCTACTACTGCTGAATCTGAAACTTCTGATACTTATGATGTTGCTTCTACTGTGCTTGATAAGAGTGGTTCATTAGGTCCTTTCCTAGATGCTACGATTGCTAGAACTATAGCTGGAAATACAGAAACTCCTAATAAATACACTACTACACCTGTTAGTTCACCTGAGTCTAGAGAGAGCTATGATATTGAAGACGGTTATTATTAAAGAATGTAAAAACACCCATGATAGGAGCGCTGCTAAGAGTCTCCTTGAGAGGCATACTATTAGACCCCAATTGTCTCCTAATGCGAAGTTTGTTGCTTCTCCCATAAACATTAAAGATAAAGATTATGATTTCTCTCTTGATTTATCCTATATAGCTATTGTTGAGAAATAACCTTTTTGTGGGACTAAGAATGAAAGTGCGGTAGCACATATGACCGAGCTTCTACCATGAGTGGCTTGTTTTCTGATGATATTAAGATGTGCACCTACTTTGTTGCTAATATTTTCCCCTTTTCACTAAAAGGAGAAGCTAAAACTTGGTTTAGTAATTTACCTCCTAGATCTATTGATAGCCCTGATTGCTTGATTAGTACTTTCCTGCAAAAATATTTTCCTCCTAGTCCTAGATATGCTATTTTGCAGCAGCTTTATTATTTTAAACAGGGAGAAAAAGAGATATTGTCTGAATCATGGGCAAGGTTTTGTGCTTCGATTCATGCACAGGCTGGATGTCCATTACCTAAGAATGAGCTTCTTGATATATTTTATAATGGACTAACTGAAGAATCTAGGACATACCTAGATAGTTGTGCTGATTGTGTTTTCAGGAATAGGACTCCCAAGGAAGCTGAGGAATTAATGGCTAAAGTAAGCAAGAATTATGAAGATTGGACTCCTCCTGAACAAGCTATACCTAAAACAATTATACCTGAACCAGCTATATCAGCGCCTATACCATCATCTAAGAAGAGGGGAGTTATTGAATTAAATGATGAAGTGATGAAGGAAGCTAAGAAATGTCTTAAGGAGAAGGGAATTAAAGCTGCTGATGTCAAGAATTTACCTCCTATAGAAGACTTATGTAAGCCAATTCGCGATTCATCCACTATTGAGGTACACTCTCTCCAACCCTTTGATGAAGGTGATATCCCTTACTCTAAACCTCCTGATCAATGCTTAGAAGAATTCGATATTTTTATTGTTAAGCAGGATAATTTTAATAAAAGGGTACAAAATCATCTAATGGAAAACACAGAGCTATTGTTGAGTTAAAAGATATTGTGGAAAGAACCTCTAATGATGTTAAAATGATTGTGAAACATTTTCAAATGGTTCAAACTCAAATAGACCAACTTATTAAAGTGCAAAAAGACTTGCTAGTTAATGCTGCCAAGGAAAAACATGCTTATGAAATTAGAACAAGAAGTGGTGCTGCTACCTAGGATCCTCTATATACTGAGGGCATCTGATGTCTACGCACTTCTATTCTTGTAGACAGTTGTTGGGCCTCCAAGTGCAGAGGTTTGTAGAATAGCATCAAGTTTTCCCTTAAGTGGATCACCCAATGTTTATCGAACTTAGGGAGGAAGTGGTCAAAGGTATCCCTCTCAAGCAACCCTGCAATCAAGATACAAGAAGTCTCTTGTGTCCCCAACATACCCAATACACTTGTCAGGTGTATAGGTGCACTAGTTCGGCGGAGAGATAGTGAAATTCAAGTGGTATGGATATAAGATAACGGTGCCAGAAAATAGCTTGATGGTGTGGAAGAGACTTAAGGAAAACTAAAATAAAGATGGAAGCAAGCAAACATGTAACAAATCTAATTACAAATGGTGTATCAATGCTTAGAAACAAAGCCTAGGGATCATACTCTCATATAATTATCTTCTCTTTATGATACTACTCTTAACTACTCTCCGGTTGGACACTCTAATCGATGGTAGGGCTATAACAGCACACCTCAAAGTTCATCTTTCCCATCTAGATAACCCCACACTGTCACCTTGAGTACTAGATGAGTCCAACAAACACCACAATTTCATAGAAACATCCAACTCCAAATATAACTCATAAGAAGTATTTGTAATCTCTAGCCTAAGTGCCACCATGGTGTGCACGCTATCACTTTCACACACATGGGGAGAGCAGAGATCTATTAAAGCACTTGAGTAGCAAGGTAGATCTATAGATTACAATCTCATGGTCACAATATGATCACGCATAGAGAGAGATGAACACATAGCTATCTGTAGAACCCTTAGCCTCGAGAGAGAACTACTCCCTCCTCATCATGGGAATCAGCAACAGTGATGGAGATGGTGGTGGAGATCAATGGAGATGGCTCCGGGGTCACTTCCCCGTCCCGGCAGGGTGCCGGAACAGAGACTTTCTATCCCCCGAATCTCCCCTTCGGTGGCGGCAGCGCTGCGGAACTTTTCGTGGATTTCTGATTGATTCCTTAGGGTTTATGCATTGGGAGGCTCTTATAGGCGAGAGGGGAGACCGAGGAGGTGCCGAAGGGGCCCACACCACCCCCTGGCACGGCCTGGCCTGGCCCGCGCCACTAGGTGGTCTGGCCAGCCCCTGACCCCTCTCCGTCTCGTCTTCTGGCTCCATGAGTCTTCCGGTAAAATATCGACTTTGGCTTTTGTCCGGTCCAATTCCGAGAATATTGATTTTCTGACTTTCCTGGAACCAAAAACAGCAGAAAATAGGCAACCGGCGCTGTGGCATCTTGTTAATAGGTTAGTCCAAGAAATCATATGAAAAGTACTCCAAAGTGTGGACAAAACATAAGAAAGTAGATAAAACCAAGCATCGAACATCAAAACTTATAGATACATTTGCAATGTATCAACATCCCCAAAGAATTGAGCAAGATTCTCAACAAGCTGAAAGTAGTGGTACTACTCGTAAGAAAAGAAAAAAGAAACATAAAACTATTGTAGAACCCTATGAACCTGCTAAAGATCATAATAGTATATCTGTCTCTAATGTTGAAACTGAAAGTGGTAATGAATAAAATGATGTTCCTGATAAAGAAAAAGTTGAATAAGAACCCGAAGGGCACACTAAGATACTAAATACACTAAAGAATATTTTTTTGCTAACAAACATGGTAGTGAAAGAGAGCCTTGGGTCTAAAAACCTATGCCTTTCCCTGATAAGAAACACAAGTCAAAGGAAGATGAACACTATAATAAGTTTTGTGAGTGGATGAAACCTTTATTCTTGCAAATTCCTTTGACTGATGCTATTAAATTGCCTCCTTACTCAAAGTATATGAAGGATATTGTCTCGAATAAAAGGAAGATCCCTAACGAAGAAATTTCTACTTTGCTTGCTAATTATTCCTTTAATGGTAAGGTTCCAAAGAAACTTGGAGACCCAGGGATTCCAACTATTCCTTGCTCTATTAAAAATAGTTATGTTAGAACTGCTTTGTGTGATTTGGGAGCAGGAGTTAGTGTTATGCCTTTTTCTCTTTATAAGAGAGTTCAACTTGAAAAACTGATACCAACTGATATATCTTTGCAAATGGCTAATAAATCTACCACTATTCCTGTTGGTATATGTGAGGATGTACATGTTCAAGTGGCTCATAATTGCTTGATATTAACTGATTTTGTTGTGCTTGAAATGCCTGAAGATGATAATATGTCTATTATTCTTGGGAGACCTTTTCTTAATACTGCAGGAGCTGTTATTAATTGTAATCAAGGAAAGGTGACCTTCAATGTTAATGACAAGAAACATACTGTCTATTTCCCCAAGAAGATTGATAGGACTTATGGTTTGAATTCAATTGAACATGTTGAGGGCATTCAAGTTGGAGAAATATATTGTCCCATACCACGAGAAAAAATTGAAACTATTACGATTGGGACCATTGCTATCAAGGTTGAGGTAACATAATCATTAGTGGAATACAAAGTTTTGTTTAATATAAAATTGTTTTGGTACAAGACCTGATCAACCTTGTTACAAAAGGATTTCATTGAACAAAACAATGTTTTCACCAT
Source organism: Avena eriantha (assembly GCA_910589775.1). NCBI lineage: Eukaryota > Viridiplantae > Streptophyta > Magnoliopsida > Poales > Poaceae > Avena > Avena eriantha. Next base: position 432,483,791 of record OU342745.1, read on the forward strand.
GATTATCTCCGCTTACTTCTATTCTATCCATTTTAGTTTTTGCTTTCGTTTAGTTTTCTTTTCTATTGTTAGTTGCTTGCATGTTAGAGTGTCTTATAACTTCTAAAGTTTAGCTTTGTTTTGTCATTGCACCATTCCAGAAACCTTTTTCTATCAGAAAATCATTCATCTATACCTGGAAATTTCCCAAAGATAAAGTGTCTCGAAAAATTCCAGAAAATTCATATTAAATTTTTACGTGAAAAAAGGGGCAGAGGAGTGCTTGGAAGGTACCAGGGGAGCCCACCAGGCAGGCACGCCACCTGGTGGCGCGGCCAGCCCTAGGACGCGCCTGCCTATGGTGTGGGCCACCCCTGGCCCTCCACTCACTCTCTCACTTGCCACTTTCTTCTCTCTCCCGAGTAAACACCAGTTCATTGCTCAAAATTGTGTTCTTGCTGTGCTTGCCCTCGATTTTTTGATCTCCTTGCTCAGCCCATCTTTGTTGCTGAAATTTGGAGCAATTGTTCTCCGGTATGTGACTCCTCTGCTTGTCCAAGTAGATTTGTGTTAGTGGTTTATATTTTGAGTATTTTGCTGCTGCAGGTGACAGGTTATGAGAGCTTGTAAGCTTGTTTGATTCTTAGAGATATAGTTTTGATGCATGTTTAGGCCTCTTACAAGTCCCTATGAGTAATGCCCTTCATTATATTCACTTTGCAATCACTTGTTTAATGGATTTTTAAATTTCAGAATAGAAGATGAATGAGCATCAACTAAACCAACATGAACTGAGGGTGCCTGAGGTTATTAAGGTTCACCGAAAAGAGGAAGTTTTTCCTTCCATCTATCCATGTTACGAATTCATGAGGGCTGCAGGAATTTCCCGGACTTCCATACTTTGGTTGCTAATGTAGGATTGGAGCACTTTGTGGAGGATGAACCATGTCAATTTGTGAAACTAACTTTGTCTGTAGTGTAGGACTTTCGATTTAGTCATTCTTTGCCTAACCCTATGGTCCATTACAACAATATTCTTTCGACCTCTCTCTCGATGACTTTTGTGCAGCTATTAAAGTACCTCAGTGGGGATCATGTGGAATGATTAAAGAGTGACCTGCATCACTCATGGATTTGTACGCAGAAATTTGCCAAGGGAGCAGCTTCTCGAAGGAGAACAGGAAAATCTGTAACATTGATCTCCCTTCCGTTTGCTACTTTGCCTACTTTATTGCCAAGTGTGTTCTTGCTAGGAAAACTGCCAATAAGTTATCTTCATGTGATATAGCATTCATCTCTGCTGCTCTTAAATGAGAAAGGTCTTACAACTTGGACGCTTTGATAGCTTTCCGTCTTGCTGCTAACCGCGAGAAAGGTGGAATTTGTGGGGGCCTCATTGCTTCTCGTTTACTAGCATTGCATGGTTTAGTGCCTCATCATCTAGACCTACAGTTTCCCATAGAAAGCCTTGATCTTAATTCCATGATACAACATAAATTTGTTTCTTCTTGGGGTAGTTTGATTGAGTTGTCTTATGAAATAACCTTTCTCAAAGCTGGTTGGAGAAGGAGCAAATCCGAGCGTGTTGTTCTTTTGCCTGCACCTGTTTTGTTTAACCTTGATAATAGGGTAGGATGGTCCCTCACGGAGGAGGAGCTTGACACGTACTTGGGAGAACTCTCCCAATAGGAGCAGGATACTAGAAGAGAGGCCACTGATGATTCGGTCCAGCCCTCGAATGAGGGAGAGTCTTCATATCAGCAGCCTACCTATGATTGGGGAGCTTCTTCTTCCCAAGGGCCCAACTACGATCATGCTTACAATGACCCGCCTGCTTGGAACCCTTACTCGTATTTGGATTGATACTTACTTAGGCCAAAATCCTAAGCTTGGGGGGAGGTACGCCGACATCGCACTCATCTCCTTATCACTTTTCATCGGTACTTTGTATATTCATTTTTCGTTCTCTTTTTAGTTTTCGCTCTTTCTTTGCTTTTGCTTTCTAAAACACAAAAAGACCAAAAATATTTCTGTTGTTTCTCTTCGTTTGCTTCTTTTTCTTTCTGCCTTGGTTTACCTTTTTGCTTTGTTTGAACTATTCGAAAAACCCAAAAAGATTTTGCTTTGCTTGTTCTTCCTTTTTGGTTCTTGCTTTAAAAATCGAAAACACCAAAAAAATATTGTTCTTCTTTGGTTTTGTGAGTTTTGTTGCAGGGTTCAGCAGTCCTCAGTGGAATTTTGTTTCATATTATTATTCAAGCCACACAAGTGAAGGGCAATAATGAGGATTAATGACAACTTGAGGTCTGGTAAGAGGCTGGTAACAAACTCTATTTGTTTTCATTTTTGTACATATACTCATCATTGTGGGCATGCTTAGTCTATTCACGTAGGGTGTATGTTATTTATGGCTGCTTTGTAGTTCTTGCTTTCATATGATTAGTTCCAGCTTGCTATTAGTTTGTAGCATGTCATATGAATGTTTGCTTGCATTACTCTATTCATAACTTGGTATGACACCGTGGTATCTCCATCTGAATGTTTCATTTGAAATGACTTGGCACATGCTCGTGCATGCATATGACTGAAACATAATCAGTTATGCCTCGATGAATTATTTTGCCTCAAGGGTCTTGAATCACTTTCATGCCATGATTAGTCATGTTTTGTTGCAAGCATGATTATGACAATTACTGCTCTCTCGTTTGTCGCTCCCTTACTATTGCTAGCCTTCACTTACACTGAGTTTGTTTTACTCGTGTTTCCATCTCCCTAAAACCATTATTGCCAAAAGTGTCCACCATACCTACCCATTAGCATTATTTGCTATTATGTGCGTATTAAGTATGCCTTGTTTTCTTCCGAATAAAATGTTTGATTGTTATGAGAAAATTAGTTAGTAAAGCTCTCACGAACTTGATGGCACACTTTATTTCCTTGCACTTAATAAACCTGAACCGTTGCGTCCATCTTTGTTGCATATATGCTTGCGCTTTATAAGTTGAAGTTAGCAGAACCATGTATCATGGGGAACACTTTCAACATTTCACGGGCACTATGTACCCCGTTGATATCATGATTCTTTTTCTTATGGATCCTGGCGGTGTGAAATAAAAGTGGAACTTGTAAGATCATGGAGTTTGTATATGTGTAAGAGAAACGCCTGGGCTGCTAGCCTAAGCCATGCCTAATCATGGTGGAAACTTGCAGCATAACCATAATGAGCATTCTATGAAGCATCCTCAATAAAAACCTATGCAAATAGCAAATAAAAATATCGCCGAGATGCTCATTGTCTGCTTGCCTTGTCATTTTGATTATGGGATAGCTCCTGTATCATGTGCAAGGGGTACCCCGTTGGCGGTTCTCTATGATACATATGTACTTACAATGACAAGAGCTTACTTGTCACTGAAGTTGAGTAGCATGAGGTCCGGTACTCGTGAGTAAGGGGCATGATACTTTAGCTTATAACTTGTCAAGCATATCCTCTTAGTTGTGTCACTTTAACCTTAACCATTTAAATATGCTTATGATAGGGACAATGAGAGCTCAAAGCTAACGAGTACCATACTTTCAACATTTGTAAGCCTTTCAAACTATTCAAAACCTTTTTCATTTCCTTGTTGAGTCATCACCCATTCTATGAGCACTTTCTTGAGAGCATAGTTGTCATTCTTAGTATAATGTGCTTGTCTCAAAACTTGATTATTTGTGTTATGACTTTGATGCTTGTATCTTTGATATCTTTACTTCTAGTCTTCACCTGAACTTCAGAGGTGCCTTGGCATTCACAATCAAAGGCAAGCGAGATACCACTCTATCATACCTTGTTATGAGCACTGTAATGTTGCTTATGTTTATGTTTCATGCTACTTATTATTTTTGAGTTGGAATCTCTTCATAGCTTGCAATGCCTATTAAGTAAACTTAGTTGCATACTCCTTATTATGAATTGTCTAAGTAATTGATCACATGATGAGAATATATACATCATATGAAGCAATGTGTTCGTGAAAGTTTCTTTTATCACACTCAGTTTTCAATTGAATTGCTTGAGGACAAGCAATAAGCTAAGCTTGGGGGGAGTTGATACGTAAAAAACATATCTACTTTCCTGAACACTTTTGCTATTGTTTCTCCTCTAAACTTGTGTGATTTGGATGCAACTAACACGGACTGACGCTGTTTTCAGCAGAATTGCCTTGGTGTTTAGTTTTTGTACAGAAGATCAACTATCAGGAAAAATCCTAGAAAATATGCCACAAATCCTATTTCACCAGAAGACTCTCGGACCCAGAAAACGAGACGGAGGGGGGCTGGGCCCAGGCCACACCACCTGGTCGCGCGGGCTAGGCCTGGTCGCTCTAGGGGGTGGTCTGGCGGCCCCAAACACCCCCTTGGTATCCCTCTTCGCCTATAAGTTGCCTTCTGACCTAAAAACTCAGGGGGGCGAAGTTTTTCCAGAAAGAGTTCCGCTCCGCCGCCACCACCAGATTCCACGATTCGGAACCAAAAACTCCATTCTGGCACCCTGCCGGGACGGGGAATTGGAGGATATCATTGCCATCATCATCACCATCGCTTCTCCATCGACCATCCATGTTTCCCCATCTATGAGTGAGTAATCCCCCGCTATAGGCTATGGGGATGGTAGGGATTGGATGAGATCGTTCATTGTAATGGCATCGGATTGTTAGGGCATGGTGCCTAGTATCTACTATTAGTGCTTTTTGAATTTGTTGCAACTTGTTATGCTTAATGCTTGTCACTAGGGCCCGAGTGTCATGATTTCAGATCTAAACATGCTATTGATTCATTATGATAGTATTGTTTATGGTCTTACCTGCAAGTTGTATACACACGTTGTTGTCCGGAACCAAAGGCCCCGAAGTGACAGAAATCAGGATAACCGGAGGGAATGGCTTTGATGTGAGGATCACATGTGTTCACAGAGTGTTAATGCTTTGCTCCGGTGCTCTATTAAAAGGAGCACCTTAATTGCCAGTAATTCCCTTGAGGCCCTGCTGCAAACAGGCTGGCAGGACAAAATATGTTGTTCAAGTTCTCATTGCGAGCACGTATGACTATATATGGAACACATGCCTAGGATTATCTAGTACTTGTGTGCTTTATCTTATTTATCTGCAATTCCCCTTTGTTTTGATTGCCATGCGAATTGTCTTGTCCATGTAACGCCCGTCCATCCATCCCTATGCCTACCGCGCTCGAATCCTACTGTTTACTGCTATTGTACTACTATCTTTACTTTTACTGCTGCTGTTACTTTACTATTCCTACTACAAAACTGTTGCTACTGATAAACTGTTGTGAGCAAGATTGTTTCCAGGTGCAACTGAATTGACAACTCAGTTGTTAAGGCTTATAAATATTCTTTGGCTCCCCTTGTGTCGAATCAATAAATTGGGTTTCACTTCCCTCGAAAATACTGCGATACACCCCTATTCTTGTGGGTCATCAGATACCTTTATGACCATTACTTTGGGTGATGCAACAAAGTTTCTGGATAATATGATGGTTAACTATTCTGAATGGCACACTGAGAGAGCTCCACAAGGTAAGAAGGTAAATTCTGTTGATCCAAACTATGCTTACTATGCTTGTTAATGAGAAAGCTCATATTGATCCAAATCATGTTCCTTTAGCCTCTTTGGTTGCTCAAGAAGAGCAAGTTGATGTGAACTTTATAAGAAATAATAATTTTAGCAACAATGCCTAAAGGAATAATTTTGGTAATAATAACTATATGCCATATCCTCCCAATAATGGTAATGTTTATGGAAATTCCTACAACAATAATAGGAGTGCTCCCTCTTAACTTGAAGTTATGCTTAAATATTATCAATAAACAAACTGCTTTCAATAAAACTATTGAGGAAAAACTCTCTAATGCTGAAAGAAACATAGCATCATTGGCTGGAGCACAATCTTCTTTGAATAAAATGGCTACTAAACCTGAAACTATTGATAATCCATTTGCTACTACTAATGCCATACAAATTAGAATTGATGAAAATGTTAGATTATTAGCTGAATTGCGTGCTAAGTGGGAGAGAGAAGATGAAATTGCTAGAAATGTTAGTGTTTCTACTATCACTACCACTAATGTTGAAGCTAGTAAACCCAATGGAACCTTTTCTAATAACAATGCTAAAATTCTTAGGAATATGGGGAAAAATAGCTCTACTGATTTAGATGATAATTATGACTTTGATCTTGATGGTTGCAACATCTCTGAAGTTATTAAGTTCCTACAAAAGATTGCTAAAAGTCCTAATGCTAGTGCTATGAATATGGCCTTTACAAAACACATTACTGATGCTCTCATAAAAATTAAAGAAGAAAAGATGAAACATAAAGCTTCTATTCCTATAAAATTAGAAGATGGTTGGGAACCCATCGTTAATATGAAAGTGAATGATTTTGATTTCAAAGATTTATGTGATCTTGATAGTAGTGTTTCTATTTTCCTAGAAGGATTTATGATATGCTTGATTTGCCACCATTGTAAGATTGTTATTTAAATGTCCCACTTGATGATAATGCTAAAAAGAAACTCATGGGGAGTATTAATGATGTTCTTATTATGGTTAACAATGCATATGTCCCCGTTGATTTCTATGTTTTGGATGTTGAATGCAATGCTTTTTGTCCTATTACTTTGGGAAGACCTTTTCTTAGAACTGTTGGTGCCATTATTGATATGAAAGAAGGCACCATTAAATATCAACTCCCACTCAAGAAAGGTATATAACACTTCCCTAAGAAGAGAGATTAGATTCCTTTTGCCTCTCCTATGAAAACGAAATTTGGTTTTAATGCTTCTTCATTTGAGAATACTTGATTCTTTTTCTTGCTTCGTATGCCTAACTTAAAGGCGTTAAAGAAAAGTACTTATTGGGAGATAACCCAAAAGTTTTAGATGAGTCTTGGAAGTTATTACCTCTATAATAACCACTCCTTATCCTTTTTATTTGCTTTTTGTGCCAAGAGTAACCTCTAATGAGAGGGAAGTAATGTTTGGGAAAGTTGTTGTCCCGAAACAGATTTTTGTGCTTCACTTTAAAAATTCATGTAAAATCTCTGTGTGTCGTTTTGAGGCATGAATTTTTGTGCTTCTGCCCCAGGTTGTTTTCTAACTTTCGTTAGTTCAACACTTTTCGATTTGAGCATAGAAGGTCTTCGAAAAAATTGGTCTTTACCTGCTGGTCTGTTTTGACATATTTCTGCCATTATTTGCATTTGCTTCTTGTTGATTCCTTTTTGAGTTCTTTTTGGGGAATTGAGCTTTTTGAGGGAAGTGCTACTCTTGTGTTTTAATGGAAGTTTTATTGGTGTTGAAACTGAACCCAAAGACTTATTATCTTGAGTACACTAATGTTGCTAATAAAGATTATGTGAAGTTTTGTATGAAGGAAAAAAATTCAGGGATATGGAGAGAATGATGTAATGAGATGAAGAATGGACTAAAGCTCAAGCTTGGGGATGCCACCCGTGTCACCCCAAGAAATATCCAAGAAGTACAAGCGTCAAAGCTTGGTCATCAATAAAAATCTCACGTTTCTTCCAAACACTTCATTTTTATTGTTTCATGCACAATTGTGTTGTTCTTGGAGCGTCTTCGTTTTTGTTTTTAGTTTTCGTTTGCTTGGTTTGAAGGGTTCGCAGCATAGAAAATAAAAAAAATTCCTACGATGGGAACTATACGCCAAGATCTATCTACTAGATACAAGCAATGGGTGGATATACATCCATGGAGAACTTACCCTCGAAGACAACAACGTTTTGTTAACGAGTAGGAACTCGTGGATGATGTAGTCGTACGCTTGCCGATCTCAAGATCGTGTGGAAGTCCCAGCGCCGCAAACCAGCAGTGCATCCGCACTCGCACACACGTTCAGGCCACCGAACAACCTCCGCATCCTCGCTCCAGCGATGCAGCGGAAACAGAAACTCCTTCCAGACGAAATGCCACCGGGAACATGTATCTCGCTAATCCGAGACCATGGGGTAATAATTCTAGAGGGGGAGAGAGATCCTTCATGAGGTGGTGTGAGGAAGAAGGGTGAGAGGGATGGCCTTTTATAGGAGGAGGGGGTACCCCTCCCCATAGCCGGTGCCCCATGGGGGGTGACCCCTCACCTCCCCCATTCATGTGGTGGTAACTCCCTCCACATTAAAATGCCCCTTCACGTTCTCTTTTAAAGTATCCACTTTAAATGCATTAAATTTCTCCAAATTTAATGCTCTCCATTTAATAAAACTCTTTTATTAAATTTATTCAGAATTTTGCTAATTACTATAATTAACAAACATTCACATAAAACCCCCTACAACATTTCAATATTACATGCAGAACCAATTTCAGCAATTTCACCCGAAACAGTTTCGATGTCTATTGAAATAATTCCAGCGCTTTGCAATTCATTCATGTGAAACATATTTGCTCCAAATGGTGTTGGTGTCCCTTAAGTGTGTCACCCTATGGTTCATGAATAATGCAGACATGATCAAGACCCCTCTCATATCAATAATCAGAAGAGGGACCTGGAGATCCACACTGACTCCTACACATTCTACGATGACTTCTGTGATCGTGAGAACCTTTAACGCTAGTAACTAAATCTCTTTGTCTTGCGATATATTACATGTCCGATATTCGATCATCGGTATCTCCATACCTAGTTTGATCTCGTTACCGACATGTACTCTTTTCTCGTTCCTATGATATAACATTCTAGTGATCTCATCACTTGCTTGCAAGCTAACCAATGTGATATCACCGAGAGGGCCCAGAGAATATCTATCCTTCATCGGGATGGACAAATCCCACTCTTGATCCATGAGCCTCTACATAACACTTTCGTAGCACTAAACCCACCTTTATAATCACCCTTTCACGGTGTGACGTTTGATGTTATCAAGATACTCTTCTAGTATTAGTGATTAACATGATCGCATGGTCTAATGACTAGGATTACTTTGTTAGATGTTATAGCAATATAAACACAATGACTTTGATCGTAATGCTATACTTCAGATGAATGTTCATCACATCATTCGACTAATGATCTGACCTCGTTATTAACAACATCCAATGTCCATGATCAGGAAACCTTGATCATCTTGTTAATCAATGAGTTACTTTATAAGAGAGGCTAACTAGGAACTTTCCTTTTGTTTATTAAACACACATGTATTAACGTTTCCAAATTAATACAATTACAGCATGTAAAATAAACATTTATCATATACTTGGAATATGTATAATAACAACTTTATTATTGCCTCTCAGGGCATATTCCCTTCAGTATCCCACTTGCACTAGAGACAATAATCTAGTTACATGGTGATAAATCTAACACCCATGGAGTTCTGGTGTTGATCATGTTTTGCTCTAGGGAGAGTTTTAGTCAACGGATCTGCTACATTGAGATCCGTATGTACTTTACAAATCTTTATATCTCCATCCTTGACATGCTCACAGATGGAGTGAAACCGGAACTTAATATGCTTGGAATTCTTGTGAGACCTTGGTTCCTTTGCGTTGGCTATGGCTCCATTGTTGTCACAATAGATCACCATTGGATCCAACGCACTAGGAACCACACCCAGTTCGGTAATGAACTCCTTCATCCAAACTGCTTCCTCTACTGCTTCTGAAGCAGCAATATATTTCGCCTCCGTAGTTGACCTTATTACCACGGGTTGTTTGGAGCTCCTCCAACTAACTGCTGCTCCGTTCATGAGAAATACATATCCGGATTGAGACTTAGAGTCATCCGGATCAGTGTCAAAGCTAGCGTCGACATAACAATTAGCGACCAACTCTTCTTCACCTCCGTATACAAGAAACATTTCCTTAGTCCTTCTCAAGTACTTAAGGATATTCTTGACCACTATCCAGTGTTCCAAACCTGGATCAGATTGGTACCTACTAGTCAAACTAATAGCATGGGCCACATCGGTCTTGTACATAGCATGACGTACATTATAGAGCCTATGGCTGGAGCATAGGGAATCTTATCCATTATCTCTCTTTCTTCCGTCGTAGCCGGACTTTGAGTCTTACTCAATGTCTTGCCTTGCAACATAGGTAAGAACCCTTTCTTACTTTTGTCCATTTTAAACTTCTTTAAAATCTTATCAAGGTATGTACTCTGCGATAGCCCTATTAGGCGTCTCGATCTATCTCTATAGATCTTTATGCCTAATATATATGACGCTTCACCAAGTTCCTTCATAGAAAATTTGCTGTTTAGATAACTTTTAACACTGTTTAAAAGATCTATATCATTTCCAATCAATAATATGTCATCCACATATAATATGAGAAATGTCACATTGCTCCCACTCACTTTATTGTAAATACAAGCCTCTCCATAAGTTTGGACAAATCCAAACTCTTTGATCACCTCATCAAAGTGGAGATTCCAACTCCGTGATGCTTGCTTCAGTCCATAGATGGATCGCTGAAGCTTGCACACCTCGTTAGCATCCTTAGGATCGACAAAACCCTTTGGTTGTATCATATACAACTCTTCTTCAATATTACCATTGAGAACGCAGTTTTGACATCCATCTGCCATGTTTCATAATCGAAATATGCAGCAATTGCTAACATAATCCTAACTGATTTTAGCATCGCTACAGGAGAGAATGTCTCATCGTAGTCAACTCCTTGAATTTGTCGAAACCCTTTTGCGACAATTCGAGCTTTATAGACGGTTACATTACCATCAGCATCAGTTTTTCTTTTAAAAATCCATTTATTCTCAACGGCCTTTCAGTCGTGAGGTAAGTCCACCAAGGTCCAAACCTGGTTTTCGTACATAGATTCCATCGCGTATTTCATGGCTTCTAGCCATCTGTTGGAATCCGGGCTCATCATTACTTCTTCATACGTCGCGGGGTCATCTATTTCATCAACCATGAAATTCACAATAGGATTCCCGTACAGTTCAGGAGTTGCACGTGTCCTGCTTGACCTGCGAGGTTCGGTAGTGTCCTCTTTCGGAGCCTTTGTTGATAACTCAATATAAGTATGAGGGAAGCACAACATGCACCAACAACTTATGCCAAGCAAGACAAGCAACTATGTGAGAGCAAGATATATACTTCAAGCACGAAGGCTATCACAAAGTAAAGTGCATAAGTAAGAGCTCGGATATGGAGAGAATCGAGGCACGCGGAGACGACGATATTTTACCGAGTTCCTCCCAACATGGAGTACGTCTCGTTTGGAGAGGGGGTGGTATCAAACCACCAATGCCACAAAAGGCCTCCCTTGTTCTCCTATGAATCTCACCCCAACGGGATTGATCCACACTTCCACTATCCGTGCACTTGTCGGTGGCAATCTGTAACCTCTCATAAGGTTGGGGCACTTCTCCACAACTCAATTGGAGGCTCCCAACAAACAAGATTGGGGAAAACTCCACAACTTAATTGGAGGCCCCAAGTAATCCACAAACCTGCAAAACCACCAAACCGTCTAGGGTTCCAAGAACCCAAGAGTAAAACTCTTCTCACCTTTCACCCAATCGAATCCTCACCAAGAACTCAAACCGATGCACCAAATGCAATGGCAAGAACACACAAAGTGCTCAAGTCCTTCTCTCCCAAATTCCACCAAAGCTACAAAAGCTTATGGGGGAATAAGAGAGGAAGAACAATTGAGGAAATCCACAATAGACTCCAAGATCTAGATCCCAAGATGTTCCCCTCACTTAGAGGAGAGATTGATTGGTGGGGTTGTAGATCTAGATCTCCTCTTTCAAATCCCTCAAGAATATGCAAGAATCAATGGAGGGATTGAGGTATAGGAAGCTCAAGAAGGTGAGCAATGGAGGGGAAAACTTGCAAGGAAGGTTAGGGAACCATTGGGGAAGAAGGGCCCCTTAAATAGGTCCCTAGAAATCCAACCGTTAGGCCCAGGAATCGCCCGGTCCGGAGTCTCCGGACTGGGACCGGAGTCTCCGGTGTACCCAGGCCAAACGGGGTCAAACTGGGGGACAATCTGTACGCGGTCCGGAGATAGACCGGAGATTTAGTCCGGAGTCTCCGGTCTTACAAAACTGACTGAAAGACCAATACGAAAACAACCATAACCTTTGCATCCGGATTCCGATTTTGATGATCTTGGGCTCGTTTTAAAGAGGACAATAAGATCTACAATATAATGCAGGGAACCATCATAGTATAGAAAGGGAGGATAGAACCAAATGTCGAAAGGTTTGACCTCTCTCAACAAGACGAACCGGTAAAACCTCCAACATCGAAAACGCAATAGAGAATGCATATGAAATCCGTTTTTGATGAACTTGGGCTTGTCATGAAGATTAACACAAGCTCTAAATCCTCTCATGGATAAGAACCAAATAATGCAAGGTTTTACCAATCTTTAAAATACAAACCGGTAAAACCTCCAATATCGAAAACGCAATAGAGAATGTATATGAAATCCGTTTTCGATGAACTAGAGCTTGTTATGAATATTACCACAAGCTCAAGAACCTCACATGGATAAGATCCAAATAACAACCAAGAAATATTATGCCAAGTATGCAAAGGTTTGATCTCTCACGAAGGATATGATCAAGTTACTCACTCGAGAGCCCCTCTTGATAGTACAGGTATCTATCCTATAAACCAGTCTCCCCAACTAACACCATTAGACCGCTAAGAAAGAAACCCTATCAAGAACATACCTTTGCCTTGAGCATATTCCACTTGAGCTTGACGATAGCGATCTTGTCCACCTCAAGATGGAACACCTTTCTTGATTGCACTAGCTTGGTGAAGACTTGCAAATTGATCTCCCATACTCGACTATGGTAGAGCTTCTCTCTTGGGAATATCATCTTCCCATATCCATGATAACCATAGGATGGAAAGCTTCAAGCAAATGATCTCTTCGAGATGGCTCATCTTGAACTTGCACATCATTTATTCTTTCTTCATTATGTTGGTGTCTTGAAGGCACATAAGAGATATCACTCCAACTTTATTCTTGAAGACACACTTGCCATAGGCACAACTCCCACATGAACAATCTTTGGATCTCTCCTTGAACACCTTGGTCAACACTTGGTCTTCTTTACTTTCTTATTCTCCCAACTTTGAAGCCAACATATGGTACAAGCATTGCTTATGGACAAATCCTACAAGTAAAACTTAATGCAAACATAAGTCCATAAAGATTGTCATTAATTACCAAAACCACACATGGGGGCACACATGCACTTTCAGGCATCATATAAACTATATGACTCATGCTTAACCTTTCGGTCCGTGTTCCAAGGCCATGTCTGTACATGCTAGGCTCGCCAAGTAAGAACCTTAGTACTCGCGTGTGTAAAACTTTCTTACACCCGTTGTATGAAAGCACAGATTCGAGTACACCCGATCATCATGTGATGTCTCTAAACATGATCCATATAATGGTGCATACTTAAGGAAGAACACAATTTTTATCTTGATATTTAAATGAGGGATCATCTTATAATGCTACTAAAACGCCAAACAAGTAATATAAGATGCAAACATCATATGTGTAAAGTGAAATGATATGGTTCTTACATTTGATCACTATCATATGCATCATGGTATGATCTTTATCATTCCTTTGTGTGTAAGGCCAAGGTCTATGGAACTTACACGTTAGGTGTGTTGTAAGAGTATCAACTATACATCAACTTACAACATTACCATATCATGACACAAGCCCATCAACGATCTAAACTAGACGCCTCTAATTTATCAATTGCAAGTTTTACGTGGCTTAGGGCTTTCGAAGATAGAACCGTTCTTACCTACGAACATGGAACCACAACGATGATAACCTATTAGCAACACATTGTAAATCAGATATTGACTATAGTAGGAGAGACATACACCCGCCAGCCACTTTTGCAAAACTAGTTGCATGTCAATCGTGGAACCGGTCTCATGTGCGATGACATGTAAGGTTGGTCCGGGCCGCTTCATCCCACTATGCCACCAATATCCAAAGTACATATAAGAAGCAATAACATGATCATCACCTCTCACATACTCTTATGTGTTCTACCCATGCAAAGCACCTATGCATAGATCAGGCTCTAATACCACTAAATGGTTCGCAGCATAGAAAACAAAAAATTTCCTACGATGGGAACTATACGCCAAGATCTATCTACTAGATACAAGCAACGGGTGGATATACATCCATGGAGAACTTACCCTCAAAGACAACAAAGTTTTGTTAATGAGTAGGAACTCGTCGATGATGTAGTCGTACGCTTGCCGATCTCAAGATCGTGTGGAAGTCCTAGCGCCGCAAACCAGCAGCGCATCCGCACTCGCACACACCTTCAGGCCACCGAACAACCTCCGCCTCCTTGCTCCAGCGATGCAGCAGAAGCAGTAACTCCTTCTGGACGAAATGCCACCGGGAACATGTATCTCGCTAATCCGAGACCATGGGGGAATAATTCTAGAGGGGGAGAGAGATCCTTCACGAGGAGGTGTGAGGAAGAAGGGTGAGAGGGGTGGCCTTTTATAGGAGGAGGGGGTACCCCTCCCTATGGTCGGCGCCCCATGGGGGGTGACCCCTCACCTCCCCCATTCATGTGGTGGTAACTCCCTCCACATTAAAATGCCCCTTCGCATTCTCTTTTAAAGTCTCCACTTTAAATGCATTAAATTTCTCCAAATTTAATGCTCTCTCATTTAATAAAACTCTTTTATTAAATTTATTCACAATTTTGATAATTACTTTAATCAACAAACATTCACATAAAACCCCCTGCAACATTTCAATATTACATGCAGAACCAATTTTAGCAATTTCACCCAATAGTTTTGGTGTCTATTGAAATAATTCTAGCGCTTTGCAATTCATTCGTCTGAAACATATTTGCTCCAAATGGTGTTCGTGTCCCTTAAGAGTGTCACCCTATGGTTCGTGAATAATGCAGACATGACCGAGACCCCTCTCAGATCAATAATCAGAAGCGGGCCCTAGAGATCCATACTGACTCCTACACATTCTACGATGACTTTTGTGATCGTGAGAACCTTTAACGCTAGTAACTAAATCCCTTTGTCTTGCGATATATTACATGTCCGAGATTCGATCATCGGTATCTCCATACCTAGTTTGATCTCATTACCGACATGTACTCTTTTCTCGTTCCCGTGATATAACATTCTAGTGATCTCATCACTTGCTTGCAAGCTAACTAATGTGATATAACTGAGAGGGCCCAGAGAATATCTATCCGTCATCGGGATGGACAAATCCCAGTCTTGATCCATGAGCCTCTACATAACACTTTCGTAGCACTGAACCCACCTTTATAATCACCCTTTCACGGTGTGACGTTTGATGTTATCAAGATACTCTTCCAGTATTAGTGATTAACATGATCTCATGGTCTAAGGACTAGGATTACTTTGTTAGATGTTATAGCAATATAAACACGATGACTTTGATTGTAATGCTATACTTCGGATGAATGTTCATCACATCATTCCACTAATGATCTGACCTTGTTATTAACAACATCCAATGTCCATGATCAGGAAACCTTGATCATCTTGTTAATCAACGAGCTAGTTTATAAGAGAGGCATAACTAGGAACTTTCCTTTTGTTTATTAAACACACATGTATTAACGTTTCCAGATTAATACAATTATAGCATGTAAAATAAACATATATCATATACTTGGAATATGTATAATAACAACTTTATTATTGCCTCTCAGGGCATATTCCCTTCATGGTTTGCTTAGTTTGTTTGAATAAATTGGTTGGACCCCCTCTTTCATACATTAGTTTTTAAATACTTTGGTTTGGTTTGGAAAAGAGTAGGAAAAGTTCATGCTTAAGTGGTAAAAATAGCTTGTTTTTGATTGTGGCCTATGCTTTGTCATGTCATGCTTGATATTCTTTTGGCTTTATGCTTAGTAATTTTTGCTGTAGCATGACATGTTGTAAACAATTGAGATTGCTTAATGTGCCTTGAAAGAATCATGCGTTGTTTTAGCATATTAAAGCATAGTATTGTGGTATTCTCCTTTGATGCTTTATTTGGGTTGACTTGGCGCATGCTCACACCATGTTATGACTATCCCAAGTCACCATAGCCTTTATGATCCTTTATTTTTTGACTTGTAATATGACTTTATGCTTTAATTAATGATGTTTTGTCGCTTTGCATGATTATGACCATTATTACTCTCTTAGTTGGTCGCTCCCAGTATTTTGCTAGCCTCCATAACCAAGTATGAGTTCCACTCATGCATCCAACTCCAAATAAAATCAAGTTATTCCAAAGAGTCCACCATACCTACCTATTAGCATTTGCTATTCCAAGTATATTCATGTTTTATCTACCCTCCGAATTAAAATTGTTATGAGAAAACTAGTGATTAAAGCTCTCACAAACTTGATGGCACACTTTACTTTTCTTGCCCCTAATAAACTTGAACCACCGTGTCGTCTATGTTGTATATGCTTGCACTTATATGTTGGGGATTAGCAGAACCATGCTTTCATGGGGAACGCTTTCAACATTGCACTTGTACTTTGTACCTAGTTGATATCATGCTCTTTTGTTTGTGGATGTTGTCGGTGTGAAATGAAAGGGGAGCTTGTAAGTCCATGGAGTTATGTATGTGTGTTAGAGAAACGCCTGGGCCGCCGGTCTAATACATGCCTAATCATGGTGGAAACATGCAGCGTAACCATAATGAGCAATCTATGAAGCATTCTTCTTATAAAAAAGAGATAGAGATTGAGAAAAAGAAAAAAAGACGAGAAAAGAGGAAAGAGAGAAAAAAGCACCATTTTCCCATGGTAAATAAGAAGATTGCTGAGATGCTTGTTGTCTGCTTGCCTTGTCATTTTGATATGGGGATTCTTCCGTATCATCGGGAAAGGGGTACCCCGTTGGCAGTTCTCTATGATACACATGTACTTACTATGACAAGAACTTACCGGTAACTAAACTTGAGTAGCATGAGGAGAGGCCCTCGTATTCAAGGGACATGAGATTTCCAACTTATACTTTGTCAAGCATATACTCCATAGTTTGTTCACTTTAACCTTAATCACTTCAAGATGCTTATGATAGGGGCAATGAGAGCTGAAAGATAATAAGTACCATAATTTTTGGAAGCTCTTTATGAGACTTGAATCCCTGCTTCCTTCTATGAAGTCCTTTCTTTTACTTTTATGTTGAGTCTCCATCTTCTATCTTTATGCACCTATTGAGAGAGCATAGTGGCCATTTTTAGTTTAATGTGCATTGTCCCAAGACTTGTTGATTGATGCATAACTTTGATATTGCTTGTTCTTAAACTATTTGTATCTAGTCACCCTTATGAACTTTGAAGGTGTCCTATGCAATTATGATTTGCTACATTATGAGGGATAAGTTGAATGCCACTATGTTATGTTTTCTTTCTGTGAAACAAACAAACGTCTTGCAAAGCATTGTTATTCATGAATCTTTTGTTTGTGCCTTTTCATGTTAGAACATAGTTGCTATGTCTTATTGTTATTTTATCTTTCATGCCATGTTGAAGTACTATGATCCCAACTATCAATGTTTTACAAATACTTTGATCAAGTTTATGATGGTGCATGTCACCTTAAAAATTATTCTTTCTTTTTATCACTTACCTACTCGAGGACGAGCAGGAGTTAAGCTTGGGGATGTTGATACGTTGCTAACGTATCTATAATTTTTGATGTTCCATGCTTGGTTTATATCTACTTTCTTATGTTTTGCCCACACTTTGGAGTATTTTTATACACTTTCTTGGACTAACCTATTAACAAGATGCCATAGTGCCAACTGCCTATTTTCTGCTATTTTTGGTTCCAGGAAAGTTAGAAAATGAATATTCTCAGAATTGGATGGGACAAAAGCCAAAGTCAATATTTCACCGAGGGGGACACGGAGCCAGAATACGAGATGGAGAGGGGCTAGGGGCCAACCACACCACCTGGCCACATGGCTAGGCCTGGCCCGCGCCACGGGGTGGTGCGGCCGCCTAGGGCACCCCCTCGGCCTCCCCTTTCGCCTATATATTGCCTCCGATACAAAAACCCTAAGTACCTGATGAAAAATCCACGAAAGAGTCTGTAGCCACCGTCATCTCCATCCCTAGATCGGGAGGGATCTGAAGATCTTCCCGGCACCCTGCCGGAGGGGAGAATTCACCCTGGAGGCCTTCTTCATCACCATGCAAGCCTCCGGTGTGATGCGTGAGTAGTTCATCCTTGGAGTACGGGTCCATGTAGTAGCTAGATGGTTGGTTCTTCTCCTTTGTGCTACCATGTTTAGATCTTGTGAGCTCCATTCATGATCAAGATCATCTATTTGTAATCCAACATGTTGTGGTGGGGATTCAATGGATATTGAGATGCTATTTCAGACTGATTATTGATTCTATCATGTCTTTGTTATTTGTGATCTTGCATGCTCTCCGTTGTTAGTAGATATCTTGGTCGAGTAGATGCTAGCAAATCCAAGAGGGACTATTTATGCTCGGTAGTGGGTTCATGCCTCTAGTAATCTGGGAAGTGACAGAAATCTCTAAGGTACTAGATGTGATGTTGCTACTAGGGAGAAAACATCAATCCTTTGTTCAACAATCGTATTGTTTACTTTACACGCAATGCATAATGCAATTATATGTTGCTTGCAACTTAATACTAGAGGGGTTCAGATGATAATCTAAAGGTGGATTATTAGTCATAGATGCAATTGGATTACGGTCTATGTATAATGTTGTAATGCCCAATCAAATCTCATAGGAGTCAAGATGATTAGTATATGCATGTATGCTTTCTCGATGTTTGTCAATTGCCCCGCTGTAATTTGTTCACCCAACATGTCATCTATCTTAAGGAGAACCACCACTAGTGAACTATGGACCCCGGTCCTTTCTTTTACCAACAATCTACAATTGTTTACTGTTTTCTATTTACTTTCTACAAGCTATTACTTTCTTCCATACAATACGTTTAATCCTTTGTTTTCAATTAAACCGGTGAGATTGACAACCTCAGTGTAAGTTGGGGGCAAAGTTCTGTGGTTGTGTTGTGCAGGATTCCAAGTTGGAAACAACACCTTGGAGGTGTTTCCTTGCTCCTACTGGTTCGATAACCTTAGTTTCATAACTGAGGGAAACTTACCGTTGTACTCATCATACCTTCCTCTTGGGTTCCCCAACAAGCTCGATATCAACCACGAGTCAGCAGGAATCGAGGAAACTCACAAAACACTATCCATGCCATGGGATATGCCCTACAGGATTAAGTCCCTTAATAGCACAGTAATTCGATTGATGTCGATTGCTGACTGTTATGGTTATGAGGATGATGTGAGAAGCAGTTGCTGCCTATTTGTCCATATATGGAGTTCCTCCCACACATACTCAGTTGAGAATGTTCATGATAATAATCTTTACCTTAGCTCTTTATAATGCTAGTGGTATATCCGCTACTCCCTAAGAACGCCTTTCCCTATTGCAGTTCCAATCTCTCTTACATACGCGATACTTATTTTCTGTGTTTAGTTGTTTTACTTTACTTATTGTTGCTCTTATACCAAAAACCCCAAAACACATTTTTACACAATACTCGCATTTTATCTTGTCACTTAGAACTTTATTTAGCATTTCTATTGAAGTATTTAATTCAATAGTTATTAGACTTCAGTCTCCTGCTCCCTGTGGGATCGATATCTTTATTTCGAAACTAGCTACAAAAGATTTGTGCACTTGTAGTCATCAATATCCATGGTGGAAAGTTGTATGGAATCAGAACCATAGGCCAAGTGCTATAAGACGTGGTGGCTGCACCAAATGGGTTGAAGCCATCTGTAGCCAATACCAACCTGATGTTACGAGGATCGTCTCTGATCAGTGGATGCAACATGTCCAGGTTTTTCCAATTCTCAGCATCAGCAGGATTTCGGAGCATACCATCATTTGTTCGCTCATTTGCATGCCACGTTGCATCAGTTCCTGTCTTCGTAGACATAAAAATCCTCTACAACCTTCTTTTTAGAGTAAAATGCCTAATAACCTTAACATCAACTCTGTGAGGACTCTCTCCATCCTCACTCAAGGTCTTCCACCTTGAAGTGACATAGGTGGGGCAGTTGTGATGGTTTGCAAGATCATTCCTATATAGAACCATCGATATGCAAAAAATGCCATGTACTAGCCCTAAGCAGATCATCCATGTCATCAGTCATAGGATGACTAGCAGGTTCAATACTCGTGCTATATTCATGCACACTAGAATTCCCATCAACAGACTCACCATGAAAAACCCAGTGCACATATCATGGCAGAAAACCCTTATCAACCAAGTGGTCAGCAACAGTTGCACGGTCATGCCAATACAGATTCGCACAAGCAAAGTAAGGACAATGGATTTTGCCTACATTTGTTGACCGGGAGAATGCGAAATCCAAAAAACTTTCCAAACTATGTTCATATTCTACTGTCTACCTAAATGAATACATCCATCTCTTATCCATTTGTGTGCTTCTAACGATTGAAGTACAGAAATAAAAACAACTTGGGGCAGTGTGGAAGGGCGATGTCCTTGGGGAGGCTCTCCTTGTGTGTCGACATAGAGGGGGCCAAGGGGGTGGTGGCCCCTAGAGAGGGGGCGCCTATGGAGGGGGTGGCGCCGGTGGAGCGGGGCGACGATGGTGGCAGGGAAGCTAGGTTGTTGTTTGGGGAAAGATTGGGGATCGAGCGAGCAAGTGGCGGGATAAGTGAAATTTCACAAAAATGCTCGCAGCACGCGGGGAAAGCTTGAAGTCCATGACATGTGGGACCTACTAACTTTTTGAGGCAAAATATCGTTATGCCACGGTACAACTATCCACGACAAACAGAACTGTCGTCTTAAGAATTGCACGAGTGTACCACAACTGCAAACAAAACAAATTATCAACAAGAAGAACATGTAGGGTTTCCACAACAAATAACAAAAAATTTACTATGTGGAACACCCTAATTGTCCAAGGATCTATCTAGAAGTAATGCAGTAACAGAGGAAGACAACAGTAACGTACCCTTGAAGACCGAGAGAGTGTTACGCTCATGCAGGAGCGTGGATGATGTAGTCGTACCCGTCCGACCTCAAGGTCGCGAAGCTCCTCGCACGTCACACCTTGTCTAGGTCCTTGCACGAAGGCCCGTCACTGCAAGTGCAGCTCCCCCGAGTTATCACACACATTTGGTGCAATACAACGACTCCCTAAGTTCTGATCCCTGCAGAGGTTGCGGAAGTAGACCTCCTAACTGGAATCCCTGCAGCACAACGGCATGCCTTAGCGGTGTTGACTTTGCGTGTACATTCCTTTCCCTGGGACCGTGCCACCACAAAGGCAACTGTGAGAGAGAGGGGGAAGAAAAATGTCTTAGAGAACATCTGTTGGTGTGTTTTAATCCCACCCATGGACTAAATTTGACAAAGAAAAGGCAAATCAGGGGCTGCAGCCGGCAGGGCTTGAGGCGGTGGCCAGGTGGGCCACCAGCCCCACACCGGCCCAACCAGCCTCAACAGAGGACAACAACAGCTAGTAGCAGTGGCGGCCAGCCGGGTGGGCCGGCTTCGTGCCCACCGCGGCACAGCCGCGCGTCCCGCGCTGCGACCAGGTGAGGTGCCCGGGTGGGCCGGCCACCCCCACGGTCTGTCAGGAAGCACATGGCAGCAGGCGACCTGGGTGGGCTAGCCTTGCTCTCCCGTGGCCCACAAGCGAGGCGGTGACCGGGTGGGCTAGGAATCGGTCCGCGTGGCCCGTCAGGCGGGGAGGTGGCCAGGGCGGCCCGTAGTGCTTGCTGCGCGCGCGTGGCACATAGTAGTTGCCGCCCGTCTTCATGGGACGTACAGCCCAGGCGATTTATGCTGTCCTTTTTATTCCCCTTTTCAGGTGATTTCCTCCTAGACCAATTCCCTTTGGGGTTTTGGTCTAATGAGAAAGTTGCCTAATAAATTTTAATTTAAATATTTATTTAGTACATATTAGTTCACAATTAATATATAATAAATAAATATTATAAATTGCCATTTATTCGAAACTCCTTTTCGGTCTTTTCATTTCCTCCTTTCTCCGAACAATTTTGGATCTCTTCGGAATGATTTCGATCTATCTCTCTTATGTGATTCCATCTTACAGGAGGATCTCTAAGCATCGTAGTGCCCTTAAGCGCTTTTCCCTACGATTTGGGAATGTCATAGACATGATCTCTATCAATGATCAACAGCGGGACCGGAATGTCCATGTTGACCCCTATGCACTCCACGAATCACCATCGTGTCGAACCTTAAACGATATGTCCAATTCCCTTTGTTACGCGATACAATACTTGTCTGAGATCTGATCATCGATATCATGATAACTTGTTCAATCTCGTTTCCAACAAGTACCGTTTTACTCGTTCTTGTGAAATTATATCTCCATGACCTAATCATACGTTGCGCAACTTATGGATGTAATTCACCGAGTGGGCCTAGTGTGTCTTCCCGTCACATAGGAGAACAAATCCCGATCTTGATACATAGGCCTCTACATGCTCCTTCGGATACCCAACATACACCTTTATGGTCACCCATTCACGGAAATGACGGTTGATGCAGCCAAAGCAATACTCTGGTAACAGTGATTAATATGATCTCACGGTCTAAGGATTAGGACACTCCATTTCTGACAATTGCAAATGTGAACTATATGACATGATCGTGTTGCAACAATTATTGATGAGAAATGTCCATCACATCAATCCAAATGATTATGACTTTATTGTCAGTTCGCTTTCATAGTACCATGATCAGGGAACCTTGATCATCAGCTTCCCAATGAACTAGTTGAATAGATACTACTAGAGACCTGGGTTTGTTTATACATCACACCTGTATCAATGTTTCCGCTTGATACAGTTATAGCATGATATAAAACTATTATAAACTAATGAGATATGACAATAAACCCCTTTATTATTTGAGCATTGGCCGAAGTAGAAGCGGTGAGTGCGTTCCCGGGAGGCGTGGATGGTGTAATATATGCGCGAGCCTAGGAGGTGGTGGGCCACGCAAGTTAGTGCGATGTGCTTGCCGCGTCAGGGTCGCGCGATTGACTAGTCTTTGCTGTGGGAACCAATGTAAACGTAAGTCCAATCCGCGCCGTAGTCAATTATGCCCCCGTTGATGTACCAGGTCATTGTTATCTACCGTTACACCTTCCCACATACCACAGCGTAATTTTCTGCCGGTATCAGACCTACAAAAGCGGTTAATTGGCCGCCGCAACAGCTCATCTGCCGCGTAACCAACTTTTGCCTTTTTTCGCCGAAAAATCTGCCGGGTATGGGGGTATTTTAGTAGTGAAAGCTTTTGGACTTGTCCTCCGCGGCGTGTGCATTCTTTGTGTACCAATACAACTACGAGAAGGATATCAGTGGTCGCTCATGGCATCACCATCTCTGCTTTGATGAAAAGTGGATGTTTTGTTGACAGGTGGAGGGTATCATCATATCCCCTTTCGATGAAAAGTGGATGCTTTGTCGTGAGAGATAGGAGAGATGATTTTGGTATATGTCCATGCACGATCTAGAGGAGTTCTAGTGGTGACTTTGAGGCGGCTATCTTTGAATGTACATCGGTGTATCCGCTCTTGCAAGACCCATCTTTAAGAAGGTGGTTGGACACTACTTTATATTGAGGCGAAAACCTCGTTCTGTCCTTGTTGAAGACCCGACAATGGCAAACTTGCATCGTTTCCTTGTTGAAAATGTTGTCTATGTGCCGATACACCGGCCTTGATTGCTGGACTCAACGATGGTCGTGCAAGTGTGTACTGCATGTAAATTCATGAAAGAATATCGACTTTGATATGTGTTTTTATCGTACTTTGTTACGGTTCTTTCATTCTTATCCATTTCATTCATATATCAGCTTATGCGTACTATGTTACGGTTCTTTCATTCTTATCCATTTCATTCATATATCGGCTTATGCAGACAGGGAGGCATAACCATAGTGCAGGTAGTAATGCGTGTACCCCAAAAAAAGACAGCATGGAGTATTCAGTATCCATCGTGTGGTATCGTTCTGATAAAAAGAGCAGACACTAAGCTTGCATGCTCTCCTCGCACGGCTATATTAAATCATGAAACAAACTTTGTTTTTGGAAATGAAGGATACAGATTGTGCAAACTTGCACAAATCCATGCAAGCATGAAACATTGATACTAGCATTGTCATTATATATCCTCATAAAGGTACTACAACTACAAGCATGATAGCATTGTCAAAACTGCTGCAGCTTAAGAACATCTCTCTACGCTATACAAAGGCAACACAATCCAGCAAACTCTCAACCATAACATTCTCGCTGCTTCTGGTGAGCTACAACTAAACGACCGGCAAACAACATGCCACTCAGAAGCGGCTCTTGCGTTTCCGCCCCGTGTATTTCGTGTCGGCAGGCACATCGCGCCCTCTTCTCCTCATCTGCTCCTTTTTCCTCAAGAGCCAATCCTTGCCTCGACCATTCTTGTTGTTCACCTTCCGCCGCTTGTTCGACCGGGTTCGTCCATACGTGCCGACCTGCATTGGAGAAAAATATGTTTTCATGTATATCAGTAGAAGCCAAGGAAATATGTTTTCATGTATAGTCAGTAGAAGCCAAGGCTTCATTACATGTTAGATTGGTAGTAATCATATGACCAGGGAATATAAATTAAAGAATAGAACATGAGAAGTCCGGTCTAAGTTGATTCTTGATCAAGTGCAGCCAGTTAGCTCATAGCGTTCATGATAGCAATAGTTTTAATCAAGAGTAATTGAACATTCAGGAATTATATGGGGTAGTAGAACTGAAGAAGCTAGAAGTTTGCACCGGAATATTAGAGAGACTGGTAGGGAAGATCACCACAAAAACAAATAATATAAGAGAGTAATGGCCTATTTGTTCATGTAACAATATTTCTTCAGAAAACGGTTTGTGTACATAGCAATTGGAGGACATGAATTCGACTTGATTAAGAGGGCAACCATTATGATACTTGTAAACAAGGTTTTAAATCCCATTTTTCGTAGCTTCACGGCAAGGTCCAGGCTATAGCTATGTCAGCTGAAGCTATTTACGATGGATTTTTCAAATAAAATAAATAAGGCCATTAAATACAGGCCTAACAAGAATCACAATATAGAAACATTAGAAGACCATAGTAATTTAAACGTACTAAAAAAATCTATATAGCACCATTTTCAGATCTCGAACCAACGTGCCAGTCATAGTAACATAAGCAGCATGTCCAAAGAGTGACATAAGCAGCATGCCCACCGAGCCAGTCATAGTAATGATGACTTGAAAACTGGAACCTATTCTTCTGCACAATCGCTAGAGATAGAGTTATCAGTCTCTCAGTGTTGCATGTCCTTATCGGACGAGGAAGACGAAATCACTTCTTCATCCTCATCTGGAATGAGCTCAGTCCTTTTGGGTTGCTTACTCCTGGTAACCCTTTTCCTCTTGCTCGTACCAAGTGCAGATTCGTGATGCTCAGTCTCAGGATTCATTGCTAGGGCCTGGATTTGTTCGTCCTTTGTAGTTTTGCATAGTTGATCATTATCATCATCCTCAAGAACATCAACAAATGGTATCACAATGGGGTCTCTGTTTATTTTCTTTTGTTCCAGTTTAGAGTTGAACTTGATAAAACTAAGGTAGGTTAAAAAAAACTTGACAGCGGCCATAGCTAGGATAGCGGTACACCGTGCCTTAGGTTAGATTTACAAAAACACTATACCGCAGCTATTCAAAACCTTACTTGTAAAGAAGCTTAAGACTACAAAAACATCATGGAATAATGCAGCAGACAAGGGATAGAGATTAAGAGCAGTAAATTAGTTCAAAATGTATAAACCGGAATTTTTTCTTGTTAAGAGCGAGCTTACTGTTTGGTCATCATTGCTCCCATCATCATCATCATCATCATCACTGCTGCACATCTCACCATCTTGACCTTTCGGCTTCGGAAGAGATGTATGAACAGAACGTGAACCACAAGCGAAGACAAGGTAGGATTTCTTTGCTTTCGAACTGTCAGAGGAAAGGCATCCGCTTAAGTCTACAGCAGATATGAATTTCGTAAAACTGCTCATACACCATGGCTGCGAGGCAATGGAATTCTTACCTATTAGGCCAGTCAACAACCAGTCCACCAGCAAAACCAGCATCCATGGCAAAATACGTGAGCATTTCAGTTTGCTCCACATTATCAGCATAAAATTGTAGAACAGCTCTTGCTCCCGTTGCTAAGCACCTATATAGTGATCTGAAGAAAGCCCTGAAAATCACGCACACATCAAGGTTAAGAAATGGTTGCAGATAACCCAAGATATATGCTACAAACTAACTTCACATACTTTAACCGCAATCTTGGTTCATGAGAAGACTTGTCAGCATTGCATAGCCACTGTACACATAGTCAACAAAGAACAGTTAGAATCAATTAGAAATGAAATAAACACGCTAAGTTCATTGCAGGAAAAAAAAACTGAAAGGATCACCTGAACTGCTGAAATACTAATTGCACCATCGATAACTCCTGGGCGCAGGCCTAAGCCCTGGAAGATGAGTTATTATTATAAACACATAGTAGCACAACGTGTGGTTACACAACTGTGAAGACGTTGATACAGTTGTAAAAAGGCAAATATTAGAAATCATGGTAAATTCTTGGAATATCCATAAAAAAATGGGTTCAGCATGCCCAATACCACTCGGCAATCAGGTTTAGGTTCTCTGGATTCATTCTCCTATTTTGCCACTACACACAGGTTTGAAGGCCCATCTACTTTTATGGTGTTGATCAGGTTTGATTTGGGGATCATGTTGAACGCAAACAAACAAGTTCATGTATGAACAAAAGGGTGCTGCCCGTTACCTAACGATAAGGATGTCTTCTAACATTTAACACATGAAAAATGAAAAACTCAAGTGCAATAACAAGACGGACCGCGTAAGCATGTCCCCACGAGCTTACGTGTTAAGACATAAACATGACATCCGGAACTAAAATTTCTCGACTAATCCAACAATGGTAACGCACATTTTACCTCGCCCATGTCCGCGAGCAGGAGGTCGCCATCTGTTTCCCGCTCTAGAGCAACATCTGCGAGGGAAAAATAAAATTGAAGCTGCCAATCAGAAACTTAAGTGATACAGGACAAGGAACAAGGCGAGCAGAGTTCCTCACCAAGCATGGACTCTGAAATATCACAGCCAATCCAGTGGTGCCCGTGCTCCGTCAACGTCTCGCCGCTAAGTCCAGACCCGCAGCCTGTGATCGCCATACTACAATTTCAACGACAGGATTCTCCATGGGGAAACATAATTCAAGCCATGGCAACACATAATCTGGCGCCCTGTGCTACATCAACGAACGCGAAATTGGTCTGTAAATGAGCGAGCGAAGTAAGCTGACCGATGTCGAGGAGCATCTTGGGGACGCCATCGTTGGGTAGGCCGAGCATCTCCAGCGCCCTCTCGGAGATCCTCGCCTGAGAAGAAAGAGGAAGAAGAAAACTCAGGTCAGCTTCCACCGTGTGCCGACCGACACGAGACGAGAGGCGCTCCGCTTGCCTGGACTTCGACGATACGCGAGGAGGTCGTGTACTTGCGCGCCTCCGACTCGTTGTAGAATATCTCCGGCGGCGCCTGCACCTCCGGCCGCGGCATCTCGGCTTCTCCCTTCCCCGCCGCCGAGCTCGCTCGTGTGCTCCCTGCGCCGCAGCTTCTGCATGGGTTTCTCACGGGCCTTTATGGGCCTCATATGGGCCATGGACTCTAAGCCCGATACTAAAACATTTGGATGGGCTCTCCAGCCCGCTGCCCACATAACAAACCCTAGGCTCTATAAAATCTCTCACCGGTCATTGCCTCTCCCATCAGCAGAAGCATCCGCCGCCGCCACTCGCGAGCTCTCCGTCCGCTCCTAGCCGCAGACAGCACGTGCGCCGCCGCTCCACGCAGCAGCCGCCATGGGTAACCATCTCCTCCTCCTCCTCCACTCGCGTAGCTCTTGTTCTCGGATCTGACGTGGTCGTGTCGTCAGGTAAGGTCCACGGGTCGTTGGCTCGCGCCGGGAAGGTTCGCGGCCAGACGCCCAAGGTGGCGAAGCAGGACAAGAAGAAGCAGCCACGCGGCCGCGCCCACAAGCGCATCCAGTACAACCGCCGCTTCGTCACCGCCGTCGTCGGCTTCGGCAAGAAGCGCGGCCCCAACTCGTCGGAGAAGTAGATCTAGCCCGCCCCATGGCATGCCTCCTCCTTGATCGACCCCTTTTTTTGTTCCTTAGTCAGTATGCATGTTTTCCTGTACTGACGATGATGCATGTTAAAACCTAGTTAAAGATCTGTATTTGTTGTGATGTGGGTAATGGAATATGATCAAGTATGCACTGCTTAGTCTACCATTACATGATTATTGCTATGCCTCTGTATTAGGTATTTAGGTTGGGTGTTTGCTAGACTACTTGATTCCAGGAATGTTTCTGCATTTCTAGCTTTAGTAAATCAAATCAAGTGGGTCTGCCTGATGCTTGCTCGTGTTACTTAGTGGTTTTAGTAATGTGATATTTTCAGTTCTGGTTAGTTCTGTTTTTCTGGTGATGGCAGTGACGACTTGGTAATATTCAAGCTCAACAGACCAAATCACAGGTCGTCTCTTCTGAGATTGATCTGTATGCCGAAGATCCCGCTGAACTGAGCCATCACATTTCTTCTGCGATGAGGACAAACAAGCTCCCTCTTCTGAAAGCATTGATGACATCGCTGGCAGAATCGAACCTAATAACTTATGCCACCACTGAGTAACAACTGTTCCCTCCTACTACCCAGATTAATGTTATTTTTCCTTTTCATGCTTTTCACACGTATTTGGACATCTCTTCCCCTTTTGTACTGGTTTTATGAAAAAAATTAGTATCAGATGATGAAACCTTGAAACAATCTTAGGACACCTTCTGACACAGTGCTTTTATCCTGTGAATGAGAAGTCTTTTATTTTCTGATGATACTGTTCGTTTCTGCATTGGGCTCATTGCGTGTGCTATCTATTGGGTTAGTTTTATTCCTGCCATGTGATTGATGCTTTACACGTCCGAATAATATGAAACTGAGTGAGCCCATGATGATTAGCTACTTGTTGGAATTACCGTCAGATTTTCAAATGACGATATTTTTGCGGCTTTCTGAGGTTCAACCCTGTCACTGGTTAGCATAATATAATGCTATCTATTTTATCTAGTCTTTAATTAGCTATATAAACATCATTTGTTTAAATCAGGAGCAAATGTTCTTTCTCTGATTATAATTTTGTGTTGGTCTTTGAAGCATAATTCTTGACTTTGCTTGCTCTTATTTTTTATTATAGGATTGTAGCTGTACATTAGCCTAATTTTGGCCTGATAGTCCTTCTCTGGTAGCTACAAGCATTGCCACAGGATCTATGATTGGGCCCAGAATTAGGTTTTCACATTGATAGGAACCTGATACCACATGTCTATTGGTCCACAGAGCCGATTAGTGTGATTAAATTTCCTCTTGTCATGCATATGTAATTTAGTTGTAGTTGATTTACTTCTGGGAAAATATGGTGATGATGATAAATGTAAGGCTTGTTTCTCAAAACATTCGCAGTTGCCGCCTAAGAGCTTTCGTCTTGCCAGGCTGGAGAGCTAATGCTGCTAATTCCTTCCTTGGATGTCTGAGCCTGTTTATTTTCCCTAGTAAATATTTTCTGTTCTAAATTTAATGTGGCATCCTTATAGTTCTTAAAATCTGCTTTTGCATTGCAAATGATGATGAAATCAAGGCTTGTTTCTCAAAACATTCGCAGTTGCCGCCTAAGAGCTTTCGCCCCGCCAGGCTGGAGAGCTAATGCTGCTAGATCCTTCCTTGGATGTCTGATGCAATGCTAGGCATATATTTGTTCTTCCATTTGGTTTACTTGAGTGCATGTTAATGTGTGCCCAGTGATGATTAAATTAAGGCTTGTTTCTCAAAACATTCGCAGTTGCCGCCTAAGAGCTTTCGCCCAGCCAGGCTTGAGAGCTAATGCTGTTAGATCCTTCCTTGGATGTCTGAGGGCTCACTCGATTTTGTTGGTGTTGCTTTCACAAACCTTGTTTTGCCTCTTTTTTTCGCCTTTTTTGTGTTTTTCATTTGTTTATTGTGGATTGAAATTTAGCTGGACAATGATGAAAAACATATATAAAACACACCATCTTTCGGGACTGATTGGTGCACCCAGTGTGCCATGCTGTCAAATCTGCAATTCTGAGGTCCATTCACGCCTGATTTTGTCCAAATTCTAAGTAAGTTAAGTTGATGAAAAACTTACTGTCATACCATCTTTCGGGACTGATAGGTTGCATAGTGACCATGCTGCAATTCTGAGGCAAAATCGAGTATCTTATCATGTTTGTTTTACCAATGGAGCACCATTCAATTTGTTCTTCCTTTGGTCTTTGATTTTGTTTATTTTTTCTCTTTATTGTGGATAGTAATTTGCCTGGACAATGATGAGAAACACTAACAAAACACACCATCTTTCGGGACTGATTGGTCCATTCCATGTGCCATGCTGTCAAATCTGCAATTCTGATGTCCTGCCCATACTAACTCCTAAATAAAACTTTTGCCTGTTCTGTGTTTAAAATTGTACTTGAATGTTTTAACTCCATTTTGGTGTTCCTTGTTCATACTTGTCCAGTGATGAAAAACCTTCTAATCATACCATCTTTCGGGACTGATCAGTCGCTATGCGGCTATGCTGTCATTCTGCAATTCTGAGGCCAAATTGAACATCTTTTGATGGTTCGATATTTGATTTTTATGAATTTGTTAGCTGTCTTAACTTCGGGTAACATGTATTTGGATGAACAAGACCGTTGATGATTGGCTTATTTGCCATTCTGTCATCCTGAGGTCTTGCTCTCTACAGTTCACATCTGTTTTGTCTGTTGATATTTCTTCTCTATGTTTTGTTTTATACCCTTATGGTGAGAGTTATTGTTTCCTTTTGTTTCTTCTCTGTATTTCTTTCTTTGTAGATAAGGAAATCAAAACAAAAACATCAGTCTTCTCTATGAAATCTGCCATTGGTCCCTGGCTGGTGAGATGGCTTAATATGTGGGAGTCTGTAATGATCACAATTTTGTGTCTGAATTGTACAACTACTGTCCCTGTGATATTAATGACATTTTTGTGGCCATGATCTGTGTGGTTCTGTTATAAACTACCTGTCTGACATTGATACAACAATGTAATTGGCCGTAAATCACACAAATCAAACAAGTGATAATCAGCACGCTCAACTTAGGCCAATTCTGAGTTACACCAGCTCGGCCCTAAGTTGAGCGTGCTGATTATCAGTTGTTTTTTGGCTAAAAACTATCAAATGAAGGCCACAAGTCCATCTCCTGCCTACAGCTCGGCCCTAAGTTGAGCGTGCTGATTATCAGTTGTTTTTTGGCTAAAAACTATCAAATGAAGGCCACAAGTCCATCTCCTGCCTAACTTCATGCAGATTCTTCTGAAAATGTCTCCGGCGCTCTCATTGTAGGGTCACACTTGTGCAGTGTAGATGCTGTATTTGGGCATTAAAACAGAGCAATGCCTCTGGGTGTAACTGATAAAAGCTAGGCAGCAAACATGCTGATATGCATGGAATTTGAAGCTCCTACTCTGAATGAGCTAACTGGGCAACACAAAAAGCATGCCTGATGGACGGAAAAAACAGAGCAAACCTGAGAAACAGATAAACTTTAGGATCCTGTATTGTTTGTTTAACATAATCACGCAAAGTGAAAACACTGAATCCTCATGTTTGTTTTACAGAATTTCAGAGTAGGAACTTTCAAATTCTACATAAATATTTTTCTCTTCATCAAATAAACCTTCGTCTAGCTGCAGCTCCCCTCCTCTTCTGAATTCCTCCCCTGATTTGCTGCTCTTTGGTGTCTCCTGTGTCGCGTCTCCTCTTTCTCGGCCCTCTTCATGACTTCATCCCTTGATCTACTGCGCTTGACGTCGCTCTGGCATTGCCTTTGCTAGATTGTGGCTTCTAATGTTCCATGGACTCCAACCCTAGCACTATCTCTGAGGTACGTGTGGTTTACCTGCCTCCTCAGGCTATCGACACGCTTTCTCACGTCATTCCCGCGAGATGCATTCTTGGCTATTTGATCCCATTGGGCCCTGCGCAGTAAAAAAATGGTACTCCTGGATGTTCCATCCCATCCCATCTTGAACCTTCGTCTAGCTGCAGTGCCCTTCCTCTCAAATTCGCCCGACGGTGTCACCCCTCCTCTCTCCCAGCCCTCTTCATGAATTCATCCTTGATTTGCTGCGCTCGATGTCTCTCCTGCAAAGTCCTCTTCTCTCTCGGCCCTCTTCATGACTTCATCCCCTGATCTGCTGCGTTTGGCGTCGCTCTGACACCGCCTATCTTGCTCAATCTTGGCCTCTAATGTTCCATGGACTCTAGCCCTAGTATTGTGGCAGTTGCAGCGGTGGGTTCCATGTCATCGTGACCCATGACATCGCCTCTGTCTCCATTATTGTCGTCGCTCTGGTTGGACGCATAAACCTATCCTCTATCTAGCTACGTGTAGTTACTCCAATTGCTCCGTACTGTGATGCGAATTTGGTTTTTTAATTGCAACGGTGCTGTTTCTGATGGCCCTGTCCATGGACACGAATAGTTTAGCAATTCACCTGAGTAGACTGAATTTCTATTATTTTTATTTGTGCTCTTTGATATTTTTATTTGTGCTCTTTGATGTATTTGCACATGTGAGTTACATTCACATTTAGTTAATCTATAGACCTGGTATAATGCTATTCTCAGTTTTCACGACAACATATATGCTGCCAATATTTTTGTTAGGATTTAATTAATAGATTAGATTAATTAAAGGGATAATCCTCCCATGTAATCCTTTATGTTGGTTTGCAAGTAGCAATTGACATATCTCGCACACCCTCATACGGACGTGTCCCTTCTCCATGTATATATACTAAGAATTACCAATGGAAAGAAAGAGTTCGATTTATTTGTTACTCTTTGTCGCTACCTCTCCATTACTTGTAATACGTTATTAGCTCGCTCGAACCTTGAGTTCAAAAGAGAGGAAGAACATAGTAAGAACATGATTGGAAGATCAGGCACATCGAACTATAAGCACAGAGAACATGATGGTTGAATATGCCTCAAACGACGTGTTTAGAGACTTCGACTAGTCCCACTATCTCCTTAGTGATCACTTTATTCATGTTCATTTGTGATATTGTAACAGGACATAAGCATTGTTGTCACAATATATTGTATCAACACTCTAGTATAAATAATATTATATGTATTCTATATATTTGAGAAAAGATTTCCATATCGAACTCCAACTCAATATATAGATTTCTACGGGACTCAGTCTAATGGACGAGGAACAAGTATTTGAAAAAGTACCCTCTCTATTGTTTGGATTGTACTTAAATGTACATCCAATCCTTAGCACATGTTGCATACAAAGCAATTTTATTAGGCACAATTTTCTCGAGTTCAAATTCCATTAGACTTTGTGTGCACATCATGCAACACATGGAAGCTAATTTTTAGGCCTCCGCACCTCAAAATACAAGCATGACCACTTTAGTTCCTTCAACACATCTAGAGAGACATTTGTGGTCTTATCCAACCATTGCATGGACCTTTATTGGTATTTTGATGGTTCTCATTAATGCATCTACATGATGCTCATAAGTGTGTTTTTTTGTCCAAATGAAATCATGCATTGCCATGATAACGAGGGAAGTAGTTGAGTTACATGCCCATTATTAAGAAAGTTGAATTAGAAAATTCACACGGAAAATGTTGCAGAATTCTCCTCGCGTGCCTTTAATGAAAATTGCATGGCCATAGGGATTGAAGGTCAGCACTGTATCCATACATCCACCCCATAATGTTTTGGATGTATCCCTTAATAAGAGGATCAAACTCACTACAATTTTTTTATTAATGAATTACAATATACCAACTTAGTGGAGTCAGGTAGTTTTACACGCTACCGACTAACTAACTGCATATTGCAGTACTTCCCCTATGCAATTGATTCGTGGAAATCCTCTGAGCATTTTCCATCTAAGTAAGTGTTAGGATTTAATTAATTGATTAATTAAAGGGATAATCCTCCCTTATGTAATTCTCTATGTCGGTTGGTTTGTCAACCGACATGTCCCTTCCTTACACCTTTTCCGAACGGACGCGACCCATATTGCGTCTCTTCCCCTTGTATATAAGCTGCGAATCATCAATGGAATCATATCAGTTGAATCATCCTATTCGTTGTCTCTACTTTCGATTCCAACACGTTATTAGCACATAGACTCTACCGACGAGAAGAACACGCGAGATCAATCGACGGGAGTTTGTACAGGCAAAAGGTGAGAAAATACATGCCTCGTGAACTCCTCCCGCTGCATCTTTGCCTACTTCGCTGCGACGGCGGTCGCCCTCGCTTTGCCGCTCGCCACCACCCCCATGGAGTTGGCGGTCACCGCCGATCCACAGGGCAATGCGCGACCTTTGCCGTTTCGCCGGAGGATGGAATGGCGCCACGAGCGCGCAGGTGCAGGCCCTTGCGTCGGCCGCGCCGCAGCTCGCGCCATTGGTGCCGGCGGCCAACCCCCGTCGCCCTTGTAGAGGCACCTCCACCTCCGCCTGATGACGGAGACGAGGTCGCGCCCCTGCCGTCTCTGACCCCTGCGGTTGTCGAGGCGGAGGTCGACGCCCTCGCCTACGTATCTGCGCTGACCGGGGATCCTGCGCCTGCGCCTACCGTCGCTGACGCTGGCCATTGAGGACGAGGACGCGCCCGCGCCTGGCCCGAACGCTCACGGCTCCCCTGCAACTCCTCCGCCTTCGTCGCGGAACGGCGCTCGCCGCCGCCTTCTAGACCTCGGCCTCCCGCTGGGCAGCCCGCCGACAAACTCGCCATCGTGCAGCCGCCGCGCCGGCACCTGGAACCCGGCCTGGCTCGTGCTCGCATACGGTGTCGCCCCGGGACCAGGCTCCCTGGAGGATCCTCCGACGAGGAAGAGGGCGGCCGGATCGCCGCTCGCCGCTGGTGAGCCCCGCTGCTGTGGCCTGGAGGAAGAAGTGCGTCACGGTCGTGCTCGTTCCGTGGAGGAATTGGGGATCGCTCGATGCCTTATCCTCTCCTACATCACACACAGACACCAAATAATATTGGGCTGGCCACTATGGCCCATGACACGCATGGCTTGGGGTCCTGTCAACTATGTTGATCTAATTTCAGCTTTTTAGCAAATTATTTATCTCGTAACAGTAGTTCCAGCACTAAATTAACTTTTGTTTTAGACTGTTAATTTCAGTACGTCTATTTTAGTACTGTTTATCTGTCAAGTACTACGTTTATTCCAGAACATATGTGATGTAATATATTTCCATGTGTTCACATGTTGAGATTTATTACGTTCACCGTTTGCAATTGAGATTTTCAATTTGTTGCAAACAGATCAATTCGTCGTCTTTATTGAGTCTTTTTGACTCGATACGAGCAAGAATTGTTATGCAAAAATTTAAAATGATTTCGTTAAATTGATGTTTTGGGATCACAAGGTAGTGTGTTGCTCTACTGTTTTTACAGATTATCACCGCTACTATTTAAGCCTACATTTTGTCATATAGACATCATGATTGCTTAACAAGTGTTCTCCCATACATTTTATTAAGTCATGACACAAGGCATTAGAAGTACGAGTATCTACTGATTTCATCAGATTATACTCTCTAGTGCTGAGAGATGGACCCCAAATTTCTTTTCGGGAAGTATCTACGGTGTGTCAAACTTAACAATTTGAAGTTCACACTAAAAATTTCGAGCCCACTTCTTGAAATTACCTTTTGCATAGTTCATTACAACATGACCATGATGGATTTTAATTTACCAAATGTAAATTAATATTCTCTGGTTTACCATGTAGGTAACCGATGGCCGGAAAAGAGTTCGATGCACTTGAGCTTAATGGCCACAACTACCCTACATAGGCCATGGACATCAAGATTGCCCTTGCATCCCGTCGGATAGTGCGTGCCATCCAGACTTCGGAGAACCCCCTTCCGGCTGGAGTCGCACCACTAAGAGAAGAGCGGAAATATGCTGCCTTGTACATTATAAGGCACCATATCTACCCGAATCTTAAGTTCGGGTATTTGGAGGAGGAATCCCCATTTACTTGTTTCAGGCCCTCAAAACGAGGTATGAACAGCAGAAGGTAGTTGTCCTGCCTAAAGCAATCCATGAATGGACCCGTCGTCGATTTCAGGACTTCAAGTCTGTCGAGGGTTACAATCATGAGGTTCATAAGATAAGTTCCAAACTACGCTTTTGCGGGAAGGAACCTACATATGTAGAAAATCTAGAAAAAACTCTATCCACTATGCTCCCATCTGAAAGGATCCTCCAGCAGTAATACCGCGCTCGTGACTACCAGGTCTATTCAGACCTCATTCATATCCTACTTCAGGCTCAAAAGCATGATGAGCTTCTTGCTAGGAATGGCCCTTAGCGCCCGGTTGGTTCCCAACCTTTGCTGGAAGTTCATATGAATGTTGCGAACGGAAGAAAGTTTGGTGATGCCTTCAACGGCAACCAATCAAACTTCAAGGGTAAGCGTAAGCGTAACCGGAACAAAAAGCCTCGAAACTTGGACCATGGGAAAGGCACCACAAAGCCAAAGTATGAGTAAACTAGGCTTTGTGACAAGTGTGGATGCTACACGCACCCTACTAACAAGTGCAAGATCCTAAAGCACCTGGCAATTCTCTATCAGCAATCCCAAGGACGCAAATCACCTCAAGGGAAAAGGTTTGAAGCCAACTTCAACCTTCATCCAGATGGCACCAATGTAGCTGGTTGTTCGCAAGATGTTCCTCTTGGACCTAGCAATACCATGACTCTCCAGCAACCCGAGGACCTTATGAGCACGGAGGACATGATCGTTGAGTATGCCTCAAACGACATGTTTGGAGACTTTGACTAGTCTCACTATCTCCTTAATGATCAATTTAGTCATGTCCATTGTGATGTTGTAATGCAACATAAGTACTATTAGCACAGTATATTGTATCAGCACTCTGATATAAATAAGATTGAATATATTCTATATATCTGAGAAAAGATTTCCATAGCGAAAACTCTCCAACTCAACATATAGATTTCTACGGGACTCAATCCGATGGATGAGGAACAATTATTTGAAAAAGTACCCCTCTCTATTGTTTGGATTGTACTACACGTGCATCCAACCCGTAAAACATGTTGCATATAAAGCAATTCCATTGGTTAAAACTTGCTCAAGTTCAAGTTCCCTCAGTAGACTTTGTGTGCACCTCGTGTGCCACTGTAGGGAAGCTAATTTTGAGGCTCTCGCACCTCTAAATACAAATTGGACCACTTCAGTTCCTTGAACGCATTCATTGTGTGGACCATATTAGGTATTTTCATGGCATTCATTGACGCATCTAAGCGATGGTCACACGTGTGCCTTATGTCCACACGAAACCTTGCATTTACCACGATAATTAGGGGAATTAATTAAGTTACATGCCCATTATCCTGAAAGTCAAATTTTATCAATTCGCATGGACAAGATGCAGAATTCTCCTCATGTGGCTTCAATGACTTGCATGGCCTTGGGGATTGAAGTTCAACACTCTGTCCCATTAGTCCATACTCAAAATGGTTTGGTTCCATCCATAATTAAGAGGATCAAACTCATTACAAGACCTTTGCTAATGAATTGCAATTACCAACTAGACGTTGGAGTCATGTAGCTTTACACACTTCTAAATGACTAACTTCATATCGCAGTACTCCTCCTCTGCAATTGATACGTGGAAATTCTCCAAGCATTTCCCATCTGCGTAAGTTCGGAAGCGCTTCACACGTACCGATCTCACCACCGCAGCATACATCATTGGGCACACAAACTAAGGATCTATGTGGGGTACAGATCTCCGTCGATCAACACGTACCATTGAAAATCCCTCATTGGGGATCCATTCATAGCCCGATATGCTGATTGCTTATATTAAAGGGTGGATTATTTCCAGGCATTAGGGGGAGATTTTATATACCACACAAAATGCCAGGAAATCAATTGGGACTGCATGTTCCACCTCATATCCATGTATTTAAGAATTTGTACTTTATGTCCGGAATTCACATATTTGCAACACATTGCAAATAACCTACCAGATTCATTTACTGATCTCAAAGGTGTTACAAAATCCTTTAGTCCGGCTAGAAATGCACCCGAAAGAGTGGAGGTATCAATCAAAAACCACTCAACTCCCCTTACCTGAAAAGAGGGGGAGTAGTACGGCCTCTAACCAGGATCTAGCTTCCTGCAAGCAATAAAGGAAATCGAGGAGATATCCTCTAATTCAGTAAATGCAAGTCAACTTAGCATTGATAAACACCTTATGGGTAGTATACACCCAGTGGAAGGGAAACCTCCACAACCCCAGCTTCAGCTTGCACACACTGGCTGGGACATCGGAACACCCGACTCACACGTATTAGGAAATCACGAAGAGTTATAATGGGTGCATGAGATTTCCTCCAACATTATCGATTCTAGAGAATCATATAACAAAAGCCTACACCTGTCGACAAATATTCCTCTTGTATGATTGCCAATAACCTTCATAATGATTCAGATCCAAATACCATGGCCATGGAAGAGTGTAAACCACTCGCTCGGACTGAAACAATCGAAAGGTGCAATCCAAGTAGAAAATAGCCTGGCTATTCCCAATGAATTCCCTACATGGGATTCAATACGTTTTCTTCCATAAATGGAATGAGAACAAAAAGGTGGTGAGAAAGCAAGGCTTGTAGCACAAGGTCGGATTTTCGCAGAGATCCGAGACCTACTCTTTGGACATGATTGGAATCCTCAAAATTTTCCGATAATTATATCATTTTCATTGCAAAATCATCTATGCAGTTGATAGATGTAGTGACTATATTTCGTGTAGATCACTAGATTTGGACATGTATGGTTCCCGGCGGAATCTCTATCCAAATCGAAATATAAATGCAACATGCATTGTGTAAAATCAATAAGTCATTACATGGCTTATTGTTGTCGGTATATTTTGGTACAACCGGCGTAGTGAGTTCCTTATACACAAGAATTACTCCTACAATGATGATTAACCATGTGTGTTTGTCATATACAAGGATTACTCCTGGAATGACGAAGCACGTGATCATCTAAAAGACGGAATTTGAGATGAAGGATCTGGTTAAACCGAAACAATGGTTGATACTACAAGTCGGGCTACCTCACTCAAGTTTTATGGTACACCAAGTTGCCTATATTATAAATATTGGAGAAACCTAAAATGCACAAGTCATATCCATCTCCCAAGTCGGTTATTCAATCTCTAGACATAGAGAAAAATTCACACAAACCACGGGATGATGTAGAAGGGATGTTAGGACTTGAAGTTCTATATCCTAGTGCCATTGGACCCACCAACACAATTGATTGGGAATCAAGAATATCTTTCGATATCTCCAAGGCACCACACATTATTTGACTTATTCTTGTAATTTTAGGGAAATCTAAACTCCAATATCATCAGAATACACTGATGTTGGCTACTTGAATGATCCACATAATGTGTACCTACATGGTAGAAGTGTCACTCCATTGATGTCTTCGAAATAGATTTCAGTGACTACACCTACCAATCATTCTGAAATACAAAGCCACATTGACATGTGTAGCTTTACAGAATGATAAACCACATACATGAATCATGTGGTGTTGGTTCTCTTGAATCATCGACCATTATCTACACGGATGATGTTGTTGTGTTGCAGAGATGCAAATAGGATACATCAAGAGCAATATCACTAAGCATATTGCCTCTAAATTGTTTTATCTCCATGAACTCCAGAAGAGTCGGGGAATAAACATCTTGCAAGTCAAATCATGCGATGACCTCGCTGATCTATTCACGAAGTCTCTACCAACTTTAACATTCCAGAAATATTTTCATGGAATTGGTATTCGATGGCTTCATGATTTGCAAGAATCTGGGGGAGTATCACCCTGGACTACTCCTATTCAAAGCATCATATTACACTCTTTTCCCTTTATGAGTTTACTATCCAGGTTCTCATCAAGGTTTTTAATGAGGTAATATCAACACAAGATCATATGTCATACTTTATGTTTTCCCCACCGGGTTTTTTAGGAAAGTATACACGACATATATATTGCTCTCCAAACTCTATGAGGTTTTTCCCTTTGACAAGGTTTTTCTCATATGGAGTTAACAATGATATGTTGTATCATTTTCTCCTTATTATCCCATTGGGTTTGAAGGAGTTTTAACATCATATCCAACCATTATATGTTGCATCACTTTCTCCTTATTTTCCCACAAGGTTTAAAGGAGTTTTAGCAACATATCATACACACTACTCCTCACATTTTTCCCACAGGGTTTTGGAGGACATGATTCCAGAGATGATCGACCGCAAAGACAAGGAAGGATTAGGAGGAGTGTTAGGATTTAATTAATAGATTAATTAAAGGGATAATCCTCCCTTATGTAATTCTCTATGTCGGTTGGTTTGTCAACCGACATGTCCCTTCCTTACACCTCTTCCGAACGGACGCGACCCATATTGCGTCTCTTCCCCTTGTATATAAGCTGCGAATCATCAATGGAATCATATCAGTTGAATCATCCTATTCGTTGTCTCTACTTTCGATTCCAACAGTAAGTTTGGAAGCGCTTGGCGCATACCGATCTCACCACCACAATATACATCAGTGGGCCCACATAGTAGGGATCTATGTGGGGTACATATCTCCGTCAACCACTAAGTACCTTGAACCCCTCATAGGGGATCTATTCATAGCGCATTACATTGATTGCTATGTTGAAGGATGGATTATTTCGAGGCATTAGGGGGAGATTTGAAGAATTACATAGAATGCCAGGAAATTAATTGGGACTCCATGTTCCACCTCAAATCCACGTAATCAAGAATCTGGAATCTATGTTCAGATTCATAAATTTGTAACAAACTGCAAATAATCTGCCAGATCCATTTACTGATATCAAAGGTGTTACAAAAATCCTTTAATCTGGCTAGAAATGCGCCTGAAGGAGGGGAGGTACCAATAAAAACCACTCAACTCCATGTTTCTCAAATGAGGGGGAGTAGTACGACATCTAACCAGGATCGAGCTTCCATGCAAGCAGCAAAGGAAACCTAGGAGAAATCCTCTAAATTAGTAATTGCAAGTCAACTTAGCGTTGATGTAACACATGATGGGTAGTATACACTGTTGGGTTCGCAGCATAGAAAACAAAAAAAATCCTACGATGGGAACTATACGCCAAGATCTATCTACTAGATACAAGCAACGGGTGCATATACATCCATAGAGAACTTACCCTCGAAGACAACAAAGCTTTGTTAACGAGTTAGAACTCGTGGATGATGTACTCGTACACTTGCCGATCTCAAGATCGTGATGAAGTCCAGCAGGTCCGGCTCCAGCACGTCCATCAGATCCAGCTCCAACAAGTCCAGCACCACCAAGTCCAGCACCACAAAGCAGTGGTGCATCCGTGATCGCACACACGTCTGGTACCCCGACAACCTCCGTTCCTCGCTCCAGCAAAGCAACGGAAGCAACAACTCCTTTCCAGATAAAGCCACCGAGAACATGTATCTCGCTAATCCGAGACCATGGGGGAAAATACTAGAGGGGGAGAGAGATCCTTCACAAGGAGGTGTGAGTATGAAGGTGTGAGAGGGGGCCTTTTATAGGAGGAGGGGAGGGTACCCCTCCCATGGCCGGCGCCCATGGAGGGTGTCCCTTCACCTCCCCCATTCATGTGGTGGTAACTCCCTCCACATTAAAATGCCCCTTCACATTCTCTTTTAAAGTCTCAACTTTAAATGCATTAAATTTCTCCAAATTTAATGCTCTCTCATTTAATAAAACTCTTTTATTAATTTTATTCAGAATTTTGTTAATTACTTTAATTAACAAACATTCACATAAAACCCCGTACAACATTTCAATATTACATGTAGAACCAATTTCAACAATTTCACCCGAAACAGTTTTAGTGTCTATTGAAATAATTCCAGCGCTTTCTTAAATCTTTATCTGAAACATATTTGCTCTAAATGGTATC
Organism: Avena eriantha; assembly: GCA_910589775.1. Taxonomy (NCBI): domain Eukaryota; kingdom Viridiplantae; phylum Streptophyta; class Magnoliopsida; order Poales; family Poaceae; genus Avena; species Avena eriantha. The sequence goes on from OU342745.1 coordinate 432,526,146, forward strand.
GATATCGCTTAAGTGTGTCAGCCTACGGTTCACGAATAATGCAGACATGATCGAGACCCCTCTCAGATCAATAATCAAAAGCGGGACCTGGAGATCCATACTGACTCCTACACGTGCAACGATGACTTCTGTGATTGTGAGAACCTTTAACGTTAGTAACTAAATCCCTTTGTCTCGCGATATATTACATGTCCGAGATTCGATCATCGGTATCTCCATACCTAGTTTGATCTCATTGCCGACATGCACTCTTTTCTCGTTTCCGTGATATAACATTCTAGTGATTACATCACTTGCTTGCAAGCTATTTTAATGTGATATCACTGAGAGGGCCTAGAGTATATCTATCTGTCATCGGGATGGACAAATCCCACTCTTGATCCATGAGCCTCAACATAACACCTTCGTAGCACTGAACCCACCTTTATAGTCACCCTGTTATGGTGTGACGTTTGATGTTATCAAGATACTCTTCTGGTGTTAGCAATTAACATGATCTCATGGTATAAGGACTAAGATTACTTCGTATGATGTTATAGCAATATAAACATAATGACTCTGATCGTAATGCTATACTTCGGATGAATGTTCATCACATCATCCCACCAATGTTGCGACCTCGTTATTAATGACATCCAATGTCCATGATCAAGAAACCTTGATCATCTTGTTAATCAACGAGCTAGTTTATAAGAGAGGCATAACTAGGAACTTTCCTTTTGTTTATTAAACACACATGTATTAACATTTCCAAATTAATACAATTATAGCATGCAAAATAAACATTTATCATAAACATGGAATAAGATAATAACCACTTTATTATTGTCTCTCGGGCATATTACCTTCAGTATCCCACTTGCACTAAAGTCAATAATCTAGTTTGTAAACTTGTATATACAACACCTAGGTGTTGAATATACGCGTTTGCTAGTGGTTAACATAATCTCCGGATCTAGCACTTTCAGGTCCGTGTGTATTTGCATGTCTTTGCGTCTCTACGCATCACTCATTCTTAAATGAGATGGCGTTGTATAAATTTGGTCCTTTGGTGAGACCTTTAGTTCGTTCGGGTAAAAATATGTTGATATTATTGTCATACAATATATCTTCATAGTATTAGCCCACTTTGAACCACACCTAGTTTGATAACAAACTACTTAACACAAATGCCCTCCTTTGCTGCTACTATAGCAGACATATACTTAGCCTTTTGTTGTAGTATCCATCACAATGTTTCAACTTTGGAACTTATCCAAATCCATCATGGAACATCCTTTCCATTACATTGTGCCACCCATAGTCTAATTTGAGATACTTGTGACAAAACTAGTATCAATGTAACACTTTACAATGAACTACCTTTAACTATTTGTCACTTATACATGATATATTCTTAGTTCTTCCAAAGCTCATAAGAATATCTTTACTATTATCCAATGATCATCTTATGAATCATTCTATTATGTGATCATAACATTTAGAGTATAGGACATTCTGGATATATACATATCACAGTATAGTCGATCAAAATCTTCATGTGATTTTAGTCACCAAGTGTTGAAACACTTGAATCTTGATACAATCCTTTCCATGCAGTAAGAACCTTTCTTGTTATTTCCATAATGAACCCTTTCAATATCTCATATATGTATGTCTGGCACAACCATATTAGCGCCCCAATCTATCCATATAGATATTGATGCCAAATATTCCGGTTTTGCCCAAGTCTTTCATCGAAATCTTATTTTAATGAAATTCTTAACTTGTGTCAATACAAGATTTCCAATCAACAATATGTCCTCTACATTATGTATTAGAAATACGTCTCAGCGCTCCCACTTAATTTCTTGCAAATGCAAGCATCTTCATCATCTCCGATGAATTTAAACTCTTTTAACAGTTTCATCATGGTGAAGATTCCAACTCCGCTATGCTTACTTCAACTATTGAAGTTTGCATGTCCTTTTAGCACCCTTTAAATTAACAAAACCCTTTGGACCGTGTCTTGTACATGTCCTAGGTAACCATTCTATTAGAAGAACATTGTTTTGTTTGTTCAACTACCATACATCAAATTATATGTAGTGGTTGCTACATTAATCCGTCAAGAATAAATATCGCTATGAAAGATCAAATCTTGTCATAGTCAACTCCTTGAACAATGTCGTAAACTTCTTTCCGACATGTCGACTATTTCATAGATGTTAAACATCCATGTCTATTTCTTTATAGATCCAAACATGACCGATAGGCTTTACGCCTTTTTAGAGGGTCTTCCAAGTTCAGAAACTTGATTCTCGTGTATGGATACTATCACGGATTCTATGACTTCTAGTCATTTTATGGAGTCAGGGACCATCATCACTTCTTTGCATGCTGTCGGTTCATCATTGTCAAAACAATAACGACTTGTTTATCAAATATCACTATTTGATTCTTACCGACCCACACGGTTCAATATGAACTCTAATCTCCGAGATTACAACCTTTGTAATCACGGGAGCCATGAGCATTGTGGCCGCCACCAGGACACTTTCCGGCGTTGCGCTACTTAGCACATATAGCTAAGGTTCAACAACCTTATCAAAGTTCTATTCTCCTCCCACTTAACTTTTCGCGAAAAATTCCTTCTCAAGAAACTTGACGTTCCAAGTAACAAACTCTTTTGTCCTTAGTGTTATGGAGAAATTCCCAACATATTCTTTGGGATAACCTACAAAGACGTGCTTATCCGACTTTGGTTGTAAACATTTTACTTATGCATAGCATACCAAAATTTAAGAAAACACAATTCAGGTTTTATCCCAAACCATAACTCATATGGTGTCATTTCAACGGATCACGATGGTGCTCTTTTTAGTGTAAAAGCGGTAGTCTCTAAAGCTTTAATCCTTAAAACATAATGGTAGTTTTATAAATATCACCTTTGATCTTACCATGTCAAACATGGTTTGATTTCATCTCTCGAATATGCCATACTCCTATGGTTTATCGGGAAACACAAATCATGGAACAATTCCTCAAATCTTAGGTGTTTTGCTAAACATGTAACTCAAATATCTTCCTTTATAATCAAATCATAAACTCTTTATTTTCTTGTTATAATGATTTTTCACTTCATCTTGAAAGTCTTTGAACAATTTTCAAATGTTTCATACTTCTTCCTTGTTAAGTAAATATATATATATATATATATTCACTCAAATTTCTGGAGAAAGCATATGAAGCAAAAAGATCCATCACATATGGCTACACATAATGGACTATATAGATCAACATGCATAATATCCAATAAGTTAGTCATCGGTTCCTCTTTGGCCTATGGACGGAGTTTCAATTATCTCGAGGAAAGTTTCACAAGCGTCAATTGATCAAAATCAAACGACTCCAAAAAATCCATCAACATGGAGTTTCTTCATGTTTTCTTTCCAATATAATTTAAATAGCGATGTCACTTCATAAGTGATCTTTCAATCATTTGTCTTGCGACATTTTAGCAATAATGTTTATGGATGTAATTTCTCCAACTAGGCTTGTAAAAGTTCATGCATCCTTTATGGAATACGGTAATTATGTGAACAACCATTGTTCTCGTAATACCAGAACAAAATAATAATTATTAAAACAAATCTTGAAGACTAGGTTTGACGTCAACGAAAAGCACAATAACACTTTATTTGTTTTCGATGATCATCATCACTTATTCTCTTGCTAGTTACTTAGGCCATTGCATTTCATGAATTGCATTGTCCTGTATGAAACTTCATACCATCCAATTCGGTATCTAATACTGGTATCCAATACCTCAGAACCACATTGTTTAACAAGCAAGGAATACAACCATAACATGTATATCTTCTATATACCTAAGTTGGACATCTCCAACCTTTTCTTTTCTGCCAAATATTTTATAGATTCTCTTTCAACAATTCTGTTTCTTTTAAAAGAATCTATCAACATCAATAGTGGTATCATTCACATGACACATAGTACAAAGCATGTATAGTCAAATACTAATACCTTTGGACTTGCACTTTGAAGTGGATCACCATCATCAAATGTTTGGTGTTCTTTCAAAAATCCATTCTTTAGTAATCTATCAATGTAGTAAATATTTTACCTACATCTTCTATTTATCCTTATCATGACAACTTTCATGATCAAGCTACTATAGCCTGTAAGGAAGAATCGCGAGTATAATGTTAGTTCCCAAAACCTTTTTGGGAGATCCGGATGCTTAGCATCTCCATCCTTCACAAATTCTCATACAATATGAGAACATGTCTTTTGCTAAATTATACTCTATCATAATGCAACCAAAAACATTGTTTCAAATATCACAATATCTTTCACACATGATGGTTTCTGAAACAATTTTCAGCTCCTATATGATCTTGATATTAAAACAACTTTTGAATATCAATAATCTTGGAGGAAAACATGACACTTTAGATACTAACATTGGAATTCTTACTCTTGATTTAATACTACTTATTAAACTTCATGGAGTAAATAGAGTTTGCTGAAAGTTTGCAATAGGACTTATAAACTTTAAATTGACATTCAAAACAATACGATACCAGTTCGTAAAGTAAATATCCAGAATTCTATAGTTTTATTATCTCAATTAAAACTAAGCATAAGGTACTGAACAGACGCCAATGACCTACGCATAAACCTGGCTCTGATACCACTGTTGGGTTCGCAGCATAGAAAACAAAAAATTTCCTACGATGGAAACTACACGCCAAGATCTATCTACTAGATACAAGCAACGGGTGGATATACATCCATAGAGAACTTACCCTCGAAGACAACAAAGCTTTGTTAACGAGGTGAAACTCGTGGATGATGTAGTCGTACACTTGCCAATCTCAAGATCGTGATGAAGTCCAGCAGGTCCGGCTCCAGCACGTCCATCAGATCCAGCTCTAGCAAGTCTAGCACCACCAAGTCCAGCACTGCAAAGCAGCGGTGCATCCGTGATCGCACACACGTCCGGTACCCCGACAACCTTCGTCCCTCGCTCCAGCAAAGCAGCAGAAGTAGCAACTCCTTTCCAGATAAAGCCATCGGGAATATGTATCTCACCAATCCGAGACCATGGGGGAAAATACTAGAGGGGGAGAGAGATCCTTCACGAGGAGGTGTGAGTATGAAGGTGTGAGAGGGGGGCCTTTTATAGGAGTATGATCGCCGGCGCCCATGGAGGGTGTCCCTTCACCTCCCCCATTCATGTGGTGGTAACCCTCTCCACATTAAAATGCCCCTTCACATTCTCTTTTAAAGTCTCAACTTTAAATGCATTAAATTTCTCCAAATTTAATGCTCTCTCATTTAATAAAACTATTTTATTCAGAATTTTGTCAATTACTTTAATTAACAAACATTCACATAAAACCCCCTGCAACATTTCAATATTACATGTAGAACCAATTTCAGCAATTTCACCCGAAACAGTTTCGGTGTCTATTGAAATAATTCCAGCGCTTTCTTAAATCTTTATCTGAAACATATTTGCTCCAAATGGTGTCGGTATCGCTTAAGTGTGTCACCCTAAGGTTCGCGAATAATGCAGACATGATCGAGACCCCTCTCAGATAAATAATCAGAAGCGGGACCTGGAGATCCATACTGACTCCTAGACATTCAACGATGACTTCTGTGATCATGAGAACCTTTAACGTTAGTAACTAAATACCTTTGTCTCGCGAGATATTACATGTCTGAGATTCGATCATCGGTATCTCCATACCTAGTTTAATCTCATTGTCGACATGCACTCTTTTCTTGTTCCCGTGATATAACATTCTAGTGATCACATCACTTGCTTGCAAGCTATTTCAATATGATATCACCGAGAGGGCCCAGAGTATATCTATCCGTCATCGGGATGGACAAATCCCACTCTTGATCCATGAGCCCCAACATAACACCTTCGTAGCACTGAACCCACCTTTATAGTTACCCTGTTATGGTGTGACATTTGATGTTATCAAGATGCTCTTTCGGTGTTAGCAATTAACATGATCTCATGGTCTAAGGACTAAGATTACTTCGTATGATGTTATAGCAATATAAACATAATGACTCTGATCGTAATGCTATACTTCGGATGAATGTTCATCACATCATCCCACCAATGTTGCGACCTCGTTATTAACGACATCCAATGTCCATGATCAGGAAACCTTGATCATCTTGTTAATCAACGAGCTAGTTTATAAGAGAGGCATAACTAGGAACTTTCCTTTTGTTTATCAAACACACATGTATTAACGTTTCCAAATTAATACAATTATAGCATGCAAAATAAACATTTATCATAAACATAAAATAAGATAATAACCACTTTATTATTGCCTCTCGGGCATATTCCCTTCATACACCCAGTGAAAGGGAAACCTCCACAACCCAGCTTCAGCTTGCTCACACTGACCGGGACATCGAAACACCTAGAATCACGCGTATTGGGAAATCACGAAGAGTCATCTAAGGGTGCATATGATTTCCTCCAACTATATCGATTTTGGAGAATCATATAACAAAAGTCTACAACTGTCGACAAACATTTTTCTTGTATGATTGCCATGAAACTTCACAAGAGTTCAAATCCATAGACCATGGCCATGGTAGAGTGTAAACCACTCACTCAGACTGAAACAATCGAAGTATGTAATCCAAGAAAAATTAGCCTCGCTCTTCCAAATGAATTCCCTATATGGGATTCAATATGTTTTGTTCTTCAAGCGGAATGTGAACAACAAGGTGGTGAGAAAGCAAGGCTTGTAGCATAAGGTCGGATTTCCGCGGAGATCCGAGACCTACTCTCCAAACATGAGTGGAATCCTATTTTTCCGATACTTATATCATTGTGAGTACAAAATCATCTATCTGTGCAATTGATAGATGTAGTGACTGCATATCCATGTGGCACTAGATTTGGACATGTATGGTTTCTAATGGAATCTCAATTCAAATCGAAATACAAATGCAATATATTATGTAAATGAAAGTCATCATATGGCTTATTGTTGTCGGTACGTTTGGTACAACCGACATAGTGATTTCCTTACACAAGGACTACTCCTAAAATGATGATTACCAATGTGCGTTCGTCGAACACAAGGATTACTCTTATAATGACAAAGCATGTGACCATATAAAAATGACAGATTTTGAGATGAAGGATTTGGATAAACCAAATAATGTTTGAGACTATAACTCGAGCTCCTTGACTCGAGTATTATGGTACACGAAGTTGCCTATGTCAGAAAATATTGGATAAACTTAATATGGACAAGTCATATCCATCTCCCATGCCGGTTGTTCGATCTCTAGACATGGAGAAAGATTCACTCAACCACGAGAAGATATATAAGAGATGTTGGGGCCTAGAGTTCCATATCTCAATGCCATTGGACCCACCAACAAAATGGTTGGGGAATCAAGAATATCTTTTGATATCTCCAAGGCACCAAATATCTTGACCTATTGTTTCAGCTTTGTAGAAACCCGAATTCCAATATCATTAGACATCGATACTAGCTACTTACCTAATCCTCACAATGTGTACCTACATGGTAGAATCGTCACCCCATTGACATCTTCCAAAAGACTCTAGTGACTACACCTGCCATTCATTCTGAACTACAATGCTACGTGTTAACACATGTGGTTTCACATAATGATAAACCACATACATTAGTAATGTGGCATTGGTTCTTTTTAATCATCAACCATTATCTACGCCCATACTGTTACTTGTGTTGCACGGATGCAAACAGGATACATCAAACGCAATATCACTAAGCGTATTTCTCCTAAATTGTTTTATCTCCATGAACTCTAAGTGATTCGGGGAATAACCATCTTGCAAATCAAATCAAGCGATGACTTCGCTGGTTTGTTAACAAAGTTTCTACCAACTTCAACATTCCAGAATTATTTTCATGGAATTGTATGCGATGGCTTCGAGGTTTGCAAGAATCAGGGGGAGTATCTTCCTAAATTACTCTTATGCAAAGCATCATATTACACTCTTTTCCCTTTATAAGTTTGCTATCCAGGTTCTTATCAAGGTTTTTAATGAAGTAATATCAACGTAAGACCGTATGTCATACTATATGTTTTCTCCGCCGTTTTTAGGAAAGTATACACGACATATTTATTGACATCTATATTCTATGAATTTACTTCATATTGAGTTAACAGAGGCAATAATCATTATATGTTTTATCATTTTCTCCTCATTTTCTCACTAGGTTTGAAGGAGTTTTAATAGCATATCCAGCCATTATATGTTGCATCATTTTCTTCTTATTTTCCCACTGAGTTTATAGGAGTTTTAGCAACATATCATACACAGGGTTTTTGGAGGAGATAATTCCAAAGATGATCGATTGCAAGGACATGGAAGGATTAGGTGAGTGTTATGATTTAATTAATAAATTATATTAATTAAAGGGAGAATCCTCCCATGTAATCCTCTATGTTGGTTTTCAAGTAGCAACTAACATATCTCGCACCCCCTCATATGGAAGCGACTCCTCGCTCATCTCCCTTTCCCATGTATATATACTAAGAATCGTCAATGGAAAGAAAGAGTTCGATTCATTTGTTACTCTTTGTCGCTGCCTATCGATTACTTGTAATAATTTCCATAGAATACCTAGTTTGAGGAAAAAATAATTTCCCATGTATATTGCATGTCGATGTAGTAATGGTGAAAACTCCTAAGTGCATTTGAGCAGGGATTATATGACTAGAGGTAAAGTACCAATCCAGTAATCAATGCATTAACATGTCTTGCTTCCATAAAAGAATTTGCAATCATATTACCTTTTTTACAATGTTTGCCTGACATGTACAAAGAAGTAGATTTTGTCTAGGTATCCTAGGATAGATATTTATGATATTGTTAAGGGTGATTTACTTGTGGTAGACTTTGTTTTGTTCACCATAAGGCTGAGGATTTATTTGTGCATCGTTATTAGTATCGTTAGCATCTACTGAAACTTCTCATGTTTTATCCTAGTAGAGATAACATCGTTTTATTGGCAACATTGTGATATCATTTGAAAGTTAAAACTCAGGGAGAAAACTTGGATTTAATGTTTGATGCAACTGATCTGCTCTCCTTGACTAGTAGTTCTTCTAGTGAGATACGAGGACACATACATGTAGCTCAAGTTAGGAACTATCTCTTCATAAAATGGATCAAATCGGCAACGTATTGCAGCTAACTGCTCCAAACCAAACAAGTGGAGTCGCACACCTCATGTTTGCATAATTTACTAATAGAACTGCTCCGGTCGTTGGGGTATATTGTACGCTATTTACTTCCTTCAACTATTCTATATTATTCTTAGGAATGAAAAGAATATGTTATCTTCATTATTATTTTAGAAGATCAGAAGTGCGTGTTAAATTATATCATATTTTGGCATAGATTTTCTTAGTTATCATGCTAATAAATTTATGGCTGCATGTGGTGCTCAAGATGATATACTAACACAGGTTGTTAGGATGCTTAAAATGAACGGGGCATAGTAAGGCAAGAATACCCTATCATTATTTGTAAATACTTCCATCTCTTCTGGTTCATGCTACTTCATGCATCCTATATTAAATTGTCCTGTTGCAGTTGTTACCTCCTTGGAAGAATTTGGGCTCATCGACACTTCTCTTGCCTGTATCATATATAATCTTCTTGGTTATATGCTTATTGACAGTAGCACACCTTGTTGATGTGCCACCATTCTGCTAGCCTCGCATGTGCATGTCATTCAAACTACAACCAGCATCCTGCATATAGTATAATGGTTTTATCCGGTGAGAAAATCAACCTATGTTCGAAAAGCGCATGTACAACTTCCTATCACTATAAAAATATCTCCCATACCGGGCACATTTTTGGAGCGGCATAAGAGAAAAGAACCAGCAAAAGTTAGATACACGGTGGATGTGTTATTCGCGGCGAGAAGCAGCGCGACGATCGATTTTTTGCCGTGGCAACTTTATGTACGTCGTTTAATTTCGTCGCGCTAGTTGCCCATCGGTACTGGCATTCCGAGACGCCTTAGTAATGCAAACTGGGGCAGTAATGATGCCACCGCGGAAAAGACGTGACGTTGACTATGGGTCCTGCATGTGTGACTTGTCGTGTTTGTCTCACAGACGGGTGAGCCCTACCGAAGTTCAGCCGTTGCCATCTGAATATTATAAGGAAAGAAATCTCCTCCCCATGTCCACAATTTCTCTCCCTTGTCGTGCGCTTAGTCGTTTCTTCAACCTCTGCCTCTGCCTTTCTCTCTCCATGAAGCTTCGGGCGGCGGTGGCAGCACGAATCGGCGGCGGCATCAGACGTACCGCTATTGTTCCATTAGACAAGCGCGATGCCGGCACGTGCAGTTGTCATTTTTTGATTTTATTGCCATTGAATTTCGCTTGTGGGTTTTTTTGTTCCTCTGTTCATCACCAATATTTCTCGATTTGTCGACCTCACCAATGTGCATTGCTGTTTTTCTCTCAAGTTCAATGTTCCTGGAGTACCGGAGCACATTCGTGACCATAAATGGTACGGGGAACACGAAGATTTCGTGTTCCGTCAGTGCCCTGACCATGTAATCGCCCACCGATATGTGTCCTATGACAAGAACTTCGCAGAGCACACTGGACGCAAGTTTTTCTCGTGCCGTCTTTAGGGTGCAACTTCATACAGTTGGATGCAATGGGTTGATTAGAGCACTCGGTCCACCTCCAACAATCGTTGCGCGAGCTCTAGTGGGGTGATATGGAGGAGAACGAACAAATAAGGCAGACCGCGTGGGACAACACATGGAACCTGCAATTAGAGAATTGCAGAATCAGGCGAATGATCATGTTGCAGGGCTGAGGGAACGGTGCGCTAGATTGGCTAGCATGGTGCAAGCCATTATAGATAGGTTGTACAAGCTTGCTAATAGATGTAATTAGGGTTAGAGTTAATTATGTTGCTAGTATTAGTTCTTGGTTCTAATTAATCGTGTAGTAGATTGTGTAACCTGTAGTGTTCTTTTGGTGGCTTCTTCATTTTGGACAGTGCAATGCCACGACTTGTGCACAAGTACATGTGTATTGATATCTCCCCATATATAACTATTCTCCCTTTTTGGTGTGTTCTTTTGTTGGTTTACTAATTAATACAAATTTTGATCAAACAGAATGTGTGGGAATATGCGACACATTTGACTTGCCAAAAAATCGACAAGGCAAAGGCTGACGTAGTTAAGAATCATTCCTGTTCTTTCCCTTTGGCCCACATAGGTTGCTCTCATCCTTATCCAAAAAACATTTCCCATCCCACCAACCCTAGCCCTAGCCCCAGTTCCTCGGTGGCACTGACCCCGACCGTGCTGATCTCTGCGCCGCATGGGACCGTACCATCCTCTGCGGCGGCACTGTCCCCGGCCACGTTCATCTCCTACGCCACATAGGACCGCACCATCCTCCACGGTTGTGTTGTCCCCGGTCACGCTCACCTCTTGCGCCATGTCGGACCGCACCGTCCTCCGTAGCGGCGTTGTCTCCAGCCGCGTTCACCACCTGCGCCACGCTGGACCGCACTGTCCTCCGCGCCGGAGCTATCCCCGGCCGTACTCACCTCCCGCGCCACGCCAGACCGCACTGTCCTCCACGGCAGAACTGGCCCCAGCTGCGCTCACCTCCCATGCCACGCCGGACCGCACCATCCTCCGCGGTGGAGATGTCCCTGGCCACATATTCGTATTTCCCCAATCCCTGGAACTGTCACTGTTTATATTCATGCATTGGTATTTGTTATTGTATCTTTGTTTTATGGTTCGCTATGCCTTGGGATCTAAAAACCAACATTGCTAGGTAGTAAGCAGTGTTCTCAAACTGTCTTAATTTCCATGGTGAAAAACAGCAATGTTTAACAACAAAAGTAACAAAGTTCCTGTTGGGTTCGTAGCATAGAAAACAAAAAAATCTTACGAAGTGAACAACTAAGCACTAAGATCTACCTACCTAGATGCAATCAACGGGTGGATATACATCCATAGAGAACATACCCTTGAAGAGCGACAAAGCATTGTTAACGAGGTTTAACTTGTGGATGATGTAGTCATACACTTGCCGATCTCAAGATTGTGATGAAGTCTAGCAAGTCCAGCAGGTCTAACACCAGCAAGTCCAGCAGGTCCATCACCAGCAAGTCCAGCACCGCAAAGCAGCGGTGCATCCGTGATCGCACACACGTCCGGTACCCGACAACCTCCGAGACCTCGCTCCAGCAAAGCAGCGGAAGCAGCAAATCCTTCCAAAAAAAGCCACCAGTAACATGTATCTCGCTAATACGAGACCATGGGGAATTGCTATAGGGGGAAGAGAACCTTCGTGAGGAGGTGGTGCAAGAGGAGAGGAGCCATGGGGCTCCTTTTATAGGGGATGGGGCGCAGCCCCATGGCCATGGCCATGGCCATGGCTGGCCGTCCATGGTGGGTGCCCCCACCTCTCCCTCATTCATGTGGGTGTAGCTTCCACTAAGCCCACTCTCATAAATTTCAACTCCACTCACTTACATTTAATATCCACTAAATTAAATACATTTTTCTCTTTAAATAAAACACTTTTATTTATTTTATTCAGAATTTTGTTATTTACTTTAATTAACAAACATTCACATTAAACCCCTTGCAACATTTCGATATCACATGTAGAACCAATTTCACCCGAAACAATTCTGTTGTCCATGGAAATAATTCTAGCGCTTTCATAATATTTCTCTCATATCTTATTTGCTCTAAATGGTGTCGGTATACCTTAAGTGTGTCACCCTACGGCTCGTGAATAATGCAGACATGATAGAGACCCTTTTGCGATCAATAATCAGTAGCGGGACCTGGAGATCCGTACTGACTCCCACACATTCAACGATGACTCTAGTGATCGTGTGAACCTTTTAACATCATAACTAAATCCCTTTGTCTCGCGATATATTACATGTCCGAGACTCGATCATCGGTTTCTCTATACCTAGTTTGATCTCGTTACCGACATGCACTCTTTTCTCGTTTCCGGTGATATAATATTCTAGTAATCACATCACTTGCTTACAAGCTATCTCAATATGATATCACCGAGATGGCCTAGATTATATCTATCCGTCATCGGGATGGACAAATCCCACTCTTGATCCATGAGCCTCTACATAACTCCTTCGGAGTATCTGAACCCACCTTTAATGTCACCCTGTTTTGGTGTGATGTTTGATGTTATCAAGTTACTCTTCCAGTATTAGTGATTGACATGATCTCATGGTCTAAGTACTATAATTACTTTGATCATATTGCTATACTTCGAATGAATGTTCATCACATCATTCCACCAATGTTGTGACCTCGTTATTAACAACATCCAATGTCCATGATCAGGAAACCTTGATCATCTTGTTAATCAACAAGCTAGTTTATATGAGAGGCATAACTAGGAACTCTTTATTTGTTTATTAAACACACATGTATTAATGTTTCCAATTAATACAATTTATAGCATGAAAAATAAACATTTATCATAAATATGGAATAAGATAATAACCACTTTATTATTGCCTCCCGTGCATATTCCCTACACCTCCAAGGTCTCAACAACCTGTGGCCTCTACCATGCGAGGTAAACTTGCTCTTTGTATACATCTTTATCAATACAAGACACATATAACTATGAAAATGTACACTCTTCGATATAGGGTTGGCAATGAAGGTAACATGACCAATATTCTTTCACTTGGTATTTCAGGTCCCAATATTCTATCGCTAGAGAAGTACTCCCTTCCATATAGGTTTAAAAATGAAGTGGACATGTCTAGCTCAAGAAGGAAGATTCTCAAGTGAGTTGTTAGAAGTTGTAGGCTAGAAATTCCTTACTATGTTTGCACCCTCAAGAAAACCTAGATTGCAAAAGAAATATGGTAATTCTCTTCCATGTATAGTATTGTAATTCTCTTGAACCCGAATCATGCCTTGTACTGTAACAATCTAAACTATTTCTATCTTCCTTCTGTAGTGCTTCTCATCCAATTTCGCTAGAAAGTATATTATGCCTTACATATCTGGAGAAACCATTCAAGCGAAGTCGTGTGATTATGAAACTACAGTCAGTTTCAGATCAAACATGGTAGAATATGTTCACCAACATAATCTCTAGGAAGGTGATGTTTGTGCCTTCCAGTTTGTAGTCAAAGCGGGTTCCCTGATTGTGATGGTGCATCTTTTGTAGTGGTTTGAACTTTTTGGAATTAGTTGCATCTTTTATAATGGTTTGAACTTGTTGAGTTGAGATGTAATGTATGTATATAATGAATGCTCATGTTAATTCAGCTGAAGTTGCATTATGTGTGTTATGAGTTCTTTGTTATGCTATTTGTTGGGTTGAGATTTTATATAGACATTAGATATTTAATGGGGGAATTGCAAAATTTCCATATAGTGCTTCGACAGAGACATTATGAGGCATTGTAGTTATGCCGTCATCTCACAGCTGCCACGACATGTACACGGTGCCTCCCTACATGGGCCGCAGTGTAAACACTTTGCTGCCACGGAAGCGCTAGATCGGCGGGTGATGATTCCAATATTGAGACATATTTAAGTATATAAATTATTCATATTGTCACTCATTACATGCTACATCTATCTACAAGTATGCCTATTATGTATGATTACTAGTTCTCATTCATTTCCATATGGACTTTGCGCATTAATAGTTTTATTAAGATTATATTACCTTTTTCTTGTCTTTGATTTGTGTGTAGGTGCTATGAACAATCATGGATAAAAGGAGCCGAGATGATTCAATATGGAGGAGTTGAAGGCACTAGACTTAGCCATTTGGCGGGAGGAAAAAGAGGATTTTTTCATCAACTCCAAATGAAGATCCAAGGCCATGGTGTTATATCCCTTGTCCATATGAATCCAATGAGCCAAAGAACACCTCAATTGGACTTCGTATGAAGAAATGGCGACCAAAACATTTCAGAGTTCAGAGGGCGTAACAACCAATGGTACGGGTAGATCCCGCCCGTACCATACGCCCATATCACCCTCCAATGGCTTCGTTTCGTCAAATGGAACAACATTTGTGAAGGCCCAATAGGCATATTCAGCCCCTAGCCCTGTCGGTTCGCAAAACTGACCTTCAGATGCCTATTTAAAGAGGGGAAACCCTAGAACAAGGAGGAGAGTCCACATACGCTAAAGGGGCAGAGCCCTGCCGCTCCGCTGCCTCCATAGTCGCCACCCACAAGATCTACAACACCATACCACTCAAGGTAGAGAGGAGACTTGCATCTTGAAGGACTACACATCGATCTTCATCGCCATCTTCATCAACATCGTCTTCAACATCAATCCCTTTTGTTTACATTGTTGTAGTCCAATCTCTATTGTGGATTTGCACATGTATTCAATTTTACCTTCATATTTCATCCATACAATTGCCATGATGTTGATCCCCTTCATATGAGTAGTTGCCTTGTTCTTAGGGAGAGATGGTGAAACCCTAGCACTATTATGAACTATGTTATCTTAATTATGAATAATAATATCATGCTAGTGGTGAATCTACAATCCCTGAGAACCCCTCAACCATATTACACAACACTTCCTAGACACTCTCTTGCTTTAGTTTACTTTTGCTATTTACTCTATTCTTGTTTACTTTAACACTTATTCAAACACTCTTTATACACTATTACTTGGAATTAGAGATAACCTACAAGTACTCTCTAGTGAATAACAACAAAGGGAATAAATACCTTAACCAAATAGCTCTTTGTGGATTCGATACTTTTACTTCGAAACTACCTACAATTGATCTGTGCACTTGTAGTCATCAAGATATTTTCTGGCGCCATTGCCAGGGAGCTAAGCACTTATGTTCTTTATTCTTAGTTGCTAATTTATTTTTCTTGTACTAAGGGTTGTTTACAAGTTTCAAGTTATTTCTGTTTATTACTTTTACTGTTTTTACTTATTTGAAAAGAATAAAAATTATAAAACCAAAAACCCATAAATATTTATAAAACAAAAACTATAAAAACATTTGCTACTAATCATGTCTTCCGAAATTGCTATTTTTGAACATTGAAGCTCGCAATAGAGGAGAAGAAAGTTGGAACTTTTGGATATTATATTACAAGGGAAAAGGTATTGGGAGAATGGGTGAATTGGTTGGAAGGCTATTCATCCACATTATGTACCTCGTACAATTTTACTTGTGAAGACTGCGGATCCAAATATCATTTTAGTTATCAATGTAAGAATAATACCATTGATATCAAATTAGCACTTTATAATGGGAATTAAGAATTCTCTGCTAATATGGAGGTTTATGAGAGAGTACTTTTTATCGGTTGTTGTGAGATGTTAGCTCACATGAGTGATAAAAAAGGAAGATGAAGTACTCGGTAAGATCTATGGAATAGTAACCTTATATACTCTTATTGTATTGATAACTTTTGTGATGATGCATTAGTGATTGCTCACAAGCGGATAGCCTCGGAAGACTAACCTTTTGCGGGACTCACGGAAGAAAGAAGAAGAGGATATACACCGCAACGAAGATACTACTGTTGTTGGTATGGATTTTTTAACTTGTATGATCTGCTAGATGGTTGTACAAAATCCTTTTGTAATTCATATCATGAGCCTTGTGATAAATGTATGGTATTTGGGAACTTTAGTTTTCAATGTTCCATTACTCTTTAAGAGTCCCTAGTGTCTCACACTAGAGAGGAAGTCATAGAGTATTTGGTTTATAAAGGTGTCCATGATCTACTATCAAAAGATTCAATCACGAGAAAGAGTAGTGATAGTATGCTTCATATGAAACTTTCCAACTTGTTACCAATGTTACAATTTTATTGCCAAGAACGTCTTAGTGATAATCCACTTGTGGTAGAGAGTAAGGCACGGTCTAAAACCATAGTGCCTGAAGATAACCATTTTCCGGAACCACAAGATAAAGAGGGGGAACAACAAAAAGGTGAGGTTTACAAAGATTGGCACACTACAAATATTACATTTGTTTATGATGCCTCTCTCTCTAGTAATGATTCTTTTAATGCTAAAACTGATTGTAATTTATTTATGGAGGCCCTGTGCCTAGATACTCATGAGGAGAGCATTACTAATGATGAACTAGATATAGAACCTTGCTATGAATCTTTCCATGCTAATATGCAGGGACCTGATTTACTCCTTGTTGCAAAGGAAGAATATTATGAAGTGTTCTCCTACAATGGTAACCAAGGTAAATGTTCAATAATTATATTTCAACCTCTAATCCTCTCGTTGCAGCTATATAAGGAAGCATGCTCACCACACTTGGTGCAGCAACACTCGCTTGAGAGCGAGAACTTATTTGTCTATATGATGTTGATGCACCGCAAGAGGGTACGACTTTGACCGTACTCTACTATGAGATGCTCAAACCCTTTGCTGGAGGTAAGTACCATTACACTTTGAATTGGTATCCCCTAGGATCCAGGTGGATAATTTAATGGAGCATCTAAGCCTGGCTATATGTCTTTAAATAAAGAGCTCCCTGGGAGGCAACCTGGAAGTTTATAGGTGTCTTTATTAATTTTGTGTCTTGAGTCTAGTTGCATTCATGTTGCATTGGCACTTGTATATATTTTCATGATTTCCTATTAGAGTTGGTTTGGGACCATTTTCAACAGGTAGAATTATTTGTTGCTCTAATCATGTGTTGTATATCTTGGTTAAATATTCTCAACAAAAATATATGTTTGCTTTGTTTGGATGTTGGACTAACATTTCAGGTCCTTAGTATAATTTTCGGTGAAAAAACTATTTGTTCCAGAGCTCACAGCGAGCTTAACGAGCAGCAGTACGGGTGGACCCGTCCGTACTGCTCATGTGAAAAATCGGAAGAAGTAGAAAATTTTCCAGAAAAGTGACTACAAGCTTAACGAGCACCGGTACGGTCGGACGCGTCCGTACTGTCTGCCCATACCGACCTTGTTACCAGGCAAAGGAAATGTGAAGACGACCTAGGGGGCTAAACGACCACCTGTACGGGCGCATCCCGCCCGTACCACCCGGTCGTACCAACTTCTACAAAACCCTTCAAAAAAGAAGAAGACGAGGTGCAGTACGGGCAGAGTCCGTCCGTACCACGCACTCGTACCAAAGAGCAGTACATCGTAGTAAGGGCAGGGACGAGTACAAAAAGGTTATAACCCCTCCATTATTTTTAAGTTGACAACCTCAAGTCATTGGGTTACCTTCTACATATTCCATTGTACTTCATTTTCTTTTACCTAACTTTGAAACTCTCTAGCCTATAATTTATATAGTCTTTCATGTTTCTTTTATTTTTCTTCTCGCATGTTGGGTGAATGAACTCTGTTCATACACTGAATCATTTGTTTTTTACTTCATTTGCTATTTTTACAGGGACTTGAACCTTGTGTGATGACGTGCATGGTTCGTGTCAACCGTGCAAATACTTGCATAAGCCACTGATACGTCCATTTTGCATCACTATTCTATGTCTTAATTCACTATTATTCATTGATATATTTTATATTGAGAGGTGATACTTATATTATTTCATCTGTTTTTGCATGGTTGATGACTTTTGGAGCATGGACTGCTGCAGTCAGGATTCTGATGGAAAATGTGCTGTTTGGAGGCAAAATTCGCGAAGATCAGAAAATCCGGGAAAATATACGGAAAATTCTATTTTTCCAGAAGACTCAAGATGTCAAAAGATGGAGTGGAGGTGGGCCACAGGGGGCCCACACCTCCCCATGGCGCGGGCAGGCCTAGGCCGCACCAGGGAGTGGTGTGGCCACCCTGGCCCACTTCAGCCTCTCCCCTCTAGCGTATATCTTCCTCCCGAAACCCTAAGACTCGGGAAGCGACCATAGAAAGATTCCGCCGCCTCTGCGGGGCGGAAAACACTGAGAGAGAAAGATCTCTCCAGCAGACAGATTTCTACTGGGGGAAATCCTTCCCGGAGAGGGGAGATCGTCGCCATCAACACCACCATCAAGTTGGACTTCATCGGGATCATCATCATCATCACCATCTCCATATTGTTGTAACAATTGAGTTGAATCTTGCATTAGTTCATAGGGGAAACTTTCCCAGTGTTGATTACTCTTTGTAGTTGATACTATTGAGTGAACCATTAAATTATTGTTTATGTTCAGATTGTTATACATCATTATTCCATCTCTGATCATGATCCATATGATGTCTTGTGAGTAGTTCGTTTTGTTCTTGAGGACATGGGAGAAGTCTTGTTGTTAGTAGTGGAGTTGCGTTGAGAAAGATTCAATAGATTGTTATTTAAGTTGTGGTGTACTTCTTCTAGTGGTGTCATGTGAACGTCGACTACATGACACTTCACCTATATGGGCCTAGGGGAATGCATTGTGTATTTGGCTACTAATCGTAGGGGTTGCCGAAGTGACAGAAACCTGAACCCCCGTTAGGAAACCATTGCAGAAGAGACGTAAGGGTCCTAGAGTTTAAAGTTGTGGTTAGGTTTCTACCTTAATTACTTTCTTGTACTTACGGATGTTTACAAGGGGGTTTAATCACAAGTATGTATTAAGTCTTGGATGGGACGGTACATTAGCACAGGTTCACCCACACAACACTTAGCAAGCTAGAGAAGATTAATCGACTATATGAAGCGAAAGCACTTGACAGTCTTCCCATGTGTCCTCGAGAACGTTTGGTCATCTATAGAAATACAACCGGCTTGTCCTTTGCTACATAAAGGATTGGGCCACTTGTTGCATTCATTCTTACCGTCTTTTATTTACTCATACTTTGTTTACTTGCTTTATCGAAAACCCCTAAAAATCCGTTTGCTAAGTATTTGCAGAGAATTCCTGATCCATACCACTAGCCAGCACCTTCTGCTCCTCGTTGGGTTCGACACTCTTACTTATCAAAAATACTACGATACACCCCCTATACTTATGGGTCATCAAGACTATTTTCTGGCACCGTTGCTGGGGAGTGAAGCGCTATTGGAGAGTGGAACTGGTAAAGGAAACTTCTACTGTGAGTATTGTTTACTTCTGCTAGTTGCTTTATTTTCGTTATGGATAGTTCGCTGAGTTTCTTATTTGGTAATGCTACTACCATTGCTAAGGTAGTAGATAAGCCACCACCTGCTGAGAAAGATGTTTTCAAAATACCTACAAGAATTATTGATCGTGTTATGGATAAATACTATGTTGGGGATGGAACTGTCCATCCCGGTGATCATTTACTCTTTATACACGAATTATGCGGGTTGTTCAAGTGTGCAGGTATTACTACAGATCAAGTTAAGAAGAAGTTATTCTCATTATCACTGAAAGGAAGAGCTGAGGAATGGTATAAGCTGCTGAAGAATGGTCAAGCTCTAGGATGGGAGGAAATAGTGCCTCTCTTTTATTCAAAGTTTTATCCTCCTAGTGAGATTCATAAAGATCGGAATCAAATATACAACTTTTGGCCTCTTGATGGAGAGAGTACAGCTCAAGCTTGGGGGAGATTGAAGTTACTAATGCTCAAATGTCCCATTCATGAGCTCCCCAACAATATTATTGTCAATAACTTTTATGCAAGGCTCCCTCTACATGATAAAGATTTATTGGATGCTTCTTGTGCTGGATCATTCACTCGTATGGAAGAAGAAGTTAAATGGGACCTTCTAGATCGTATTCAAGACAATGCTGAAGCTTGGGAGAATGACAAAGGTAGAAAGTCAGGTGTAAATTATGATTATGAATGCATTGAATCTTTTATGGGAACTAATGACTTTCAAAATATTAGTAATCTTTATGGTCTTGATTTGCAAGTTATTACGAATTGCTTTAGAGCTTTTGCTTCCTATATTGAAATTCCAAAAAGGGGATGGAACAAGTACCATGCACCTTACAAAGATATTGTAGACTATGCTCCTATTGGAAGTGGTGAGTATTGCATTATTGATCCCATCTTACATGAGCCTTATATCGAGAAGATTCCCTTTCCCGAAAAGGTAAAGGACCATCCTATGATAACTAATGTAATCACCAAAAGTGAAAAAAGAACTGTAAAACCTGATGAACAAATAAACATTGAACCTGTGGTAGCAATTGTGAAAGACCTTGTCGCTAAAAGCGTAGAAGATGGGCACATAGTCTTTTGTGAGGATGCTTCTAATATTGTTTCACATCCCAATAGGTCTAAAAAGGCTAGTGTTCCTGTGCTTTCTGTTAGAATAGGTGATCATTGCTATTATGGTTTATGTGATATTGGTGCAAGTTCTAGTGCTATTCCTTATGAGCTTTACAGAGAAATTATGCATGAACTCAGTCCTTGCGAGTTGGAGGAGATTGATGTGGTTATTCACCTTGCTAATAGAGAGACCATCTCTCCAATTGGTATTGTGCGAGACATGGAAGTTCTTTGTGGTAAGATTAAGTACCCTGCTGATTTTCTAGTACTTGGTTCAACCGCTAGTAAAACTTATCCTATCATTTTTGGTAGACCTTTCTTGAGTACTTGTGGAGCTATTATTGATTGCAAGAGGGAGAAAATCTTGACTAAGTTTGATGGGGAATCCTATGAGTTTAATTTTTCAAAATTTGCTAAAGAACCTTGCGAAGAGGAAACCCATAATGAGGATTTTAGGGTTGAACAACTTGCTTCTATTTCTCTAGCTCCTAACAATGCTTTGCAGCAATTTATGGAGGAACATGAAAGTGAAATCTTCATGGAAGAAAGAAATGAGATTGACATGATTCTCCGTGATCAACTAGTGATGCTTAAGCACGACTTGCCCGTAGAAGACTTGGGTACCACGATGCCACCTAAAAAGGATCTGGTCTTCGATCTAAAACCTCTCCCTGATGATCTTAAATATGCTTTTATTGATGATAAAAAGATATATCCTGTTATTATTAGCGCTAAACTTTCAGGGGAAGAAAGATTATTGGAAGTTCTGAAGAAACACCGAGGAGCTATGGGCTATACTCTGGATGATTTGAAAGGGATTTCACCTACTATATGTCAGCATTCTATCAACATAGAACCAGATGCGAAGCCAGTAGTGGAGCACCAACGACGTTTAAATCCTAAGATGAAGGAAGTGGTAAGGAATGAGGTATTGAAACTCCTTGATGCTGGTATTATTTACCCTATTGCTGATAGTGAATGGGTTAGTCTTGTTCATTGTGTTCCTAAAAAGGGAGGTATTACCGTTGTCCCTAATGATAATGATGAACTTATTCCTCAAAGAATAGTGGTAGGCTATAGGATGTGCATTGATTTTAGGAAAGTCAATAAAGTCACTAAGAAAGATCACTACCCGCTTCCTTTTATTGATCAAATGTTGGAAAGGTTGTCTAAAAAGACCCATTTTTGTTTTCTTGATGGTTATTCTGGTTTCTCTCAAATTGCTGTCAAACAACAAGATCAAGAAAAAACTACTTTTACTTGCCCTTATGGAACTTATGCTTATAGACGTATGCCTTTTGGTTTATGTAATGCTCCTGCTACTTTCCAAAGGTGCATGTCTGCTATATTTCATGGCTTTTGTGGGGAAATTGTAGAAGTGTTCATGGATGACTTTTCTGTCTACGAAACTTCTTTTGATAATTGTCTGCACAACCTTGATAAAGTTTTGCAGAGATGTGAAGAAACTAATCTTGTTCTTAATTGGGAAAAATGTCACTTCATGGTTAATGAAGGGATTGTTCTTGGGCATAAAGTTTCTGAAAGAGGCATAGAAGTTGACAGAGCTAAGGTTGAGGCAATTGAGAAGATGCCATGCCCAAGAGACATCAAAGGTATTCGTAGTATCCTTGGTCATGCTGGTTTCTATAGAAGGTTTATTAAAGACTTTTCTAGGATATCAAAACCCCTTACCAATCTTCTTCAAAAAGATGCACCCTTCGTTTTTGATGATGATTGTAAAGAAGCTTTTGAAACTCTTAAGAAGGCTTTAACTACAGCCCCTATCGTTCAACCACCTGATTAGAGTTTACCCTTTGAAATAATGTGTGATGCTAGTGATTTTGCTGTAGGTGCTGTCCTTGGGAAACGTATTGATAAAAAGCTAAACATTATCCATTATGCTAGTAAGACTTTAGACGCTGCTCAAAGGAATTATGCTACTACTGAAAAGGAATTTCTAGCTATTGTTTTTGCTTGTGATAAGTTTAGGCCCTATATTGTGGACTCAAAAGTAACCATTCATACTGATCATGCTGCTATTAAATATCTTATGACGAAGAAGGACGTTAAGCCTAGGCTTATTAGATGGGTACTGCTTTTACAAGAGTTTGATCTACATATAGTAGATAGAAAGGGAGCTGAAAATCCTGTAGCTGATAATTTATCTCATTTGGAAAACATTTCTTTTGATCCTATGCATGTTAATGATAGTTTCCCAAATGAACAATTAGCCGCAGTAGGGGTGAACTCGCGAGGAAGCCCTTGGTATGCTGATTATGCTAACTTTATTGTCTCCAAGTATTTGCCTCCAACTTTTACAGCTCAGCAAAGAAGAAAGTTCTTTTATGATTTGAGGCATTATTTTTGGGATGACCCACACTTATACAAAGAAGGGGTTGATGGTATTATGCGAAGATGTGTTCTAGAATATGAACAAAAAGAGATATTGCGTAAATGTCACGGGAGTGCCTATGGAGGACACCATGCAGGAGATAGAACTGCACAAAAGGTATTACAATCAGGTTTCTACTGGCCTACCCTTTTTAAAGATGCAAGAAAATTTGTTTTATCTTGTGATGAATGTCAACGTGTTGGTAATATTTCTAAACACAATGAAATGCCTATGAACTACTCTCTAGTTATTGAACCTTTTGATTGTTGGGGATTCGACTTTATGGGACCTTTCCCTCCTTCGAAGGGTTACACTCATATTCTTGTTGCCGTTGATTATGTTACTGAGTGGGTAGAAGCCATTCCTACGAAAAGTGCTGAGGGGGAAACCTCCCTAAAAATGCTTAAGGATGTTATCTTTCCTAGGTTTGGAGTGCCTAGGTATCTCATGACTAATGATGGTTCTCATTTCATTCATGGCGGTTTTAGGAAGACCCTTGCTAAGTATGATGTTAATCATAGAATTTCTTCAGCTTATCACCCCCAAACTAGCGGGCAAGTAGAGTTATCAAATAGAGAAATTAAATCTATCTTGCAAAAGACTGTTAATAGGTCTAGAAAAAACTGGGCTAAGAAGTTGAATGATGCTTTATGGGCTTATAGAACTGCTTATAAGAATCCTATGGGAATGTCTCCTTATAAGATGGTTTATGGAAAATCTTGCCACTTACCCCTAGAATTAGAACACAAAGCTTACTAGGCAGTGAAAGAACTAAATAGAGATTGTAAGCTAGCTGGTGAGAAAAGACTCTTTGACTTAAATTCTTTAGATGAATGGAGGAGTGAAGCCTATGAGAATGCTAGGCTCTTTAAAGAAAAAGTTAAAAGATGGCATGACAAGCGAATACTTAAGAGAGAATTTCATGTTGGTGAGAAAGTTCTATTGTATAGGTATTGTCTCAGATTTTTTGCAGGTAAGCTACTATCAAAATGGGAAGGACCTTTCATCATTGAAGAAGTATACCGTTCAGGAGCAATAAAAATTTCTTCTCTAAAAGATAATACTACACAATTAGTGAATGGACAGCGACTCAAACACTATATTGCTGGAGATTCTTACAATGAAGATGTTGATGCCTTTCAAGTTATAACTCCAGAGAAATTCATTGAGGACCAAATTCAGAGACCTGCAGAGTCCGTTTCCAACTAGGTAACAGTTCTGGTAAGAAAAGTTCCGTGAAAATACAATACAACTATATTTTTGCAGTTTTTAGTCAATAAGGAAAGCTACGAAGCGAAAAAGGGATGGAAACGGAGCCAGGGTGGCCCACACCACCCCATGGCGCGGGCCCACCCCTGGTCGCGCCACCAGGTGGTGAGGCCACCCAGGACTCCGCCTCCGACTCGTTTTCTTCCAGTACCTTCCTTTTGAAGTGAAACTTTGTAATTTATAACCCCCGGATCCCCCGAGGTTCGTATATCGTGTTTTCGTCGTGTTTTTGTTTCGATCTGTTTCTGCCAGGACATACTCTTTGAAGGTTTAGAAGCATAATGGTGTCTGCCAAGGATAAAGGGAAGGAACCCATGGAGGAAGACCTCCAAGACACCGGGAAGGAGAAGGAGATCAAGAGTGAAGGTGAAGAGGAGCAAGGCCAACACCTGCACACCGGCACTACCATTGCAAGCATTGGAGTGGTGGAAAATCCAGCCATCGGAGGGAAGCCTCCTCATCACCGTTCAGATCCCTGGTCACTTCCTCCATGCACCAAGAATCCTTTCCATACCCTTATCCATGAGCATCAATACCAGAATATGCCCAAGGAGAAATTACCCTCCAATTGGGATTTGCCTCGTTCTAGCCATGCATGAAAAGAAGACTTCAAGGAGGAAGAGTGGGGAAAGAATAGCAAGAGATGGGATTCTCAACACGACATGATCATGAGCCGCATTGAGCAAAACTCACAGCTGATTCGTAATCTCACCTTCGAGATTGAGGACTTTGGGAAACTGATCAAGGAGCTCATCAAAAGGATACCACCACCACCGAAGGAGTAATTCATCATCAGGTTTGTCATCCCCTTGGTTTGTTCCAAGCTTGGGGGAGTGTCGCGGTATCATATCACTATCTTCTATCTTTTTACCTTATTAATAGAGGCATATCATGAATAGAGGAGTTATTATGTAGTATGGTTTGCATTATGGAAGTGTCCCCTCTCTCGTTAGATATGTATCCCTTGGTGTGAGTTTCCGTTATGGAATATTAATGAGAAGTTCTATCATTCACTCTTTTGCGTAGCTTATTTTAGTTTTCAATTCGTGGTTATATGATTGATCTTGTTGTTAGTATTGGTAGCACTTTGGGATCATTGAGTTAATTTAGTTGGTTTTGGCAAACCTAGCTCGGTCAGTAGCAACACCTTTTTGAGAGTTGAAAAGAAAAAGACATAAGTACTCTAGAGAAAAATAATTTCATCATCTTTCTTTCTTGATTCCATAAGTTTAGTATTCTCTAGTTAAGATCTTTTGTGCTTCCAAGGAAGATTGCATGTTTGTTTTTATCACTTGTATGTTTGTTTGTTTCCTTCAACTCTTGTACTTGCTACCCAGCCTTGCTAGCCAAAAACCTGTACTGAGAGGGAATTCTTCTCGTGCATCCACCTCCTTTAAACCAAAACCTTTGCCATTTGTGTCCACCATACCTACCTAGTAGCATTATTGCTATTCCATGTAAATTCTTGTTTTATCTACCTCCCAAATTAAACTTGTTATGTGAAAATTAGTGATTAAAGCTCTCACGAACTTGATGGCACACTTTACTTTCTTGCATTTAATAAACTTGAACCATTGGGTCCTTCTTTGTTGCGTATATGCTTGCGCTTTATGAGTTGAAGTTAGCAGAACCATGTATCATGGGGACCGCTTTCAACACTTCATTGGTACTTGTACCTAGTTGATATCATGTTCTTTTGCTTACGGATCCCGGCGGTGTGAAATAAAAGTGGAACTTGTAAGATCATGGAGTCTATATGTGTGTTAAAGAAACGCCTGGGCCGCTAGCCTAAGCCATGCCTAATCATGGTGGAAACTTGCAGCATAACTATAGTGAGCATTCTATGAAGCATCCTCAATAAAAACCTATGCAAATAGCAAATAAAAAGATCGCTGAGATGCTCACTGTCTGCTTGCCTTGTCATTTTGATTATGGGATAGCTCTTGTGTCATGTGCAAGGGGTACCCCGTTGGCGGTTCTCAATGATACGCATGTATTTACAATGACAAGAGCTTGCTCGTGACTGAAGTTGAGTAGCATGAGGATTGGTACTCATAAGTAAGGGGCATGAGATTTCAACTTATAACTTGTCAAGCATATCCTCTTAGTTGTGTCACTTTAACCTTAACCACCAAAAGATGCCTATGATAGGGGCAATGAGAGCTGAAAGCTAGTAAGTATCATAATTTTTGGGAGCTCTTTATGACACTTGCAATCCCTGCTTCCCTCTGTGAAGGGCCTTTCTTTTACTTTGTAGTTGAGTCAGTAAACCTATTCCCTTCTATCTCAGCAAGTATTTTGAGTTGATGTGTTTCATTCATTCATATGATGATTTATTCACTCATGTTTCTTATCTTCCTTGCTTTGCACATTGCTCTTATCTTGAAGTTTACTACTTTGAAATCTTTCTTTGAAAACCAGCTATTTGTAAACTCCAGCAAGTTATCAACTATTCTTCGACCAAGAGCTAAGTTTGCCATTACCAATTATGATTCACTTTATGTATCTTTATTGTGTTTCCTTTACTCATTGCAAGTTGAGTTGTATAATAGTGAGTTGCTTTCTATTATGATCTATGTATTAGATGAATGTGATGCTTCTTTTCCGTATTCTTTTATCGACTCTTCAATCCATAAACTTGAGGTCATGTTTATTGAGCTCAGTTTTGCTTGGGGACAAGCAAAGTCTAAGCTTGGGGGGAGTTGATACGTCCATTTTGCATCACTATTCTATGTCTTAATTCACTATTATTCATTGATATATTTCGTATTGAGAGGTGATACTTATGTTATTTCATCTATTTTTGCATGGTTCATGACTTTTGGAGCATGGACCGCTGCAGTCAGGATTCTGATGGAAAAGGTGCTATTTGGAGGCAAAATTCGCGAAGATCAGAAAATCCGGGAAAATATACGGAAAATTCTATTTTTCCAGAAGACTCAAAATGCCAGAAGATGGAGTGGAGGTGGGACACAGGGGGCCCACACCTCCCCATGGCGCGGGCAGGCCTAGGCCGCGCCAGGGAGTGGTGTGGCCACCCTGGCCCACTTCAGCCTCTCCCCTCTAGCGTATATCTTCCTCCCGAAACCCTAAGACTCGGGGAGCGACCACAGAAAGATTCCGCCGCCTCTGCGGGGCGGAAAACACCGAGAGAGAAAGATCTCTCTGGTAGACAGATTTCTGCCGGGGGAATTCCTTCCCGGAGAGGGGAGATCGTCGCCATCAACACCACCATCAAGTTGGACTTCATCGGGATCATCATCATCATCATCACCACCATCATCACCATCAGCACCCTCATCACCATCTCCATATTGCTGTAACAATTGAGTTGAATCTTGCATTAGTTCATAGGGGAAACTTTCCCGGTGTTGATTACTCTTTGTATTTGATGCTATTGAGTGAACCATTGAATTATTGTTTATGTTCAGATTGTTATACATCATTATTCCATCTCTGATCATGATCCATATGATGTCTTGTGAGTAGTTCGTTTTGTTCTTGAGGACATGGGAGAAGTCTTGTTGTTAGTAGTGGAGTTGCGTTGAGAAAGATTCAATATATTGTTATTTAAGTTGTGGTGTACTTCTTCTAGTGGTGTCATGTGAACGTCGACTACATGACACTTCACCTATATGGGCCTAGGGGAATGCATTGTGTATTTGGCTACTAATCGTAGGGGTTGCCGGAGTGACAGAAACCTGAACCCCCGTTAGGAAACCATTGCACAAGGGACGTAAGGGTCTTAGAGTTTAAAGCTGTGGTTAGGTTTCTACCTTAATTACTTTCTTGTACTTACGGATGTTTGCAAGGGGGTTTAATCACAAGTATGTATTAAGTATTGGATGGGACGGTACATTAGCACAGGTTCACCCACACAACACTTAGCAAGCTAGAGAAGATTAATCGACTATATGAAGCGAAAGCACTTGACAGTCTTCCCATGTGTCCTCGAGAAAGTTTGGTCATCTATAGAAATACAACCGGCTTGTCCTTTGCTGCATAAAGGATTGGGCCACCTGCTGCATTCATTCTTACTGTCTTTTATTTACTCATACTTTGTTTACTTGCTTTATCGAAAACCCCTAAAAATCCGCTTGCTAAGTATTTGCAGAGAATTCCTGATCCATACCACTAGCCAGCACCTTCTGCTCCTCGTTGGGTTCGACACTCTTACTTATCGAAAATACTGCGATACACCCCCTATACTTGTGGGTCATCGGACACTTAGTTGTTTCAACTCAACACTTCAACAAGGAAGTATTTGTTGAACCAAAGGTCCATCTCCATCAAAAGTGAGGTTATTCGTACCTCACTGGTAAAGTGTGTCACCCTTTCTTTGTTCAAGCTTGGGTAGGTAACCACTTCTCACACTCTCTTTTGATAACTTCATTTTCTCTTTTCTTATGATAATCTTTCAAGTTTGATTCATACAAAGTTCTCGCTTGGGTAAGTTACTTCTACATGTGTAGAGTCTTGTGCAATGTTCTTGTTCGATGAAACTTTTTTTGCAATCATGTATCCCGCTATTTTTGAATGCTTTCTAAGGTAAGTTGTGTTTCATGTTTATATAATGGATGCACTTACTTTTGTTAGGATTCATAAGAGTTGAGTTAGAGCTTTGATTCAATATGTAAAAATCTTTATCCAGCTTGAGAAGAGCTTTGTGATCCCCTAGAATACATTGCCATGATTTCTACACTTAAAACCTATGTCTTCCACTTTTGAAGTTTGAATTGTTTATCTTAGTTGGTTGATTTGTGATGCCATGCTAGTGGGAGTAATTCAAAATAGTTAGAGTAAAGCTTTTTATTTGAATGAATGATTAGTTGTGGAAGCTTTTGCTCTAGTTCTTTTAGCTAACCAAGTCTTGCCTTGGGAATAATATTTCCAAACATTTGATGAATGATTGTCTTGAGAGTATACCCTTGAAGATACTTAACCTCATAGATGTTTTGATAGACTTGAGGACACTATTGAAAGGAGTTATTTGCTTGAACTGAAGTCTAGTGGTAATTGTGATGCATGCCAAAGCTAACCTTGTGGATCAAACCATGGAACTAGTAAAAAAGAGAAAAAAAGAAGGTTCTATGTTTCTCATGCACACCTTTGGGATGCCAATAACTCTGCTAGCTTTTGAACGATCTATGCTATAACCCCGGATTTTGGCTATGAGTTGATGACATGAGTGGCATACGTGTCAATATATGGGCAAAAGTATTGGTACTCTCAAAGGTTGTGCAAGCACTTGTAAACGAAACACTCGATGATCCTTGAAAGAGGAATAAATATATATATATATATATGAAGATCCACATAACAAGTCCTTGGCATGGTCTCGTTACTACTCTATTATTTTTCTTAAAAGACAATGATTGGATTATAAGTGTTTTGATAGCCTTGATTTACTGATGTGGGCGTCAATTATGCTTTTAAAACATCCTAGTGTTCCTTGGCAAGCTGAGAGTTAACTAGAAGAATTGGATTGATTGATACACTTCTAGTTATTTATACTTATATTAAAATTTACTTTGATTGTCTTGATTTACCGAATCTTGTATAGTGCTCTTGTCATCTCTCTAACTTTTCTGAGCCTTTAAAATGGATGAAGTGTTGGACGCATATGACTGCCAATTGTAAGTGAATTCATATTCTTGTTGAAGCCCTTACTTTACAAAAAGTGAGGAGATACAAAACATAAAAGGCGCAATAGGAGGATCACAAGTTTGCTTTCAAAGCTAGATTCACTCTTGACATGGAGCATGGAAGTTTTAATTGATCTTTTATAGATTGACATAACCGAGCTTGTGTTGCCTTGTATGAATTTGTTCTTTATTACTTTGAGCTTGTAGGGAAAATAAGGATACGAGGCAACGATCTTCTACATTCGATATTATACTTTTGTTTCAATTTTTGCCTCATTTATGTTATCGACTCGTGCCTCATGGACATGGTGACCTTGTCCATAAGCCACCATCTTGCTCAGGGACGAGCAAGAGTCTAGTCTGGGGAAGTTGATGAGTCCAAAATTGAGGCATATTTAAGTATATAAATTATTCATATTGTCACTCATTACATGCTACATCTATTTACAATTATGCCCATTATGTATGTTTACTAGTTCTCATTCATTTCCACATGGAATTTGCACATTAGTAGTTTTATTAGGATTTTTGCCATGCCGCCGTTGCAGAATCCTCGACGCAGTTATCCATGACGGTATTTTTTCCATGCTAGCGCGAGCGTGGCGACTAAGGTTGTGCCTCGGCGTCTATAAGTGCCAGCGCCCGACCTCCATGTTGTAGTGTGTAAATATAGAAAGCTCGAAATGTATGATATGGATATATCTATAAGTAGAAGAGAAATGATGCTAACAAAACTGTTTAGAAGCTATTACCTACTTTGAGTACTTGGTATCAAATCTATTGTAAGTGTTGACTTTATTTGATTCAAATCATTCATGTGTGTATTTTATATAAGAAAGTTCTATGTATAATGGTGTGTAGATGTCACTTTCTGTGTTTGCTTAGTTGTGGGTTACTGGGAGTCAGTAAACAAATAACCAATGCTTGTGTGATTTATTAGGCTTCTTCTTTTAAGTCACCTTGCCATTCATATGGCCACACAACAATACGCCTCAGGTGAACATTACCTTGAAACTAGGAGGTGATTTCTCGCGTATTTTCCCGTTCTCCTAGATCTCTTTTTGTCAGCAAAGTTTGAGAACTCGACATCTGTCGATGATATTCCATATTACTATTTTTCCAAGATGATACATTATATCTTGATGTTCTGAACTTTCTATTCTTTTTAGATTTAGAGGATTGTTGAGGGACACTATCAAGGATGAGGTGGTTGAGAACGATAATAACAAGATTTTCTTTGTAGAGGCGCATGAAAAGAATGATTTATTTGCGTCTTGAGTCAACCTATCATTTATCCTTTCTGTAACCATGGTACCAAGCACTACTTTCTGGTTATTGTTGTTGCTGCTACTGATACGTGTTTTCAGCAAGTTAGTAGTTGTATTGAGCTTAGTAGAGTTCTGGGCATTTCTTAAATACTGCAAAAAACAGTATTCTAGTAGTGACTGCTTGAATTATTTTGGTTGTTTGAGTTAGAATAATACGAAATGCAATTTCCCTACTCTCATGGTCCCATTGTAAACTCATGTTGTAGTTGGCCTGTTGGTTCATTATTTTCTCTTTATTTAAGGGTGTTAGTGTAAGACAAAGGGAGATTGTCTTACTAACTTAGATGCCCTGCTCTCATGCGTTTTAATTTGTGTCTTTCTCCTTCACTGTTATGTGACTTATTTTTTTGTGATGTATCCCCCACTAGCACTATCTATGTTCGTGGCAGCGCGCCTACTCACTATTTATGTGACAGACAGCAATAATATAAAAATAAAAGCTGAGCATACATAACGGACATGACATGTCCTAAAACACCTGCAAGTCCACCATATCTATCACACAATGCTAAAACATAGTGTATGTGACACGACGAAGCGCGCCTTTCCACTAGTTAAAATATTGGATTTATATGCTTGAGGGGCCAATTTTTCAAATTTGTGCAAGAGAAATTTGTAGCGAACAATAGCATACAACATTAGACTCTCAACTACATTTCTTCCACTTTTGTCTTGGATAGTTCTAGACCGTGCTTCAAATGATATTCATCAAATCCAGAACCCTTACAGCATATGCACATAATTCTAATAAATTACCAATAACTCTACGTTCCTTTTCAAAGGTTTGATTCTCATAAGAGCTACAAGTTGTTACTGCAAATTCACGGTCCACATTCAATTTGTTTGTTGTTTGGAAACATTCAAATATGATAGGGGTGTAAATCTAACTTGCTTGGACCAACATATTTCCCTTTACTCAAACTCTAAATCCAACTCAATGTCTCGTTACCCTTGCATGGACTTTTCAAAATGCTTGAAAAAACGAATTACATTAAGATCCGATTTCACATGGTGCTTGAGGTCATTATATAACTTTCACTTAGTTGTGTGTTTTGCATTCCCAAGGTGAAAGCATCCCTCATATAGCATTCATCCTACTTCTCTTTTACCTTATAGATGCTATCAAACCAAGTTTCTTTCTCTAACTTAGTTCTCATTGTGTTAAATGCTTCCTCAAATTCTTCCATGTCCTCATACTCGAACATGCAAGTACTAAAGTCAGCTAGAATATTGGATTCATCATCCCTGTTCTTTCCTTTTCTTCGTCCTTGCCTTTTCCCTTTTTATTATTCTCCTTCTCTTTATCTTTGTCCTTGCAACAAGACAAATGTTTAACAACATTTTGCATTATATGAAAAATGCTTCATGCATGTCATGCCGCTGAAAATACATGATCAATTACCTTTCCCATTGCAACGTCTTGAACCATATATATGGTTTTGGGCTGCTTCTAATTGTGTACCGATAGAAAAGACTCGAAAAGCCATCTAAGGGAATCAAATGTTTCATCATACAAAATGCACGTGCCAAAATAACCGTTTGTCTGAAATGATTGAACCCAACAAATACACTCAATTGCTTAAGCCTGAGAGATTCAGAGGCTTTTCAGGGTACTTGCGGTGCGCAAGGCGATTCGTTCTGTCACTAGACGTGGGCCTGGGGACGCGATCTTTCCTTGCTGTATTGCCTCTCGCTGGCGTGTACGGTGGTTTCTTCCGGTTCCTTCTTTGGTCAAAGCCGTGAGATGCTTGACTGCCCGTGTGGCGACTGACCCGTGTGGTCTTCTCTTTCCTTGAGCCCCTACCAAGATCCCATCACCGTCATCTCTCCCCCGTGGTCGGCGGCCATAGTGGTTGACGGCGAGCGGGTTGGCGGTGGCTCTTATACCAGCACCTATCGGCCTGATCCATGGCGAGGCGCTGCTTCGGAGGCGGTCGCTCGACGCCCCCTTTCCCTTCCTACAATAAGGTGATTTTTTCTGACGACGGATCAATCGATCTAGGGTTGCCTGAAGATCCTTATGGAGGTGCAGCAAATGGGCTCCCTCATCTTCTTAATACACTAAATGGCCTATATTCCTTATTTGTTCCAAAAGTGGTATCAAAAGTTACAACATCACGGAAATGATCATAGTCAATTATCAATGTTGCATTAGCCTAGAAAATATTTGTGACTTGTTCTTCACAATCTAGTTGTGGCATTTTGTACACAAGTAATTTTTGTGATCCCAGCGAGTGTAGCTAAGAATGGATGATCTGCCAACACATCATCTAGATGAATCATGTGTGGCTTTTAGTCCAATACCCGAATTATGGGCAATGGCAATCTCGAAAGCTTGAATTTCATGTATCTTTCGTTGTGATGGCATGAGGTGGCATGTTTCTTGCAACTGCAACATGTGGTTGTGTTCAAGATGAATATCAAAAACTTCATAATTTCCGACTTCCCGGTCTATTGTAAGATCCATACGATCTTGGCAACTAGTCCTAATTGCAGGTCATGACCTCTGGATTTGGCATGCCTTCTTTGGCACGACGGAAACTCACAATGATATCAACATGTTGAAGTGCTCTCTGGTGTTTACTAGGCTAATCGAGGGTCATTCTCTAGCCATCAATTATGAGATCAATGGCCGCATATACAACAAAGGGTACTACCTAGCCAATGGTATCTACTCTTCTTGTTCTACATTTGTGAAGACAATCCCTGACCCTCGGACAAAGAAGAAGTCTTGGTTTGCATAGTTCCAGGAGGCTCGTCGGAAGGATGTCTAGCAGGCTTTTCGTGTGCTCCAGCAGCGTTTTGCTATTGTTCGATCCCTTGCTCTCACCTGCTCAGAGTCTCAGATGTGGGATGTTATGAACTGATGTGTTATATTGCACAACATAATCATAGAGATTGATCGGGAAGAACCAGTGGTCGATGACCAGCCATATGATCACTAGGGATCTCTAGCTCAACTAGATTAGGTGTCGGCCGAGTTTGACGTCTTCATTGCATGCATCAAGAAATCCGTGGCCCACGGGTTCGTGGTGAGCTTCAAAATGATCTAGTAGAACATTTGTGGGTGCTGAAAAACACGACCTGATTCTTGGACAAGTTTGATTTCTATTTATTTGAATTCTTATATGTTTGAATAATTCTATTTGTATTGTTCGGATTATTGTGTGAAACTGGTTTGTTATTTAAAAGTATGTATGAATAATAATATTCTTATGGTTAGAATTATTTGAATTATGCAATATCTTGCTATTTGTCTCCATACTATGTTTTGGGGCCAGCCATTTTGGAATGACCCTCCGTGTATTTAGGGGTTGTTTGGATTTCGCCCACGCGAGCCCTGCCAAATCGGGGCGAGCCAATAATTTGGCGGAAGTTTTCGTCGACGCAGGCTCGCCAAGTAGTTGGCTCAGAAACTGAACGAGGAGACCAAAAAATTGACGCAGAACCGAAATTTTAGCTGCCAACCAAACCGGCGCCCGTTTCCCGAGTCAACGCTAAAATATTGGTCGGGTCGTACCTGGCCGCAATCCAAATAGACCATTAGCCAACAACTTCGGACGCCCCAGAGCGCTGTATCGGCTATGTTGCGTGCTACAATTTGAGACGCGTCAATGGAGATGCTTTTACTCAATGAGAGATTGAGAGCTATATTACCTTTTTTTAGGGTAACCTATTTATTTTTAAGGAGTGTACCTATTTTTTAGGAGTGTACCTATTTTATCAATAATGCAATAAATCTCTCAAAGAAAAATGTAGATCGGGCCAGGCCGGGCCAGAGAACCACCCAACGGGTCCAAATCCACTTGCGGGCCCGAGCAGAGCAGCAGCAAAGACCCCCTCCTTCTTCCCCAGACGAACCAATCCGGTCAAAATCCAACGAATCCGACCAGAGGAGCAGGCGACTGATTCCTCTCGCCCTCCACCCACTCCCTCGATCCCGTATCGACGAAGCCATGGTGAGCTCTACCCGCGTCTGCTCTGCCGCGATTCCCGATCTGTATCTCAATTCCACGCGGCTGTTCCGATCCTGATTTTGCTCTGATCCGACTGACCGATTTCTTCTTCTCATGTTAAAATCTGCAAGGTCTGCGTGGGGTGCCTGATCCCGCTGTTCCTGATCCCCTTCGTCAACGCGCTCCCGTATCTCTTCGACCTCCTCCTCGTACGTTCCGCCCTTCCTTTAGGTTTTGCATGTTCTACCTAACCTACCTATTGGGTGGTGTCGAATTGAGTTAGCTTGTAATTTGTTTGTTCAGCACTTGTTGGATTCTTAATGGCACGAATCAAACTAGTCATGCGTTGTTAGGAGTAGAAGCCCTCTTGAAATCCTGCTCTGTACTCGTGATCTGGTTGATCTAACTGTGTTTTCCTCCGATTTGGATGTGAGATACTACATAAGACTTGTAGTCAAATAAGGGGAATTGCCCTTGCCTGTGCTAGACCATGTCTCTGAATCACGTGACGCAGAAACCACCAACAATTTATAGACTCAAATTGAATGGGATGCTGTGCCAATGGGCATAGAGGGGTGGCAGGGGTAATCTGTTTCCTGAGGTTGCTTGATGTATGGTGTTCGTTCAGAGGTATGCTGGATTGCAGCTGAACCGTCCTTATGCCGACAGGAGGTGTAGCACGGCAGTACTTGGAAATATCTTACTCCTTTTGGTAGCAATACTGGAGTTACATGTTCCCTTGATTTCATCAGTCTTGAATAATCAACATTGCGCCGGTAGAGTTTTGTTTATTGTTTCGTTTCATGTTTTGCATCACCAGGATTTCCCAATCCAAATCAGCATGTTGCTGCTATTATTAAGTCGGTATGCCTGCAACTGTTTGTTACTTGTACTGTGAAAACATTAATCCGTGGTTTGAACACCATTGCAGAGCAAGGTGTATCGCATGCTTGGATGGGAATACAGGAAACCTGAAAGAGTCCCAGCTGCTTGCCCGTTCAATCCTGCAGCAAACAAGACTGGGGTAAGCCTTCGTTCTGATGTGTCTTATGCTCGTGTAAAATCCAGATTCCTTATTATCGTTTTGTCTCCAGATTACGTAAGACATTGCTCTCTCATGGTTTATTTTACTTAGTATAGCCAGATACCTAACTAATCTGCTTGATGCATCACACCAAAGCCAATCGATAATGTAGTACATTCTTTTGCTCTTCCTAAGCCAATAGATAATGTGGAGAATAAACTGTCCAGCAGACCACTCGTGTGATCAGCAATTTGATTTGGATTCAGTCCCGGAAGCACTTATACATTTACATCGCTCTTCTGTTTGCAGGGTGCGACAGGTGAATCAAAACCTCTAGTGAACCCCCATGCTGCAAGCGAATCAAAACCTCTAGCGGAACCCCAGGTTGCTGGAGGAGAAGGGAAGAAAGATGATTAACACGTGTAACTAGTCAGTCGATTCGTGTTTGCGATCCAGCGGAAACAAGATAGCTCACTTATTTGTACTATGTGTGATCGCATCATAACTAAGAAATAATTGCTGTAACAATGTATATTTGTGGCAATGCATTGATGAATGTTCCCACGGTTCTCTTTCTAACGCAAGTACTGTCTTCATCTATTATGTTGTGTACCATTGTCTGATGGTGGTGGTGGTATACATTTAGTATGAAATTGCAAAAGCTGCTCTTAGAATGATTCAGACAGGTGTTCCTGTCCCACAACACAAAATGCATGTCCAGCCTGACGGCAACTGCCTGTCACACACACATATCTGCTGT
This sequence comes from Avena eriantha, assembly GCA_910589775.1. Taxonomy (NCBI): domain Eukaryota; kingdom Viridiplantae; phylum Streptophyta; class Magnoliopsida; order Poales; family Poaceae; genus Avena; species Avena eriantha. Next base: position 432,563,777 of record OU342745.1, read on the forward strand.
TACAGGAGAAACAGTTGAGCGCACAAGTGATCTGGTCACTTGACATACTCCAGGACGGCATAGAAAGGGTCCAGGTAGAGTGCCCTGAACCCGGTGAAGCCGGCGGTGAGGCCAAGCTGCCGGAACTCCTCCTCGGACCGCTCCCTCCCCTGGGTCCGGTAGGTGGTCATGACGAAGATGTCGTTCTCCAGCAGCGCCCTCGTCCTCGTGCTGGTGTCGGTCGTCTCCGGCACCACCGGCTCGCACGCGATGAGCTTCCCGCCCTCCGGCAGCGCCTCGTAGCAGTTCTTGAGGATCGCCGTGCACTCGTCGTTGGTCCACGTCGTCAGAACCCACTGGAGGAAGAGAAAAAAATGGTGAATGTTATGCTTGGTTTGAGAGGGGTTCAGCAGTTGCACTGACTACACACATACCTTCATGAAGATGGCGTCTCCGGTGGGGATGGACTTGAACATGTCTCCACCAACATGCCTTACTCCTGTGAAACAAAAAAACATTTGCAGCAATCTCCATTGTCAGTAAGAAGAACAAATGTCCTAAATAAAAACCAACATCTTCCCAAAATAAAGTAAAGTACAGTAAAAAATATAACAACCAACCAAAACTGCGCAAATCATTATTGCACGGACAAACATGGAATGAGAATCCTTGAGAGGTGGAGGTGCCTCCTGTCATAATCACCATAGACTCTCAAGTCTGAACAGGTTAAATTTTCTGAAGCAGAGATGGTATGGTTTGGCCACACAAGTTCCACTGAAACCTCATTGTCGGACTCGTCTGCTAGTACTACTTATTTCTTCTTCTTTGGTGTGGTACTGGTAAATCTACGGGTGATCGTGCGCCTCCTTTTCCTCTCGTGACCGACATGTGACATGCCTACTTTTGTTGGTTGGTGGCGAGGCACTGTTCTTGGGACCGATCTCGGATCGTGTAGCATTGTCGTTGTCAGTCATTGGAACGTGTAGTACTACGTGCCAATTAGTTTGTTTGGATCAACCACCGGCCGGATCAGAACTATCCTATGAGCAATTCATGAATGGAGCAGTGGAACGGAGGTAGGTGGGGGATCGATGGTCTCACCGGCGATGGGGGGCGCGGCGGCGACGACGTCGGGCAGGTCGAAGTTGACGCCCTCCCGGATGGTGCCGACCCTGCGCATGATCATCTCCAGGCAGGCTCCGGAGCTGCCCCCGACGTCGACGAGCGTGGCCACGCCATCGAACCCGCCGCGGTAGCCGTCCAGCAGCGCCTCCATGAACGGCTCCGAGACCCCCGTCATCGCCCTGAGCATCACCTCGTTCGCCTCCCGGTCCTGGCCGTAGTAGGCGTACGCGGGCACGCCGCCGTGGGCGCGCGCGAAGGGCTCGGGCCCGGCCGGGTCGAGCACGGCGTCGTGGAGACGCGGCCAGGCGAGCACCAGCGCGTCCTGGTGGTGCTGGAGGACGTAGTCGGCGTACGACGCGCCCGAGGGGCCCGTGGGGACCAGGGTGCGGCCCACGGCGGTGAGCGCGTACCGCCGGGCGGCGCCGGGGGCGGCGGTGTGCTCGGAGAAGACGCCGCGGGAGGCGAGCAGGCGGAGGAGCCGCTCGAGGACGGACGGGTCCGGGTGGCCCGCGGGGAGGAGGTCGGCCGCGGGGAGGGGGGCGTTGGCGCCGCCCGCCCAGATGGCGGGCGGCACGCCGAGGCGGATGACGGCCGTGAGGGCCATGGGCACGGAGATCATGTTGGCCAGATCCATCATCGCGAGACGGGCCTCCGCCGGGGAGAGGTCGTCGGCGGCGGATATGGGCTCGGCTGCCGGCGACGACATTTCGGGTGAGGTGGACTGGTGGACTGAGCGAGCGAGAGGTGAGACGACGCGTGCCCTGTGTGACGCGCGAGTTATCTATCGGCTATATAGGCCCGTCTTGTACTCTGGTGTGCCATGACATGTGGGGCCACGATAAGTAGGGGACCACATGGCAGCCTGGACTGGGTTTATTTCGTAAGTGACGATAGTTGGGGACATTTGCTCATCATGCGCTCGTGGCAACACATCATGCCATGCCATGTAGCCGACAAATCGGATCTGTTTTTTTTTCCTCTTGTTAACAAGTCCTCTCGAGATCGCTTCATTTCATTTTTTATGTAACGGAAAATCGAATCTTGTTAATTTTCTCTTAACAAAATCTCTCGAGATCGCTTCGTTTATTTCTATGTAACCGACAAATCGGATCTGGTTATTTTTCTCTTAATAACAAATCCTCGTTCCATTTGTTAGTATTTTGTTTTGAGACAGCAACGGTCGGGATTACATATCACATGACACAGTACTGGAGATGAACAAAATAATGGGCATATTGAGCAATTTGTATGTATATTGTTATACACGACGGTATAAACCAAAATCAAGAAAAATACTCCTACATAATTAGATGTCTTCTGGCTTATATAAGCCAAAACCAAAATACGCTTTTCTAGCTTTTAAAGACAAAAAAGTATCTTCTACAGATCTATTAATAATCATTAACAGTGGTACAAAGAGTTCTAAAGAAATAAAAATTATAAATGGGTTAATGGAATACTAAGCACACACACATTTACATTTGTAAAAAAAAAATCAAGAAAACGATATGGGAATAAACATATTGGTTTCATAGAAGAAAGGCCAAGCGACCAGTTTAAAACACATGGTGGCAAGATACCAAGAGCGCGCAACTCCACGCTGTCTCAAGGATGGTACTCACACGCTAGCCGACTACTCGTGGCATCTACATCTATCTACCCCTAGGCAATCTCGGAAGAGACCCGCCGTACACCAAAGGCTTGCCTCGGAAAAGATCTTCTTGGGGACCTCGGTTGTAGAGAGTGGGGCTCCCTCAAACACCATGTTGTTCCCGTGGCGCCTCAAACACAACTAGACAAGAGATATTCTTGTCCAAAGATCTCAGAGTAAATTGCAAATAACCACCACATTTAGGGCTAGCGCTTCAAAAAACTACCACTTTACATTTTTTTTGGCAAATAACCACCAGTATTCAGTAATTCTGTGCCAAAAAACACTGATCCAGGGGGTGACGAGCTTTAACCACGTTCCTGACAGATGGGGCCCGTAGACAAGGATAGGTGGCGGGGGGGGGGGGGGGGGGGAGGGGGGAGGGAGGACGAACCCAGCGATTCTACCGGCGCCGGTACATGCCGGTGTCGAATCGTCCACACAATCCTGATTTTGAGATATGTGGCTAATGCGTCATTTAACTTGCCGTTAGCCTTTTCCATCCTTACTTTTTCAGTGAACCCCACCTGCATGCAACGAAAGGCAGGCTATTGTCCTGTCGTATGCACCAACTTTTCCTAAACTAGTACACTCTTCTAGTTAATTAATCTATTCTTTAATTTAGTAGCGTGGAATATTAAGCGCTCGGTATAAAAAAAGTGCAGTTAATGACCACGGAGATTAAAGAGAGTCACGCGCATGTATGACCAGCGACATACAAAAGGTACGGCAGAATAAAATTAAGGAGATAAAGGGAGAATTAAGGAGAATCGAATCTGGCCAGATAATATTTTATTCTTGCATGCAAACATACGGCGTATTAATTTCTTAGTGAACGGTCGAGGAGGATATTTAGAAGAGATATGAATAAAAATGCATCCTGCAGCTCAAGCATCAAGAAAAAAACAAAAACCAAAAATACGCCCTAAGATCTGGGACAGAGGGATTACTAATTTATGAAGCCAAGTTAACAGTAGTATTAATCTATAAAACTATTTTTAGTTTATGAAACCAGACCAAATAGCTATTATTAATCTACGAAAACTTCTTTCTAAAAATTAAATGGTACATCCCGGTAATTGATCCACCGCACGAGGTCCAAGATTCATCTTGCTGTTTCGTTGTGCGGCGGGGCGGCGGCCAGAGCGCGAGCTGTCCAACATCTGCTCTCTCCCATCCGATCCAGAGTGGAACAGCCAGAGCACGAGACGGTGGCGCCATGCACGATGCCACATTGACCTGCCGACGCAGCGGCGATTGCCCTGGGCTGCTCGTGTGGTGTCCCATTGTCCACGATGTCGACCTCGTCGGCTAGTCTTCCTTAGCGTGGCCTAGATGGTGTCGTCGTGCACGGGGCCCCGGTGACCTGGTGGACGAGTGGTGGACGAGGCGTGATTTTGGCCGTAACGCGCGGTGGTTTCAATAATTTCAAACATGATATTGTGGTTTTAATTTATTAAAATATGGTTTTGTTATTTTATTTATGCGTGGTTTTAATTGTTTTAAAATATGTATGTGCGGTGTCGATTGGTTCATATATGTTTCAACATGGTACGATATGGATACAGTCTTTTTAATAAGGTTCAATTTGGTTTCAAAAAATTGATAAATAGTTTCAATGTTGTTTCGAATTATTACAAGATATTATTTGTAGTTTCAATTATTTCAAAAAGATAGTGGTGGTTTCAATTAATTCAAACTAGTTTTGGTGGTTTCAAATGTTTCAAACAAATTTGTGTGGTTTTAATTTAATGAAACAATGAGCTATTGTTTTATTTGTTTGCGGTTTCAATTGTTTTGAGAAATGCTTGTGTGGTTGCGCTTTGTTTGAATAGGTTTTAGCAAAGTTTGATATGGTTTGAATAGTTTTGGAAAAGGTTCAATTCGGTTTTGAAATATTGGTAAGAACTTGGCAGGTGGTTTCAAATGATTATAAGATAATATTTGTGGTTTTAAATATTTCAAAAAGGTTCTTTGGGGTCCCAAGAATGTTCATAAAACCTTGTATGGAGGTTTTGGTTGTTTCAAACACCTTATTATGGTTTCAATTGTTTCAGAGATTCTTGTGCAGGTTTAATTTATTAAAACATGGTTCTGTGGTTTCATTTGTACTTGGGTGGTGGTTTCAATTATTCTAAAACATGCTTGTGAGGTTTCACTTTGTTTGAAACATCTTTTTGTGGTTTGAATTGTTTGAAACATGTTGGTGTGCTTTTGGTTGTTTGATACATCTTTTGGTAGTTTGAATTGTTTCAAACATGCTTGTGTGGTTTCAATCTGTTGAAACAGATTCTGTAGTTTCATTTGTTATTTGGTGGTGATTTCAATTATTTCAATCACGTTATAGTTGTTTCAATTTTTTTGAAACGGGGTTTCTTGGTTTCAATGTAATGAAACATATATGGTTTCATTTATTCTTGGGTGGTGGTTTCAATTGCTCATATTTTTGTGGTTTCGATTATTTTAAACATACTTTTTTGGTTTCAATTTATTGAAACACGGTTTTGTGGTTTCATTTCTATGTGGTTTCGATTATTTTGAAACATGCTTGTGAAATTTCGATTGGTTTAAATAAGTTTTAGCAAGGTTCAATATGGATACATTGTTTTTAGGAACGGTAAATTCGGTTTCAAAAAATTGATAAATAATTGCCATGTGGTTTTAAATTATTAGAAGATGTTATTTATGGTTTCACTTTAATAAAACATTGTTTAAGTGGTTTCATATGTTATTGGTTGGTGGTTTCAATTGTTTTAAACGTGTTTTATGGTTTCAATTGTTTCAGCCATGCTTGTGTGGTTTCAAATTTTTGAAAAATGGTTTTGTGGTTTCAATTGCTTTAAAACAACCTTGTGAGGTTTCTCTATATTCGAATGTTTGATATGGTTTCAGTGGTTTTAAATAAGTTTCAATTCGGTTTCAATTTTTTCATAAAAAATGTCAGGTGGTTTTAATTGATTAAAAGATAACATTTGTGGTTTCAATTGTTTCAAACAGGTTCCTTGGGTTGCCAAAGGTGTTCATAAGAGTTTGTGTGGTGGTTTCGATTGTTATAAAAATCATTTTGTGATTTCAATTATTTCAAAAATGTCTCTATGGTTTTAAATTAATAAAACATGGATCTGTGGTTACATTTGTTCTTGATTGATGGTTTCAATTATTTCAAATATCTTTCTGTGATTTCAATTGTTTCAGATTTTCTCGTATGGTTTTGGTTGTTTCCAACATCTTCTTATGGTTTCAATTGTTTCAAATATGCTGGTGTGGGTTTATTTTATTAAAACATGGGTATGTGGTTTCGTTTGTTCTAGGGTGTGGTTTCAGTTGTTCTAAAACATGCTTGCGAGGTTTCAATTTAGTTGAAATATCTTTTTATGGTTTGAATTGTTTGAAACGTGCTGGTGTCGTTTCTCTTGTTTGAAACATCTTTTGGTGGTTTGAATTATTTGAAACATCCTTGTGTGGTTTCAATCAATTGAAACATAGTTCTGTGGTTTCATTTGTTATTTGGTGGTTTTAATTGTTTCAATCGTGTTTTGATTGTTTTAGTTGTTTTGAAACAGGGTTTCGTGTTTTCAAATATAATGAAACGTGGTTGTATGGTTTCATATGTTCTTGGGTGGTGGTATCAATTGTTTCATATTTTTTTGTGGTTTCGATTATTTCAAACTTGCTTTTGTGGTTTCAATTTATTAAAACATGGTTTTATGGTTTCATTTGTGTGTGGTTCCAATTGTTTTGAAACGTTCTTGTGAGGTTTTGATTGGTTCAAATAAGATTCAGCATGGTTCGATATGGTTAAAGTGTTTTCAGTAAGGGTCAATTTGGTTTCAAAACGTTGATAAATAGTTGTCAGGTGGTTTCAATTATTAGAAGATGTTATTTATGGTTTCGCTTTAATGAAACATTGCTTATGTGGTTTCATATCTTCTTGGTTGATGGTTTCAATTGTTTTAAACATGTTTTTATGGTTTAAATTGTTTCAGCCATACTTGTGTGGTTTCAAAGTTTTGAAAAAAAGTTTTGTGGTTTCAATTGCTTTGAAACAATCTTGTGAGGTTTTGCTATATTCGAATAGGTTTCAACCTGGGTCGATATGGTTTCGGTGGTTTTAAATAAGGTATAATTCGGTTTCAAATTTTTCATAAAAAGTTGCCAGGTGGTTTCAATTGATTAAAAGATAATATTTGTAGTTTCGATTGTTTCAACCAGGTTCCTTGGGTTGCTAAAGATGTTCATAAAAGTCTGTGTGGTGGTTTTGATTGTTATAAAAATCTTTTTATGGTTTTAATTGTTTCAAACATGTCTGTATGGTTTCAAATTAGTGAAACATGGATCTGTGGTTACATTTGTTCTTGATTGGTGGTTTCAATTGTTTCAAATATCTTTCTGTGGTTCCAACTGTTTCAGACATTCTTGTGTAGTTTTGGTTGTTTCAGACATCTTCTTATGGTTCCAATTGTTTCAAATATGCTGATGCGGGTTTAATTTATTAAAACATGGGTATGTAGTTTCGTTTGTTCTTGGGTGATGGTTTCAGTTGTTCTGAAACATGTTTGCGAGGTTTCAGTTTGGTTGAAATATCTTTTTGTGATTCGAATTGTTTGAAACGTGTTGGTGTCATTTTGGTTGTTTGAAACATCTTTTGGTGGTTTGAATTATTTGAAACATGCTTGTGTGGTTTCAATCTATTGGAACATGGTTCTGTGGTTTCATTTGTTGTTTGGTGGTGATTTTAATTGTTTCAATCGTGTTTTGATTATTTCAGTTGTTTTGAAACAGGGTTTCGTGTGTTTCAATGTAATGAAACGTGGTTATATGGTTTCATATGTTCTTGGGTGGTTGTATCAATTGTTTCATATTTTTTGTGGTTTCGATTATTTCAAACTTGCTTTTATGGTTTCAATTTATTAAAACATGGTTTTGTCGTTTCATTTGTCTGTGGTTCGAATTATTTTGAAACGTTCTTGTGAGGTTTCGATTGGTTCAAATAAGTTTTAGCATGGTTTAATATGGTTACAGTGTTTTCAGTAAGGGTCAATTCGGTTTCAAAAAGGTGATAAATAGTTGCCAGGTAATTTCAAATTATTAGAAGATGTTATTTATGGTTTCGCTTTAATGAAACATAGCTTATGTGGTTTTATATCTTCTTGGTTGGTGGTTTTTATTGTTTTAAATATGTTTTTATGGTTTCAATTGTTTCAACCATGCTTGTGTGGTTTCAAATTTTTTAAAATAGTTTTGTGGTTCCCCAGAAAGCTGCACCTCATCGTCCACGTTCCCCACACCCTCGGGTTTGACCAGGGAAGCATCCAGTCGACGCCATCGTCACCGTCTTCTCGAGCTTCGGTCGTCGCGTTCGTCGTTTGAGCCATCGAGTCCGTGCTCCCACGCCCTCCGCGCTCCTTCCTCTCCGCCTTGTCTTCCGCGTCCTCCCCACGGAAGGAATCGGGTCTATGTGTCCCCAATCACTGCCGACGATCTCATCTCCCTGAAGTCCGGCCATGGACCGTACCGTTGCCTTGTACCTGAGATCCTGCACTGGCCAGCGGCGCGCGATAGGGGAGATGGAGGGGCTAGGGCCGGTGAGGACCATGCGGAGGTGCCAGGGACGGGGAGCCCTCTTCCTTTGTGGTGCCCTCCCGCCCTACTTGGTGGAGGTCGCGGTGATGACCGGGTTGGGTTTAGCCAACCGCGACGACGACAACGTTAATGGTCGTCCGATCGCGTCCGTCTCCCCCTGCCACTTACCCCTGTCCGCGGCCCCCATCTATCAGGAACGCGGTTAAAACTAGTCAACTGGTGGATCCGTGTTTTTTGGCACAGGATTACTGAATACTGGTGGTTATTTGCAAAAAAGTTGTAAAGTGGTGGTTATTTGAAGCCCTTGCCCAAACGTGGTGGTTATTTGCAATTTACTCAAGATCTCGCTCTCGTCTTTTTCAACCTCGCCATTTCTGTAGCCAACTCACGAACTTTGTGTCTGGATCTGGTAACCAGGGTAACTTGCCCTCACCAACCTAGACAAGTCGTCCATATGTCTCAAGAGGGGACATAACCCATTAGAAGATAGTCAATCGTCTTGCAACATTGGTCGCCGAGTGGGCAAGCCGCCAAGTGTTGCAAACCACGATGGCTGAGCTTATCAACGGTCTAACATCTGCAAAGCGATACTTTGGAACTGGTGGGGACGCGCACCGCTCCGGACGCAAACATGGCTATGTAACAGGACTGAGCAGAGTAAGAGTTGCTTGGGTCCCAATTCCACTTGATGACATCATCCGTACACTTAGTCAGCATGATCGCAACCTCAAGGAGCTCCCTGATTGCTACTGCGTTGAGGTCTAGCGATAGGTCATGAAACCATCCACCTGTCATGCCTTCCCATACCCGACGTGTCAGCTTAGCCTGATTTCCGCTGCGAGGAGGTTTGGTGCAACATCGCTGATCCGACCACACGGAAGCCAACTATTTTTCCCTAAAAAAGTGGTTGCCATTCACCAAGGACTCTCGAAGTCGCCACATCAACGAGCTGTTTAGCAGGGACATGAATTTTGAGTTCTTTCCATGGCTTAGAGTCATTAATTCGCTTGAGCCACAAGCATTTGGCCTTCAGCGCTAGGTTCATGAGGCACATATTTGGGATGCTGAGGCCGCCCAACACTCTTTGGGCATGCAGACTGTCCAATGCCACCAGGAAGTGACCTCCGCGTACTTCCTTCCTCCCCTTCCACTGGAAACCTCGAATAATCTTCTCAATCACGATCGAGGGATATCATGGCAAAGATGGAGATAGCCGAGAGAGTAGATTTGACTAGCTCTAGATGGCCTCCACTGTTGAGCATAAACGCTCTACATCGTGGCAACTTGTTGGCCTTGCTATCCGCCAGGTATTGAAGCTGCGCAGCCGTTAGCTTCCTGGAGGCAAGGGGCAAGCCAAGGTGTCTAAGCAGAAAGGGGGCAATGGGGGTACCCCAATTCCTGAATTACCAAGGCTTCCTCCTCCTCAGAGCATCGGATCAAGTTAGCGGAGCACTTGTCAAGGTTGGTTCGGAGGCCAGATGCCTCTAGGAAGTTTTCAATGATCATGGATATTACTCATAAGTCGGTCAGTCAATGAAGGCCTCAGGAAGATGACCACATCATCCGTGTAGATTGAGGTGCGGTGGCAGAAGCCTGTAGCCTTCTCAATAATCAAGATGAATAACTGTAGGAGAATGCAAGTCCCCTTGCCGAAGTCCACGCCTATTGGCCACCCGTATCCCTGGGAGAATGCGTGTAGAAGCAATGGAGAGCAGAGCACAGATACAATGCAAGCAAGCAACCGCTCTCCAAACCACATCTGCAATTTTTCGCCGCTGCAACTCCCCTTGCGTATCCGATAGAATAAACGAGGGTAAGATTCAGCAAGGCTACTAATTCCCCATTCTAGAGAGCTAGATCAACATTAATGCACCAAGACTGAGAACAGCTCAATATCCTCTGAGCAAAATTGAAGAAAACAAGAGCTTACACAATGGCCACAAGAACTCTGCCGGATCTAAGCCAGAACCACACAGAGACACAGTAACCGATCATCAGACACAGAGTATGCACAAAGAACGAAAGAAACCCAACAGAGCTCTCTCATCCACCCAAATGGAAGTGCACTTAAACGACCAGCAAATGGTCAACCAGTAAGCCACAATTTTGCTTTGCCCAATTTCCTCCCTCAACGTTTTATACAGTTGTTGTGCCTCTTAAGCTTAACCCAGGACCAAACCCAGAAAATTTTAAAAAAATGTGTCAGTTGTATAATTAATCGTTGTATAATTAACCCAGGACCGCCAGGAACAAATATGTTTGTGCCGCAACAAGACCATCCTACGCAGGCGACGACGGTTCCTTGCCACGGGTCAGCACACAGTCCTCCAGGAAGCCGGTCAGCTGAGAGGTGTAGAGCTCCGGGTTGCTCCGGTAGTGGTCGACATGAGGTGACGACACAAAGTCGCACGACCTCACCTCACACCCCGCTTTCCGTTGGCTCTCCACAAACGACTCCACTGACTTTGCCGGGATAACTCGATCGGCAGAGCTGTATATATATAGCTGAGGGCAGTTCGGTTGGTTCGACGACAAAAGCTCCATAACACCAGAGAGCCTCCTGTAAATATACAACATGTTGATTAACTCAACTATTTAGCGATGTACTGCAGCTATGCCATTATTACACTATTTCTATAATAGGTAGTTTCTTTTTTCAATCAAATGTCAGTTATATCATGCGATGTGGCATCTTATAATGGATAAGTAGGCAATCACCAATAACATGATAAAGCTTGATTAACCGAACCATGTCAGAGTTTGCTGCTTCTACAACAGATTCTATGGCATTACTGCACCATTTCTATATTACGGATTCTCCTATATTTTGTTACCAAAAGTCAGTTACATGAGCAATGGCATGATGACGGGAGTACTGATGCAATTACCAATCAAACAATGTGCTCTTTGTACAAGTCAGATGTTGCAAAGGTACAGGAATTTAGATAAGTTCACATGGCTAAAAATGCTAGTAATAGTTTCTTCATATGTGGACGAGATGCATACCTATTTATGGCTGGATAGTTCAGAACAAGATCGAAAAACTTCTCCAATGCGGATAGTAGAACAGCCTCGGTAACTGCTGGCTTAATATCTGTGTGAGACTCCACAACCACAACATCAGATCTTTTGTTTGGTTCTGTTCCTTTCGTTGCTATGCTGTGTTTTTTCATGATAGCAGCCGAGAAACCCAAAGCCCAAACCTGAGCCCAAAAATGTCAGAGGAACAGATTAGTAAATAACAGAATATGTTAATTGTGAAGGAAAAAAATAAACGATCACATAATTGTTTGACATATAGAAGACAGATTTGGACAACAGTACAAGAACCACCTAATTTTGCACAGGTGGGGCTAGGAGATTTTTTTTTTACCTGAGAATCAGGGACAGCGACAGGCGCTGAATCGACTATGGAACCCTTAATTTTGTCCACCGCTGAAGGATCCTGCCGCTGCAAGTTCTCCAGTATCACACCATAGCTACAGGATCAACACAAAACCACGAATAAGCTAGAAACCCCAAGCTTGCAGTTATTAATTCTCACTGCATCAAATTCAAAAGAAACTGCACATACCAAAGCCAGCCGGTGTTACTGAACGTGTGGAAAACTATCTTCTTCCCCTCCTCCTCCCTGACCCAATCGGCGAGATGTTCCGAGAGCATCTCCACATTCCTCTCAGCCTTCCCTCTGACATTATAGCTGACGATGTCCGACATGGGGAGCGTGAACGTCACGGCGTGGTACCCCCTGGAGGTGTACCAGTCGGCGTATCTCTTGAGGTGTTTCTGCTTCGAGCCCAGCCACCCGAGCAGCACCACCACTGTCTGGGACTTGTCGCCGGACGAGGCGCCACCGGACGCCCCAGGAGCCGGCAGGTGCCAGCGGTACATAACATCTGCCGACGAGGAGGAGGAAGGGACCGCAGCCGCTGGCACTTCGGGTCCTGGGACCTTGGCGAACCTCGCGTACTGGTAGACTGTGTTGATGACCGGCAAGGACGCAACGGGCGCCTTCGCCAGACCAAAGGCCTGGTGGTTCCGCGGCAAGAACTGCAGGCCGTGCAGGGGCATAACCGAAGGTGCCGAAGACTCTGGTTTGCTGGCTGGAAGGGGCATGACCACTTCCGCATTGTCGGCGAGTCTATGGAGGGATAACTTGCCCGGCAACTCGATGGAGGAGACCGCGGCGAAGGCGGCCACAGCCATGGCGGAGAGCGGCCGGTGGAGGGGCCCAGAGAAGGAAGCCATGTAACTGCTGAATAATCAGGATCTGCCAATGGGCAGCTGTGTCTGGTGTTTATATCAAAGTCCTCCCCTGCCCTGAGTCATAAGAAAAGAAACCAGGAACAACAAGACGAGAATTAGCTCGCACGCGGTTCAACTGCGAATTCAAACTGCGAAAAAAGCATGATGAAAACATGTGTGCCACGACATTTGTGTGACACAAGGAACCCAGACCATGTGAGGCCCTACACGTCCTTGTCAGGGTCAACAGCTCAACAAACATGCATATATACATATTGTAATGACAAAAAGATTGGGAACTTGTGCGTTGTTTACCTCGTCCAATCGATCTCGTGGCTGAATTGGAGGCGGGCTGGCTGCCAAAGTTGAATTGACAGCCGAGCCCTGTGGACGGCAGCAGCTGCAAGGGCAGATACAGTTTGTCAACAACCGCAGATACAATTTAGAATTACATGACAGAAGAAATCAAATACAGTGCTAGGTTGTACTAATAGAATTGACCGGTAATTTTCGTGGGGTTCCACGAAAAAGAGAAAATCATTGGAGACTGTTTTTTAACAAAAAAAAATTGGGAGGACGGTGGGCGGTTGGAGTCATTGGCGACAGCGATGTGCATACGCAATCTGCTGCTTGCGAGATTGGGGGAAAACAACAGGAGGAGAGAAGACGGGAACACGCTTTGGCCTTTTTCTTGCTCCGCCATTGCGGGAGAAGTTGCGGGGGGATAATCGGGCAGAAATCATCATCCTGAATTTGTTCCAGGAAAGCTGGAAGAAGAAGATTTGGGGTGGGGGAGAGAAGACTGCTGTTTCCCACGGGAATTTGTGCAGGGAAAGGAAATCGCGAGATTACAGAGCGTCGCGTGGCTGAACCAATCGGGAAATCTGGAGAGGACAGAGGGGGGAAGAAGAATGGATCCACGGAGCAAGAACGCGAACCAGAACAGGATGGGGGGAGAGAGAGAGAGAGAGAGAGAGAGGTGCGTACCAGGCAAGGAGAGGAATCTGTGTTTGGGGGAATCCGGCGCGGTTGTCCCTCCTGTATACAGAGCAATCCGGCAGGCGGGGGAGATAAATATAGGCGGCCAATTTTGAAGTCCGAGCCGGAGATGGAACTGAGAATCGAATCGAGGGTGGGGGCGACGGCGCCGTCCCGACCTGACCTGACCCGCACCCGCCCTCTCCTCTCAACTCTCGGAGTCTCGGGTCCGCGGTCCAACTTGGAGGGAGCCTTTTCTCCTCCCGGACTCTCTCTCTCTCTCTGATGGGTATAGTCCAATATCCTAGGAATATTCTTCGGATGGTTACAATCATTTTAAAGAAAAAAATTAATTCCACAAAAGTAATGTACTATTTCCTAAAAAAATATGGGATGCGTTTGATAGGCCGCATCACTGTTGGCCAGGCCCCGTGGAGAAGAAATCGGCCTGGTTGGTTGTCTGGCTCCCTCCGCGCGCCTCAAAGCACCCCCGGCCAGGCCTACTCGGAACTTCTGAATCGGCATTTTTCGTGGAGCTAGGCCTGGGAGAGCGGAAGAGTCGACTCGCCTGCACGCATGGGGAAGGAGAGGGGCGTCGCGTCGCTTCGCAGACACTAACCATAAATCCCCCTACCGCCCAGCCTTCCTCATGTCACTCTTCCTCGTCTCACCTCCCTGTCAAATCATGTCGCCAGCTCCACCGTCGTAGGCTCGTCCTTCAGGACATCGCAAGGAAGATTCATACGGCTACCTCGTCCGCGACGATGATCTCGACCAAAACGCATCGTCGAAGTCCCCCTGCAGCACTACCACGACCTCGTCCTCGACCACACATTAATGACGGTAAGACCTACTTTGAGCTTAGCTTGTGTATGGATGGGTTATGGATGCCATGCACTATAGATCTGATTAACTAACTATCATGTTAGGGTTTAAACTTTTGAGTAGTACCATTAGAGTTAGTTTGGAGCCGCTGCGTGATGGATTGTTGCCTTCTTTGTTGTCTGCTGCCTCGGTTTGATAGTCTACGATTGATGGATTAGAGTTAGGGTTTCAGTTGTATGCCTATCAGATCATGCATTTACTATTCAAGATTGTGGATTTTTTTTGCTTGGCCTATGAGTTTGCCACATGTAGTAAACTTTAGAGATCTCCTTTTGTTTTGGCCTATGATAGAAACATGCCACATGCAGTAATTTGTTCTATGTAACTTGCATTTCAAATTGTTTCTACGACCAATGATCCAAATGTGTCCTAATAAATTGCAAGGGGCAAACCTTTTAATTGTTGGGGATTTTTCGGGAAGGGGGTTGTGAACCTGGTGCAATGTACAAAAACCTAGGTTGTGCTTGGTCCTTTGTGCACTCAATTTGTTCCTGAATAAATTATGAGACCCCTAATTGATTCTGCAGTTACCATCTTGCATTTCAAATTGTTTTTTCGACCAGTGATTCAAATGCGCCCCAATAGATTGCAAGGGATAAAACCTTTGAATTATGTGGGTTTCTTCATGGAGGAGTTTGTGAACTTGGTGCAATGTACCAAAACATGGGTTCTATCTGTTCCCTAGTTCACTAACTCCATACCTGAAAAAACTATGAGGCTCCCAATTGATTCTACGCTTATCATCTGCATTTAACCGATGATCTCATTGATGAGTTGTGTGTTCTATCCTAATGCGGTCTCCCATAGGATTGTACTATTTTTTTGCTGAAGATTACAATGTGCCACTAGGATTGTTAACGAGGTGATCTGCTTCTACCTATGGTTGTATACTCATATCATGTATTGCTTTTTTGTAGCATCTTCATCTACGAGTCCCTGTCGAAGTTCTTGAAGAGCAGCCCAACAAGAAGGCGAAAGGAAGGGCCCGTACTGTTGGCATTTCAGTGAGCAGGTGTACCCACCACTTCATCAAGGTGCTGGTGGCACCAGGGATAAGGTATATTCCAACCCTAAGGCCTTCATGCCATGTCTAGGACCGGTGCTAACAAAGATCACCATCAGGACTTCCACTGGATACAGTGGGAGATGAATGATGACCCACAAGTATAGGGGCTGTATCGCAGTATTTTCGATAAGTAAGAGTGTCGAACCCAACGAGGAGCAGAATGTGCTGGCTAGTGGTATGGATCAGGAATTCTCTGCAAATACTTAGCAAACGGATTTTTAGGGGTTTTCGATAAAGCAAGTAAATAAAGTACGAGTAAATAAAAGACAGTAAGAATGAATGCAGCAACTGGTCCAATCCTTTATGCAGCAAAGGACAAGTCGGTTGTATTTCTATAGATGACCAAACGTTCTCGAGGACACATGGGAAGACTGTCAAGTGCTTTCGCTTCATATAGTCGATTAATCTTCTCTAGCTTGCTAAGTGTTGTGTGGGTGAACCTGTGCTAATGTACCGCCCCATCCAAGACTAAATACATACTTGTGATTAAACCCCTTACAAACATCTGTAAGTACAAGAAAGTAATTAAGGTAGAAACCTAACCACGGCTTTAAACTCTAAGACCCTTACGTCCATTGTGCAATGGTTTCCTAACGGGGGTTCAGGTTTCTGTCACTCCGGCAACCCCTACGATTAGTAGCCAAATACACAATGCATTCCCCTAGGCCCATATAGGTGAAGTGTCATGTAGTCGACGTTCACATGACACCACTAGAAGAAGTACACCACAACTTAAATAACAATCTATTGAATCTTTCTCAACGCAACTCCACTACTAACAACAAGACTTCTCCCATGTCCTCAAGAACAAAACGAACTACTCACAAGACATAATATGGATCATGATCAGAGATGGAATAATGATATATAACAATCTGAACATAAACAATAATTCAATGGTTCACTCAATAGCATCAACTACAAAGAGTAATCAACACCGGGAAAGTTTCCCCTATGAACTATGCAAGATTCAACTCAATTGTTACAACAATATGAAAATGGTGATGAGGGTGTTGATGGTGATGATGGTGGTGGTGATGATGATCCCGATGAAGTCCAGCTTGATGGTGGTGTTGATGGCGACGATCTTCCCTCTCCGGGAAGGAATTCCCCCGGTAGAAATCTGTCTGCCGGAGAGATATTTCAATCTCGGTGTTTTCCGCCCTGCAGAAGCGGCGGAATCTTTCTGTGGTCGCTCCCCGAGTCTTAGGGTTTCGTGGGGATGATATACGCCAGAGGAGAGAGGCTGGAGTGGGCCAAGGCGGCCACACCACTCCCAGGCGTGGCCTAGGCCTGCCTGCGCCATGGGGTGGTGTGGGCCCCCTGTGGCCCACTTCCACTCCATCTTCTGGCATCCTGAGTCTTCTAGAAAAATAGAATTTTCCGTATATTTTCCCGGATTTTCTGATCTTCGCGAATTTTGCCTCCAAACAGCACATTTTCCATCAGAATCCTGACTGAAGCGGTCCATGCTCCAAAAGTCATCAACCATGCAAAAATAGATGAAATAACATAAGTATCACCTCTCAATACGAAATATATCAATGAATAATAGTGAATTAAGACATAGAATAGTGATGCAAAATGGACGTATCAATGAACCTGAATGATGTGAATGGCAAAGCAGTCATCGAGGAGGGTAGGCCACAGTTCTCCATTGTGCATGGCCTGCATCTTGGCTACTTACTCTTTTTCAAGAATTAGAGCGACAAGGAATACTGAGTAGTCATCTATGACCACTCTTGTTATAAGGTGGTTAAGCGGTTCCCTAAGCCCCCCTGATGACATGGCGAAGATCATCAAACTGAATGAGGAGTGACTGGTTGGTGTCTAAGGTGTAGGATTTCAAAATCTTCTATTATGATGGTAATATGTGTCGTTGTTAAACTATGTGTCTGATACTATGTGATGTATTTGTTTTACCTCTATCTATGTGTCTAGTGGTGTTCATGGTCTGATTATGATGTTCCTAATATTCATGTTCTTGGTCTTGTTCATGTTCATATTCATGTCGTGTTCATAGGCAACCAAATAAACTCAATAACATGGTTTTCACCTGTTTTTGCGTGGCCATGCTCCCCAGGGACTGCCCCTGGAGAGCTCAAAATTTGGGCAAGGCAACCAAACATGTCCATGAAGATTACTATTCACGCCACCCTCAGACACACGCCCATGATGTCAGGATGCAAAAACATCTTATATTTAAGAACGAAGTTAGTACTAAATAAAAGAGATCACGTGGCGATGTCCTTTCCTTTTCGTGCCCTCTAGCTAAATTCACATAAGTGACATCATTTGGCCCGGCATCATGTGAAAATGAGTAATTCTCGATAGCAAAGTCAGGGGAGGGGGGATTGCTAGTTTCCTTGCATAGTTTGTGACGTCATGAGAGCGCATGTTACTTAGTGACATGGCATATGATAAAATATAAAACATTTTTACAGTTTTCATGTTTTTCTTGACATTGTGTTGCAACACAACACTTTACGGGCATCTCCACCGGTGCCACACCGGGGCCTCTCAAGGCTGCCGGCAACATGCGAGGCTCTGAAAATCCTGCCTGCACTACCACTGTGCCCTGCTCAAAGGGAGGCTAGCGGGGGCATCAGGAACACAATTCATTTCAGCCCACTAGTATATCTTTGGGAGGTATAAAAATATAATTTTCTCACTGTAAATTGTAGTAAAAATGTATAAAATAGCATATCTTTTTGTTAGAAATTTGTCTTTTTTGTATTTTTTTAAATACAATGTATTTCTTAATGAATTGTTTTTACGTACACTCCTCTTGTATATATCTATTTATATATTTAACACCAGAATTTTTGAAGACATAAAAACATGAGATTCTATTTTTTTTAAAAAAATCTGAAAGTGAATGGAGCACTGGCACGCGCCGAAAACACTTTCCACAGATAGTGGGTATTTTCTCTAGCAGGTGATACACGTGAGTTGCGTGGACACAGTGTGCGTGAGTCTTAAGACGACACAAGATAGCGTACACGTCTCCTATACTAATATCCCTCTATGGCTTTATTTGATTTTCGCAACGGGCGTAGATGCGGAAGAATTTAATTGTGCCATCGGACATTCTATGGACGATGCGAACAGACCGGTGGAAAAGATATCTCAGCTGTTCTGTGAGAATATGCCACGATTAATTCTGTAGGAAAACTTCTCTTATTCTTGGTGTTTTTTTTTCTTTTGTTGGCACATGGCCGAGCCAGGAAACCAAACAGTACAAAGCAAATTAGAATATACTACCTCTGTTTTAACGTATAAGATGTTTTAGGTTTGTGAACAAATATATCTAGACTTATTTTAATGTGTAGGTTCGGTCCAAATCTAAGTGAACCTACATATTAGAAGAAATCTAGATACATTTGCTTCACATAGCTAAAACATCTTATATTTTGAAACGGAGGGACTACATAATTTGGTGGACAGGAAACACGCGGCGCCGCACCAATATCAACCCGTGCGGCGGCGGCACCACTCCCGAAAGTTTTTCCCTTTCTTTGCACCAGGCATTTTCCGGTGCCAGAGGATTTTCCGATGGCAGCTACCTTGAGCCAGAGGATTTTCCAGTGGCAACTACTACGGGATCGTCTCCCCTCGGGGGTAGAGGTGGCGAAGCGGAATGGGCCTAATAATTAATGAGATGTGTCCACTATGTGGGACACCAGAGACCTATACCCACATAATATTTACGTGCCTTGCCGCTTCGCTTCTATGGAGCTTTATCCGGAAAGCCCTAGGCCATGTCTGGCAGGCTCAGGATCTCGGTGAGTTCTTGGAGACGGAGGCAAACCGTGCAGGAGGGAGGCGCCACCTCTTCTGGCTAGTGTTTGCGGCCCTTACCTGGACCCTTCGGAATATTCGTAATGAAATGGTGATCCAGAGGATCTTTCCTCGACGGGCGTCTGACTCTGTTTTTGCTTTCTAGCGTACCTTCAGCAGTGGTATCCGCTATCTAAGCAGCGGGATCGGGTGCACCTTCACGACGGATCCCTTCAGGCGTTGAGAGCGGTGGCGCGACGCTTCGCGGTTGACCAGCCCTAGCAGGTGTTCTCTTGTGCCTCTTTTCTATTTTTCTTTTGGGTTGTGCTCTTGTGCCTCTTTTCTGTTTTTCTTTTGGGTTGTGCTGTGTCCCCAACGCCCCTAGACCGGATTATGTTGTTTTTCTCTTTTTTTGGCACTACAGTGTCTGTGATACTGTTGAACCTTGTACTCGGTTGTGGCTTTATCTATAAAGTGGGGCGAAATCCTGGTTCGAAGAAGAAAGTTTAGACAAATTTGCGACATACTTTGTAGGACGGAGGAGTAATAGTGATAACATAGAAGAAAAATATCCTAAAATTGTATACTATCTAAAACATCTCAAAACTTTACTTTAGTATTAATTCAAAGTTGTAACTTTACTCATATAAAATCATGGTAAAAAGTTGAACATCATGAAACGTGCACACCATTTATTCGAGAGCTCAGAGAGTACAATAAGTGGCTAAAGAGATCGTGAGTGTTACGGATCAAACAAGAGAATAGCGAAGTTATCAGTCATTCCAAGTTATAAAGGGTTCATAGATTTCACAATGTAATTTTGACCACCACACCAAGAAAAAGAGTAGTGTGCATCTTATAAACTCCTTCATTTCCAAATTACCATGAGTTTTAGGTTTGGTGAGAGAACAAGTTGTAAAATTTGACTAAGTTAATCTCAAATTGCGAAGTTGCACTTAAAATGATCTAGATAGATATCCAAGTTCCAGAACTCAAATGTATGTCCAACATCACGACAACTTTAAGGACCTCAATCATCTGTGTTTTAGGACCTTAACCATATGTTAAGGAGAAAGACTTCAGTGGATAAGTCAAAGATCACTTAAGGTACTCGAGGATGGCAAGGAAAGGGTCCAGGTAGAAGGCCCTAAAGCCAGTGAATCCGACCGTGAGGCCGAGCTGCCGGAACTCCTCCTCAGACCGCACCTTCCCCTGGGTCCGATAGTTGGCCATGATGAAGATGTCGTGCCCCAGCAGCGCCCTCGTCCTCGTGCTGGTGTCGGTCGTCTCCGGCACCACGGGCTCGCAAGCGATGAGCTTCCCGCCTTCCGGCAGCGCCTTGTAACAGTTCTTCAAGATCGATGTGCACTCATCATTGGTCCATATTATGAGCATCCACTATAGTAATGAGAGAAAAGGGGGATGAAGTTTTGCTTTATTTTAGACATTGTGTGACCGAGTTTTAATTCTAGAGAATTCATAGCATACATACCTTCATGAAGATGGCGTCTCCGGATGGGATGGACTTAGTCATGTCTCCACCAACATGCCTTACTCCTGCATTTTTAAATTGCAAGTGTTTCCATTATTAGTAGTAAGAAATACTCCATATGTATCTATTTAATTTATATGGCATCCTCATTTTATGACATTTTAACTTTCAACATATTGTTCACCAATAATATATGATCCGTCATACAAACTATGCCACTGAAAGTTTTTCTCGAATACGAATTAAACAGTATAATGTTTATGTTTACGACGATCCTCTCAACCCTACTCCTTAATTTTTATGCAATCTACTTCACCACAAATTTATATTTGTAGTATGCATGCTTAGTGATTTGTAGACAACACGTATAAAATAATTTGTTAAAAGCAACCAAATTTGTGTACTATCGGCTATTCATCACCCTCTTATCTTTAGTGGACGCTCTTTCAGTATCTATGCAAAAGTTGCACTTTCCGCTGAACTGTAGTTGTACTTTTTCAGAAATGTACAGCTAGCCTATTTCGATTGTAACTGTATTGCTATATCTATTTTTCTATAACCATTCTATACTTTTTTTACTAAACTACTTTTGGGAACGCGAAGTAAAGTACCTTTGTATTTTTAGTATAGTACTTTCGCTTTTTATTTCAATAAAGAAACTTTTAGTTTTGAGAAACTAGTAACTCACCTTGTGCATTTCCTGCATGTGTTCCTCCATATATAAAACAAAAGCTATGATCTTGTATATTTCCTCTATTTGTCCTAATATGGACAACGACAAAATTCTTGGAAATTCTAGAAGGCTCATTCGAGCCACACTGCTAGTGAAGGGGGAGGATCGACAACCCATAAGTTCGGTGGTTCACTTTGCCTCGTAGAATCAGAAAAGAGATGATCTCACAAAAAAAGAGATAAACAACGCGCGCACTCACTCACTCCATGTGCCAAGTCCATTTTGCTTAGGTGCTTAGAGCATTTCCACTCGCTCCCCTAAGGCCTCGTTTGGCAGAAGAGATTTTTTGTGTTTTGCTGAGTATAATCCCACGTGTATTGGGTGAAAACACTTCCTTCGCCCAATCCCCCTCTTCCACCCCAATACTCCTCAAATCCCTCATCACCAATCAAGTTCGGTTGTTTGGCTGGAGGGAGAACCTGCGTTTATTTTCTTCTTCCGAGAACTCTGATGCAGTGTCCTCGAGGAGCCACCGGAAAACGCGAGGGGGTAGGGGTGTCGTGATTACACGTCAACCCGACGTGTTTTGTGGGGATTGTAGAGTTTAAACCTATTTGACACCGGCCTGCCAAACAGTACATTAGTGTTTTCTAGTGTCTTTGAGTTGGGCTAGGATTATACCCAATAAATCCAGTGAAAACTCCCGGGCCAAACAAGGCCTAAGTGGACTGTTAGCGTTGGCTATAAAAAGAGAGTCCAGCCGTCTCTCTATAGCTCCCCTAAATTAAAAGTTTTATTAGGTGCCCATGATAACAACCTAGCCCACTGGAGGTGCCGGCGTGCATGCAACTCCTCACGTGGTTGGCCTATCTGCAGCCTCATATATAGAAATATATAGAAATCTTTTTTATCTTCTCTCACATGCACACGCAATCATATGTAGGCTAAGACTAGACGGTGGCATCAACTTTTTAGCTGGCTAATCTCCAAATAGCCCCACAAAGGATGTGAAATAGGGATCGAGTGGAGATGCTCTTACCATTCCAGGAACAGCGTGCTGCACAACCATCTAGGTCCGAAACCCCGTCCATGGAGAACCTATGCCGGGACGAGGGATGAAGTTTCCGAAAAACCTTTCTTTTGTGAGTGCTCACAAGTCAGCACTACATCCTCGACGACTGAATGACTACTTCAATAATGCGACAACTACAAGCTTTGACAACGTTGCTTATGTGGTCTTCGTGGTAAGAGATGTATATATGTGTAAACGGAAACAAATTTGGTGCGAAAATTATCCTATCCGTTTAGGATTAACCAATAGTCTTTATCTAAATAATCTTTTTTATCTGAAACGTCGAAACTAATAGAGTGCATTTAGTTCTTAATGAGTTTCTGAGTTTTGTCTGCTGAACAATAGCTCATTTCCCCACACAAAAAAACTCATTTACATAGTCACGGTGTCAAATATGAAGTCCAAACCTATTAAGATACTAGGCCATTTAAGCTTGCGTTAATGTTATCCTAGCCCTTGCCTTTGCGTTATTGCATCCATAGATTCGATTTCACCGGGAAAATCTTTAGAAGGGTCTATCCTGCAAATATTGGGAGACCTTTGTAATTTTCTTTTCTCATGGGGTCCTCTATGTAATCTTGTACCTCCACTGTTTATTGTAATGTGAGCTTCCTGGCCCTTCGGGGCCTTTCCCGTTCAAAAAAAATAGACGTATTCTATTCATTTGGTTATAATGTAATCGTTCTATATTTATACTTGTTATATTATTTATTTTATGATTGTTTTGTTCAAGTTATTTTATCTATGATTTTTTTTGACATGAAGGCAAACAAATTACCTCATCCATTAGTTAAGAAGAAAATGCCCATTTTTTAAGGATAAAACTAGTCAAAAACCTACAACAACAGGGCCAAGCCCACCCAAACACTAACAACACGGGGTCAACACCCACACACACTCGAGCTGAAGCTCGAATGACGAAATTGCCATACACCACTGCTGGAGAGAACACGTCGTAACTACTATGGGAGGAGCAACCTGTGACGCTCTAGCAAAGATGAATTAGCCAACCCTCCGAGGAGATGCACCAAAGCGACACCGCTGACTAGCATCAAGGGCCACCTTGTCCCCTGCACGACACGAAATCGATGTCCTCACCACTGTCAAAGTTCTTAGGCCACCGCCCCGACATCCAGCCGCTCGGCCACGTACAGCGGACCACCAACACCACCTTTCGAGACCGCCATCGTGGCATACCACCGCTCGCCTTCGAGCCGCGAGGCTGCACGACTTAGCCACCCGTAGCACAAACTGCACAGGGAAAGTCACTCGTAGACCACAACCGCCGCACCAACATCCGGGGTCGCCGACCCATCATAGAAGTCAAACCGCCTCCTCTGGGGTGCGTCGACCGAGCCGACAACCTCGCCGCACTAGCGACACAAGATTGTCACCCGAGCCAAGCAAGCAACTGCTCCACCCCATGAAGCTTCTACCAGCCATGGATCCCGAGGCGACGCACATCCACCATCCGGGGCCGCTGCCCCGACATCCACCAACCCCAACGCGAGGAGAAGAAGAAGAAGAAGGCACACACGACTGCCAAAGCTGACTTTGCAAGGTGATGCCCACAAAAGGGAAACGACGTCGACGTTGCTGCCCGTCCGCTCCGGCGGCTGACCGAAGGTTGGGTTTTCACTCGGAGATCCCAAGCCATACTCATTGGAAGAGAAAGCAAAAGTTCCACGGCGATGCCTCCAAGGAGGAACGACGCTCGAATACACCGCCATCATCGACACTGGTCTCCAGTCGGTGCAAATCAGCTTTCACCCGGAACTTCTCCATTCGGAGAGAAAGGCTCGCTAGACATTACAGAACGCCTGAGAGCGCCAACGCCAACGCCATTGGAGCTAAGCAAGCCTTGCCGCACAACTCCCTCGTTGGCCACCAATCACCACGACGGTGCCCGGAACAGCACATCACGCTGCATAGAACACTACCACCAGGCCGACCGCCGCGCCCGGCCATTGCAATCCCGGGGCCGCCGCCCCGGCTTCCGCTCTTAGTTCCCCTGCTGCAAGAACCCAGACGTGGCTCCTCTCCTCGCACCGTACCGGGCGCCACCACACTGCCTGCCTGCTTGTCCTTAGGTCGTCGCTCCAGCAACCTCGCGGCCAAGCTATTGCGAAGGGCCACAGCTGCTCAGCCGCCACACGCCAGCCCTGGCCCTGGCCAAACAACACGCCGGCCAGGCCAGAGAGCCGCACCACCACAACGCCGTCTGCACCTCGAACGGGAGCATTCCAGAAGGTCGCCAGGAACTAGCCCCAGCCGGCCACCGCGTACGTACCATGGCCACCACGACACGCCGGCCGAGATCAGGCCATGCCAGATGGACAACCGAGCCCCGCCCTCGCCGGTGTGCATCCCCGTCGATCTGCCGCCCCTCCACCGTTTGTGCTCGCCCACCGGCCGTATGACGTACGGCGCGAATCGCCGGCCCGCCCGCCGCTCCACAAGCCACATCTGCCGCGGCGAGCTCCCCAACTCCCGAGCATCCACACAGAGAACCAGACACCGCCGCCGTCGGCTCCACGCGGGCTTTGCCCCGCGGAGGCAACCGGCGACGGCGAGGGGGAGGAGGTGGAACGGGGTGGCCGGTGGCGGGCATTGAAGTCCCCCCACCCGTGTCGCCCTTGAGGAGGGAGCGACGCGGGGTTGAGCTTTTTTGGGTACGTGTCCGATGTTGCGTTTGCTGGCATACTTATGTGATTAATTTTGTTTTCACCTTGATTTCATTCCATTTTCGTTCTGAATCAACACTCTCATATATGCTTATTATTCGTCGTTATTCCGATCGCGCTGGTATAGTAGTACACGGTAACATGGAAAATTCTACCCCAATCTATCTGTTTACTGATCTCTCTGTAACCCAGTTCACGAAAATGCACAGTAGGAAGTCATTTCGCGTGGAACAGTCCGTTGGTGTTATTGGGATCCAGATCTAAAGGACCCACCAACATATCACCTACTTTATTAGATTCTTTTCTTCAAATATACTAGTAAATTAGAATTAAGCTCAACTTTCACACAAAAAATGCAATTTTAATTTTCTTTGCATATTTGACTTCCTCGCGACAAAATGTTCAAATAGAGTCTATTATTTAACATACATAAATTTATTTTGAACTATTTCATGACCTAGATCTATAAATTCTTTGTTAAATATGCACTGTATTTGTAAAGTTTCAACACTTTACACACGTGGTTCTGTAGTAAAATGTGTCGGATCTATAAAGCACTAAGACCTTATATGTATAGTCATGTGATAAATGATGGTCCAGATTTCTTTTTTAGGTGGAACATACGTGGGAGCTATCGACTCGGATCTCAACCCATGCGGATGGCCAGGGATTGTTATTTCGCCGTAAATCTCCGGGTCGCTCGGTTCACAGTATTATTTTTGTCAATATGCAAATCTACTCGAGGTCTGTTTAGTTTCTTCTACTCCATCTGTTTTAAAATAGATGTCAGTAGATTTGTTCGTGTGTATTTATCGAAAAATTGTTTATTATTCAGCGATCTCACCGGCGATGGGCGGTGCGGCCGCGACAACGCTGGGCAGGTCGAAGTTGATGCCCTCCCGGATGGTGGTGACCCGGCGCATGATCATCTCGAGGCAAAAGCCGGAGCTGCCCCCGACGTCGACCAGCGTGTCCACCCCGTCGAACCCGCCGCTGTAGCGGTCGAGCAGCGTCTCCATGAACGGCCTTGACACCCCCTTCATCGCCCGCATCATCACCTCGGTCGCCTCCCTGCATGCGCAGCGCAGCCATTAATCGATCGATCGAGATTGTCGATCGCTGCCACGGGTAAGTGTAACTTGTAAGATGAAGAAATGGTACGGTGTTGTTATACGTACTGGCCGTAGTATGCGTATGCGGAGACCCCGTTGTGGACGCGGGCGAAGGCCTCGGGGCCGGCGGGGTCGAGCACGGCGTCGCGGAGCCGCGGCCACGCATGCACCAGCTCGTCCTGGTGGTGCTGCAGCACGTAGTCGGCGTAGGACGCGCCGGAGGGGCCGGTGGGCGCCAGCGTACGGCCCACGGCGGTGAGCGCGTACCGCCGCGCCCCGCCGTCGGCGCCGGTATGCTCGGAGAAGACGCCGTGGGAGGTGAGGAGGCGGAGGAGCCGCTCGAGGACGGAGGGGTCCGGGTGGCCCGCGGGGAGGAGGGCGGCGGCCGGGAGGGGCTCGTTGGCGCCGCCAGCCCAGATGGCGGGCGGCACGCCGAGGCGGATGACGGCCGTGAGGGCCATGGGCACGGAGATCATGTTGGCCAGCTCCATCATCGCGAGACGGGCTTCCGCCGGGGAGAGCTCTGCCACGGCGGCGGTGGGCTCGGCTGCCGGCGACGGCATTTTGGTGGGGTGGTAGGGTGCAGTGAGGAAGACGCGACGTGCCCGGCCGTGTGGTATACTGGTACGGTATATATCGGCTTATTAGCATGCTCTCTAGTAGTGACGATAGGACCACGTGGCAGCATGGAGCACGTGCATGATGCTGCATGGGTGTGGATAACATTGCGTGTAGATCCAATCATCAGGCATAGACGACGAAAATGCATGGTGAGGAGGATATGCTAACAGCCTCACCACGCTGTCGAGATCGGTGTCTTCTCTAGTCTAGAGAGATCCGCATGGTACATGCATGCCAAGACGGGCCTCGCGGCTAATCCGAGTGAGACAAATGCCGGAGATAAGGTGATGGACATGATAGTTATATATTAGCGGTGTTTGGTGGTTTGTACAACCGTTCCCGCACCGGGCACGAGTCTTAAAGCACCCGAAATCATAGCCCGCTGGAAACGCTAAAATCGAGCGTTTTTGCAATGACAGGCCCTGGGAGCCAAAAGCGCGTACGCGGCAGCACGCGGGGAGAAGGGCGGGAGACGGCGCGACGTATCGAGAACGCACGCCATAAATCCCCTCACCGCTCACTCACCGCTCTCTCCCCATTCACAACCACCCTTTCTCCCTTCTCACCGTTGGCGGTTCCTCTCCCGTCGGAAGATCCAAGACCACCGCAAAGGTAGTCGACAGACGCAGATCTAGGCGAGTACTGCGCTTATTGTGGTCAGCACGGATCTGATGCTGCGACTGCGTCTGCTTCTTCTTCCTCCTCTTCTTAGGCAAACCCGAAGCATGAATCCTTCAGCAATGGTGGTAAGGCCTCGAACCACGACCTCTATAAGGTTTTAGCGGCTCAGATCTATTTGTTGCCGACTCAGTCTCCGAGTATGAGTGACATGCATGGTAGATTTGTACCTATTTGTGCTGGTCTTGATCACCCTGAAGTGTTAGGGTAGATTCTTTCCTTGTTGTGGCTAGAATCCGCTTGTTACTGCTTAGATTCCGGCAGATGTTGTGCTTAGGGTTCATCTGATTGAGAAAATTGGGGAAAATTAATGACCAGATTTCACCGTTCATCTTCTTGTTCTACGCCGATGATTAAAACAGTCACCAAATCACATCGGGGAGTGAATCTATACTACCTGCAATCTGTACTACTATGTTGTGCATTGTACTAGGTAGTACAGAGTCCTCTCCCAGGTGTATGTGTACACATCTTTTATGAGGCATCGATTATTATCCACATTACTATTCATGTTCTTCTCATCTGGCCGATGATTAATTTGCATTATGTGGCCAAGATCCCAATAGGTTGCTTGATAGCATGCATGTTATGATTGATCTTGGACACACAATGCCTAATATGAGGCATAAAAAATAGTTGTACATTTATGCGACTGCCAATGATTAAATATGCACCATAAGGAAATAGAAGCGATGATCATTTCGAATCTGGTTCTATCATCTTTCCAAGGTGATGGAACTTGGCTCGGTATGATCACCGCTTCATGTTGTCAAAGCTCTGAATTATGAGGCAATGTTTGTTTATTCTATGAGCGCAGCTTGTGATGACACCTAGCACAATGCGTTCATAGAGCTGGTGCTATAGGAACCGAATGGTATGCACAAAGAAGTAGGCTGTGCATGTCCTCTGGTTCCCTGTAGCACCAGCTCTACCTTGTTTGTGCTAGTAATTTTGAAGCAGTTTCATGAATTTTTGGTCGTTTGTTTCTTCCTTTGGCCGATGATTAGTAAGTACAACAATGACAGGCAAGGGGATCCTCTTCATGAACAAATTTGTGTGATAACAAAATTCATTATTCATTCATGTTGCTCATGAGGAGCATCCATTTGCCTCTGTGGCATAGCATATGAGGCCATGTGTTAAGTTCATTGTTCAAGTCTTATCACATATGTTATGTTCATTGTTCATGTCTGATCGCATGTGTTATGTTCATTATTCATGTCTCATCACATGTGCTAATTCCTAGTGTAGTTCTCTAAGACATTGATCGGAGGTGCTCTCCCTAGGAATGCGGGAGCATGCTCTAGAGATGTTGCTGAGGGTAGTGCATCCAAGAGGGGGAACGATGGTGGTGAGGGTAGTGGCAGCAAGAGGCCGAGGGGTAGGCCTCTCAAGATAGGGCACCTCCATGACCAGATAGGTCCAACCCGTTTTGCCAAGGTGATCTTGGCACCTAGGTTAGACATGCTACCAATCCCAGATGGCTTCAGGCCTTTCCTCGGCAATGTATCGAGGATGATCGTGTTGAAGACAAACACCGGATGCAGCTGGATGGTGAAGCTCCCGGATGTCGGTGATAGGTTCTGCCTTGACCAGGGGTGGCCAGGCTTCTCCATTGCACACCAGGTCAAGATCGGGTACTTCTTGACCTTCAAGATGCTGAAGGGTGACCTGTTAAAGGTCACCATCTTCGACTACAGCCTGACTCAAGTCATGAAGAAGTGCCTGGAGCATGCTCCAGCCCTTTCCATGATTGACCTATGATCTTTGCTGAGTACTTTGTTGTCTCGCCTTGATTGTTGTGAACTTATGTCGATGTTTATGTACTTTTTGTGCTTGAGCTTTATGGTGTGTGCTTGGTTTGTTTTAAATGTTATGATGTGTGGTAAGCTCACCATCTGGGGAAGAAGTTACCAGAGCACATGAGATAGCTAAAACCAAACATGCGCATTTCTTTCTCCCAGGCCTAATACATCTCACCAAACAACAAGGCCTCAATTATTCCCAAGTCCTTAACAATGTCAATGTGGGGAACCAAATAAGTGGGGAATTTGGCCAAGTCACGGAACCATGCGTGCAGTCCCTATGCGCACGGAAATAATCGTACCGGAACCAAACACGCCCTAGGTCATCTCCAGCTCCACCAAAATGGCATGTTTTGGTCTATCTAGGTGAGGTTCCGAACAAGAGATGGATTGCGGTCTAGCAGGGCGGTGTGCCCAGTGGGTGCCCAGATTTTTTCAACACATTTTTTATATTAACAGAAACATGAATTACATGTAAGAAAATAAAATGGCACAAATGTTTCTTCTGTGGCCTGGATCGACACGGTCCTGGAGATGTTTCTTCTGCATGCGCACTCCCGCGGCACCTAATCGCCATCATCCAGGTTGAGGTCGATGTCACTAGCAGAAAACGGGGCTCTAGTCCTGGTTTCACCCCTCGGGATTGCGAATTCGGGACTAGAAGCCCCTATCCCTAGTTCCAGTTCGCTACGAACCGGGACTAGAGGCCACCACGTGGCAACGGTAACGCAGTGGGGGCTGGAGGACCTCTATTCTTGGGCCGTAACACCACCCATGACTAAACCTTTTCCTGCAGCGGCAAAGATTCGTGTCTTTCTTTGACGGCACGATTTTGTGTTTTCCTTTTCATTTTGTTTTTTTCCATTCCGTTTATTTTTCAATTTGTGTTTCATTATAATTTCAAACATGTTTCTGTACACATATTCTACGCTACTACATACACAATACATGTTGATGCATATATAATTAACATTCAATCTTTTGCGAGCATACATATATAATTTGATAAATACAACTATTTAATTACATGCAGATCACTAAATCATATTGAGTTTCTCGTCCTCTACATAATGTTCTCCCCTTTCATCAATGACCTCCTTCATCAGAAATCCCGCCAATTCCTCTTGAATTGCTTGTATGGGTTGTTCTGGGTCAAGCTTCTCCCGCAAACAGTGATATAAGTTGAATCAACTCTCCTCTCACTGGTCAACTCGCGAATGTACTCGCAAACGTAGAATCCACATAAATGAGTCTCTGGTGGCTGCTGCAAACCCTTCACCATTTTATAAGTTAGCTCATATTTGAATGGACCTTGTATTTTTTTTGAACCATGTCCAACACCTGCTCGGCAAAGAAAATAAACAAAAAGAGTTATTAATTACTTGATATCAGAAAATAAATGAAAAAGGCCGATATACTGCGATAATGATTGAAATTACTTTTGGAGCATTGCTTTCATGTGACTCCACTTCTCTTGGTCCTAACTTAATGAGTTGTTGACTTCAACTTGAGACTTGTCAACTTGAATGTGTAGCAGAATCCAGTGTAACCCGCAGACGTTTACATAAGCAGACATGCATAACTCATCAATTACACTTAACATCGAGTAAGCAAAAAAATAATGTGTACAAGACCGAAACACTCACTTGAAGTTGTAAGAAAATAATATTTTCTTACAGTAATTATGCTCGATTAAAAAGGTGGACATGTCATCCTCCACGTCGTTGGGGTGGTTGTGTAACGTATGTTCATTCACAATATATGGATCAATGAACCCACATATTTTGTAGCTCTTTTGTATTCAAGCATCTTCATTCTGCATAAAAGCGTACAAAAAGATATGTAGTTAGCATAATATATTACATGGTGAAAGGATTATTTTCTCTCCATATGTTTTTGGTGTTGATGACAACTTCTTTTGTGGTTTAACCGTTTGTTCGAGTTTCAGGTTATCTTCGGACGTGTTCGTGGATGGCGTCTCTCAAGGAAGAGCTTGTAGTCGATAGCTTTTATTTTTTCACTTTCTCTTGTTTACATTATAGGATACCGTACTATCAAGAGGGAGTCCATCTAGGAAGGTTGTGGGAAATCAATATTTCATGCACAGATCATATACATCCATAGCCATCCCAGTTTTCGAGTGAGAGAGAGTTTTCTGAGCTGTTGGAGGGGTTTCTGCCCTGACCGGTAGTACCGGCCAGGCGGCGGTAGTACCGCCCAGGGGTTTTCCCAGGGCTGTTCGAGCGGTACTTCCGATCGAAGATCCGGTCCTATTTCCGATGAAGCGTTTTTGGGCTCAGTAAGACTTCTGTCTAACTTTGCCTATTTGTCGGAAATAGCGTCAGATCTTGGACCGGTAGTACCGTCCTGACCAGCTCCTACCCTCTTGAGCGGTAGTACCGCTCCCTCACCAGTAGTACCGGCCAGCTTCAGGGACCGGTAGTTCCGGGTCCAGTTCCGGTCATATTTTCGACGCTGGGCAGTGCGGGTCAGATAACCTTCTACCTCGCACTGCCTATTTGGCAGAAATAAGGGCGGAACTTGGACCAGTACTACCGGCCAGCCCTTTTGGGTCCACAGACAGTCGTATGACCGTTACGTGGCCTGGGCTGGTCCGGTGGTGGATCGCTCGCCGGTACTACCGGTCAGTCACCGGTAGTACCGACGGCGTCGGGCCAGGACTTTTTCTGCCCGTTTGAAGGGGTGCTATTTAAAGCCCCCTTCTTCCTCCTCCAACCTTATCTCTTGGCTCTCTCTCTCCACCATTTTCACAAGAGCCTGACTTTGCTAGATCTCTCTCCCTACCCACTCAAATCTCTATATCTTTTGAGGATTGGGAGAGGCGACCTAGATCTACACCTCCACCAAAGGAATTTTGATTTCCCCCACTCATCCTTCGTGGATTTCGTTTCTTGGGTTCTTGGAACCCTAGACGGTGTAGGGCATCCTCGAAGCTGGGGCATTTGTTGTAAAGCTCTGGGGTGTCGTTGAGGGCCTTCAATTGAGTTGTGAAGCCTCCCCTTAACCTTGTTGTAAAGGTTTTCGGTTGGCGCCTTCAAGGTCACCGGTTAGTGGATTGTGAGGCCACCTTTGTGGTGGTGCTCACCGGAGAAGAAGGTGAGGCCTTTGTGGCACTCAGGAGACCTTGTGTGGCCCCGACACCTCTCCAACGTAGACGTAGCTTCCTTGGAAGTGAACTACGGGAATTACATCTTCGTGTCCCATTGCCGGTTCTTTCGCTCCGCTCCTTTACTTCTTGCATTTACTCTCTTGTTTTTCCTTTGTGCTTCTTGTCATCTAGGGTGTTCACGTAGTTGCATCTCTAGTGAACCTTACGTTGTGCTTAAGCCTTAAAAGTGGGATAAAATAATAAAAATTGGTAGTCTCCTATTCACCCCCCCTCTAGTCGACCTAAGTTGGGCCTTTCACATGGAATGAACGAGCTGAGCTAGAGACTTAATTATAAAAATAAATCACTTATAGATAATAGCAACCAAGGATAGATCTGTGGAGGGCATGTTGATTGTATAAATGAAATAGTTTGTTCATTTGAATATGTATCAAGTAAGGTTTGAAGTGATGCTCCACTCTAACATCCACCAAAAACCATTCTTTCGAGTGCTGCTTTGATGCTTGCATCATGTACCAATCATGCAGATTTCGTATATGTGTTGATAGATGCGTGTACTCCTCATGACTGACCAGAGACTGCCCTTTGACATAATTTCGTGCTATCTCACCCATTGGCGCTTCTTCATAGCCTAAATATTGACCAAGAGACATGCCTATTGCGATAGCATTTTCTTTGGCCTACGCTATAGTGCTACCTAGTTCTCTAGCAACAGATTTGGCTCTGGGGTCCAATAATTGCATGTCCTTAACAATATCGGCTCTGAAGTCCTTGTCGATATCGGAACTCACTGTGAGCGAGGGGACAGATTGATTTTCTATTGTCCGAGCTGGGGAATTTGTTTCCCACTTTTTGCATTTTATTTTTTTGTTCTGCTTAGACTTGGCACTTGCTTGCTTAATAATTTCTCAGTTATAGTCTAATTATGGATTTATAAATATTTGGGATGGTTGCTCAAGAAAGGACTTAGCCCACTTTTTTATTTTTTCATCAAATACCTGCGTTGGTGCAAAAAAGCCTTATTGTAGGTAGCCACTTCCATGGTGTTTTCCTCATTAGTCATGTCATAAGGTCTCTTGGGAAGAGCCGGCGGGATGTCGACTATATTTGCTGTACTACCTTTCTTCTGAGTGGGGCGCAGGGGAGCGGCGGCCTTCCCTTTTTTCAACAATGTAGTATTGCGCGGAGGCGGAGATCGAGATGTACTCGCATTGTGGCGATCGACATCCCTCTTGTCGAGGGGTGGGCTTGGAGGTTGACAATCATCGGAGGTGGACTTGGATTCTTGGAGTCGGTGGCGTTGGCGTCGAGCCTAGAATCTTGATATACTTCTTTTGCCATAGAATGATGTGGCGCTTGACACCTCCCAGTTTCTTATGGTCTTCAGGTGTAGCGATGCCAATCTCTAGGTCCTCATACCCCTCCACTAGGTCATCCACCAAGACACGAGCATAGCTAGGTGGAATTGGAAGTGAATGGTGGAGTGCTCCAGGTAGATAAGGTAAAGCAGTGTTGATCGCCACCTTGAAGGACAGGTTATTTATTGGCTGATGTAGCTCACCTTGTGTCATCCCTATGACATCATCCACGGGGAAGCGAAGCATCAGTGCATCATCCAGCAGTGCATGATCATCAGCCTGGTCCTCCATGGAAGTCACGCTGCTTCTTTCCTAGATATTATCCAATGCAGGATCTTCCTGCGGCTGAGATAACCTTTGGCTAAGTGCTTCCACTACCAACTTCTTCATCCCAGCAAGTTCTGCTTCTATTGTCCCGATCCGGTCTGCCTCCCGGTTCTTCTTTCTCTTACGGCTTATCTAATTGTTATCGTACTCGAGAAACCCTTTCTTCCACGTAACATCGACGCCTTTGCCTCGTGTACGTCCACCTTTTTCAGGATTCCCGAGGGCACGTGTCAGCTCGTCATTCTCTCTCTCGGGCTGGAAAAATACCGCTTGAGCATCGACCATTGTTTTAACAAGTGCATTTGAGGGTATTAGAATTTTTTCTCGAAAAATTATCACCCCTTTTCTGGGTTCAACGTTCCCCATGCATGTACAACTAGTGCTTTAACCTCTCAGGCCATTGATCAGTACCCGGAGTGATCCCTCTAGCCCTCAGGTCAGCCTCCATATCTTCCCACTTAGGCACGTCACTCTTGTAGCCACTTGTCCCCATTTTATGGTGGTATTTATTTTTCTTAGCATTTCCCTTATTTGTTTCCAACCTTGCCTTGTCTATAGAAGATTCCTTATACTTTACAAAATCGGGCCATTGTTCTCTCAATTTCTCTAGTGCTCCTGTGAATTTTGGAGTTACTTGTTCGCTTCATATTTCACGTATAAAGTTTTCTTGTAGTTTTAGAACAGTTCATCCAACTTCATTAGATCCCACTCCTTGACTCTCGCTCTTCTTTCAAGCCCACCCGGTATTGGGGTAGTGCCATCTACATCGAATTC
Source organism: Avena eriantha (assembly GCA_910589775.1). Lineage (NCBI taxonomy): Eukaryota > Viridiplantae > Streptophyta > Magnoliopsida > Poales > Poaceae > Avena > Avena eriantha. Next base: position 432,598,795 of record OU342745.1, read on the forward strand.
TTCATACTCTGGAGGTAGTATAAATTGTGCTATGAGATTCTGCCAAAGGTCATCTTAGGCATCATCATGGACATAACTAGTGAATTTTTCACCTACACGCTTTGGATTAATTCATTCTTGAATGGTGATTGGGAGGTTGTCCCTAACAATCATTCTGCATTGATTTACAAACATCCTCGCGTGCTTTTCTGAAGCAATTGGTTCTTGACGGGTTAACTCGTCAATGCCCATCGTTGATGGACTTGGGTTACAGGAATTGGGGAGCGCTAGAGGCATCGATCGGTTTACCCAGTTCACGCCCTCGGAAGGGACCCTACTCATGCTTGTCTACTCTTGGATTACCGAGGAGTCGAAAGTTACACGGGGTGCGCAGATGTAATCTGGCGGTGTGTAAACTAGCGTTGCGGATATCCTTCTCGCTGTTCCCTCTTGTCCTTTATATAGGGAGGCCAGGTCTCGGTATAACACGCCGAGTCGGTTACATATTAGGGTTTTCCCCTTTAAGTTTCTATCTATTCCTTGTTGTGTTCTTCAAGGAGTCGCTTGGTCCTTGGTTAGCTGTAACAACCTCGGACCCTACGCTCTAAGTTCAAGACTGGATGAACCGGAACTGGTTAAAATAGTACAGCGGGGGCCCAGGGGCCACCCACGTGTAGACCCGTCGGTCGTCCTAACCACTTCCAAGACATCGGGACAAGAGCGAGCGGCGTAGGCAACAAGCGAAGAGATCAAATACATACACAAGTGAGTATGTATGCAAGCTACCTTACAACAGTTCTCAGAGCCATTCCATCTAAAAGAAATAGAAATATTGCAACGCCATACGACAAGATCCAAATATCCTAGTAGAGCTAATAGTATAGGATAGCTCCTCATACATCGAACATCAGAGTATCAAGCGGAAGCAGGAAACAAGATCCGAGTACGGACAAGAAGCAAATCGGCATAAGATGCCACATAAATAAGCACATCCCGCCCACAGATCTCGCGGATCCCCATCCCCGGAATCTCTACACCGCGTGATCGTTGCCAACATCATCTGTCTCCTCCACCTAGTATCCCTCTTGCGAATACACCTGTTCATCTGAATCAAACAATTTATCGTGTGAGACCCTAGGGGTACTCAGCAAGTCTTTATGCCTCTAAAGGGGACATAACCTGGGGTGACGCAATTGCAGCAAAAGATAATACTAACAAGTCTATAGATACTCGCTAACCATCCGCCTAACCAATGATAGACGGATGTCCGTTAATTAGAACAACAGTTATAACAGTATATAGTAACAGATCCATCCTCCATCTCGCTTACCAACGAGAAAGCGGACGAACAACCCCTCCGTTGGCAGTTTTATTAACCATTCCGTGAGTATTGCACTATTTACTAGTCCGGTGTTTAGTCAAATTAAAAGCGGTACTTTAGTTATACTTGTCTATGATCGAGAAACTGTGCTCCAAGTCGTCCATAACCGCGGACACGGCTTTCAGAAAGATTTACCCTGCAGGGGTGCACAAATAGCAACACACACTCCTTCAACCTTGGAAAAACCAACTCAAAACCCAACGAGGCATTCACGACAAAGCAATCATAGGATTCAGAAATATTTCAGGGGGCCACCCCAATAAGCTACCCGCAACGAAGTTGGCCGGCTCCGAGACGGACCCAGGGTTTGCGACAATGGCTGTAAACGACTGGGAACCTGCAAATGTGACTGGGCTTGTCGATACCGCGAAAATATTCCGCATTCTTAAACAGCACAGGTGCTCCTCGCACAATCTTAAATAAAGCAGTAAAGCATGGCATAGGTACAGGATAGTAGTAAAGCCCCAAACTACTTGTGGCCCCAAGAAATATAAATGAATCAAGCTCTGACTCAGGGGGTCCATAAGGCCTCCCGGATGTGGATAGTGCAAATAGTCAAGGAACAGGAATCAAGTACTCGGGGTCCTACGGGGCACAAGTGAGCATGAAAAACCCAAAAAAACAGATATTGCTCACCGGTGCCTCTTTCATTAGTTGTCCCATTACTATTCAGGTTAAGTTGTTTAGGTACCTCGTTATCCATCAGACACTCACATTTCCTACACATGCTGTTCTACGACTCGCATGGCTCAAACAACTCATGTAGTAATGGCTCATAGGATGGAGGAACAAGCTTCGGTGGGGTTTTAAAATAAAGGCTATGCAGTACCTGGGATTCAATTTAATGCAATCGCGACTCAATGATGCAAGAATAAGACAGAGGCAATAGGTACTATATGTATGCAAGCATGTGGTAGTGCTTGCCTGGCAGCTCAGTTGAGGCGAGAGACGGAGCTAGGTAGTACTCCTGGGATTCCTGATATTTCCCCTGCTCAGCGTCTATTCGAAAGAAGAACCAAACAAACAAGGGCCAACATAAATAAAGTGCGCAAGCATATAAATAATATGCGACAAGCAAACAAGCATGTCATGATGAATGATGCATAATTTACATGGCAATAATGTAGCATGACATGGGTGAGGTGTGGGGTACAAGAATAAAGCGTTTTATTAAGTTTTAGTCATGTTTTGCTCCCATAACACTTGCTGTTCACTTAATATTTATATGATGCATGCTGCAATTCATATCATGGAATGCATAAACAGAACAGGCTCGTCGCGCTGATCGAAGTAGACATATTATTTGTCAAATTTGGAGTTATAGATTTAAAGTTATTAATTAATTGAGAAAAGGCATTTTTATTGCAATTAAACAATCTCGAAAATTTAAATTAGTCAACCATTATTTTGAATGGCAGATTTGAAATCCTCACATTTTTCTGATTCAAAAACATATATCATTTGTATTATTTGGATTTATTAATAAAAAGTTATTAATTTCTGGATTTAAAACAGATTAAACAATTTCTAGAATTATTTTTAGTAACCGAAAAAGATCACATGACTTTTTGCACACAGAGGGCAACTAGCCAGAGCCGCTGATGGGTGGTCTAGCCGCTGACTCAGCACAGGTGACTCGGCGGGATTGGCGCGGGAACTTTTGTCACCGCGGGGTGAGCTAGCCGGTGCGGATGACAGATGGGACCGGCGTCCGGCGCGGGAACTTTGGTGTTTGGAGCTTCGTCAATGGAGGTCTGCGGCGGACGGGGCAAGGAGGTGAACAGAGGGGATCTAGCGGTTTAAAAACTGACGGAAAAATTTCCAGAACCGGGCTGAGATCAGGCTGTTTTGAGACGAAGATTGCGACCGAACGGCGGCAAATTTTGCCCTGCCGTAAAAAGGAAAGTTGAAGAGGGAAACTCGGGCTACAACTTTGGTTTAGCAAGCTCGCACAGAGACGGACCACATCGATCGAAATCTACGGAAGAACAGAGGGTGCGCTAGGGTTCCGCTGCTGTCGGTCGCGCGCGCGGCGAGTGCTGTCTGCGTGCGCGCGGCGTGCGGCGCATACTGGTGAGCAGGGAGAAATAAGGCAGGGAAGAGAGGGAGGGGAAGCTCACCGAGAAGTGGTCGGCGTTGTGGTGGCCGGCCGGGAGGCGACGGTGGCGGGGGCGGTGGCGTGAACGCGGCTCGGCGACGGCGAACGTGGCCAGTGGCGAGCGTCCCGGCAGCAGAGCGGCTTGGCGATTTGCTTGTAGAGGGGAAGGGGTCCTCCCAGAACTCGATCTGGGCGTGGTTGGGGTAGGACAGAGAGAAGAGGGGAGGAGGAAAAGCCCTGCTGCTGGCTGCTTTTGTGGACACAGGCTCGGTGTGGGGGCGTGTCGATCACGTGGACGAGGAAGAGAAGCAGGAAGAGAGAAAGAGGCGTGCAAGGGCGTCCGGCACATGGAAAAGTGAGGGAGGGCACGACTGCTGGGGAAGGGTGCGGCTGCACCGGGCTTTGCACGGGGTGCCGGGCTGGATGGACAGGGTGCAGAGGGGGTTGGCGCCAGGGAGGGCAACCCTTGGAAGAGGATTAAGAGAGCTCAGGGTTTTGGCTAGTTAGATTAAAAGAGAGGGGGAGAGAGATTTAGCTAGGTTATGAAGTGTGAGTGGACTCAAACAAAGCTCAAGTGGTTTGATTGCAAAAACCACACCAAAAGGGGGAGATGCAAAAAAAATGGTTTTCATATTGCATGCACATGAAATAATAGCCATGCAACAAAAGGGCTAGAGAAGGTTGTTAGTTTAATTGAGTTTGATTTTGAATGTTTCTAGGTTGAGATATGCAAGAACACACTAAAAGAAGAAAAACCCGGAAGGAGACAGAATAGTGGTACCATTATTGCATGGGACATGCAATATGTACACAACATGCATGTGGGGTGTTTTGGTGAAAACAAAAATACACCATGCATGCTTGGGAGGCCTAGATGAACCAAGCACAACAAAAACAAAACATAAGACAAGTATGTGGTACGTTTTGTATAGCTTGGTTCAAACCCACCTACCAAGTTGATGAGTAGAAGATGGATCCATGTAAATGTGTGTGGCAAGAACTAAAATACCAACAAAGCAATATGGCCACATACATATGTATGGTTGGAATTAAGAAGATATCAAAGAGAAGATGACATGGCAAGTTAGTAAATGGAAGGAAAATATAAGAGATGCCCTCAACTCAATTTGGGCATTAAGCAACATTTCAAGAACCAACTACAATTTATCAAGAAGCAAAATAATAATAAGGCAAATGCATTATGAGGAGAAGAACCAAAAAGAAAAGGGGGTTAAATATGATGCTCCAATACAAGGTGGCATGATGACATGAGCATGATATAATTATGATGCAACAATTATATGTAGGAAGTAGCATTTTATTATTAGACCATGTAGCATTACAGATGTTAGACAGATGGGATGCTACATTAGCCGAATCATTGTTGGGCTTCAATTGTCCCACGGGCTCCTCTTTGGCCAATCCATATAGGATAATCCAGGGTACCCGTGGGCATACCCATGTCAGTAGCCCTCGTGTGTCCGTTCAAATCATAGATTCGGACGGAGACTATGGAGTCATTTGAATGACCATATGAACATTTTATCGGGTGCCTGCTTTTGTGATAGGTATAGTTGATATGCATGATTGATTCATCCGATGAATTCGGATCAGTTAACTGCCATAGGGCAAAACAATGCTATCTACTTAAACTTGAGCCCCCAGACTCGAATTTGGAAATTTGCTGGCGTAATTCGACTCATGCTGCGGAGGCCTTACAGACTCGAATTCCAGTGTTCTAATTTGTGCACTCAGCACGTCCGTCAAGGCTTTTCATCGCACCTGTAGGCTCGGTATACTTCTGGTAGAGCGCAACAGGTACGTTGTCAGGCCATTGGATTGTATCCGCAGGTCTTATCTTCACATTGTAAACACGACATCCGAAGTTTTATCACCGCGGAGGTGTTTCGGGTGGCCTAAGAGACGTTGTCTCTTTCTCAGGCAATTTCGTGTTTGACTGGAGACGAGGTTATCAAATGTTTCGAATGCCTACAGTGCGGACGTGGTCAACACTGCTTATCATTAATAACTTTTTTTTCCTTTTTCATAGTGTGCGCGACCAGCACTCCCTATGGGAGTAGCCCCCCGAGTGCCTATTCGAGTCATAGACTGCTGTCATTGGGTGTAGCTTGTCGATTGAGGCTTCAGCGCTCCCTATGGGAGTTGCCCCCGAGTTCATAGTCGAATCGTTGATTTGAAGGAGAGGTTGAGGTGCAAGTGCCTTGTATTCATGTGTAGATGGCTTGTTCACTAGACCCCAAAAATCCTCGGGTGCACGACCAGCGCTCCTGTTAGGAGTAGCCCCCGAGTGTTTGGTCGAGCCGTAGACTCGAGCAAAAACTTAAGTAATTGAAGAAAAAATTACCGTTGCACACTTTTGCTCTGAGCTACTGCTAGTGCGAGTGCAAATGGCGTCATTGCTGACGATTAGATGAGCTCAGCCGCTGGCGTGAGCGATGCTGATGGGACGTGACAGTAGTGGGCTCCACTATCTGACTAGGATTTGACTAGTCACGCATAATTTTGAGGTTTAACCGTGCCTCCTCGATTTTCGTGCTGGGTGGGGATTGTGCATCGACGGTTTAGTGCATGCGTTGCCACGTTTCTTCATAGATTTGTGCCACACGTTGAAGTGAAGAAATGCTGGCCGTTAGATGATTTTTCACCTTTGCTTAAGTAGTAGATTGGGGCAGAAAGTTTCACACTTTGCCTCATCATCCTTCTCGCGTTGCTACCATTGTTGTTCTCCTCTGCTCCATTGCTTAGCACCAACTCACTATGTCCGGTCTCTCCGCTGAAGAAGGATAGAGAAGAAGAAAAGCGCCACTGCTGCGGGATTTGGTGCCGACACCACCACATCGAAGAAAAAAAATATGTCGCCGCCACTAGACTTGGCACCGGTGCCACTGCCACGAAGAAGAAGGGCGTCGGGACCCGCGTGACTAATGGGTTTTGGAGGCGGTCATCAATGAAGCTTCATGAACTGCATCCCTTGCGACAGGCTTGCCTTATTCTGGCCTCGGAAGGTGACTGTCAAATTCCCGGACCGGAGGTAATTCTTGATCCTCCCGCCGACTTTCGTGTTATGTTTGTAGATTTCCTCCTTTGAGGTATCTCTCTTCCCCTCCATAACTTTGTTCATGGATTACTTTGTTTCTATGGGATTCAGCTCCATCAGTTGTCTTCTAATTCTATTCTGCACATCACGTGCTTTATCACTCTCTGCAAGTTCTGGCTCAGAATCGAGTTGCACTTTGGTCTCTTCAAGAAGTTTTTTACTTTGAAGAGACAGTCGGGGTCAAGTCCGTAGTATATGATCTTGGTGGGTGTGGTATAGCTATAGATTCCCACGTCCAGTACTTCACCCTCAGCATGGTCGACTCTACCGAAGGTTAGAGGGACAAGTGGTTCTATATTCGGGATCGGAAGGTAACAGGGTCACCGGCATGGGTGAAGTGAAGAGAAGGCGCTTGAGATCGTCGAATGAGTCTTGCGCCTTGATCGTCCACTCGAACTTGTCGAACTTGCAGAGGAGCTGGTAGAACAGTAGTGCCTTCTCGCCCATTCGACTGATGAATCAACGAGCGTCACGATTAGCCCAGCCAGCTGCTGGATTCCCTTCATGTTCTTTGGCTTCTCCATGGCCAGTATGGCCCTTATCTTCTTCGGTTGTCCTCTATTCCCCTGGCAGAGATGAGGTACCCAAGTAACTGCCCGAATTGTATGCCAAAGGCGCACTTCTCTAGATTCAGCTTGATCCGATAGCGGTCAAGGTTATTGAAGGTCTCGCAGAGATCATCGATGAGTGTAGCTTCTTCTTTGGTCTTGACCACTATGTCATTGACGTAGACCTAGATGTTTCGACCAAGCTGGTTCTTGAGGCAGTCCTGCATACACTGCTGGTAGGTGGCTCCTGTGTTCTTCAGCCCGAAGGGCATGATGGTGTAGCAGTAGACGCCGAAGGGCATGATGTAGGTCGTCTTCTCTTGGTCCTCTTCCTTCATTTGGATGTGATGATATCCTAAGTAGGCATCGAGGAAACATAGTCGATCGCATCCCGTGGTGGAGTCGATTATCTGGTTGACCTGCAGTAATGGAAAGTGGTCCTTCGGGCAATGCTTATTAAGGGAGGTAAAGTCAACGCACATCCGTAGGATATCCGTGTCCTTTTTGGGCACAAGCACAGGGTTAGCTACCGCCTTGGCCTCGCGTATAAAATCGGCGTCGAGGAGTCTGTTGACTTCCATGCCAACCGCCTTGGCCCTTGGCTCTGATAGTCGATGCATCGACTGCTTGACTGGTCTTGCATCTGGAGACACAATGAGTTCATGCTCGGTGAATTCCCTAGGAACTCCTAGCATGTCCGCAGGACACCAGGAGAATATTTTCTAGCGCTCACGGAGGAATTCGACGAGCGCAAGTTCCTATGCGGAACTCAGGTTGTTGGCGATGAGGGCCGTCTTGGTCGGGTCTGTCGGGTGGACCTGAACCGCCTTAGTGTTCACCGTGAGTCGAAGGACTGGTCCAGTGTGTTCTGCTTGATCACAGGAAGAAGGCTGTTGTTCATCGACTCCTTGAGCCTCGTGAGCTCCTCCTGCATTCCGAAAGATTGGGAGATTCTGTTGAATTCCCTGTCGCAGTTGTCAGACTTGGTGAACTTTCCGTTGACTATGATAATGTCGTTAGGTCCTAGCATATTCATCTGGAGGTAGGCGTAGTGCGGGACCACCATGAACCTTGTGAATGCAACACGCCCGAGGATAGTGTGATACTGTGATGGCTAGTCGACCACCTCAAACTCAAGGCGCTCACGTCGAAAGTTTGCGGGTGTGCCAAATATGACATCTAACCAGATTTTGCCCAGGGAGTATACTTCTTTCCCTCGGACGATGTCATGGAAAGTTGTCTCAGATGCTTCCAGGCTGGAGAGGGGGATCCGCATGGTGCACAGGGTGCTGGAGATCATGAGGTTGATGTCGTTGTCGCTGTCCATGAAGACTCGGCTCATCTCCAATCCACCGATCTGCACCTCGAACACCAGGGGAGAGTGGACTGGGCGAGGGACCTGGCGTGGGTGGTCACTCCTGTCGAAGGTGATGAAACACTCTGACCCGCTGAGGTACTCAGGGGTTGAATGTGGAGCATTGACTACCAGATTGACTTGGCGAGTGATTGTTTTCTACATCCTATTTGAGGGGCGCCCCTTCTGGATCTTACCCATGTTCCCAAGTGGGCGTGGGTATTGTTCGCCTCCATTGTTCTGTACCGATGCAGCCGCAGGCTGCACGGGTTCTCCATGTGGCGGTGGTGGTGCTCCATGAGCTATGGCGTCTGGGGTAGCTCCGTACCCCTGATTCACCGCGTCACGATGTAACTGGGTGTATCCCTCATGGAGCTTCTGGAACTCTAGGAGGCCATTCTTTGCACGGAGAGCGACCGCCTCGTGAAGATGAAGGCAGAGCTGGAGAAGGAGCGCAAGGAGCTTGAGGGGGCACATGAAGAGCTTCGCAACTAGCATAAGTTCTTCGACGACTAGGTTCTTGCAGATCAACAAGCATTAGCCGAAGTGAAGAAGAGACTGGAGGTGAAGCTTGAAGCTACCTAGGCAGATCTCAAGAAGGCCAACTGGTCAAAGCAACTAAAGGTGGAGGAGATGGACCAGCTTCGCTGCAACGTTGATGCTACGATAGACCACGAGATTGTTGAGCCATGCGCAAGCAGCGCCCTACATCTGTAGCTAAAGGCACTGCATGGTTGTACACTTGTTCCCACTGTGTAGCTTGACGGAGGAGATGTGGTCCTCCAGCTAGATTTTCGGATCCTGGAGGCTGTCGAACTCTGGGTTTTCCGAATGAAGCTTGAAGTCCAGGGCTCTAGTTGCCTCGTCCCGATCTTTGTCGTTGAGGTGGTTCAGTCGAGAGTGCCTTTTGGCGGCTTTGGGACCGTTGCACTTCGAGGAGGACCTGCCGATAGAGGAGAGTTCTACCCGTCGGACACTCGACTCATCTACAGCCTTCTTGCGAGCCTCAAGTTGTGTGTTCACCATCTGTTGGTGCTTGAACTCTTGGATGAGTATCCAATGGTATCCCATCAGCATCTCGCGTGATGCGTCTGTTGGCAGTGGGTTTCCCTGTAGGGCTTCCCTGCATCGTGCCTACTCAACATTGTTGAGGTGGATCTCCTAGCGCGCCGACCTGTTGTTCGCATGTTCGCCCTAATTGTCAGGGTTGGGCGGGTTGTGTTGTTCACCGTTGACGGGGCCAATGGTGGGAGCTTTATTGGTAGGCTCGCCGTTGGTGGGCCTGCCGTTGGCAGGTCCACCGTTGGTGGTGTTTCCTTGAGTTCCTCTGTCACCGTTGTTGATGACGGCGCACATGTGGTGGTTGGGAAAGCCGTTGCTCCCACAACTCTCAGATCCGAAGCCGTAGGTGTCCTCCTCTGATGATAGATCGGTCAGATTAGAATCGCAACTATTGTTGCTATCTGTATCATAGGCCGAACCTAATGTGTTGAGCTTGCTAAGGGTGTCGATTGGTGGTGGGAACCATGAGGCAGGTGCAATCGAAGGTGCTGGCGAGTGGTCGGGGAAGCAGAGCATGCCGATCTGGCCAGCCTGGAAGCGTAAGATCCCGATCGACATGCTGATTCCGTCGCCCGCGGACTCGAAGTCCAGGTGAGTCGCCAACGAGTGGATGGTGAAATCGAAGGCGCCGAAGAAGGCAATTCTCCATTTCACTAGAGTTGTAGATCGCAGTTCATAGGGTCGAGGAAGCCGCAACATCAGCACTCCTGATTCCCACAAATGGCGCTAATTGACGAGGGGTTAACTCGCCAATGCCCATCATTGATGGACTTGGGTTATAGGAATTAGGGAGCACTGGAGGCATCGATCGGCTAGAAAACAAGCACATCAGGGACACGCGGTTTACCCAGGTTTAGGCCCTCAGAAGGGACCGTACTCCTGCTTGTCTGCTCTTGGATTATCAAGGAGTCAAAAGTTACAGGGGGTGTGCAGATATAATCTGGCGGTGTGTAAACTAGGGTTGTGGATATCCTTCTCGCTACTCCCTCATGTCCTTTGTATAGGGAGGCTAGGTCTCAGGATAATAGGCTAAGTCGGTTACAGATTAGGGTTTTTCCTTTTAAGTTCTATCTATTCCTTGTCGTGTTGCTCAAGGAGTCGCTTGGGCCCTGGTTACCCAAATCCTTGTTGGGCTTCAATTGTCCCATGGGCTCCTCTTGGTACAAACTGTATAGGCTAATCCAGAGTACCTGTGGGTCATACCCATGTCAGTTCTCCATTATCATCTATTTCATCGATGGTGAACCTTTGATTACCATCCAACTTTTTGTTCGGGCCTTGTTTCGTGCTGGCTGTCGATTGCCTCGATCTGGAGGGCTAAAATAAGAAAGATTCATTAATATATATATACATATATATACAAATCAATTAATGCATCTAGTCACAAGAGGCTTAATATATATATATATACCTCGCCGGTTGTTGTTGAGGGGCCATCATCGTTGTTTGTTTGCCCTTTGTCCACCTGTTCTAGCTCATGTCCATCACCGGATGCATTAAGAAACGATGATATCTCATTCTCATCTACAACATCTTCTTTATGATCATCTTCTCTAGCACAAGGTTCACCTCCAGCAACACCAAATTCACCTCTTATAATGCACAAAATAAGACCGTTGGCCTCGGAGTTGGTGCGATCCATCACTTAACTATTACAGAAATAAAGGTAAAACAAGTTAGAAAAAAGAGTAAGAAATGAGCAATGTACTAAAAAAATGTCACCTTTATGTAGATATGAGCAAATAGATGGTAAATAAATATGAGTAAAAAATAGGGCAATATTTTTTTACCATTTCCCAGCATGTGGGATTATGCTCGGGAATCCAACCGCCGGTGGCTTCAAGCAGGTCCCGTGGAGGAGGCTCTCACTGCTGAGAAGCTGAAGTCCATCATTGTGGCGTTCGGGGCCCCACATCACCCGAAGAACGCCTTGCCTCTATACGATTAGCTTCCGGAGGAGAGGAAGGAGGCCATCAAGGGGATGCCTCGGATCAGCACGGAGCGGGTGCTTGAGGAGGGAAACCTCATGGTGGATCTGGCAGGGTCGAGCAACCCAATCTTGTCAGCTTTGAGCTCCACAAGGCGGGCAACCACGACAAGAGCATTGTCATCGAGCATGTAAGGGCCCTTGCACCGGCAATGCGTGCGTGGGAAGGCACCGGCCTCGCCCATTAATGACGGGAGCTCGGAGGAGTCTCTTGGGGAGACCTCTCGGAGCGCTTCCGTACGAGTGAGGCACGATGATCCCACGGAGGAGGGTTCCCAGGAAGGGTCCGACACGGAGTCCCGCGAGGGCGAGGACCCCGGGGAGATGAGGAAGGGAGCATGGGATCTCGATGATGAAGATCTCAACAAGAGTGATGAGGTGGACTCCCTCGAGGAGATCGGCGAGTAGACTCTTTGTCTCTGTGGCTTTCCCTTGACCTCCTTCTTATCGATTCTAATCTTCCTTATGACTTGCAGGCAGCCCCTAGTGCTCAAGAAGCTGAGGGCCGGGAGGTGCAGGGCCACCAGTGCTACGGAGGAGGAGGTGTCCACCAGGTTGTTGTAGGGGTTCCGCATATGAAAACAATAAAAATTTACCCTACGCCCCTGAACCCCTGATGCTGCCAGGACCTATCTATTAGTAATACAGTAACGGGAGGGGCTTTTCACGAACTTGAATGAAAAGCGTTGTCAATGCTCAGGAGAGCGTGGTTGATGTTGACGAGCCGAAACCGGCCTCAAGGTCGTGATGAAGTCCTTGCGCTCCTGTGGTTCCAATGACTTGAGTGCCTCAAGTGTGACACCTCGCAGGGAGTTACACACGGCCGGTGCCTGACGATGACTCCTGCTTCCCTAATCCAGCAGCAGTTGAGGAAGTAGAGCTCCTGTATCTGAATCCCGCAGCACGACGGCGCTCCGCGGTGAAGATGTCTCGCGATCGCGCAGTCTGAACTTGGGACCACGGTCACGAGAGAGAGAGAGAGAGAGAGAGAGAGAGAGAGAGAGAGAATATCAATTGGAGGTCTTCCCAAAAGTGAGAAGACCTTTATTGAATATTGTGTGTATTTATCTGGCCAAATACCCCCATTATATATAGGGGAAAAGGGGGTACACCCTCCCTCAAAGTCCCGAGTGGGACTAATCATGGGAGAGGAGTGGGGTGGCACACCAACCAGTCGCCCACCATGGGCCCCACGTGGGGGCAGGCCCACTAGGGCCGCCGGCCACGCCCTAGGCCCTTCCTAGGGGTGGGATCCCCTCTTGGGCCTTTTCCCCTCCGGGAATTGGCACATTAAGCCTTTTACCATTTAAATTGATTTTCTCTTTTATTAAATAATTATGAATAAATGATTAAATCATTATTTAACATTAATTCACATATTAATCAACCTCTGTGGCTATGGAACACCTTCCACCTCCACTCTGGACATCCTTCGGACTTACCGAAACCCTTCCGGTTTTCTCTCTACTATTCTTCGACGATTCCTCCGATCCTATAAACATTGTCTAAGCATCATCAATCCCTTAAGCGTGATACCCCACGGTTCGGGAACACTCCAGACATGGTCAGGACATTCCCGCACCAATGATCGACAGAGGGACCTGGATGGCCATGTGACCCCTATGTGTTCCACGAAGATCTTTCGTTGTTTGAACCGGGACAGTCGTGTCTTATTCCCTTTGTCTCTCGATACTTGCATTGTCCGAGATCTGATCAATGACATCACCATGTCGTGTTCAATCTCGTTACCGAACAATGCTACTTGACTCGTTCCGATAAGTGATATCCATGTGATCAAATCAACGCTGCGCAGCTATTGGATATAACTTCTCCGAGTGGGCCCTTGAGTATCTTCCCGTCACATGGATGAACAAATCCCGCTCTTGACATATATTGACTCTACGGTTTCCTCCGAGTACCTGAACACACCTTTATAACCACTGTATTAGCAAGTGGCGCTTGATGCTATCTAAGCACTCTCGGGAGACAATTGATATAGCCTCACGGTCTAAGGAATAGTCTACGAGGATCTATTTCTAATCATCATAACTTGAACTTCGTGACATGATCGGGTCACGATGTTTAGGTTGGGTATTGGTTCATCATATCATTCTCATAATGAGATGACTCCATTCCCAACTGGCATAAATGCCACATGATCAGGAAACTTGATCATCTGTTAACCAATGAACCCGTGACTAGAGTTTCACTGGGAACCCCTTGTTGTTTATATATCACACGTGTATTTATGTTTCCACTCAATACAGTTATAGCATGATATAAAACTTAATCATAAACTATATGAAATATGATAATAGTCCTTATAACTATTTGTCTCTAGGGCATATTTCCAACAGTCTCCCACTTGCACTAGAGTACAAATACACTAGCAGCATTTGTTCTTAATCATTGGCACCATATATCCGGTACCTTGAACATGCTTGCTCATGGAAGAGGTTTTGTCTTGGGCCTGTACTTTACAGTCCCAAATCCTTTGCAACTTACTAATGTCACCTTGATTGACATTAATACTTTATCATCACATGATAACATCTGTGTGTATGCATCGTTGCTATGGCAGCAAAACGAGGCCTGATTCCAGGAGCCTACAATGACTTTAGATCAACCTCGAGGGCTTTCTCATGGGCACTGTGCCTTGGGACACATCATTCTACGTTAAAAGCGAACTAGCCCCACCATAACATTATAAAACACTTTAGATGGTACCCTTATCTATTATTATAAATGTATTCATCGAAACACTAATGCACTCTGTGCAACTTTCGATGTTTTTGTTCACCCCGCTTCCTACTTGACTCTAATCGGTATTACAGGAGTTTCCAACATATTCCCTTATAACATAACCCTTTATGCTTTAAGATATGTCATCCTTTATGGATTTGGAAAATATGTCTACAGTTCTGTATTAGACACTACGGACAAACTTAGCTCAATGTTTTGTGATTCAAACTTAATCACTTTTAAACGTTCCTTATTGGATCATATATTATGTTAAGTTATCATCATGGTTTTTTAAGATAGAACCTATGTCTCAACATAGTGGATGATGATCATCATTTTCTTTCTTTCAACCATTGATGTTAAACTTAATACTATTCCTAATTCGGTTTATTAAGGACCAGTTCCTTAATTAACTTCTATTCCGAAACCCTTTTCAGAATCCCTTAAGGAATACTACATAATATCATAATACACCTATTATCAGCTTCTACTCCTTATAAATCATTATTTATAAATACTTGTGATTTTATTCTTAACACACTTAAGAATCACTCCTATAAGCTCCCACTCAAAATATGTTCCCAACATATTTGGGTATGAGTCAGTACTCTTACTCAAACTATGTTCCTGCATATTTGAATTTGAGACTTATATTGCTCCCACTTAAAAATATGTCAATCACATATTGGTTTAGGAAGACTTTATAGCTCCCACTCAATTTCATGCAAATTGCACATCTACTCACTATTTTGAACAACTTCAAAATCTTTTGATCAAATATCAAAGTGAGAGATTTACTATGAGACACTAGTACTATTACTAGTTTTAAATCCACTAGAAACTAAGCACACATGAATCAAATTCATTTGAATTCATCCAATACTTGACAAATTGTGCCTTTTTCATTCACCCCTTTTCCACTATGGCTTTGCGGTCATTTGGGAAAATTCCAAGTGACCCCTTTTACTTGTGAGATTCAGCAACGAATTGCTTTCTAATCTCAAGTGAATTTTACTTTGGGATTTCTCATATTCTTAGCTTACCATTATTTGCTTAGTAGTTCGTAGGTATGTCATATTCCAAGAATCATGACAAGTGATTCACAAATGTCTCCATACAAGATATGGGATACATTTAGAATCCTACTTTATGTAGTGAAAACACCATTGGGGAAACACAATGATCATTATCATTGATTCTCTCCTTTCGTGAAGAGAATTGATCAGGAACGTTGTCCGTTGCGCTTCTCAACACTCTGATGCAGGGTTTTGAATCCTCATCGTGTTTTTCACTATCTTCCATTTGCTTCATAATCGAGAAATATCACTGAATGTGAACTTCTTCAAGAATGCACCAAAATCCAAGCAGTTTTTCTTCTCTTTTGGTTTTAGCTATGGATTTCGTATTCAAAGTTTCCAATGAATACTCTACAAGGACTTATTCGCTATTGTTTTGGTTATATCGAATAACCCCCAAAAAATTACGAATCCAGATGGTTCACTATATTTTCTAATTGAGTGCTAACTATTTCTAAGTAATGGTCTCTACATCTACACTACAACGATTTATTTGGCACCATCTATTCACCCATTTTGATATCTCATATCATATTGTGATGCTTTGCATTTTGACATTTCAAAACGCTTTGCATTTCACAATTTCTTTATGCCATTCTTATAAAGTCTAATTTCATTACTATCGATCAAATCATAGTAATTAGATTTCCTTTTATATTTATACCCTTTATTGGTGAAACACTTTGATCATATCAAATAGTTTCATATTCATGTTTCCTTTGGTAAATTACTTTACGCATTTAAACAATCATACAATGATAATTACCATTTTGTTAAAACACAATACATCGAATATGTATTTACTTTCAACAATTCATTAAACACTTTGTATTCAAGTAATACACGCTGTTCAAGTTATTTTGCTAAACTTTGGCATGATTTATATGTGATAAGAAATCAAATGACTTTCACATATTATCAATAACTTTGAATTTAAACAATGGTTTTCATTCAGTAATGAATATCATTTAAGTTGGGTATTTTAAGGCATTTCAATATTTTACAAATGTTCATGCATTATCAATTAGTTTCAAACAACAAGGATAATTCACATATAATCAAACAAGATATGAACACAAATAGAAATCATTCATAAAAATGGAACAACTGTTTGTTACAAGCTCATATGAATAACCGTCTCACAAAGTGTGAGACAAACTAAAGAGGTTCACAATCTTTTGATTACAATAATCATCCTAAAACATAAACTAAGTGATAAATGTTGAGGGAGACTGTCGTTGGCCATCATCATCATGCTCGCCATCAACATGCAATGTCACCTCCTCTCCAGCAAGCACCTCTCATGCAGAAGGACCTGTTTTTAGCAAAACAGAACAAGTATCAAATATACTTAACACTGCAAATGTGTTTGCAAGATTATAACATTTATAAAATTGTATATCAAATATATACCTTTGTCATTGATGACCTCAGCGACATTGGGTTCAACCATCACATTCCTGAGATGTGATACGAACCTATGGAATTCCATTGATTCCGTGTCGCCTCTCATAATGCAAGTCCTAACTTGTGCTTGGTAGCTTGGTGGCAGTGACCGCAGCACGACGCCATTTGCAAAAGAGCCCGTCATCCAACTATCCAGGAAGTATGCAGGCCTCATGCACACATGATGCATGCGCTCCAAGTGGTCGTCAAGTGATGAGTTCTCCTCCATCTTAATGGAGAGGAAGTCTCCCATCAACTCAAGCTCCCATATGCGTGCTTGTTCCACGAAATGTGTCCTAAGCTGTAGCATTACTGTATCAGGGTTGACATCACCCACGAAAGGCCACAACTCGTTCACCATTCTGAAATGCATTGTAACTGAAATGAAGGAGGCCATCTCCCGACGGAGATAGCGGTCTTCCCGCTGCTCTAGGGTCTCTAGGTCAATGGGCTGATCCAAATCCATTCCGTCGAGTATGTAGTCGACCACGTCATTCTCGCTAAGGAGAACGTGGAGACGTGCAACCCATATAGAGAAGTTTGGTCCATATAATCTGAGCTTCTCTCCTTCTAACCAATCAATCGTCAATAGGGAAGGTGGCACCGGGGAGAACCTTTTCTACATCTATAATTGCAAAAGGAATTTAGACTAAGTTTATAATTAAATGAGTTAATAATAACTCCACTCAGAAACACCTATCCCCATAAGGGTTCCTAGTGATAACACGACCCCTATCAGCCACATCTCCCCCGATCATCACAACCATCAACGTGGGTTCAAGGGTGGATGCTAAATGTCGGTCACATCATTCATGCGACTCGTGCTCGATCTTTCGACCATCCGCGTTCCGAGGCCATGTCTGCACATGCTAGGCTCGCCAACTCAACCTTAGTGTATTGGCTGTGCAACATGGCTTACACCCATTGTATGCGAACGTAGGTATGTTTGACACCCATGCCTGTACCATGGATCGCCTCATACCGAAGAACTTTCTTGGTGGTGCACACTAAGGGGGAACACAATCGTTGGTAATTTTAACAGGGATCATCTTATTAGGCTACCATCGAGTATCTAATACTACCACATAATAAGATATACAAACAATAACATTGAATGTAAATGCGATGTGATATGGTCCTTCATGTCGTGACCTCCATCCATCGTCACCGGGTTCCGGCGCTAGGGTTCCGGCGCCGTAGACACTAGGGTACCTGTGTCATTCTGGCGTGGTAGTCCATCACCTCCGTGACTATTTACTACTACGTAACATAAGGTAATCACTTTACCTTTGCCACAACCATATCACAAAGCAACGCCCCCCTACAAAACAAAGTTAGACACCTCTACTTTATCTTTGCATGTTTTACGTGGCTGAATGGGCTTTCGCACAAACCGTTCTTACCTACGAACTTTCAGCACAACGTTGATCAAGTAGTTGTCTCTACTACACCCCTTTCGAGGCCCTCCATTGCAAATGGCATACCAACTAATGCAAGAGAGACAGACACCCCCTAAGCCACTTTATATGGTACAAGTCGTATGTAAAGCATGGACCAGTCTCGCGAATGAACGCGTAAAGTCGGTTGGGGCGCTTCATCAAGCATTGCTACGGTATACACAAGTACACGTGGGAGGGTAACAACCAACACCCACACGCTACATCTCGTGTGTTCTACCCGTACTAGCTTTACTACGCATAGATCTAGCTCTGATACCACTGTAGGGGTTCCGCGTATGAAAACAATAAAACTTTACCCTACGCCCCTGAACCCC
This sequence comes from Avena eriantha, assembly GCA_910589775.1. Classification (NCBI taxonomy): domain Eukaryota; kingdom Viridiplantae; phylum Streptophyta; class Magnoliopsida; order Poales; family Poaceae; genus Avena; species Avena eriantha. The sequence goes on from OU342745.1 coordinate 432,617,360, forward strand.
TGATGCTGCCAGGACCTATGTATTAGTAATATATTAATAGGAGGGTATTTTCGCAAACTTACCCTTAAAGACCAAAAATCATTGCCAACGCTCAGGAGAGCGTGGTTGATGTAGATGAGCCGAAGCCGGCCTCAAGGTCGTGATGAAGTCCTTGCGCTCCTGTGGCTCCAACGATTTGAGTGCCTCAAGTGTGACACCTCGCGGGGAGTTAGACACGTCCGGTGCCTGACGATGACTCCCGCTTCCTGATCCAGCAGCAGTTGCGGAAGTAGAGCTCCTGGATCCGAATCCCGCAGCGTGACGGTGCTCCGCGGTGAAGATGTCTCTCGATTGCGCAGTCCGAACTTGGGACCACGGTCACAAGAGAGAGAGAGAGAGAATATCAATTAGATGTCTTCCCAAAAGTGAGAAGACCTTTATTGAATATTTTGTGTATTTATTTGGCCAAATACCCCCGCTATATATAGGGGAAAAGGGGGTACACCCTCCCTCAAAGTCCCGGGGTGGGACTCATCATGGGAGAGGGGTGGGGTGGCGCGCCGACCAGCCCCCACCAGGGGGCCCACGTGGGGGAAGGCCCACTAGGGCCGCTGGCCACCCCCTAGGCCCTTCCTAAGGGTGGGATCCCCTCTTGGGCCTTTTCCCCTCCGAGAATTGGCCCATTAAGCCTTTGACCATTTAAATTGATTTTCTCTTTTATTAAATAATTATGAATAAATGATTAAATCATTATTTAACATTCATTCACATATTATTCAACCTCCGTGGCTATGGAACACCTTCCACATTCACTCCGGACATCCTCCGGACTTACCAAAACCCTTCCGGTTTTCTCTCTACTATTCTTCGGCGATTCCTCTGATCCTATAAACACTCTCTAAGCATCATCAAGCCCTTAAGAGTGGTAACCCACGGTTCGGGAACACTCCAAACATGGTTGCGACATTCCCGCACCAATGATCGACAGAGGGACCTGGATGGCCATAAGACCCCTGTGCGTTCCACGAAGATCTTTCGTCGTTTGAACCGGGACAGTCGTGTCTTATTCCCTTTGTCTCTCGATACTTGGATTGTACAAGATCTGATCAATGACATCACCATGTCGTGTTAAATCTTGTTACCAAACAATGCTACTTGACTCGTTTTGACAAGTGATATCCCTGTGATCAAATCACACGCTGCGCAGCTATTGGATATAACTTCTCCGAGTGGGCCCTTGAGTATCTTCCCGTCACATGGACGAACAAATCTCGCTCTTGACATATATTGCCTCTACGGTTTCCTTCGAGTACTTGAACACACCATTATAACCACTGTATTACCAAGTGGCGCTTGATGCTATCTAAGCACTCTTGGGAGTCAGTGATTGATATAGCCTCACGGTCTAAGGAATAGTCTACGAGGATCCATTTCTAATCATCGTAACTTGAACTTCGTGACATGATCGAGTCACGATGTTTAGGTTGCGTATTGGTTCATCATCTCATTCTCAGAATGAGATGACTCCATTTCCAACTGGCATAAATGCAACATGATCAGGAAACTTGATCATCTGTTGACCAATGAACTAGTGACTAGAGTTTCATTGGGAACCCCTAGTTGTTTATATATCACACGTGTATTGATGTTTCCACTCAATACAGTTATAGCATGATATAAAACATAATCATAAACTATATGAAATATGATTATTATCCTTATAACTATTTGTCTCTAGGTCATATTTCCAACAGTTGTGTCCTACTAAAGGGGCGGAGGTATGGGCGACGCCGATAGCAGCTCGAGGGATACTGGAACTGTAGGGGAGGGTGCGCCCATGGCACCTGAGGTTTGCGGCACCGTTGCGTAGGTGGCACCGGAGGAGTGGGAGCATCTGGCTCCCTGTGTAGATTCCTCTCTTGTAAAGGAGGGGAACTCTGCTGCCTTCACCCAAGAGCGCCTTGGAGAGGCGAGGAGAACATCTCCGACCCTACTGCGCAAGTGAGGGGCAAGCCTCGTGAAGCGTTGGTGCTCAATAGGGAGGCATATAATTTGCGTAAGTGGGAGGCCCCACCATCACCACGAATCCTGCCGATTCCGCTGTCAGGCACGCCATTGCTAGCCTTGTCGTGGCTCGAGAGGATCTGCACCTGGTGAGGGAGGAGTTGGCGGACGAGCGCGCCCGCCTTGATGAGGCATGGCAGAAACTCTTCGACACCGTGGAGGAGTTGCACCTACACCGAGAGGAGGCTCAGACCATGCTCACGGGTTCCAAGGACCGCGAGGAAAGTTTCACAGCCTAGGAGAAGTCCACGGCTAGCTGCGAGGAGGAGACTTGCGTTGCCCTTGAGGAGGCGAAGTTCAGCTGTGATAACGTGATAGCTGTGAGATTCGACATATTTTTTAGGGTTTTTATTGATAGTTTTCTTCTAGATTTGATTGTTTTCTAGCTTTACCTAACGCTAATACTTTGGTAGCAAAGAAAACTTGGTTTTTAATATGTGTTTTAGGTTCTGAACATCAACAGAAGGTTTTAACAAGAGAAACACAATATTTAGGCGAAAACAAGCAAGTCTCTTTTCGGAAGCAATCAAGGGAAGCACATAGAGGCTTTAACGAGCAACTATACGGCGGGAATATTTTTCCGGCCGTATAGTTCCCATCATATAGCTATCGCTGCCTCTATATTGTCAAAAGGGACAACTCTCGTGAAGAGGCCAGACGCAAAGTCATAACACAACAGCCGCCATCCCATCCAGAGAGCAGAAAGAAGAGATCCAGAGAAGAAAGGGAAGACGTTCTTCATCTCGCTCCACGATCTTCGACCTCCTAGCCATCACACCCTCATAGCCATTACTTGTACTTGAGAGAGAGAGAGAGAGATCTTCACCTTGCAAGATTATGGTTTGAGATTGTTTCTTCCTATCTTGAATTGTGTTGGATTACTTTTCTATTCTTATTGTGGATCTCCACGGTAATATCAAGAAGAACTCCCTTTATTTAATTATATCGATGATGCTTTCTTCTCTCATGTGTGAGTAAGTTCCTTGGGCGTGGGACATGTAAGGGATTGGTGAGATGTGATGTGCCTCCATACATTTTCCATTAGTTTCTGATTGATTTTAATTACTATATTATGTGTGCTTGACTATCTGTGGGATGCCTAATGCTTGTTGTCGAATTAAGGGTCTAGACAACATGATGCTTTGTTCTACACTGATAGGATCTTGTTCGCTGCAGACCAGCGACCCCCGAGTGACACAGGGATATCAATGGGAAACTAGTTTGACTCGAGGATCACGAGGAACCACTTTGCTTATTGCATTAGTCCGATCCAAGGAGCTTAATTGCTAAGCAAACTAAAGGATTTTAATCGTCTAGTGACTGACCATGGTTTTGGTAACAGGCTAGTAGGATTATTGAAATTGGAATAAAATCTACCGAAAGGAGTTCCGACTAATTATGGGTTGCTCGCCTACACATATATTTATAAGATTATAATTGTTACATTCATCATTCGTCCACCTGGCACGGTCACTATGACCATGAACTGTATATCCCCGCGCCTTCTTTATCATCTGCAGAAAAGAACAAACAACTGAATCGTTCTTTACTTTTATGTTTTTTATTACGGAAGTTTACATTTTAGTTTTATTTAAATCCATCTAGTTTAATCCAAATTTCATTCTTATTTCCACACTTGCAGTCAATTTACTTGAAGACTTGTGACAACTTTGAGTGTGACAGAGACTTCACTCATAAACACTTACCTTTGGGCTCCCCGTGGGATCAATATCTATACTTCAAAACTAGCTACAAACGATTTGTGCACTTGCAGACATCATAACACGATGATGACCTAAAGCTGAAGTTGCATGGGTTGTTGGAGCGTGAGAAGAATGCCTCTGCTCGCTCCACCGAGCTGAACTCCTAGGAGGCCATTCTTTGCACGGAGAGTGATCACCTCGCGAAGATGAAGGCGAAGCTGGAGAAAGATCGCAAGGAGCTCGAGGGGGCGCATGTAGAGCTTCGCAACTAGCGTAAGTCCTTCGACGACTAGGTTCTTGCTGATCAACAAGCATCAGCCGAAGTGAAGAAGAGACTAGAGGTGAAGCTTGAAGCTACCTAGGCAGGTCTCAAGAAGGCCAAGTGGGCAAAGCAACTAGAGGTGGAGGAGATGGACCAGCTTCGCTGCAACGTTGATGCTATGACAGACCACGAGTGTCGCCAATTGCTAGTCTAGGCTGGTCACCGTGTCTTCCGCAACCTCTTCATGCTATCTCCCGACCTTGACCTCGTCACTGCGATTCAGTCAGTGAGTTCCAATGTATCTCATGAGATTGCAGAGGAAGCGAAGAAGCACGTGAAGGCCCTTGACATGGTGTTCAAGCGACAAGTGGTTGAAGGTGTTGTTGCTGCTCCTTCCGTTGAGGGGACCTCTTACGCGGAGCGCGGTGGGGCGACCAGGAAGGATGCCAAGGCCGAGGCTCCGCAAGCATGAATGCCCTCCTCCCTCTTAGCCAGAGAGTGTTATCGCGTTTATCTTCCCTTTATAATGCTCGTATTGACCATTCTCCTTTGCTGAACTCTGCCCATGATGGCTTTTGTAATATGTTGATCTTGCATGTGCCGCTTGTGTTTTGTCCCTTGTTCTCATCTTTAAACTTCTTCCATGCATAGGTTTAGAGGAGAAGACGTGAGGAGCAGCGCAATGTAGTTTGAGGCTTGTCAACAAGGAGTGATTCCTAACAGTCGCGCCTATGATGATGGCACCTCATGGGCCTTGGGTGTTAGTTTCAGCATCGGCAAGGAGTGAGTCCTACGAGCTTCTCCTATGGGGAGGGCACCTTGTGGACCTCAGGCATTTGATTTAGTGTCGGTGAGGAGCGAGTCCTGCGAGATGCGCCTATGGTGAGGGCACCTTGTGGGCCTCAGGCGTTACACTTAGCATCGGCGGGAGCGAGTCCTGCGAGCTACGCCTATCGTGAGGGCACCTTGTGGGCCTCAAGCATTGGCCTCTAGGGAGACTAAGGTGAGGGCACCTGGGGGACCTCGGTGCGGCTCCCTTGTGAGGCCTCCCAGATCATACCTCTTGGCTGCCCCCTAGAGGATTTTCTTCCGCTCTGTCAGGTTAGCATAGGCAGATCTTCGTTGAGGTCACCTTGCGAGCCTCATCTGTTACCTCCTGTGAGGCTCTAATTATTAGGTCACTTGCGAGACACAGGTGAGGACACCTTTTTGGCCTTAGCGAGGACCTCTCGTGAGGCCTCGCGAAGCATGTCCCGTGACAACGGTGACCCAGCATACCACTTCATGATGTAGTACACTATAATCATTGACATAATACCAATGAAACATCGTTCAGTAGTATTACATCCCTTAGAGTGGTACAACAAAAACATCATGGTCCAAAGTATGACTTTAGATTACATTTAACATAGCACAAAAGATCCAAAGAACCTCCTCGACACAACGAGGATTATAATTTACAAAAGTGAACTAGAAATAACAACTCGAAGCCTCTACTAGAGGTACTACTTCTACAATATAGAACTATGGTTTGCATTTGCTACTAAAGCAATGCTCTACAGAAGTAGGTTCTGAAGGGTTTTTGCGGCAGATAATAAAAAATTACTACTCAAAATGCCCTAATTGCCCAAGGATCTATCTAGAAGTAATGCAATACCGGAGGAATACAGTGGTAACGTACCTTCAAGACCGAGAGAGCGTTACGCTCATGCAGGAGCGTGGATGATGTAGTCGTACCCGCCCGACCTCAAGGTCGCGAAACTCCTCCCACGTCACCTCTTGTCCAGGTCCTTGCACGACGGCCTGGTCGCTACAAGTGTAGCTCCCCGAGTTACACACACATACAATGCAATACAATGACTCCTGAACTTCTAGATCCATGCCAAGGTTGTGGAAGTAGACCTCCTGGCAGAATTCCTGCAGCACAACAACGTGCCACATATGCGTTGACTTTGCGTAGAATCTTTTCTTGGGACCGTGCCACGACAAAGGCAACTAGACAGAGAGGGGAATTTTCCTAAGCAAATAAGCCTTAGAGAATATCTTATTGGTGTATTTAATCCTATCCATGGGCACCAATTTATATAGGCAGAGGAAGGTGTACCCTCCCCTTTGGGTTAGCCATATGGGACTAAATATTAAAGAAAAAGGTCAAAAAACAGATCAGCCAGCCGGCTGGGCCAGCTGCGGCACCCGGGTGGGCGCAGCTCGTGGCCAGCCCAACATCAAGTGGTGGCGGCATGCAACAACTGCAGCAGCTCGCGGCGGCTAGCCTGGTGTCGCCCGGCGCACGTGAGGGTGGCTTGTTGGCACTCAGTGCAGCGGCCATATGCCATCATGTCCTTCAATATCTCGAAAACCCGAGTTGTACAAGGGGTGTTGCCATCTCCAGAAAGTAAGGCAGGACCAAGAGAAGCCTGGATAGTAGGATCACCATAGTATGGAACCGGAATGGTCCCAATGGGTAAAGCGAGACAACAAAACATGGTTTCTACATTCAGTGGAATCCTTCCTCGACCCAGGATAACAAATTCACGAGTATGCTTATCGTACAATCCTGCAAACCAATCAATGATTTGGTTGTGCAAGGTGTTGCACTTAATGTCCAGCATACTGCCAAGCTCCATATCTCCAATCGTTGTTTTCTGATGATCCGATAACCAGTTATACAGCTTGACTACAACTGACGGGGATGCTCTGTTCCGTACATGTTTAGGACGACATGCAACATCACCATCAATGTCATCATCAACAGCTTTGCGTTTCCTAACCATCGTCAAACCTAATGAAAACGGAACAACATCAAGATTAGAAGCAACACAAAGTATATTCGTATAAAAACATCGTGACGTAATTGTATATCATCAATGGCAACATAAACAATGGAATGTTAAAAACATAGTGTCAAAATAATTAAACATCCATCATATCATAAAAAATGGGAAGTGTCTTGGTGTGATATCTGAAAGTAAGTAGAAAACATCACTTATCCATACATCAGTCCACAAGTAACCCACCAGATATAGTAGTAAACTAACCCACAACTATGGATGCGAGTTACCCCACCCAGAACACGAACAAATGAAATCAAGAGACAAATTACCCCCTGCTACACAACATGGAGACCACAAATTACCCACATGTACAACTATAATGAGGTTGATAAACTATAGAGACAATTTGAGATATCAGATGCTAAATAAACGAAGTCCTTCCCTTCCCCGAGCACCGCGCGATGACCTGGCTTCCCAATTCCACTACACCGCCACCTGGTTCAGGCCGTCTCGCGGGGTGCCTGCGCAAGGTGGTTTGGCTGACGTCTTGAAGGTATCGGGCGCAGTTGACTACATGTAGCAAACCGTTGGAGAGCCAGAAACAACAACGGCGACCAGAACCCTCTACCAGAACCGACGGAGACAGAAAAACAGAGGATACAACGATGTAGGAAATGGGAGGGAAAGGAGGCTTGCATGCGGGTAAAAAGGCATGAAGGTGAACTGGGTGTCTATCACCGACATCAGCGCGCCACACCGGCAGATAGGAACAACGCCGCCGCCCGATTCACGAACGGAATCGCCAGTAAACTGCCATAAACGGGGATAACGACGAGATAGCGCAGTAAATCGGGGTAAAATACAGTTGAATGAAGTAGGGTCTGTACCTCTATCTGCTGAGCGCGAAACCGCCGGCCAGAAACAACGGCGGCGCCCGAATCGCCGGAGAATCGCCGGGAGCAAGACAGAGAGGAATAGGGGATAGTGGGGGCGAGTTTTTTCGAAACGGTCGGGAGGTGGGGGAGAGGGGGAGACGCCGACGTGTGGGACCCTCAGGTGAACAGCTGTCCGGATCGGGTGTGCCGCAATCAATTGCATGACCAACTTTCGCGCGCGATCTGCGCCGTTGTTTCTCGATCGGACGGCGCGCGTTTGTTCGCCGAGTTTAGGCATCTTCAGACCGTCCTGAACATAGAATTCCCGGGATTTTTATATGAATCTGTGCATTATATATATCAGAAGAATGCAGAGCTCGACCTGCGTATAGAACACTGCCTGGCGTCTACACAGATACGTCGATATAGTGTCACTCATGCGCGTCGCATGAGCTTAATCGGTGGAAGGAAGCACTCGGCTACATACCTGCCTGCACGTACGTACGTACGTACGTGTACGCTCTCGTCTGCTCACTCTAGCTCCTGTTTGCACGCAAGCACAGGATCAGCCAGCTACCATGCTCCCGTTCACCACCGCCCCGCTGGACCACGCCCCGGACGCCGACGCAGTAGCAGGCGGCGGGGACCACCGCGCGCGCGACACGGCCTCCTCGCCGACGTTCCTCGCGTTCGTCGCCCTCCTCGCGGCCCTCTTCCTCGTCTGCCTCTGCTCCGCCGCCGCGCGCCGCCTCTGCTCCCGCTTCTCCAGTAACCGCCCCTCGACGCCGCATCCTCGCCGGTGCCGAGGCGCCGGGACGACGACCGTGGACCCGGCGGAGGTGGCGGGGTCCCTCCCGGTGCGCGCCCACGCCGGCGCGGAGGGAGACGTGTGCGCGGTGTGCCTGGGCGAGCTGCGGGCGGAGGAGCAGGTGAAGGCCATCCCGGCGTGCGGCCACGTCTTCCACCCGCCCTGCATCGACCGCTGGCTCCTCGCCCCCACCGGCCGCGCCTCCTGCCCGCTCTGCCGACGGCCCGCCGCCGCTCTCAAGCCAGCTGCGCCTGAGGCTTGACACGTGCAGGACGCGCGGCAGCAGTCCAGCTCGCCGAGCTGAACCACTCAACGGCACGCGCACGTGCAGAGCCACATTTTAGTAGTCCAAAAAGTGCACTTCTTCCGACAATGCATCTAGAACGTCTTTCTTCTGTATTTCTTTTTCCTGCAGTTGATGTTTACTGATCGTGTCACCTTTGCTCCTTTTTTAACAATATACCCCATGATCAAAGTCACGGTGCAACCAATCAGTTGGGCATACATGAACAGACCATACATGAACAAGACGATCATAGTCAATTAGATGATTATATTGAACATTGAACTGGCTGAGGTGAATTTGCATGTAGTAAATCACTACTAAAAACAAACAGATCATACATGAGCAAGTCAAGGAGTTGGATCATGTTAAGAATCTATATCATTGAGAGTATCTCTTGTGTTCTGTCTGTCGGGGACACATAAATACAGCGAAAGAGAACTTTTACATTGGGTTGGGTAATCTCTCCCTTTTCACCCCATCCTACTACCCACGCTGTAAAACTTCTTTCAGCAATCAATAACACAACGCACCCACGCACGCGCACACGCGCCGCCCTTTGCTGCCCAACAGCAAGGCAACAAGATATATATCTGTATAAACCTACCGATACACAAGAAGAAGAGTAACAAGGGGGAAAGCAAAAAAAAAACAGCATCAGTAATAAGAAGCAGAGCTATGTTCTTTCTTCCTTTCTTTTTTCCCCATTTTCTCGACCACCTTCCTGCAGCAAAACTTGGGTTGCCATATCGCTTATTACCCCTGTTGTTGTATAACTTACAACACCGCGTACGCCCGGACCACCTCCACGATCGGTGCACGGCACAGCGGGCATTTGCCGCCGCTGCGCACCAGCTCGTTCGCGCACTTCGAGCAGGTGCACATGTGCCCACATCTGCCAGCATCACCAAAGTCGTTTGCTTGTCAGACCAGAGTAGTTCGGTTCGCATATCAGATATGTCTAGCTACTTATAGCAATGCAAGTGCTTATACCTGTAGAGCAGAGAATCGATTTGCGTATCGCAGCATACACAGCAGGTTCCTTTCTTAACTTGATCCCATCTTGTTCCGTCTTCCACTGGATAGATGGCATGCCCTGAAAAACAAAGGGAAACTATTAGTTGAATGCAATGAATATTGCAGCAATCAGAATCCTGTGCCAGAATAGGGCACACTGCCAAAACTGATAACAGGCAAATGCCTACCAAATAGCATAACTGCCTGCTAGTCTGAAATAAGGTAAACAAATGCAAATAGAATTTTCTAGGATGTTTCCTTATCAGCCCTTGTTTAATATGAGACATATATTTCTATAAGATAAAATAAAACAGCATAATTATGATGGGACGAATATTCTAATGTTTGAGAAAGGGGAATGTGGATACAACCTTCAGGTCCCGCACATCGATTCAAGGCTGCTGACACTTCTTGTCTCACAGAACGCTGCAATTCCAGTTGCATGTCCATGCACGCCTCCAGCATCCTCTGCATGCTGGTCATCCCTTGATGAAGCCGACCCATGTCAGCTTTCAAACCATTAATAGCATCCCATTCCTGCAAGAGTACAGAGCCAAAATGAGTTGCCCAAGATATAGAACTTCCAATCAACATAACAGAAAACTATTCAAGCAAAACAGGAAAGCAATTACCACCCTTAACATTTTTAAAGTTTTCACTGGCCTCTCACAAGCCATGGAATCAAAAGGAAATATAATTCAAGCAAAAGGAACACGAGAAACAAAACACATACATTTACAGCTTCTATAGGCTATACCATGAGACATGGCATGGCAGCAATACTCATGAGACATGGCATGATATAAATATACTTTTCACGAAGAACACTTGTGGAAATACTATATGCATAGCTGGAGATACATATTCAAAAGACATTGTCAAACAAAAACAATATATTTCCATTTACACTAGAGACCATTAGTTAGGTGAGAAGGTAACGTACGTGATGCAGTACCCTGTGTCTACCGCTCCAGTTGTTAAGGCGTAATTCTCTGGTCCATTGTGGCGGCCGCGGTGGCAAAGGTGGTCGAGGGATAACAAGGGCTGGTCTGTTGACAGGAGCTTGGAATTGCCGATTTTCAGCATTCCTTACTTGTCCCTGGTTCTCACTTGGCGCATTTGCAGAGGGCACAGCTGTATCGAGGTTCCAGTTGAGGGGTGCATGACCACGCCGTTGAACATATGACCTTATTAATTGCTCCAAACTGTCACCAAAACCATTACTAAGAAGATTGGATACACTTCGCCTGCCATTCAAAATTTGCAATAGGTTAAGAACTAAAAGGAGATAAAGAATCAACAAAGAAGGAAACTTCAAGGAAATTGTGGGAACGAAGTAAACGTACCTGTTAAGTAATTCCCTCAGTTCCATGCTGTAAACATTGTCATCATCAGGTGGAATGAATCTGTTTTCAGTTCTTGGAATGGGCCCTGTGTCAAGTGCAGAATCTTGGAAGTCATCTTGCCAGTTTTCCTCGGTACCATGAGATTCGTCATCGTGCCACTGATCATGCTCATCTTGGAGATTTTCATTCTCCCTGTCATCATCCTCCGCAATCTCACTGTGTTCCCCCTCTGCATTATCTTCCCAATTTCTGTCAGCATTTTCTGCAGCTTCATCAGGCCACCTATCAAGCCTGACATCCAAAGATGGCTGCCAAAATACTGTGTCACGTTCTGTCTCATCTTGCATCCCATTATGAATTTGAGATACTTGCATATCAACTATGTCATCCAATGTTGTAGTCGGTAACTCCACCGCAGCAACATCTACAGCATCCTCCTGTAAACCCCCATTTTGGAGCGCAGTTTCATCCGCATCCTCAGTACCAGGAAAGTCCCTGATATCAGCCCCCTGTTCAGTTTCATCATTACCACGTAAAACAACAATTTCCACAACAGGGGCTTCAGACTGGCTAACATCTTGGCTACTTACAGCAGTCTCTGATCTGAAAGAAGCACGTTCAACCACATACATTAGCTCGAAATATTTTAAACTCCAAATGTAGTTATCACATAAGACCCAGAGAAAACAAGGACAAAAGGCAAGTGATAGGGGATGCCAATTGCATGAGCAGTTCTGATTGATGATGTTATCACTACTCTGAATAACAGGAACATTTCAGCAACACAAGGAGGTCACTAGAACAGCACTGTAGATAAAACTTAAAGAGCAGGCACGGTACCAGCAAATAGTTGGTGTCACAAGCATAACTACTAGAAGGAAACATGTAGCAGGTGGATTCAGTTCAGGATCCTATCTTCCATAGTTCCACTGTATGATATAGTCAATATCATCAATACATTTCACGGTACCATCTAGGACCAATTTGGTTGGTGGACAGTCTTTAACGTGTAGAGCAAGAATGACTTGGGGCAGGGACCAACATAATTAGTACTCAGCAGCACTGGCACCTGGAAACCTTACCTGTAAATTCCCCACGAGGGAAAATGCTAATTGGTTCATCTAGTTTCAGTTCAGTCCTTGGGATTACAGTAATTTTTAATGCTCTAGATGGTAAAAAAGTATTTTAGTTCAACAATACTACGCGACTATGCATGAATCACATGTTTAACAATGCTAGCCTGCTAAAGTTCGTAGCAACCCCCATCCTATAAGCTTCTAGAGAATCTCCATTGTAATGAAATGGTTTGATAATTTTACATAAATGATGTTCAGTAAATAAGATAAAAGCTAAATTGTATCATTGTAATTATTTTACATTTTCTATGTTTAGCAAGTACTTGCTAGTAAAAACCTAGAGCAGGATATCCACATTTACTGCTAACAGATGTGATGGTGAATTGCTTCTTCCTCCGACCTGATGAACATTACTGGCAGCCGAAACTCAAAAACCTAAAAGAGGCACTAAACTCTAAAGCCTCCAGGACAACTGAACGCTTGCTTGTAGGACGAATTGACCCATTCCATTAAAAATGAGGTAAAGCTCTAGCCATATACTCCGTGCATACTATGGAATCATGTAACAAGCACTTAACCTCAAGAGCATAAAATTTACGTGTAATTTGTGCTGTATTTTAATACATCCCAAGCTACTTCATACATCCAAATTGTTCGGCCCAGATAAAATTAACATGAATGCCCAACAGTTGGTTTGCCAAGGAAAACTACCATAGCAAAATGTTTGAGTGTTTATTCACATTTGTTATCCAGTAAAGTATAAAGGATAATGTTCCTATTGGAGGTTGCAGATGTGTATGTTTTTAAAATATGATACAACGTGTGATAGGAAGAACAACAGGTCATCTTTCAGACCTAGACACATGCACAAAATATGTCTTCACTTGTTTGCAGTAGAAAACTCTAAATTAGGGTGAATAAGATATATTTATCAATGGGGCATTCAATAATGGAGGCTTTATGCCCATATGGTCATACGGATACCAATTGCTGACATCTACGTACCACTGCAGCTCAGGACAACGAGTAGTGATGTGCCAAATAAGCAATGTGCCAGTAGCTGAACAATTATACCATACTATAATACTGAGACAACCAAGAATACTAAGGGACCACAGACACACATTAGGTTGTGCGTGTGTGGCATATGCTACATACTAGAAGAGAGTGGCAAGTAGCAACATGTACCTCTTCGAAACCTTATACTGAAGTGTTTTCTCAGCACTTGTTTGTCAGTTGTAACACGATAGTGGAAAAGAGTTCCGTTGCACTCGAACATGTTTGCATTCATGTGCGAGATGGCAAACAAAATATTACTGCTGTAAGTTGCGATTGCAATGCCTGGTTACCTCAAATTAGACACACGATGGCTCTGCCTCAACTGCCCAAGCTCCCTGGCTGCCACAGATGGTTGACGTTCCTCTTCTACCGGGAGCACCGCGTTCCTCAAGAACCTTCCCCTAAGCAATCCCTGCAAAAGCAACACATGTTTCTCAGACTGGCGCGCTCGACATTGCTGATAACTGAATTCTGTCAAGTAATATAGTCGGGGTCTCACCTGAATGCGGCTGCGGCTGCGCTGCGGGAACTGTGATACAATGTGGTACCCTGATAGCCCCTGCAGCTCGCGCTGGCGCTCCCGGGACATCCGGGTGATGACATCCGTGCGCGCCTGCCGGCCACGGAGCCGCGGAGGCTCTGGTCGCCTCTCCCTGTCAGGAGCCGCAGCAGAGGCCGCACGGGCGTCGCGTGGCTGGCTGGCCATCTGCACCCACTCCCTGACGAGCCTGACCCTCTGGCGCTCCGTCTCGCCGAGCCACTCCCCCGTGGCCGTGGCCGCGGCGGCCGTGGGGCTATCGGTGGACGTGGTGAGGCGGCGGGCGATCTGGCGCACCCGCTCGCGGTGCCTGTCGGGGGTCTCCGGGGAGGGCTCGCGGTTGTCGGCGTCGGCGCGGCGGTGCTCGAGCTCGCGCCACATCTGGAGGAGCGAGGACGGCGCGGCAGGCGAGGGCGCCTGCGGCCGCGGCGGGGGCGGCGAGGAGAGGAGGAAGGCCGAGGGGTCGAGGGTGGAGACCGGGTGGAGCCGCGTGAGCGCGAGGAGCTCGGCCTCGCGGTTCCGGCGCTCCACCTCCCGCTCCATGGAGGAGAGCACCTCCTCAGCCTGGCGCGCGACCCAGCGGCTGAGCAGGCGCGACTCCCGCCGCCGCCGCCGCGACGACTCCGCCGCCTCGTCGTCCGCCCCATGGCCGTGGCCGTGGCCGGCCCCGCCTCCTCCTCCCCCTCCTCCTCCCCCGCCGGGCTCCGCGACGGAGCAGGACGAGGAGGAGGACGGCGGCGGGGAGTAGCATCCCCCGAGGTGGTCGCAGACGAGGTCCTCCAGGTCCCGGCGGAAGTCCGCCGCCGCGGCGCCCATCCGGTGGTGGTAGTCCTCCATGCCTGCTCTTCCGCCTCCTAAATGCTAACCCTAACCCTACAACAAAAGCAAAGCTAGCTCGGATTGATTGGAAAAAATAAAAATCGGGGGGCGCGCGCTAATGCGGCGGATTGGGGATTAGGACGTGACTGCTGCGCGCGCGATCGCGACGCATTCGCGGGCGATTGGCGAGGTTGATTTTGGGGCTGGTGCGGCGGGGGGGAGGAAGGGGGGGGGGGAAGGGAAATGGATTGGATGGTGAGGAGGAGACGCAAGTCGCGGGGAGAAGAACAAGGAAGAAGAAGAAGCGGCGATTTATTTTTGGATCTTTTTTATTTCTTACCTCTATCTATTTCCTTTTTTTTCTCCTTTTGTTTTTTTTGGGTGGAGAAGACGGAGACGAAGGCGAGCGGAGGGCGAAAGGTGTCGGCTATTTTTGATACGGCCACACACCAGCTACCCTCCTCCTGCTATTTGCAACAGCTTGTGTGTGTGCCCTTGGCTTTTGGCTTTGGTATTTTTAGTGTAGCCTAGGGTTTATATTTATACCGGCAGGTTTCATATGCTAATGCTTCGGGATCTGTAACCCTAGATACGCTGACGCATCCAATACAATCTTGGTCGATCTGTAACCCTAGATACGCTGACGCATCCGATACGATCTTGGTCTTAGTGAGGCGCGACGATGTATCAATGTACCATTACGAGTACATAGGTCATGACAACTATGGGCATATATTCTACGACCTGCCGAGAAACTAATGATTTGCCACTGAATTGATTATGCATCGTCAATGCGGTAAAGATCGTGCCAGCTCATTCGAATATTCGGAAATTAACTCGCGCACAAATTCCACGTTGGTATTTTTTCCTCCTTAAATTCCATTGATTTTTCGAATATTGACTCTGGGTAGTATGAGCTTCTATACCGGTCACGACAGCTTCGTCTCGCATTTCCCCCTCGTGTCACATGCTATACAGGTCACCCCTAGCTCATTCTGATAACCCGCGCACAAATTCCACGTGGGTATTCTTCGTCTCCGTGAATTCCATTGGTTCCCCTGAATATCTGCTCCATGCAGTATTAGCTACTCTATAGGTCAAGGCGGCTCGGCTCCGTATGTTGTCCGTGTACCATCGACCGCGACACCGATCGGGACAGTTCCCTTGTGTGTCTCTTTGTGTTCTACTTGTCCATAGACGGCGAGACGCTATGGGCTAGTTCCATATAAACTTTTTTTGCGGAGACACGATGATGTTTAGGTTGAAACATGATGGCGTGTCAGTGCCATCGGAAAAAAATCCGATGTTGCCATGTATGTATAATATTTACGTCAACCAAGTATGCAAATGTTTCCTATGACGAGGTGGTCGGCATCAAAATCATCGGTAGTACAATAGGTTGGGTGGGCTTAGCACCGGATTGTGGTAGCCTCATACCAGGAGGACAACCGGGTGATTTTCCATAGATTGTAGGCCTTGGTAATCGGGATCTTTGGGAGCAAACTGTACGTGCTACAGATCCCAAAGAGATGTTGAAACGCTGAGATACGTTACTGGAACGGCCAACCAATGGCAGCGTGGAAGCGGATGAAATTTCCAAAATTTTGCACAAGCGCAAATTGAGGATTGTGTGAAGAGACTCCCGGGCCCGCTTTCCAGCGGCTGGGCAGGCGCAGGCTAATCTCCAACAGTTTTGGCTGCCTTTCGGTTGATGATCCTCCTGAACCGGATAGCGGTGCGGTGCAGGCAGCGGCCAGCGCCCACGGTCACCTAACGGAACGGTGTGGGGTGAGACTGAGGAGGTGGGGACGTGGGGGTGGGGGACGTCAAGCCTTTTCTCTGACGTCACATCGGCCGGTGGCCCACAGGGACACGTGGGATTTGTCTCTAGCTACCCCAGATATCTCCGTGGTCCGTGCTGCCGCAGATTCATCACGAAAATCTAGCACCGAAAAAAAAACTCTGCTTGTCTTCTTGGCTGAAGAAGACCAACTAAATTAAACCCGATTATTATATGTAGCACTAACACAAGTTTAGGTTTTTTTTTTTACAAAATTCCACCAATCTATTAATAACATCAACGGTAGTAAAAAGAGGCATAAAAGTAATATAAATTATAAATAGGTCATTGGACCACCTAGCGACGATTACAGACACTAGCACGAGCCGAAGGCGCGCCGCCGTTCTCGCCCCTCCATCACCGGAGCCGGGCAAAGTAATATAAATTACAAATAGGTCATCAGACCACCCAGCGACGACTACAGACACTAGCATGACCCGAAGGCGCGCCGCCGTCCTCGCCCCTTCATCACCGGAGCTAGGCAAAGTAATATAAATTACAAATAGGTCATTGGACCACCTAGCGACGACTACAGACACTAGCACGAGCCGAAGGCGCGCCGCCGTCCTCGCCCATCCATCACTAGAGTCGGGCAGAGTAATATAAATTACAAATAGGTCACTGGACCACCTAGCGACGACTACAGACACTAGCACGACCCGAAGGCGCACCGCCGTCCTCGCCCCTCCATCACCAGAGCCGGGCAAAGTTTGTCGTAGTAGAGCTTGTTGCAGTAGACAGACGGGAAGTCGTCGTGTTAAGGCCCCGTAGAACCATCGCACCAGAGCAACAACCATCGCCAAAGATGACAACCGTAGATCGAAAGAGACTGACCTCAAACCATACTGACGAATACAGAAAACGACCGGATCCAAGAGATCCGCCGGACACACGACTCCACGCGCCCTCCGCCGGCGTTGCACGCACCACCGGAATGAGTATAGCGCGTGGAGGACTTTATTCTGACTTCAGTACGTAGCCGCCGCCTACATCCCGAAGAAGACACTGAAAAAAGACTAAACAAAGACGACAACCCTCCCGCCGGCGAGAGGCCATGGACCGCGACACCTCCAAGGCCCTAAGGCCACCGGGGCGGAGCGGACCGACGGCGTCACCGAGTAGATGAGTTTAGCTCTTCCGTGGTGGCTCCTCCTCGCATAGCTTACCGGTTCGGTCAATGATTACTCTTTTAGTTTAGGTATATTTAAATCTAGACAATTCTGAACCAATTAATTTGAATCTGAGGGAGCATTAAAAGAAAAAGAAAATCCGTTTTCCTCACTCTCACAAGAACTCGCTGCTCATGCTGGAGCGAGATTTTGTGTTTCTTTCTTTGCTGATCGGTTTTGGAGTGGGTTGAAATGGCCATTTTAGATCAGCTGAGGCGCAGCTGCCATTGCAACGTGGCTGTACAAGATCGAAAGTCGGTCTCTTTTGCACTACTACTACGTACTACAGTGCAAAGCATGTCGTCCCCTGTGTACCACGTACAGTGTAATAATTTCGGTGAGAGGAAAAAGTTATTTCCTCGCACACACGAAAAAATACTTCCGCTGTTGACGCACTTGTCACAGATTTATCTAGATTTGCACGTATGGTGTTCGAGCGTACAAATACATAGACGAATTTACGACACCTACTTCGGGAGAAAAGAAATATATAGTTGGTATATTAGCAGAAAAAAAAACTGCCTTCGGGTGGGTTGAAATGGCCATTCTGGATCAGCTGAGGCGTAGCTGCCACTGCAACGCTGGTTGTACAAGATACTCTCTTTTGCAGTACGTACTATACTAGATTTCGTAGAAAAGAAAAAGAAACTCTCCTTTGTACTACGTACAGTGTAAAGCATGGTGTCCCCTGCGTACCACGTAGACGCAGGGACACGTAGAGTAGTAGTTGTCGACATGAACAGCTAGTAGTAGTAGCTAGCGACGAGTCCTGCGAACCACGGCAACGCCAACTTGCTGTGTACAGGTTGAGTACGTAGAGTACTTATGAAACCATCACGTGACACGACGTCCAACCGTGCGTATCCACCGGTGCGACAGGAGTGGAGCATCATCGCATATGTGTGCCAATATGTATCGTCCAAATTGTCGCTCTTCCGAATTTGCTCCCAGTTTTCTCGCTAATAATGCATCCTCACGAAGTCAGGATCATCAATCCGCGCCTCTCGCTAATGCCATCGCATCGATCTGCGATTTTCCTGATGGATAAAGACACTTTTGTTAATCCTATAGCTCTGGCATCGATGTTATACGGAGTAAGTTAAAATACTACTGTAGTTTACACCCGATGATGTCTGCATATTCAAGCTAAACAACGAGCATGTAGTGAAAAGAAAGTCAAAATAGCAACCATACCAAAGCTACCGCTTCAACTCGAACGAGGGTTACGTACATGGAATCCATGAGTATTATTCGTGTGTAGATTTCATCCGGAGTCCGTAGTTCTCTTGCGACAGTTTTGACTATTGACTAGCACGCACTCTATTTATTTATTTTTAAATGGGAGAGGGGTCAAAGACCCCGGTTGCTTTAAAAAAACACGTGGTGGGTACAAATTACAACAAGGCCCTTATGCAACACTCCACGAAGGACCAAGAATTCGAAGATAAGGGCTTCAAGTTTACAGAAAACACCCTAGAATAAAAAAATGGAAAAACAATCAGGTCCTTGGGCGCCGCCACCACCAGTCGCTAGCGACCTCAAGGCGCAAGCCGATGTCAGAGCGGAAGCAGCTCGAGACGCTCTCAAAGCCAGCGACAAGACACTATGGCCGGCCATCTCGTCTTTTCTGGGGACGAACCACTTGTAAAAGGCGAGGCGGCGAGCTCCGGTGTAGCAATCCGTTGAAGAGCCTCCCAAGGAGGTTGAAACCCCAGATCGCCTTTTGACCAGAACGGGCAGCGGCCCAACAGCCTCACCGCTGCTATCGGACCACTGCGGATGACTCCGAGGAAGTTGCAGCAACACCGCCTGAGGACACCAGGCGGCCACATCCTTCGCCACCAGCAGCGGTTTCCAGCCATACCTTCTTCTCTCCCTCGCCACCACGGCAGGCCGAGAGCTGGAAGGGAAGCAAGACGCTACCACCATCGCGAAGACGCAAACGAGCTTTATGGCCGAGCTGCCATGGAAACTCCTCCTGCTAGCAGCTCCCTCCATGGCAGCTCTAAGAGGGGGAAGGCCCGACAACCTCCTGGCGCCGTCGACAGCGCCAGCGAGTAGCTCCGCGATGTTGTGCTTCACTGCTTCCCGCCCAAGCTGGGCCAACTCCCCCTGCCGCCATAACCGGCCAGAGAGGGAAAAAGATCGGGCTTCTGTAGCTCAGCACCCACATCCACCACAACTTTATTTGGAAGGACGTTGTACTCCTCCGCCACCTCCCACCAACCATGGATGAAGAGAAGCCCGACGAAGTACACAAGAAGGCCAGGGATCTGGCTGCTCAGATCTCCAGCTCCGCCTTCAGCAACGGGCATCCATCCCAACACCGGCACGAGGCCAAAACACCTATATCTACTATTGTACAAAGGCCAGCAGCTCCCTCCCCATCCTCCCCAGCCGGAGCCGGAGAAGAAGGGGAGGGGCACCGGCAATTTTTCTGCGACTCTCAAGGAAAGGGGAGGAACAGAGAGGAGGGGAAGGTTTCAGGAGTCTTCACAAACCACTAGCACGCACGCTTAAAGAGCATTCCTAGTGCACGGGGAGGCACAACTAAATCCTACGTGACTGCACATTATGTCCAGATGTTGGTGCTGTTGGTAGCACCTCGACAATAGTATTTGTGATGGGAAATGTGATAATAGATGGTTATTGGTCTCCAAGGGTGGTGTTATAAAGCAGAATAAATATTTTGACCATAGGACCGCCACTATATATATATATATATATATACTTTTCTCTATGTGAAGAATGCACTAGTGCTTCGTATTACTATATGCATTTGTGGTAGACATTATGAATATTGTGTTGTCAAGTATGATATTATAATGAGTATCACTTTATATTATGCTTACTTGTGGTTATTCGCTTAAAGCATTGAATCGTTTAACTTTTTATGATACTTTCTAGTGAAAATAAGCACCAAACTCCAAAACCCATGTTAGTTTTATCACCTTCATGCTCGAGGACAAGCATATATTAAGCTTGGAGATGTTGATGCATGTAAAAATGCATACATGAACTTTGTAGTTTGTTGTTATAAATTCCCACATATTTGCTACATATATGATGTTACATTCATGTTTTACATTGATTTATTGGGATTTACCAGCGATCCATTTATTTTGTTTATAACTTTGAAGGATAGAAAAACTCCGTTTTATGTATTTTTGCCTTTCACGGACCTAAACAAAGTCAAATAGACCTGGGCTTTCAGGGATATCAACATTTCATCAAGAGAAGCACCAGGAGTACTTGGACCTCACCAGAAGAGCCAGGAGGCCCAAAATAGCACTGGTGGCGTGCCTAGTAAGGGTGGGTGCGCGCCACCCATGCTAGTTTCTCTTTGATCGTCGATTCGCTTCAATCTTTCGCCCACCACCATCGCCTGACCTAAAAACCACTGTATAAAGGGGCCCCTCGGGAGTTACTAGAGGGGGCCCCGCAGAAACACCAAAACAGAGTTAGAACCAGCAAAGATTGGAGGGGGAACCCCACCGAGCCGCCGCTAGAGGGATCTCTACCTTCTCCAACATCTCCACCATCATCACCATGATGAAAATGGAGTAGTCTACCCCTGGACTATGGGTTTGTGGTGGTAATTTGATCTGATCTCTCTATGTATGATCATTATTGAAGTCCATATGATGTGCCTTGCATGATTATGGATCTATTTATGTAATTCCTATGGTGGATATTGTGGTATGATATAATACTTGTTATGCATTTACCGTTGTCTGGGATCTTTTATGGTTTGTCATACTTTGGAAATATTCTATGATGCATGTAATGGTTTGATCTATATAAAATGTCTTGTTTATCCATGTCATTAGGTGATTGACACCACCAAGTTGAGGTAGATGAGAGAGATGTGGTAATGCACACAACATAAGAATCATTGCACTAGTGTTTGGAATGTTTTCCATTAAGAAGTATGATGCATGTAGGTAATGTGTGGTCGAGTGACAGCGGCATATGTATTGAGTGACACAATGCAGCCAAACATCCTTTATGTAGGGGTAAAAAGGGGAAGTATGATGTGTGGTGTGACAATAACCAAATGCTATCCTTATTACAAGAGTAACCTAGCAACACAAAGGAGTACTTCTTTCAACTATGTATTTTAATACATGTAGTCACCATAAAGTTACCATTAAAACATGGAAATTACGTATACTTTTATTATCTATAACAATATCATCACCATAGATGGAGAGAGAGGATTGAGTGAACTCATGAACCCATGTCCATTGTTCCTATAAGAGAAAAATTTTGTCTTGTCCTCTTGCATTAAATAGGATTGGGACGCTTTTACATTCTTGCTTTGTTACATTATGAAAGTGTAATTGCCCCTATGTGTGGTTTTGGTGATTAATGACAATCCCTATGGACTAATGTTTTCTTTGAGTTTTATATGAAGGAATATTCCATTGGTTATGCTTGTAGTCCATGTGTTGGATTCAAGTATGGATGCCATGAAGATAAAGATATACCTTGGGTATTGGCATCAAGATCATCGAGTTTAAGAGAAGAATAATATATGATCAAGATCTTGAGAGTGTAATCTTAATAGAAGAATTCAAGATATGGCTCTAAGTCGGTGTCATGATAAGCCTCATTAGTTGAGTTATGGTTGACTAATATTTAGAGCATGTAATAAAATGAAGAGTTTCTTAAGTACCTCAAGATATTGAGATGGAGCACGAGAAGATACTTGGTTGACCAATACAAAGAGTGAAGAGTGATTTCAAGTTGGTTAACACATGAAGCATAAAGAATGTACCACATGGATCTTGTGGTATGGTAAGCCTTGTCAATTACATCATGAACTAACCCATTGTATATGTTCCTTTGTGTTTTCTATATGGGATAGGTATCTTTCCATGGGCATGCTTCAAAAGTGAAGATCTCATATAGCCCATGAGAGCATGACATTAAGCGGTGATCGTTATCAAGGTTGAGAAGGTGATGAGTGCATATTTGCATCATGTTTTATATTGTTATTTTGAATTTTAGATGTCGGATCTTGGTATTTTACGGCGCTCCCGCGCACATTTGATGTTTGTTTTTGCCAGGATCAGGACACATGATGGATACAATGGACACAGTTCTTGAAGCAGAAATCGCTTATTTGGGAAATATTAATAATACCAGAAGAAAACCCAAAGCAATCAAGGGAGACATACGGTTCAACGACCAACTATACAGCGGGAATAAATTTTCCGGCCGTATAGTTCCCAACGTATAGTTGGCGCCGCCACCGCCTCCTCAGATAGTTTCACCCCGTGCAACTGGATCGAGGAGACGACATACAGAACACCTAGAAATCACAGAAACCTCACCTCCGGAAGGCATCTAGAGGGGGAACTCGTCCACCGGGATCCATCTTTGCCTTGCGCAGATCCAGGAGGCTAAGGCATCGATCTTCATCATCCACTTCTGCATCACCGCCATCTTCATCCATCCCATCTACATCTTGTCTAGATCTTATTGTAATTTTTGTACTCGTTGTGGATTTATACAACTACTATTCATCTATGATAGATTTCATTGTTATTGCCATGATGTTGATTGTCTCCATGTCTAAGTAGATCATTAGTTCTTAGGGAGATGGACAAACCCTAGTATGAGATTGAAATAAGATAACGTTTATTATGATAATCATCGTTGTGACCATGTGTTAGATTGTCTTCATCTTGATATTGAGAGAAGTCAACCTCTCAACATTTGCCTCTCATGGGGACTTGATGGAGGGAAATACTTGTTTGTAGACGGAGGTGTGTTAGCACTTAGAGTGACTATAAAGCTATTGGCACTCCTTACATATCAACTTGGGAAACCGAGGAAACTCACAGAACACTATCCATGCCATGGGATACATCCTACGGGATTACGTCTCTTAATAGCGTAGTAATTCGATTGATGTCGATTGCTGACTGATGTGGTTATGAGGATGATGTGAGCAACGGTTGCTGCCAATTTGTCCAAATACGGAGTTCCTCCCACACATACATAGTTGAGAATGTTCATGATAATAATCTTTACCTTAGCTCCTTATAATGCTAGTGGTGAATCTTCTACTCCCTGAGAACGCTTTTTCCCTATAGCAGTTCCAATCTCTTTTACATACGCAATACTTACTTTCTATATTCAGCTGTTTTACTTTACTTATTATTGCTCTTATACCAATAACCCCAAAACACCCTTTTACGCAAGACTCGTATTTTATCTTTTCACTTAGAACTTTATTTAACATTACTAGTGTAATATTTATTTCAAGAGTTATTAGACTTCAGACTCTTGCTCCATGTGGGATCGATATCTTTATTTTGAAACTAGCTACAAACGATCTGTGCGCTTGCAGTCATCAAGCTATTTTCTGGCGCTATTGTCGGGGAGCTAAGCGTTGTAGGCCTTTTAGTTTTTGCTTATTTATTTTTGTCTTGCTATGTTTTGTTTTGAGTTACAGGTTTCCACCAACATGATGGAGTTTGAGCATATGACTATTGTTAACCCACTTAGCCACTTTGGGAAGTGATACATCCAAAACATATCTACTTTCCCGAACACTTTTTCTATTGTTTTTCCTCTAAACTTGTGTGATTTGGATACAACTAACACAGACTAACGTTGTTTTCAGCAGAATTACCTTGATGTCTAGTTTTTGTGCAGAAAATCAACTATCAGGAAAAATCCCAGAAAATATGCCAAAAATCCTATTTCACCAAAAGACTCACGGAGCCAGAAGATGAGACGGAGGAGGGCCACGAGGGGCCCACACCACCTGGTCGCGTGGGCCAGGCCAGGCCGCGCCTGGGGGTAGTGTGGACGCCTCGGTCACCCCCTCGGCCTTCCTCTTCACCTATAAGATGCCTGTTGACCTAAAAACCCAGGGGGGTCGATGTTTTTCCAGAAAGAGTTCCGTTGCGCCGCCACCACCAGATTTCGTGATTCAGAACCAGAAACTCCGTTCTGGCACCCTGCCGGGACGGGGAATTGGAGGAGATCATCACCATCATCATCACCATCGCTTCTCCACCAACCATCTATGATTCCCCTATCCATGAGTGAGTAATCCCCTGCTATAGGCTATGGGGATGGTAGGGATTGGATGAGATCGTTCATGTAATGGCATCAGATTGTTAGGGCATGGTGCCTAGTATCTATTATTAGTGCTTTTTGACTTTGTTGCAACTTGTTATGCTTAATGCTTGTCACTAGGGCATGAATGCCATGATTTCAGATCTGAACATGTTATTGATTCATTATGATAGTATTGTTTATGGTCTTACCTGCAAGTTGTATACACATATTGTTGTCCGGAACCAAAGGCCCCGAAGTGACAATAATCGGGATAACCGGAGGGGATGGCTTTGATGTGAAGATCACATGTGTTCACGGAGTGTTAATGCTTTGCTCTGGTGGTTTATTAAAAGGAGCACCTTAATTGCCAGTAGTTCCCTCGAGGCCCCGCTGCAAACGGGCTGGCAGGACAAAAGATGTTGTGCAAGTTCTCATTGCGAGCACGTATGACTATATATGGAACACATGCCTATGATTATTTAGTACTTGGATGATTTATCTTATTTATCTGCAAATGCCCTATGTCTTGATTGTCATATGAATTGTCTTGTCCATGCAACGCCCGTCCATCCATCCCTATGCCTACCACGCTTTAATCCTATTGTTTACTGCAATTGTTACTACTGTCTTTACTTTTACTACTGCTATTACTTTGCTATTGATATTACAAAACTGTTGCTACTGATAAACTGTTGTGAGCAAGATTGTTTCCAGGTGCAGCTGAATTGATAACTCAGTTGTGAAGGCTTATAAATATTCTTTGGCTCCCCTTGTCTCAAATCAATAAATTGGGTTTGACTTCCGTCGAAAATACTGCGATACACCCCCTATACTTGTGGGTCATCAAGACTATTTTCTGGCGCCGTTGCCGGGGAGCATATCTCTATTTATCAAGTTCACTTGGAATCACTATTGTTCGCTGCCATCCATCCATCATGGGCAAGTCTCGTGATGGCAGGGTCCCTATTTTACCATCCACTACAAGGAGAGGTACGGTTCTAAACACCTCTATTGCTCTTGATTCACCATCTGTTATGAGTAAGCTCCTTACACCACCACATACACATGCTACACACACTGCTACTACTGCTGAATCCGAAACTTCTGATACTTATGAAGCTGCTTCTACTGTGCTTGATAAAAGTGGTTCATTAGGTCCTTTCCTAGATGCTACGATTACTAGAACTATAGCTGGAAATACTGAAACTCCTAATGAAGACACTATGATGTCTACGCACTTCTATTCTTGTAGACAGTTGTTGGGCCTCCAAGTGTAGAGGTTTGTAGAACAGCAGCAAGTTTTCCCTTAAGTGGATCACCCAAGGTTTATCGAACTCAGGGAGGAAGTGTCAAAGGTATCCCCTCTCAAGCAACCCTGCAACCAAGATACAAGAAGTCTCTTGTGTCCCC
The DNA here is from genome assembly GCA_910589775.1 of Avena eriantha. Taxonomy (NCBI): domain Eukaryota; kingdom Viridiplantae; phylum Streptophyta; class Magnoliopsida; order Poales; family Poaceae; genus Avena; species Avena eriantha. The sequence continues at coordinate 432,643,462 of OU342745.1, forward strand.
AACACACCCAATACACTTGTCAGGTGTATAGGTGCACTAGTTCGGCGAAGAGATAGTGAAATACAAGTGGTATGGATAATTATAAGTGGTAATGGTGATAGAAAATAGCTTGATGGCGTGGAAAAGACTAAAGTAAAACTGAAATAAAGATAGAAGCAAGCAAACATGTAATAGATCTAATAGCAAATGGTGTTTCAGTTCTTAGAAACAAGGCCTAGGGATCATACTTTCACTAGTGAACACTCTCATATAAATATATTCTTCTTTATGATACTACGCTGAACTACTCTCCGGTTGGACACTCGAATCAATGGTAGGGCTATAACAGCACACCTCAAAGTTTGCTTTCCGCATCTAGATAACCCCACACTATCACCTTGAGCACTAGATGGTTCCAAAAAACACCACAATTTCATAGAAACATCCAACTCAAAATATAACTCATAACAAGTGTGGAATCTCTAGCCTAAGTGCCACCATGGTGTGCACACTGTCAACTTCACACACATGGGGAGAGCAGAGATCTATTAAAGCACTTAGTAGCAAAGTAGATCTACTTGATTACAAAGGTCATGATCACAATATGATCATGCATAGAGAGAGAGAGAGAGATTAACACATAGCTATCAGTAGAGCCCTTAGCCTCGAGAGAGAACTACTCCCTCCTTATCATGGGAGTCAGCAACGGTGATGGAGATGGCGGTGGAGTTGATGGAGATGGCGGTGAAGATGGTGGAGGCGGCGGCGACGCGGAGGACTCCTTCCCTGTCGCCGGTATCACAGGGGAGCACCACCCCTTAGCACCCTTCCTTCATGGCTTCTTGGGAGCCCTTCCCCATGGAGATGGGATCCATGGGGGAGGCAAAAACGTGGCTTTGGTGGCTGCAAATTCGTGGGTGGAGGTTTGACGATTTAGGGTTTTTGCATCGGGGGAGATATATAGGCAAAAGAGGCAAGGTCGGTGGCCAGCCAGGGGGCCCACACCACCTGGTGGCGCGGCCAGGGCTAGCCCGTGCCACCACATGGTGTGGCCGCCCTGTGGCCCCTCTCCGTCTCGTCTTCTAGCTCCGTGAGTATCTCGGTAAAATATCAACTTTGGCTTTTGTCCCGTCCAATTCCGAGAATATTCATTTTCTGACTTTCTGGAACCAAAAACAGCAGAAAACAGGCAACTAGCACTGTGGGTCTCGTTAATAGGTTAGTCCAAGAAATCATATGAAAAGTACTCCAAAGTGTGGACAAAACACAAGAAAGTAGATAAAACCAAGCATGGAACATCAAAAATTATGGATACGTTAGCAATGTATCAACATCCCCAAGCTTAATTCCTGCTCGTCCTCGAGTAGGTAAGTGATAAAAAGAAAGAATAATTTTTGAGGTGACATGCACCATCATAAACTTGATCAAAGTATTTGTAAATCATTCAAAGCTGGGATCATAGTACTTCAATCATAACATGAAAGACAAAGTTCTAGCAATAAGACAAAGAAACTAAGTTGCAACATGAAAAGGCACAAACAAAAGATTTATGAATAACAATGCTTTGCAAGACGTTTGTTTGTTTCACATAAAGAAAACATAGCATAATGGCATTCAGCTTGTCCCTCATAGAGTAGTAAATATAAATGCATAGGTGATGACCCACAAGTATAGGGGGTGTGTCGCAGTATTTTCGAGGGAAGTGAAACCCAATTTATTGATTCGACACAAGGGGAGCCAAATAATATTTATAAGCCTTAACAACTAAGTTGTCAATTCAGCTGCACCTGGAAACAATCTTGCTCACAGCAGTTTATCGGTAGCAACAATTTTGTAGTAGGAATAGTAAAGTAACAGCAGTAGTAAAGCAAGGACAGTAGTAACAAAAGCAGTAAACAGTGGGATTCGAGTGCGGTAGGCATAGGGATGGATGGACGGGCATTGCATGGATAAGACAATTCACATAGCAATCAGAACATAGGGCAATTGCAGATAAATAAGATAAAGCATCCAAGTACTAGACAATCCTAGGCATGTGTTCCATATATAGTCATACGTGCTCACAATGAGAACTTGCACATTAAGCAATCTCAAGTGTTTATAACAAGTCATGCTACATCAAAGAATACTAAGCATAAAGCCAAAACAATATCAAGCATGGCATGACAAAGCATAGGCCATAGTCAAAAACAAGCTCTCTTTACCACTTAAGCATGAACTTTCCTACTCTTTTCCAAGCCAAACCAAACTATTTGAAAGCCAATGTATGAAAGAGGGGGTCCAACCAATTTATTCAGAAAACTAAGCAAACAAAGCAAACGAAAACCAAAACGAAAACGAAAAAGAAGACGCTCCAAAAACAACACAACTGTGCATGAAACAATAAAAATGAAGCGTTCGGAAGAAACCTGGGATTTTTATTGATGAAGAAGGGGATGCCTTGGGCATCCCCAAGATTTGACGCTTGTACTTCTTGGATATTTCTTGGGGTGACACGTGTGGCATCTCCAAGCTTGAGCTTTAGTCCTTCCTTCATCTCATTACTCATTCCTTCCATACACCTGAAATTTTTTCCTTCATACAAAACTTCACACAATCTTTATTAGCAACATTAGTGCACTCAAGATAATAAGTCTTTAGGTTCAGTTTCAACACCAATAAAACTTTCATTAAAACACAAGCTACTGTAACACTTCCCTCAAAAAGCTCAATTCCCCAAAAGAACTAAAAAGGAACCAACAAGAAGCAAATGCAAATAAAGGCAGAAATCTGTCAAAACAGACCCGCAGGTAAAGACGAATTTTTTCGAAGACCTTCTGTTGCTCAAATCAAAAAGTGTTGAACTAACGAAAGTTAGATAACAACCTGGGGCAGAAGCACAAAACATTACAGCTCAATCCGATGCACAGAGCTCTCTCAGGAATTTTTACGGTAAAGCACAGAAATCTGTTTCGGGATAGCAACTTTCCCAATCATTACTTCTCTCTCATTAGAGGTTACTCTTGGAACAAAAAGCAAATAAAAAGGATAAGGAGCGGTTATTACAGAGATAATAACTTCCAAGACTCATCTAAAACTCTTGGGTTATCTCCTAACAAGTACTTTTCTTTAACGCCTTTAAGTTAGGTATAAGCAAAAACTAAAATGGATAGAATAGAAGTAAGCGGAGATAATCATGGTGAAAACATTGTTTTGTTCAATGAAATCCTTTTGTTAACAAGGTTGATCAGGTCTTGTTACCAAAACAATTCCATATGAGACAAAACTTTGTATCCCACTAATGATTATGTTACCTCAACCTTGATAGCAATGGTCCCAATCATAATAGTTTCAAATTTTTCTCTTGGTATGGGACAATATATTTCTCCAACTTGAATGCCCTCAACATGTTCAATTGAATTCAAACCATAAGTCCTATCAATATTATTGGGGAAATAGATAGTATGTTCCTTGTCATTGACATTGAAGGTCACCTTCCCTTGATTACAATTAATAACAGCTCCAGCAGTACTTAGAAAAGGTCTCCCAAGAATAATAGACATATTATCATCTTCAGGCATAAAAGTTTGAGAGGATGCTCTCATAAGAAATATGAGTTGAAGTAAAATAGAGCATCAAGGAGCAAATACAAAACACATTTAAGTCTAAACCACTTCCTATGCATAGGAATCGTGTATGCAAATAAATTCACAAAGAACAAAGTGACAAGCATAGGAAGATAAAACAAGAGTAATTTCAAAACTTTCAGCACGTAGAGAGGTGTTTCAATACCATGAAAACTTCCACAACCATATTTTCCTCTCTCATAATAATTTTCAGTAGCCTCATGAATAAACTCAACAATATAACTATCACATAAAGCATGCTCTTCATGATCTACAAGCACTAGAGCTTTATTATAAACAGTTTCAAGAGAAACCTCAGGAACATAACATTCATTCTCCTTTAGTAAGCAAGGGGGACAATCAAATAATGTAAGGGATAAAGAGTTACTCTCATTAGAAGGTAGGCATGGGTAGGTAATCCATTCTTCCTCCTTTTGTTCATCACTCTCCTCCTCTTTTTCATCTAATGGGATTTTAGGTTCATCAATTTCTTCTTCCATAGGATCCTACAAGGCATTTGTCTCTTCCATTTATGGAAATCATCTATTAAAATATTCAAGAATATAGCAATTTTCATCCTTGTAATTATCAAAGAAAAATTTAAGTATACCATACACCTCATATTTGTAAGGTGAATCATCAATATTTTCAAGCAAACTAGCAAGTTCAAAAGCACCCTTCCAAGCAATAAATTCTTCAATTTGTTCCGCATTATAAAAGTCATAAATTCCTTTAGCATAGGAAGATATGGTATCATTATCACTATACTCACATTGAAAAGGGAGGTGTTTATACATCTTTCTGCAACGAGACTCATCACAACAATAAGTAACATTATAAGTAGAGCACATGTTCCTAGCAATGGTATACAATCTATCAATTTGTTCCCATAAGTGTTTCCCTTTTTGTGACAAGCGGTATTCCTTATAATAATATTTTTGATCTTCCGTGAACCCAACTTGCCAATAAGCTTCAGTTTCAAAGAAACAAACCATTGACAACAAGCATGATAAAGCAAGACAATAACAGACCAACGAAAATAACAACTAGAGTAGGAACCAAATTTTTTTGTATTTTTGATAAAGAAACAAGCAAACAAGGAGAAAATAAACTTAGCTTGAACAATAGTGAATCCAAGTGGACTTGATAAATAAAGCTATGCTCCCCGGCAACGGCGCCAGAAAATAGTCTTGATGACCCACAAGTATAGGGGGTGTATCGTAGTATTTTCGAGGGAAGTGAAACCCATTTTATTGATTCGACACAAGGGGAGCCAAAGAATATTTATAAGCCTTAACAACTGAGTTGTCAATTCAGCTGCACCTGGAAACAATCTTGCTCACAGCAGTTTATCAGTAGCAACAGTTTTGTAGTAGGAATAGTAAAGTAACAGCAGTAGTAAAGCAAGGACAGTAGTAACAAAAGCAGTAAACAGTGGGATTCGAGTGCGGTAGGCATAGGGATGGATGGACGGGCATTGCATGGACAAGACAATTCACATAGCAATCAGAACATAGGGCAATTGCAGATAAATAAGATAAAGAATCCAAGTACTAGACAATCCTAGGCATGTGTTCCATATATAGTCATACATGCTCACAATGAGAACTTGCACAACATCTTTTGTCCTGCCAGGCCGTTTGCAGCGGGGCCTCTAGGGAACTACTGGCAATTAAGGTGCTCCTTTTAATAGAGCACCGGAGCAAAGCATTAACACTCCGTGAACACATGTGATCCTCACATCAAAGCCTTTCCCTTCCGGTTATCCCGATTTCTGTCACTTCGGGGCCATAGGTTCCGGACAACAACGTGTGTATACAACTTGCAGATAAGACTAAGAACAAAACTATCATAATGAATCAATAATAAGTTTAGATCTGAAATCATGGCACTCGGGCCCTAGTGACAAGCATTAAGCACAACAAGTCGCAACAAAGTCATAAAGCACTAATAAAACATACTAGGCACCATGCCCTAACAATCTGATGCCATTACATGAATGATGTCATCCAATCCCTACCATCCCCATAGCCTACAACGGGGGATTACTCACTCGTAGATGGGGGAAACATGGATGGTCGATGGAGAAGCGATGGTGATGATGATGGCGATGATCTCCTCCAATTCCCCGTCCCAGCAGGGTGCCAGAACGGAGTTTCTGGTGCTGTTTCGTGGAATCTGGTGGTGGCGGCGGAGCGGAACTCCTTCTGGAAAAACGTCGAACCCCCTGGAGTTTTTAGGTCAGAAGGCTTCTTATAGGCGAAGAGGGAGATAGAGGGGGTGCCTGGGGCCACCACACCAGGCCCTGGCGCGGCCAGGCCCAGCCCGCGCCTGGGGGGGGGGGGGGTGGCCAGCCTCTGGCCCTCCTCCGTCTCGTATTCTGGCTCCTGGAGTCTTCTGGAAAAATAGGCACTTTGGCTTTTGTCCCGTCCAATTCCGAGGATATTCATTTTCTAACTTTCCTGGAACCAAAAACAGCAGAAAATAGGCAGCTGGCACTGTGGCTCTTGTTAATAGGTTAGTCCAAGAAATCATATGAAAATTACTCCAAAGTGTGTTCAAAACACAAGAAAGTGGATAAAACTAAGCATGGAGCATCAAAAATTATAGATACATTTGCAATGTATCAATAGGACACCTTCAAAGTTTATAAGAGTGACTAGATACAAATAGTTTAAAACAAGCAATATCATGGTATGCATAAATCAAAAAGTCTTGGGACAATGCACATAGAACTAAGAATGCCCACTATGCTCTCAAAGTAGGTGCATAAAGATAGAAGGTAGAGACTCAACATAAAAGTAAAAGAAAGGCATTCATAGAAGGAAGTAGGGATTCAAGTCTCATAAAGAGCTTCCAAAAATTATGGTACTTAATAGCTTCCAGCTCTCATTGCCCCTATCATAAGCATCTTTAAGTGATTAAGGTTAAAGTGAACAAACTATGGTGTTTATGCTTGACAAAGTATAAGTTGGAAATCTCATGTCCCTTGAATACGAGGGCCGCTCCTCATGCTACTCAAGTTTAGTCACCGGTAAGTTCTTGTCATCGTAAGTACATGTGTATCATAGAGAACCGCCAACGGGGTACCCCTTGCCCGATGATACAGAAGAATCCCCATATCAAAATGACAAGGCAAGCAGACAATGAGCATCTCAACAATCTTCTTATTTACCATGGGAATATGGTGCTTTTTGTCTCTTTCCTCTTTTCATATATCTCTTTTTTTCTCTTTTTTCTCAATATCTGACTCTTTTTTTATAAGAAGAATGCTTCATAGACAGCTCATTATGGTTACGCTGCAGGTTTCCACCATGATGGCATGGATTAGACCAGCGGCCCAGGCGTTTCTCTAACACATATACATAACTCCATGGACTTACAAGCTCCCCTTTCATTTCACACCGACGACCTCCATAGACAAAATAGCATGATATCAACTAGGTACAAAGTACCCGTGCAATGTTGAAAGCGTTCCCCATGACAGCATGGTTCTGCTAATCCCCAACAAATAAGTGCAAGCATATACAACATAGATGACACAATGGTTCAAGTTTATTAAGGGCAAGAAAAGAAAAGTGTTCCATCAAGTTCGTGAGAGCTTTAATCACTAGTTTTCTCATAACAAGTTTAATTTGGAAGGTAAACAAAAACATGAATATACTTGGAATAGCATATGCTAATAGGTAGGTATGGTGGACTCTTTGGAATAACTTGGTTTAAGGAGTTGGATGCATGAGTGGAACTCATACTTGGTTGCGGAGGCTAGCAAAAGACTAGGAGCGACAAACTAAGAGAGCAATAATGGCCATAATCATGCAGAGCAAAAAAACATCATTGATCAAAGCATAAAGTGATACTACAAGTTGAAAACTAAAGGATCGTAAAGGCTATGGTGACTTGGGATAGTCATAAAATGGTGTGAGCATGTGCCAAGTCAACCTAAATAAAGCATCAAAGGAGAATACCACAATATTATGCTTTAATATGCTAAAACAACGCATGATCCTTCCAAGGCACATTAAGCAATCTCAATTGTTTATAACAAGTCATGCTACAACAAAGAATACTAAGCATAAAGCCAAAACAATATCAATTATGGCATGACAAAGCATAGGCCACAGTAAAAAACAAACTTTCTTTACCACTTAAGCATGAGCTTTCCTACTCTTTTCCAATCCAAACCAAACTATTTGAAAACCAATGTATGAAAGAGGGGGTCCAACCAATTTATTCAGCAAACTAAGCAAACAAAGCAAACGAAAACCAAAAACAAAAACGAAAAAGAAGACGCTCCAAGAACAACACAACTGTGCATGAAATAATAAAAATGAAGTGTTTGGAAGAAACTTGGGATTTTTATTGATGAAGAAGGGGATGCCTTGGGCATCCCCAAGCTTTGATGCTTGTACTTCTTGGATATTTCTTGGGGTGACACGTGTGGAATCCCCAATCTTGAGCTTTAGTCCTTCCTTCATCTCATTACTCATTTCTTCCATACACCTGAAATTTTTCCTTCATACAAAACTTCACACAATCTTTATTAGCAACATTAGTGCACTCAAGATAATAAGTCTTTAGGTTCAGTTTCAACACCAATAAAACTTCCATTAAAACACAAGCTACTGTAACACTTCCCTTAAAAAGCTCAATTCCCCAAAAGAACTAAAAAGGAACCAACAAGAAGCAAATGCAAATAAAGGCAGAAATCTGTCAAAACAGACCAATAGGTAAAGACGATTTTTTTTGAAGACCTTATGTTGCTCAAATAAAAAAGTGTTGAACTGAAAGTTAGATAACAACCTGGGGCAGAAGCACAAAAATTCACGCCTCAAAAGGACGTACAGATATTTTAAACAAAGTTTTACGGTGAAGCACAGAAATCTGTTTCGGGACAGCAACTTTCCCAATCATTACTTCTCTCTCATTAGAGGTTACTCTTGGCACAAAAAGCAAATAAAAAGGATAAGGAGCGGTTATTACAGAGGTAATAACTTCCAAGACTCATCTAAAACTTTTGGGTTATCTCCCAATTAGTACTTTTCTTTAACGCCTTTAAGTTAGGCATGATAGTTTGAGAAGATGCTCACATAAGAAATATGAATTGAAGTAAAAGAGAGCATCAAAAAGCAAATTCAAAGCACATTTAAGTCTAACCCACTTCCTATGCATAGGAATCTTGTAAAGAAACAAGTCATGAAAGCACAAAGCAACAAGCATAGGAAAGCAAAACAAGTGCAGCTTCAAAAAATTCAACATAAAGAGGGGAAACATAATATTGTTGAGACACATAAAACCATGTTTCCCTCTCTCATAATAACTTTCAGTAGCATCATGAATAAAAGTAACAATATAACTATCATAAGAAACATTCTTATCATGAGCCATATGCATAAAAGAATTAATACTCCCCACATAAACATAGACATTCTTATTGATTGTAGTGGGAGCAAATTCAACAAAATAGCTATCATTATTATTTTCATCACCATAATCATCAATTATAGGAGGCATATTGTAATCATAATTAATTTCCTCCTCAATAGTAGGTGGACTAAAAATATCATATTCATCATTGCAATCATCATAAGCAATAGAATAGTTATCTTCCCAAGTGTGTTCATTTGTAAACATATCATCATTGGAAGGATCATGGATAGCACTAATAGTATAGCAATTATTAATATCATCATTTTCAGAATTGGTACCGAAGATATTTCAATATCAAAAGTAGTGTGCTTTTCCCAATCATGATCACTACTATAGGTAACAGGCATAGGAACATCATCGAGTTCAGACTCATCAAAAACTATAATAGGAGCAACGTGCTTAGGGTGAAATACCATTTCCTCTCTTCTTTTACTCCTCCTCTTCTTCTTTTTCTTCCTCTCTTTAGGATGGAGAGGCTTAAAAGGAAGCTTCTCCATATACCCTGGTTCATTGTTAGAGACAATAGAAAAAACTTTGGAGGATTCCTCCTTTTCATTAATAAGAACAAAACACATATTAGTCCTATCATATTTTGGTAAAACCTCATCTTTTATAATATTTTGTATGTAAGTGTTTGTGTGGCAATTATCAACACGATAAAGATGACAACCATGCAGGACACTATTCATATCAAAAGCACCCATATCTACCAAAGAGGTTTTTCTTGATAACTCTTCACATCCCAAAAATAATGTAAGTTCATCATGCTGATTAGGAGTGATCATGTCATCACAATACAAACTTGCAGTACTCATTGGATTAGAAGGGCTATTATTATGGCATGAGCATTGAAAATTGAAATGACCCACGTCAAAGCAAAGTTCACAAATAAAAGGATAAAGGGCACAAACTTTTTTACCAAGATCATTTAAAGCCCTATACCACATTCTAGTTTCATTCCTGTGGGTGATACAATATTCTTCTTCAATTTGATTATTCTCACAAGGTCTATGTATTCCACAAAAATTAACATGCTTATAAGAAATAGTACTTTCAGAGGTTTGAGCATGTTTATTGCTATCATTAATAAGAATTTCATTTTCCATGCAAGTATCTTTATAAGGCTCGTGATACATGTCCCATTTTTCTTTAGGAGCATTAATATGAGAAGCAAAGGTTCTATAACAATCAACAAGAATTTGAGGATCAAGACCATATTTAGCACTAAGCTCTGAAAATTAGCAGTTTCAGCGAAATACTTAATGCAATCATACTCATAGTTTATACCTGGTTCTTTAACTTTGTTGTTATCCCAATCTTCGGTATTGCTTTGAATTGTTTCAAGAAGATCCCACTTAGCTTTGACCTCCTTACTTGTGAAGGATCCCTCTAAACAAGTATCTAGATAATCCTTGTAATGTCCTGAAAGCCTTGCATAGAAATTGTTAATAACAATATTATTGGGGAGCTCATGAATGGGACATTCGAGAATTAGTGACTTCAATCTCCCCAATGCTTGGGAAATACTTTCTCCATCATGTGGATGCAAATTATAAATGTAATTCCTATCTTTATGAATTTCATGAGGAGGATAAAATTTAGAGTAAAAGAGAGATTCAAGTTCCTTCCACTCCAAATGACGAGGATCATCTAGTAGCTCATACCACTCCCTTGCTTTGCCCTTGAGTGAAAAATGGAATAACTTCCTCTTAACTTGGTTCATTGAAATACCTGCACACTTGAACAACTCGCATAATTCGTGTATAAAGAGTAAATGATCACCAGGATGGACAGTTCCATCTCCCAAATAACAGTTGTTCATAACACGTTCAACAATTTTTATAGGTATTTTAAAAGAGATGCTTTCAGTATGTGGATTAAAATATCACAAGCATCATTAGAATTACCACATATGGGAGATAAAGTATCAGCAGAGCAAATTTTCTTGTTTAAAGTTGGGGAACTAAAAATGTCATTTTCATAAAAACTATCTTCCCCAAGCTTAGACGGTTCCATAGCATTAGTAACAAAGGTGTTCAAAAGATTCATACTAATAACGTTGCTATTAGCATGTAAAGAAAGTTCCATGGGTTTTTTAATTTTCTTTTCAGACAATTCAAGTTCTATCTTAGGAAAAATACTAAAAAGCTCTCTATTTTTGTTGTCGTTTTCCATTAAGCCTAACTAGTGAAAACAAGAAACAAAAAGACAAAATTGCTGAATCTAAAGGAAATAACTTCGAGCACTCACACCGGAGGATGTGAGTACCTTTTACCTTACCTCCCGGCAATGGCTCCAGAAAAAAGCTTGATGTCTACGCACTTCTATTCTCGTAGACAGTTGTTGGGCCTCCAAGTGCAGAGGTTTGTAGAACAGCAGCAAGTTTTCCCTTAAGTGGATCACCCAAGGTTTATCGAACTTAGGGAGGAAGTGTCAAAGGTATCCCCTCTCAAGCAACCCTGCAATCAAGATACAAGAAGTCTCTTGTGTCCCCAACACACCCAATACACTTGTCAGGTGTATAGGTGCACTAGTTCGGCGAAGAGATAGTGAAATACAAGTGGTATGGATAATTATAAGTGGTAATGGTGATAGAAAATAGCTTGATGGCATGGAAAAGACTAAAGTAAAACTGAAATAAAGATAGAAGCAAGCAAACGTGTAATAGATCTAATAGCAAACTGTGTTTCAGTGCTTAGAAATAAGGCCTAGGGATCATACTTTCACTACTGAACACTCTCATATAAATATATTCTTCTTTATGATACTACGCTGAACTACTCTCCGGTTGGACACTCTAATCAATGGTAGGGCTATAACAGCACACCTCAAAGTTTGCTTTCCGCATCTAGATAACCCCACACTATCACCTTGAGCACTAGATGGTTCCAACAAACACCACAATTTCATTGAAACATCCAACTCCAAATATAACTCATAACAAGTATTTGTAATCTCTAGCCTAAGTGCCACCATGGTGTGCACACTGTCAACTTCACACACATGGGGAGAGCAGAGATCTATTAAAGCACTTGAGTAGCAAAGTAGATCTACTTGATTACAAAGCTCATGATCACAATATGATCATGCATAGAGGGAGAGATTAACACATAGCTATCGGTAGAGACCTTAGCCTCAAGAGAGAACTACTCCCTCCTCATCATGGGAGTCAGCAACAGTGATGGAGATGGCGGTGGAGTTGATGGAGATGGCGGTGAAGATGGTGAAGAGGCGGCGGCGGCGCGGAGGACTCCTTCCCCGTCACCGGTATCACAGGGGAGCACCACCCCTTAGCACCCTTCCTTCATGGCTTCTTGGTAGCCCTTCCCCATGGAGATGGGATCCATGGGGGAGGCAAAAACGTGGCTTTGGTGGCTGCAAATTGGTGGCCGGCCAGGGGGGCCACACCACTTGGTGGCGTGGCCAGGGCTAGCCCGCACCACCACATGGTGTGGCCGCCCTATGGACCCTCTCCGTCTCGTCTTCTGGCTCCGTGAGTATCCCGGTAAAATATCAACTTTGGCTTTTGTCCCGTCCAATTCCGAGAATATTCATTTTCTGACTTTCTGGAACCAAAAACAACAGAAAACAGGTAACTAGCACTGTGGCTCTTGTTAATAGGTTAGTCCAAGAAATCATATGAAAAGTACTCGAAAGTGTGGACAAAACACAAGAAAGTACATAAAACCAAGCATGGAACATCAAAAATTATGGATACGTTAGCAATGTGTCACACTACTACACCTGTCAGTTCACCTGAGTCTAGAGAGAGCTATGATATTGAAGATGGTTATATAGAGATGACTGATGAATCTATTAAAGAATGTCAAAACACTCATGCTAAAAATGCTATTAAGAGTCTGATGACCCACAAGTATAGGGGGGTGTATCGCAGTATTTTCGAGGAAAGTGAAACCTAATTTATTGATTCAACACAAGGGGAGCCAAAGAATATTTATAAGCCTTAACAACTGAGTTGTCAATTCAGCTGCACCTGGAAACAATCTTGCTCACAGCAATTTATCAGTAGCAACAGTTTTGTAGTAGGAATAGTAAAGTAATAGCAGTAGTAAAAGTAAAGACGATAGTAACAATTACAGTAAATAGTAGGATTGGAGCGCAGTAGGGATAGGGACGGGCGAGCATTGCATGGACAAGACAATTCACATAGCAATCAGAACATAGGGCAATTGCAGATAAATAAAATAAAGCATCCAAGTACTAGATAATCATAGGCATGTGTTCCATATATAGTCATACGTGCTCGCAATGAGAACTTGCACAACATCTTTTGCCCTGCCAGCCCGTTTGCAGCGGGGCCTCAAGGGAACTACTGGCAATTAAGGTGCTTCTTTTATTAGAGCACCGGAGCAAAGCATTAACACTCCGTGAACACATGTGATCCTCAGATCAAAGCCATTCCCTCTGGTTATCCTGATTTCTGTCACTTCGGGGCCTTTGGTTTCGGACAACAACGTGTGTATACAACTTGTAGGTAAGACCATAAACAATACTATCATAATGAATCAATAACATGTTCAGATCTAAAATCATGGCAATCGGGCCCTAGTGACAAGCATTAAGCAGAACAAGTCGCAACAAAGTCAAAAAGCACTAATAGAAGATACTAGGCACCATGCCCTAACAATCTGATGCCATTATATGAATGATCTCATCCAATCCCTACCATCCCCATAGCCTACAGCGGGGGATTACTCACTCATGGATGGTTGATGGAGAAGCGATGGTGGTGATGATGGCGATGACCTCCTCCAATTCCTCGTCCCGGCAAGGTGCTAGAACTGAGTTTCTGGTTCTGAATCACGAAATCTGCTGGTGGCGGCGGAGCGGAACTCCTTTTGGAAAAACGTCGAACCCCCTCGGTTTTTAGGTCAGGAGGCATCTTATAGGCGAAGAGGGAGGCCGAGGGGGTGACCGGGGCGGCCACACCACCCCTAGACGTGGCCTGGCCTGGCTCGCGCGGCCAGGTGGTGTGGGCCCCTCGTGGCCCTCCTCCGTCTCGTCTTCTAGCTCCGTGAGTCTTCTGGTGAAATAAGATTTTTGGCATATTTTCTGGGATTTTTGGCATATTTTCCGGCATTAGACCGTGGTAGGCATAGGGATGGATGGACGGGCGTTGCATGGATAAGACAATTCATATGACAATCAAGACATACAGCATTTGCAGATAAATAAGATAAATCATCCAAGTACTAAATAATCATAGGCATGTGTTCCATATATAGTCATACGTGCTCGCAATGAGAACTTGCACAACATCTTTTGTCCTGGTAGCCCGTTTGTAGCGGGGCCTCGAGGGAACTACTGACAATTAATGTGCTCCTTTTAATAAAGCACTGGAGCAAAGCATTAACACTCCGTGAACACATGTGACCTTCACATCAAAGCCATCCCCTCCGGTTATCCCGATTATTGTCACTTCGGGGCCTTTGGTTCCGGACAACAATATGTGTATACAACTTGCAGGTAAGACCATAAATAATACTATCATAATGAATCAATAACATTTTCAGATCTGAAATCATGGCACTCGGGCCCTAGTGACAAGCATTAAGCATAACAAGTTGCAACAAAGTCAAAAAGCACTAATGATAGATACTAGGCACCATGCCCTAACAATCTGATGCCATTACATGAATGATCTCATCCAATCCCTACCATCCCCATAGCCTACAGCGGGGGATTACTCACTCATAGATGGGGGGAAACATGGATGGTCGATGGAGAAGCGATGGTGATGATGATCTCCTCCAATTCCGCGTCCCGGTAGGGTGCCAGAACAGAGTTTCTGGTTCCGAATCGTGGAATCTAGTGGTGGCGGCGGAGTGGAACTCTTTTTGGAAAAATGTCGAACCCCCGTGATTTTTTAGGTCAGAAGGCAACTTATAGGCGAAGAGGGAGACCGAGGGGGTGGCTGGGGCGGCCAGACCGTCCCCTGGCATGGTCAGGCCTAGCCCGCGCGACCAGGTGGTGTGGCAAGGGCACAGCCCCACTCCATGTCGTATACTGGCTCCATGAGTCTTCTAGCGAAATAGGATTTTTGGCATATTTTCCGGGATTTTTCCTGATAGTTGATTTTCTGCGCAAAAACTAGACACCAAAGTAATTCTGCTGAAAACAGCGTCAGTCTATGTTAGTTGTATCCAAATCACACAAGTTTAGAGGAGAAACAATAGCAAAAGTGTTCAGGAAAGCAGATACGTTTTGGACGTATCAACTCCCCCAAGCTTAGCTTATTGCTTGTCCTCAAGCAATTCAGTTGAAAACTGAGTGCGATACAAGAAACTTTCACGAACACATTTGCTTCATATGATGTATATATTCTCAGCATGTGATCAACTACTTAGACAATTCATAATAAGGAGTATGCAACTAAGTTTACTTAATTGGCATTGCAAGCTATGAAGAGATTCCAACTCAAAGTAATAAGTAGCATGAAACATAAACATAAGCAACATTACAATGCTCATAACAAGGTATGGTAGAGTGGTATCTCGCTTGCCTTTGGTTGCGAATGCCAAGGCACCTCTGAAGTTCAGGTGAAGACTAGAAGTAAAGATATCAAAAATACAAGCATCAAAATCATAACACAATTAATCTAGTAATGAGACAAGCATATTATACTAAGAATGACAACTATGCTCTCAAGAAAGTGCTCATAGAATAGGTGATGACTCAACAAAGAAATGAAAAGGTTTTGAATAGTTTGAAAGGCTTACAAATGCTGAAAGTATGGTACTCATTAGCTTTGAGCTCTCATTGCCCCTATCATGAGCATCTTTAATATGGTTAAGGTGAAAGTGAGGCCCAATCTGAGTTATATGCTTGACAGACTATAAACTGGAAATCTCATGTCCCTTGAGTACGAGGGCCGCTCCTCATGCTACTCAACTTTAGTTACCGGTAAGTTCTAGTCATAGTAAATACGTGTGTATCATAGAGAACCGCCAACGGGGTACCCCTTGCCCGATGATACGGAAGAATCCCCATATCAAAATGACAAGGCAAGCAGGCAACGAGTATCTCAGCAATCTTCTTATTTACCATGGGAAAAGGTGCTTTTCTCTCTCTTTCTCTTTTCTCATATCTCTTTTTTTCTTTTTTCTCAATAGCTATCTCTTTTTTATAAGAAGAATGCTTCATAGATACTCATTATGGCTACGCTGCAGGTTTCCACCATTATTAGGCATGGATTAGACCGGCGGCCCAGGCGTTTCTCTAACACACATACATAACTCCATGGACTTACAAGCTCCCCTTTTATTTCACACCGACGACATCCGCAAACAAAAGAGCATGATATCAACTGGGTATATATTTACAGGTGTTGAAAGTGTTCCCCGTGACAGCACGGTTCTGCTAATCCCAGCCTATAATTTGCAAGCATATAACTTTCATGGACAGTCACAATGGTTCAGGTTTATTAAGTACAGGAAATAAAGTGTGCCATCAAGTTCGTGAGAGCTTTACTAACTAACTTTCTCATAACAAGCAAACATTTTATTCGGAAGAAAACAGGGCATAATGAATATGCACGAAACAACAAATGATGCTAATAGGTAGGTATGGTGGACACTTTTGGCAATATTTGGTTTTAGGGAGTTGGAAACAGGAGTAAAACATACTCAGTGTAAGTGAAGGCTAGCAATAGTAAGGGAGCGACAAACGAGAGAGCAATAGCTGTCATAATCATGCTTGCAACAAAACATGACTAATCATGGCATGAAAGTGATTCAAGACCCTCAAGGCAAAATAATTCATCGAGGCTTAACTGATTATTTCAGTCATATGCATGCGTGAACATGTGCCAAGTCAATTCAAGTGAAACATTCAGAGGAGGATACCACGGTGTCATATCAAGTTATGAATAGATTAATGCAAGCAAACATTCATAAGACATGCTACAAATTATTAGCGGGCTGGAGCTAATCATAAGAAAGCAAGAACTACTAAGCATCTTTAAATAACATACACCCTACACGAACATGCTAAGCATGCCCACAATGGTGAGTATATGTACAAAAATGAAAACAAATAGAGTTCGTTACCAGCCTCTTACCACACCTCAAGTTGTCATTAATCCTCATTATTGCCCTTCACTTGTGTGTCTTGAATAATAACATGAAACCAAATTTCACTGAGGACTGCTGAACCCTGCAACAAACTCACAAAACCAAAGAAGAAGAACAAATATTTTTGGTGTTTTCGATTTTTAAAAACAAGAACCAAAAAGGAAGAACAAGCAAAAAAAATATTTTTGGGTTTTTTCGAATAGTTCAAACAAAGCAAAAAGGGAAAAGCAAACCAAGAAAAAAAGAACAAGAAGCAAACAAAGAGAAACAACAAAAATATTTTTGGTCTTTTTGTGTTTTAGAAAGCGAAAACAAAGAAAGAACGAAAACTAAAAAGAGAACGAAACATGAATATACAAAGTACCGACGAAACATGATATGGAGATGAGTGTGATGTCGATGTACCTCCCCCCAAGCTTAGGCTTTTGTCCTAAGTGGGTATCAATCCCAAGCTGGCCAAGATGGAGCGCCTCCGTAGTACGGCGAGGAGGTACCCTCGTCCTGGTGCGAGCTTGAGGACGCCCGCCCGTAGTGCGCAGAGTAATCGTAGGAGGGCACATCCTCCTGGTGCTGCCTGTGGAAACCCATCAAGCAGAGCTACTCGTCCACCTCCGACTTGGAGCGCGACCATGGCCTCCTTTGAACACTGAATAAAGTAGGTTGCGGCAAAGGAATCTCCCTTTCATCCCCGTCAGTAAACAACATCCTGTATACTAGACTGTCCATATCAAAGTTAGCAGTGACGAAGTGATGTGTTTTAATGGCAGCAAGGTCAAGCCTTTGTGGTGCCAATATAGTATCATTGGGATCCACCGAGAGCTCTAATGCACCGACCATACGCGAAGTGATGATGCCCCCATAAATAGGTCCCCTAGCAGCTTGGCGGCGAGCAATAAGAGAGCCAAGATTGTACCGAGTATCATTATTAAGCGCAACAGCAAGGAAGGCTAAATGATAATTGGAGATATTACTCGTATTCTCCCTTCCAAGAACGCTAGTAGCAAGATAATAGGCAAAGTATCTAAGAGCTGGGAGTTGGATGTTTCTTATCTTCCCGCGCTGAGCTACACGGTCATCGTCATTGGTCACCTCTCGATAGAGCTCCAGCAAATTAGCAGGTCGCCCTTGAATCTTCTTCATGGTCCCTACCATGTCTACACCTATATTGCTGCAAAATCTTTCCAATGGCATGGTAAAAGGCAGATTATAGATTCTGAAAGAGACAGTTGACTGGTAGGGGGTGTTAGTGAAAACGAAACTCTGAACAAAAGTTTTGGTGAGCATAGCGTATTGCTCACTCTCATCTTGCATGTATGTCGTCAAACCAACCCTCTGAATCAGTAGCAAGAAATCATCAAGAATCCCTGCAGCTTGCAAGAAGTTATAACAAGGAAAAGTAGATGTGTGAGCATTCCCATCATCTCCTTCATTACCAAAGCGAGGTGAATGAGATCTTCGTTGTATGAAGGCCTAAACTGAGAGGCTGATCTTGAGGGCCTTGACCTCCTAGGTGCGTCCCTCTCAAAAATTTCTCCAAAGGTGTGGCTGTCCATCTTTGATATTCTGAAATTTAAACATCTATTACACAAGTGATTGCAAAGTGAATATTGAAATGGATCGTATGGGCACCTAGAAGGGGGGGGGGGGGTGAATAGGTGCTACTTCAAATTTTAATGCTTTTTCAATTTTAGGCTTAGCACAAAGGGTAAATTCTCTAGATAAACTATTAGGTGGAATTTCCTTACAAGCAACCTATCTACTAGCGAGTAAAGAGCGAGTGGAAGAGGAACGGGTAAACCGTAGTGAAGCACGCGGAGACACAGGATTTGTTTGACCGAAGTTCTTTCCTTGTTAAGGGAAGTATGTCTGCGTTGGAGGGGTGGGCGGTACTAAGACCACCACGCCACAATAGGCCTCACCCTGTTCTCCGATAGATCCCGCCACCAAAGGCCTGATCCACCTTTCCACTGTAGGGACCCTTTGAGGCGGGTACCGGCGCCTTTACACAACTAGTGGGGCACAACTCCACAAACAATTGGAGGCTCCCGAAATGACAACAAGCTGCCACAAGAACAAAGTTATCAAATACAACGAACAAGATCTAGACATTGACAAGAATACTAGAGCAGGGATTTCTCCAAGTGAATGGAGAGGAGTTGATGCGCTTGATTTGTGATGGTGATGATGATCCTCTCCTCCTTAAATTCCCCCAAAGATCAAAGCCTTCAGGTGGTTGAAGTGGGAGATCGAGAATGGGAGCTCTTGCACAAAGTCTGGACAATTTCGAATGAATCAATAGTTCTGAATGTTGGGGAAGAAGGGGTATTTATACCCCCTCCCAAACCCAGCCGTTGGAGACTTTGGGGGCCGGATTATCCGGCCCAAGTGAGGGTCGGATTATCCGGTCTAGGGAAAACTCCGCCCCAGACTCGGAATATCCGGAAGATAGTCCGCCCCCTATCAGAGCGTCGCGCCGAGCTTGCCCTTGATCAACTTCTGGGGGCCGGATTATCCGGCCCCATGAGATGGCCGGATTATCTGGCCTGGGGAGGAAAAACCGCCCCAGTTCAGATTTTTCTAGAGAAAATCCGACCAGACTCCGAGCGACGCGCCTTGGCATCCCTTGAGCAATGAGGTAGGCCAGATTATCCGTCCCTTGGTGGGGCGGGTAATCCGTGCCCCCTCAAAGTTTCCTGCACACTTAGCGCACATGAATAATCTCCACAGTATTGTTATCCACACAAAACACATGAAAACATGAAATGTTCTTTCAATCTCCCCCTTTTTGGTGTTAGATGACAATACTAGGATTTACAGGAAAGGATCACAAGACAACCAGCAATGAACATGGAAGATACTCCCCCTCAATGTGTGCATATTAGAATTTTGCATTGGAATACAAATGCACACACAAAGGTGAATCTATTCCATAGACATATGAGCAACAAAAGCATACAACCGAGGTAGAAGGGAGTCATCCTTTAAGTAGCCTCAGTTATTACCGAGATAACCAATATACGCGCCTTCCTTGATAAAGATTTCCAGCATAATAGGATATGAATAGATGAATCCATAAGCATAATCCATGGGCTAAATCTAGACAACCACTGACATAGAGTCTCAAACAAACCACAAATCACAAATTTAAAGTTTCAACGCTAAATGGGCACAAGCGAGAAAATGACGGATAGAAAAATGCAAGTGCTTATGCCCGACCCATGCAAATCCTCGAAGACCTAATATAACTACTTCTCCCCCTTTGGCATAGAGACGCCAAAAAGGAAGAAGAGCGATGCTAGCGCCCCAAGGATCACTCGTAGTCCTCATCCTCGTCCTCATCTTCATTCTCGTCCTCATCCTCACCTTCAAGCTCCTCAGTGTCACCATCCTCATCATCAGCAGCGGCCGCAGAGGGGAACAAGTGACGCTCCAGCTCTCCATAGTTCAGCCCGGAAGAAGAGTTACACCGAGCATATGGTGTGGGAGGTGTAAGAGCTGGGGGGGGGGGTCACTAGAAGCACGGGACACATGGTGAAGGATGAGCTGTTGGGAGTGAGCCAACTCATGGCGCTGCTTGTATGCCTTATACTGACCCTTGCGCGTGTCCACTCCCATGCAAAGGATGTGCCGCTGGAACTAGTTCAGCTGCTTGATCTCACGGGCAACGGGAGGCACAGGGGGCTTGCGAGCATCCTTCATGAGGCCCTCAGGAGCAGAAGAGGGGTGAGAGGTCTTCCAAACCTTGGTGTAGATCTTCTTGGCCTTATGCACAAAATCAATGTGGAACTCTTCAGAAGGAAGCAGGTGCCTGATGAGCATCATAATGTAGGGTGCATAGGGGATGGACAGACGGTTGAACATAGCATCAGTTAATTCATAGTAGATGAAGTCCATGACATCTAGCCTGTACAGCACAGATTCATCCTCGCACGAGGCCACCTCATGAGAAAATTGAAGGAGCTAGACAAGGTGACCACGGATGCTATCATTGTTGCCCCCACTCGGAGTGATGGAGTCACGGAAGATGCCCACTAAGGCAGCATAGATAGGATCAAGACCAGCCAGAGTGCCCACAAGGCCATTGTCCATAGTGCAAGGAGAGAGAGTTGCATCTTTGTTGGGCTTCAGCTGAGTGATGATGCGGTGGCCTCTGGCTCTATCCCTGCTGCGGAAAGAGTACCCAAGAACCTCAGCAAACACATGGAAATTAGCATACATAGGCCTGTCATGAGTCATCCACTTCATAGTGCGACGCTCATCTCCACAGATAACCAAAGTGGAAAAGAATGGCTTCACCACCTCAGAGTCATAAGAGCACTGGAGAGACATGAGATGGTGGAACCCCATCCACTCAGCCATATACATTGCATTCACAAGGTGGTCCTTCTCCAAAGCCTCAGCAAGAACCAGTGGGTGCATAGGCCTAATGTTCAGCCTGGCATACACGTCTTCATAAATACCTTTCTGTCCAGCACACCAGAAACGAGCATCCCCCAGCTCATCATCATGAGGCAACTCAGCAAAAAAATCACGGTAACGGATGGAGGAATAGGTGACTGCATCCATAGTCTTGTAGTTGATCTTGGGCTCCTTGCCCTTCCTTTTGGACACCCCCTTTCTAGTCCTCTTTGCTTGTTCAGCCATGCGCTTCTCTTCGTTCTTTCTTCTCCTCAACTCAACTTCGTCCACTAGGTTACCCTGTCTGTCATCCCGAAAGAATTTACCACGAGGGCGGCGCTTGTAGGTCTTGGGAACACTAGAACCACATGTGAGGAGAACAAGGGTGATAGCATGGGGATAAGCATACACACAAGTCCATGAGAGAACATGGAAAAAGTAGTCAAAAAGTTCATAAGACAAATCTACACAATGCATACTCCATGGTGAAACTGAACCAGAGTTGAATCTGTCAGGCCGGATTATCCGGCCTGGCCAGGGGCAGATAATCCGGCCCTGGCAGAAAATTTCGATTTCACCTAGATTGAATGCAAAAAAGTAGATCGGGCCTAGAAACTGCAAGACTACGATTTCTATGCGAAATAACATCCTTCTAGACAACGTTCCACCCAACAAGTAAGACATCTAGCCAAAGATGGAGAGAGAGGGAGTTACCCTCACTCATTGGAGGAAGAACGCGGAGGAGAAGGTACCCGGAGGCGCGGAGAAGAAGATCCGGGGAGGCTCGGAAAATCCGGTGGCCGGAGAGGCTCCGGGGAGGGTGGGGGACGGCAGGCGGCGGCTCAAGAGGAGGAGAGGGTTGGGGGAGAAGTGCTACTCGTTATGAGCCCTTCCCCCGATCCCTGCCCTTTAAGACGAAATCCGCTAGGGCCGGATTATTCGGCCTCCACTTGGGCCGGATTATCCGGCCTTAAATCTGAAATTCTGTTGTACACAGATTCAGGCTCGCGCGTCCCCAAACAACACCCCCACAAGGTGTACAAGGGACTTGTGTGGAAGAATAGATGGTTTAGGGAGGCTTAGGATTAAGAGAACCAAACTGAGATGGTACTAGACACTCAAAATTGCAAGATCCAAATCAAATAAAAGCCAAGATTGAGTGTGATTCCCATAAGAACATGAGAGAGCAAAAAATAGCCAAAAAGATCCAATTCTCCCCAAGGGAGAGGGCGGTGGCCGAAGCGACCTTGTTGGAGTGTATGGTGTGACACCGCGAAGATATATCTTGGGTTCACGACCAATACTCATCAATAAGCTCACATATCACAAAATGATATTATGAGAAATGATTTATCTTGCTTTTGGCATTATGGGGGAGGGTTAGCCCAATGAGTTAGGACCACACTCCCCCTATATCCATGCCCACGCCTAGACCAAATAGGACTGAGATGTACGAGTGAGTGCCTGGGTAATCAAGACAAACTCCTGGAATCAATGATATTTAGCTCATTCCTCAAGTAGCAGAATCTTGCTTCATCAAGTGGCTTTCTTTAGGAGATGCTTGATACCTTGCACACACCTCCACACTCAACACAATATCGGGTCTAGATACGCAGAGGTAAAGAAGAGAGCCGATCATGGACCGGTATACCTTTTGGTCCACATCTTTACCATGTGGGTTAAATTCAAGATGACATTTTGTTTGCATCGGAGTGGCGACACCATTAAGATCTGTCATCTTGAATCTCTTGAGCATGTCTTGGATGTACTTTGCTTGATTGATGAAGGTTCCTTCTCTAAGTTGCTTGATCTCGAATCCAAGAAAGAATCGTAATTCCCCCATCATGGGTATCTCAAACCTGTCAGTCATAAGCTTTGAAAATTCATCATTAAAAGCTTTATTAGTAGAACCAAAGATGATATCGTCTACGTATAGTCGGCATACAAAGAGCCCCCCTTAACCTTCTTAGTAAAAAGAGTGGGATCGATTTGCCCAACTTCGAAACCACGGTCTAGCAAAAGCTCTTTAAGGTGCTCATACCACGCACGTGGGGCTTGTTTAAGGCCATAGAGTGCCTTATCGAGTTTGTAGACATGGTTCGGGAAGTTGGGATCCTCGAAGCTCGGGGGTTGCTTTACATATACCAACTCACGTAGAGGACCATTAAGGAAAGCACTCTTGACGTCCATTTGCTGGAATTTAAAAATTGTTATGGGCAGCATAAGCAAGAAGGATACGGATGGACTCAAGGCGAGCCACTGGAGCTTAGGTGTCGCCGAAGTCAATGCCCTCAACTTGAGAGTAACCGTGTGCCACAAGCCTTGCCTTGTTCCTCACAACAATGCCATTCTCATCTTGCTTGTTTTTAAATATCCATTTGGTGCCGATAACATTGCGGCAATCTTTAGGTTTCTCCACGAGTTTCCAGACCTTGTTGTGCTTGAAATTATTCAATTTTTCATGCATAGCAACAACCCAGTCTGGATCTTCAAGAGCTTCAAAGACCTTCTTGGGTTCCACCATAGAGATGTGAGCTTGATGCTCACCAAAACTGGCCAATTCCCTTCTTGTAGAAACCCTTCGTCGAAGATCACCAACAACCTTGTCGAGGGTGTGACCCCTTAACTCAAGGTTCCGATCCGCTCGAGCCTTGCGACGAAGTTCAATAAGTTTGTTGTCTCTTGGTGGAATAGTTTCATCACTTGAATCTTCATTGGAATCATTTGCTCGACCTTGATTAGAATCTGGGACAACAGTAGTAGGTGGTGATGAAGCGTGCCCTTGAGATGAGTCAGTAGCCGTAACAGGAGGCTGCTGAACAATAGGTGAGTCAGGGCCGGATAATCTGGCCGATGGGGAAAACCGGATAATCCGTCCTGGGAGTACTTGTAGCAGCTTCATCAGGATGCCTAGGGCTTGCTTGAACTGGCGAGGGGCCGGATAATCCGGGGCTGGCCGGAAAATCTGGCCTGGAGCTTGCATCGATATCTTCAGCACCAGGAGCAATATGGTCAGCAAGAGCGGGGTGGCCAGATAATCCGGTGTCAACCAGATAATCCGGCCTGGAGCTTTCTTGATCATCTTGACCTTCAGCAGTTGATGGAGATGGTGTAGAAGTTGCTCCCGTGGTTGGAACATGTTGAGTATGTGTAGATGAGGGCTCTACATGTGTAGAGCATTGTCCTTCCCTATCCGCCACAAGGGGTTCCTCAATGGGGCAGAAAAATCCCACGCCCATTCTTCTTATGGCATCTTGGGGTATTTCAACATCTGCATCACAAACACCAACTTGCTCCGCACGGGAACCATCATTTTCCTCGAACACCACACTACAAGATTCTACAACAGTTCCGGAGAGCTTATTGTAGACTCTATAAGTGTGGGATTCGGCACCATACCCAACAAAAATACCTTCTATAGCCTTAGATTCAAACTTAGATAAACAAACTCCCTTGATGAGAAAGAAAAACTTACACCCGAATACCTGAAAGTATGAGATGTTTGGCTTGTTACCAGTAAGTATTTCATACGGAGTCTTGTCCAAGATCTTACGGAGGTATAATCGGTTGGATGAGTGACAAGCGGTAGAGATTTCTTCAGCCCATAAGTTATATGGAGATTTGAATTCGGCTAGCATTGATCTTGCCATATCCATTAGAGTTTGATTCTTCCTCTCGGCTACACCATTTTGTTGAGGGGTGTACGCAGCAGAATATTGATGTCTTATCCCCTCTTCACTTAGGAACTCATTTAAGGTGTATTTCTTGAACTCAGAGCCGTTATCACTTCTTATAGCTAGTATAGGGACGTCGTGTTGACGTTGAACCTCGTTGGCGAAGTCGATGACCGTTTGTTGAGTTTCACTCTTCATCTTGAAGAAATAAACCCAAGTGTATCTTGAATAATCATCAACAATCACTAGACAATTCTTCTTCCCACCGAGGCTTACATGAGATGGAGGTCCGAAGAGGTCCACATGAAGGAGCTCTAAGATCCTTTTTGACGAGATAATAGTCTTCCTTTGATGAGGATTGTCATGCATTTTCCCTTCAACACACGCCCTGCAAACACGATCTTTGGCAAAGGAGACATTTTCTTTTAGTCCAAGTATGTGGCCACCCTTGTGGAGACTTTGCAAAGTTCTCATATTGACGTGGGCTAGTCGGCGATGCCATAGCCAACCCGCGTCAGCCTTTCCGAAAAGACACATCGGGCCTATAGTGGTTTTCCCCGAAAAGTCCACCACGTACAGGTCATTTTCGACATATCCCACGAAAGCGACTTTTAGAGACTTGCTCCACAAGAGCACCACCAAATCAGCATCAATATAAACTGCAAAGCCCATCTTACCAAGGGCGCGAACTGAAAGTAAGTTGTACTCGAGGGTCTCAACAAGCATGACGTCCACGAGAGAGATATCGTGAGCCACAACTTTGTCGAGACCCAATACCTCAGATTTTGACTTGTCACCATAGGAGACGGTTATATGATCATGATTTCGCCGCATCTCCGTGATGATCTCCTTGCTTCCGGTCATATGACTCGTGCAACCGCTATCGAGTACCCATTTAGATCCACCGGAAGCATAGCCCTGCAAGAAAGTTACTTCTTGGTTTTAGGTACCCATTTTTCAATGGGTCCTCTCATGTTAGTGACAAGGGTCTTGGGGACCCAAATAGACCAAGGAATGTAACAATCATAAGGGCCTACATAACTAGCATAAACATCACCATAATAATCGCAATATAATTCAAAGTTAGGATTGTTAGCCCCTGCAAAACCATTATAATTAGTCTTATCATTGGTAATGTTGCTCGTCTTTGGTTGAGCAATCTTGCTCTTCTTCTTCTTGTTGTTTTTCTTGCTCTTTGTCTTGGGAATGTAATCAAGACCTTCTTTACTATTGTTTGTCCTTTGCTTGCTCAGTATCTCATCAATAACCTCTTTACCTCTGTGTTGAGAACCTCTTGCAAGATCTTCTTTTCCATAAGATGATGTGGAGGTACTTGGCACATCATACCGTTTCAATTGAGTTTGGAGCTAGTCATGAGACTCATTTAAAGTAGAATGATCACTCTACAATGCCTTGTGAGCACTTTCAAGATTATCAAACTTCTCCAAAAGTCTAGCATGAACAGCCCCAAATTCAATCTTGGAAAGAGTATGGTCACGTTCTTTGATGAGATGAGCCACAATTTCTACATGTGACTCCTCAATGGATTCGAGTCTCTCTTCCAAAGATACTCGAGCTTCCTCTTCTTCTTCTTCTAAGGCATTCTTCAAAGAAGCTATCTCCAAGGCATCTTCTCTTTCGATTCTGCCCTTTACTTCAAGAAGATCTTCGGCTTGAGCAAGTTGACTCATAAGAGCATCAAAATGGAGTTTGTGCTCACCTTGCAGGTTAGTGAAAAGGTGTCCAAAGCAATAACTTCTTCTTTCATTTTAAGACTATCATGATCATTCATATCCAAAATTATGTTAGACTTAGGAAATGAAGAGCTAGAACTTGATACCTCGGACCCTCTTGCCATTAGGCAAGTAGCGTTGTTGTTGATGACGTTCTCGTTTGGCGAGTCAAAGAGAGATGATGGAGTCGATGTGGTGGCTATAGCAGCCACCTCACGAGAACTATCTTCATCCTCTTCACCTTCACTTGCAGAGGAGTATTCTTCTTGTGCCACTAAGACGATCTTGGGTTGCTTCTTGTAGGGGCCATTATTCTTAATAAATGGCTTCTTCTTAGGTGCTTTGGATTTTCCTTTAAGAATGAGCCTGCCACCATTGTCTTCTCTATTTTGATACGGACACTCGGCTACAAAGTGCATCCCTATCTCCACAGTTGTAGCAAGTTCTCAATTTTGGGCCACTTTCTCTTCTTCCATTTGACCTGTTCTTGCGCTCGAGTTCTGACTTGGCCTTGGTAGGATCCTTCCAAAAGTTCCTTGCATAAAACGCCATGTACTCACCATGAGCACGTTTGACTTCGTCGGGGAAGTCCATGGAGGCCCCATCAAACGCTCTTTCATCCTCTTCTTGTTCAACAACATTGGCTTTTAGAGCAACATTGACACCCTTTTGCATTCCAATGGCCCGAGCACGGGCATCTTCAGCATTCTTTGCCGCCACTTTGAATGACGCCATTTCTTGCATGACCTCATTGGATGTAATTTGGTGGTAGTTATGTCTACCTTGCAAGCTCTTCAAGTCCGTTGGCTCGAAAGGCATTAAGACACTCACATATTTCCTTTTTATCCACGCATCATCAATGTGAGTGGCTCCATGCTTTCTAAATGTTGTTGCGATGCCCTTGAGTCTTCTATACATGTCTTCATGGTTTTCACCATCCAACATGTAGAATCCCTCAGCTTCATTACTAAGGGCATCATACCTATTCCTTCTCATGCTTTCATTCCCAACAAAGAGATTAGTAAGGGCATCCCAAGCTTCTTTAGCTGTGTTGAGATGTTCAATGTGTGGCATGTCCTTGGGACCCACACCGAGCTATATCATGTGGAGAGCAGTGGCATTCAGTTGGCTGTCCATGACTTCTCTTCTTGTCAGGTTGGTTTGATCTCCAATATGAAGACCCTCTTCAATAATCCTCCAAAGTTCAATAGAGGACCTGCAAACATGAGACTTCATTAAGAATTGCCATTGATTGAAAGAGGATGAAGTGAGCTTGGGTGGATCACCCCTATTGTTTATATGAGGATGAGGGATAGGTGGGTCGAGGGAATATACGTGATGAACCTCACTATATTCCTCCTTACCACTTCCCTTCTTGGAGGTGGAACCATTAAGTTTTTCACCCTCCGCATCCTCATCCTTGGATCCGGTGTTAGCCTTTTCCTTAGATGATGGTGTGGCTGCCTCAGAGGATGATGGAGATGGGGCTATGGATGATGTGAGGCGAGCAATCATTTGATTCATCTCCTCCATCTTGGCCTCAAAGGATTTCAACAAGGTTGTTTCCAACGTCTTGAGGTCATCCATTGTGACTTTATCCATAGCCTCATTCCCATCACCCTTGGTACCCATACTACTCTTAGGCGGTTAAGCCCGAATTAAGAGTCGGGGCTCTGATACCAATTCAAATGGATCGTATGGGCACCTAGAGGGGGGGTGAATAGGTGCTACTTCAAATTTTAATGCTTTTTCAATTTTAGGCTTAGCACAAAGGGTAAATTCTCTAGATAAACTATCAGGTGGAATTTCCCTATAAGCAACCTATCTACTAGCGAGTAAAGAGCGAGTGGAAGAGGAACGGGTAAACCGTAGTGAAGCACGCGGAGACACAGGATTTGTTTGACCACAGTTCCTTCCTTGTTAAGGGAAGTACGTCTGCGTTGGAGGGGTGGGCAGTACTAAGACCACCACGCCACAATAGGCCTCACCCTGTTCTCCGATGGATCCCGCCACCAAAGGCCTAATCCACCTTTCCACTATAGGGACCCTTTGAGGCGGGTACCGGCGCCTTTACACAACTAGTAGGGCACAACTCCACAAACAACTTGGAGGCCCCGAAATGACAACAAGATGCCACAAGAACAAAGTTATTAAATACAACGAACAAGATCTAGATATTGACAAGAATACTAGATCAGGGATTTCTCCAAGTGAATGGAGAGGAGTTGATGCGCTTGATTCGTGATGCTGATGATGATCCTCTCCTCCTTCAATTCCCCCAAAGATCAAAGCCTTCGGGTGGTTGAAGTAGGAGATCAAGAATGGGAGCTCTTGCACAAAGTCTGGACAATTTCGAATGAATCAAGAGTTCTGAACGTTGGGGAAGAAGGGGTATTTATACCCCCTCCCAAACCCAACCGTTGGAGATTTTGGGGGCAGGATTTTCCGGCCCAAGTAAGGGCCGGATTATCTGGCCTGGGGAAAACTCCGCCCCAGACTCGGAATATCCAGAAGATAGTCCGCCCCCTATCAGAGCGTCGTGCCGAGCTTGCCCTTGATCAACTTCTAGGGGCCGGATTATCCGGCTTGGGGAGGAAAAACTGCCACAGTTCGGATTTTCCGGGAGAAAATCCGACCGAACTCCGAGCGATGCGCCTTGGCATGCTTTGTTCAAAATCTGGGGGCCGGATTATCCGGCCCATGCGACAGCCGGATTATCCGGCCTGGGGAAGAAAAACCGCCCCAGTTTGGATTTTCCGGGAGAAAATCTGACCAGACTCCGAGCGACGCGCCTTGGCATCCTTTGAGCAATGAGGTAGGCCGGATTATCCGGCCCTTGGTGGGGCGGATAATCCGGGCCCCCTCAAAGTTTCCTGCACACTTAGCGCACATGAATAATCTCCACAGTATTGTTATCTAACACACAAAACACAGAAAAACATGAAATGTTCTTTCAAATATATAATGGAGAGCACTACTCATAGGGACTTGTAGAGGCCTAAACATGCATCAAAACTATATCTCTAAGCATTGAAAAAGCTTACAAGCTCTCATAACCTATCACCTACAGCAGCAAAATACTCAAGATATAAACCACTAAACACAAATCTACTTGGACAAGCGGAGGAGTCACATACCAAAGAGCAAATGCTCCAAATTTCAGCAGCAAAGATGGGCTGAGCAAGGAGATCGAAAAATCGAGGGCAAGAACAGCAAGAACGCGATTTCGAGCAATGAACTGGTGTTTTCTCGGGAGAGAGAAGAAAGTGGCAAGTGAGAGAGTGAGTGGAGGGCCAGGGGTAGCCCACACCATTGCCAGGCGCACCCCTGGGCTGGCCGCGCCACCAGGTGGTGTGCCTGCCTGGTGGGCCCCCCTGGTGCCTTCCAGGCACTCCTCTGCCCCTTTTTCATGTAAAAATTTAATATGAATTTTCTAGAATTTATCGAGACACTTTATTGTTTAGCAATTTTCAAGCATAGATGAATGATTTTCTGATAGAAAAAAGTTTCTGGAATGAAGCAATGACAAAACAAGGCTAAAACTTCAGAAGTTCTAAGACACTCTAACATGCAAGCAACTAACAACAGAAAAGTAAACTAAACGAAAACAAAAACTAAAATAGATAGAATAGAAGTAAGCGGAGATAATCACAGTGAAAACATTTTTTGTTCAATGAAATTCTTTTGTTAACAAGGTTGATCAGGTCTTGTTTCCAAAAAAAATTATATGAAACAAAACTTTGTATTCCACTAATGATTATGTTACCTCAACCTTGATAGCAATGGTCCCAATCATAATAGTTTCAAATTTTTCTCATGGTATGGGACAATATATTTCTCCAACTTGAATGCCCTCAACATGTTCAATTGAATTCAAACCATAAGTCATATCAATCTTATTGGGAAAATAGACAGTATGTTCCTTGCCATTAACATTGAAGGTCACCTTTCCTTGATTACAATTAATAATAGCTCCTGTAGTATTAAGAAAAAGTCTCCCAAGAATAATAGACATATTATCATCTTCAGGCATTTCAAGCACAACAAAATCAGTTAATATCAAGCAATTATGAGCCACTTGAACAGGTACATCCTCACATATACCAACATGAATAGTGGTAGATTTATCAGCCATTTGCAAAGATATATCAATTGGTATCAGTTTTTCCACTTGAAGCCTCTTATATAGAGAAAAAGGCATGACACTAACTCCTGCTCCCAAATCACACAAAGCAGTTCTAACATAACTATTTTTAATAGAGCACGGGATAGTTGGAATCCCTGGGTCTCCAAGTTTCTTAGGTACTTTACCATTAAAGGAATAATTAGCAAGCAAAGTAGAGATTTCTTCATTAGGGATCTTCCTTTTATTCGAGACAATATCCTTCATATACTTTGAGTAAGGAGGCAATTTAATAGCATCAGTCAAAGGAATTTGCAAGAATAAAGGTTTCATCCACTCACAAAACTTATTATAGTGTTCATCTTCCTTTGACTTGTGTTTCTTATCAGGGAAAGGCATAGGTTTTTGGACCCAAGGCTCTCTTTCACTACCATGTTTCTTAGCAACAAAATCTTCTTTAGTGTATTTGGTATTCTTAGTGTGCCTTTCAGGTTCTTCTTCAACTTTTTCTTTATCAAGAATATCATTTTCTTCATTACCACTTTTAGTTTCAGCATCAGAGACATATATACTATTAGGATCTTTAGCAGGTTCAGAGGGTTCTACAATAGTTTTATGTTTCTTTTTTCTTTTCTTACGAGTAGTACCACTATTTTTAGCTTGTTGAGAATCCTGCTCAATTCTTTTGGGATGTCCCTCATGACATAGAGGATCCTGGGTAGCAGCACCACTTCTAGTTCTAATTTCATAAGCATGTCTTTCTTTGGCAGCATTAACTAGCAAGTCTTTTTGCACTTTAATAAGTTGATCTATTTGAGTTTCAACCATTTGAAAATGTTTAACTAGCATTTTAACATCATTAGAGGTTCTTTCCACAATATCTTTTAACTCAACAATAGCTCTAGTGTTTTCCATTAGATGATTATGCACCCTTTTATTAAAATTATCTTGCTTAACAATAAAAATATCGAATTCTTCTAAGCATTGATCAGGAGGTTTAGAGTAAGGGATATCACCTTCATGAAAATGTTGGAGAGAGTGTAGCTCAATAGTGGATGAGTGGGGGATAGGCTTACATAATTCTTCTATAGGAGGTAAATTCTTGACATCTGCAGCTTTAATTCCCTTCTCCTTAAGACATTTCTTAGCTTCCTTCATCACTTCACCATTCAATTCAATAACTCCCCTCTTCTTAGATGATGGTATAGGCATAGGAATAGTTAGTTCAGGTATAGTTGTCTCAGGTATAGCTGGTTCAAGGGGAGTCCAGTCTTCATAATTCTTGCTTATTTTAGCCATTAATTCCTTAGGTTCCTTGGGAGTCCTATTCCTGAAAACACAATCAGCACAACTATCCAGGTATGTCCTAGATTCTTTAGTTAGTCCATTGTAAAATATATCAAGAAGCTCATTCTTAGGTAATGGACATCTAGCATGTGCATGAATCAAAGCACAAAACCTTGCCCATAATTCAGGCAATATCTCTTTTTCTCCATGTTTAAAATCAAAAAGTTCCTGCAAAATAGCATGTCTAGCACTAGGAGGAAAATATTTTTGCAGGAAAGTTCTAATCAACCAATCAGGGCTATCAATAGATCCAGGAGGTAAATTATTAAACCAAGTTTTAGCTTCTCCTTTCAGTGAAAAGGGGAAAAACTAAGCAACAAAGTAGGTGCACATCTTAATATCATCAGAAAACAAGCCACTCATGGTAGAAAGCTCAGTCATATGTGCTACCGCACTTTCATTCTTAGTCCCACAAAAAGGTTCTTTCTCCACAATAGCTATGTAAGATAGATCAAGAGAGAAATCATAATCTTTATCTTTAATGTTTATGGGAGATGTAGCAAACTTAGCATTAGGAGACAATTTGCATTTAATAGTATGCCTCGCAAGGAGACTCTTAGCAGCACTCCTATCATGGGTGTTTTGACATTCTTTAATAAATTCATCGGTCATCTCAATATAACTGTCTTCAATATCATAGCTCTCTCTAAACTCAGGTGAACTAACAGGTGTAGTAGTGTCCTCATTAGGAGTTTCAGTATTTATAGCTATAGTACTAGCAATCATAACATCTAGTAAAGGACCTAATGAATCACTCTTATCAAGCACAGTAGAAGCAGCATCATAAGTATCAGAAGTTTTAGATTCAGCAGTAGTAGCAGTGTGTGTAGCATGTGTGTGTGGTGGTGTAAGGAACTTACTAATAACAGACGGTGAATCAAGAGCAACAGAGGTGTTCAGGACCGTACCTCTTCTTGTAGTGGATGGTAAAATAGGAACCTTGCCATCACAAGACTTACCCATGATGGATGGATGGCAGCGAACAATAATGATTCCAAGTGGACTTGATAAATAAAGCTATGCTCCCCGACAATGGCGCCCGAAAATATTCTTGATGACCCACAAGTATAGGGGGGTGTATCGCAGTATTTTCGAGGGAAGTGAAACCCAATTTATTGATTCGACACAAGGGGAGCCAAAGAATATTTATAAGCCTTAACAACTGAGTTGTCAATTCAGCCGCACCTGGAAACAATCTTGCTCACAGCAGTTTATCAGTAGCAACAGTTTTGTAGTAGGAATAGTAAAGTAATAGCAGTAGTAAAAGTAAAGACGATAGTAATAATTGCAGTAAGTAGTAGGATTAGAGCACGGTAGACACAGGGATGGATGGACGGGGGTTGCATGGACAAGACAATTCACATAGCAATCAGAACATAGGGCAATTGCAGATAAA
Organism: Avena eriantha; assembly: GCA_910589775.1. Taxonomy (NCBI): domain Eukaryota; kingdom Viridiplantae; phylum Streptophyta; class Magnoliopsida; order Poales; family Poaceae; genus Avena; species Avena eriantha. The sequence goes on from OU342745.1 coordinate 432,677,240, forward strand.
TAAGATAAAGCATCCAAGTACTAGATAATCATAGGCATGTGTTCCATATATAGTCATACGTGCTCGCAATGAGAACTTGCACAACATCTTTTGTCCTGTCAGCCCATTTGCAGCGGGGCCTCAAGGGAACTACTGGCAATTAAGGTGCTCCTTTTAATAGAGCAGCGGAGCAAACCATTAAAACTCCGTGAACACATGTGATCCTCACATCAAAGCCATTCCCTCCGGTTATCCCAATTTCTGTCACTTTGGGGCCTTTGGTTCCGGACAACAACGTGCGTATACAACTTGCAGGTAAGACCATAAACAATACTATCATAATGAATCAATAACATGTTCAGATCTGAAATCATGGCACTTGGGCCCTAGTGACAAGCATTAAGCATAACAAGTCACAACAAAGTCAAAAAGCACTAATAAAAGATACTAGGCACCATGCCCTAACAATCTGAGGCCATTACATGAACGATCTCATCCAATCTCTACCATCCCCATAGCCTACAGCGGGGGATTACTCACTCATAGATGGGGGAAACATGGATGGTCGATGGAGAAGCGATGGTGATGATGATGGCGATGATCTCCTCCAATTCCCCGTCCTGGCAGGGTGTCAGAACATAGTTTCTGGTTCTGAATCATGGAATCTGGTGGTGGCGGTAGAGCGGAACTCTTTTTAGAAAAATGTCGAACCCTGATGAGTTTTTAGGTTAGAAGGCAAATTATAGGCGAAGAGGGATACCGAGGGGGTGTCTGGGGCGGCCAGACCACCCCCTGGCGCGGCTAGGCCTAGCCCGCGCGGCCAGGTGGTGTGGCCAGGGCCCAGCCCCACTCCGTCTCGTATTCTGGCTCTGTGAGTCTTCTGGCAAAATAGGATTTTTGGCATATTTTCCGGGATTTTTCCTGATAGTTGATTTTCTGCGCAAAAACTAGACACCAAAGTAATTCTGCTGAAAACAACGTCAGTCCGTGTTAGTTGTATCCAAATCACACAAGTTTTGAGGAGAAACAATAGCAAAAGTGTTCGAGAAAGTAGATATGTTTTGGACGTATCAGAGTCTTCTTGAGAAACATACTGTTAAACCTAAATTATCTCCTAACGCTAAGTTTGCTACATCTCCCATAAACATTAAAGATAAGGATTATGATTTCTCTCTTGATTTATCTTACATAACCATTGTTGAGAAAGATCCTTTTTGTGGAACTAAGATTGAAAGTGTTGTAGCACATATGACTGAGCTTTCTACCATGAGTGGTTTATTTTCTGATGATATTAAGATGCGCACCTACTTTGTTGCTAAATTTTTCCCTTTTTCACTGAAAGGAGAAGCTAAAACTTGGTTTAATAATTTACCTCCTGGATCTATTGACAACCCTGATTGCTTGATTAGTACCTTCCTTCAGAAATATTTCCCTCCTAGTGCTAGACATGCTATTTTGCAGGAACTTTTTGATTTTAAACAGGGAGAGCAAGAGATATTGCCTGAATCATGGGCAAGGTTTTGTTCTTTGATTCATGCACAGGCTCCATGTCTATTACCTAAAAATGAGCTTCTTGATATATATATTATAATGGACTAACTGAAGAATCTAGGACATACCTAGATAGTTGTGCTGATTGTGTTTTCAGGAAGAGAACTCCCAAAGAAGCTAAGGAATTAATGGCTAAAATAAGCAAGAATTATGGAGACTGGACTTCATCTGAGCCAACTACACCCGAGACAACTACACCTGGGTTAACTGTGCCTAAGCCAACACCAAAACCAAAGAAGAGGGGAGTTATTGAACTAAATGATGAAGTGATGAAGGAAGCTAAGAAATGTCTTAATGAGAAGGGAATTAAAGCTGCAGATGTCAAGAATTTACATCCTATAGAAGACTTATGTAAGCCAATCTCCCACTCATCCACTATTGAGGTACACTCTCTCCAACATTTTGATGAAGGTGATATTCCTTACTCTAAACCTCCTGATCAATGCTTAGAAGAATTTGATGTTTTTATTGTTAAGCAAGATAATTTTAATAAAAGGGTGCAAAATCATTTAATGGAAAACTCTAGAGCTATTATTGAGTTAAAAGATATTGTGGAAAGAACCTCTAATGATGTTAAAATGCTTGTTAAACATTTCCAAATGGTTCAAACTCAAATTGATCAGCTTATTAAGGTACAAAAAGATTTGCTAGTTAATTCTTCTAAGGAAAAACAAGCTTATGAAATTAGAACTAGAAGTGGTGCTACCACCCAGGATCCTCTATATCCTGATGGGCATCCTAAAAGAATTGAGCATGATTCTCAACAAATTGAAAATAGTGGTACTTCTCCTAAGAAAAGGAAAAAGAAACATAAAACTATTGTAGAACCTTCTGAACCTGCTAAAGATCCTAATAGTATATCTGTCTCTGATGCTGAAACTGAAAGTGGTAATGAGGAAAATGATGCTCCTGATAAAGAAAAAGTTGAAGAAGAACCTGAAGGCACACTAAGAATACTAAATACACTAAAGAAGATTTTGTTGATAATAAACATGATAGTGAAAGAGAGCCTTGGGTCCAAAGACCTATGCCTTTCCCTGATAAGAAACACAAGTCAAAGGAAGATGAACACTACAACAAGTTTTGTGAGTGGATGAAACCTTTATTTTTACAAATTCCTTTGACTGATGCTATTAAATTGCCTCCTTATGCAAAGTATATGAAGGATATTGTCTCTAATAAAAGGAAGATCCCTAATGAAGAAATTTCTACCTTCCTTGCCAATTATTCCTTTAATGGTAAGGTTCCAAAGAAACTTAGAGACCTAGGGATTCCAACTATTCCATGCTGTATTAAAAATAGTTATGTTAGAACTGCTTTGTGTGATTTGGGAGCAGGATTTAGTGTTATGCCTTTTTCTCTCTACAAGAGACTTCAATTGGAAAAACTAATACCAGCTGATATATCTTTGCAAATGGCTGACAAATCTAGTTCTATTCCTGTTGGTATATGTGAGGATGTACCTATTCAAGTTGCTCATAATTGCTTGATATTAGCTGACTATGTTGTGCTTGAAATGCCTGAAGATGATAATATGTCTATTATTCTTGGGAGACCTTTTCTTAATACTGCAGGAGCTGTTATTAATTATTATCAAGGAAAGGTGACTTTTAATGTTAATGACAAGGAGCATATTGTCTATTTCCCCAAGAAGATTGATATGACTTATGGTTTAAATTCAATTGAACATGTTGAGGGCATCCAAGTTGGAGAAATATATTGTCCCATACCACGAGAAAAATATGAAACTATTATGATTGGGACCATTGCTATCAAGGTAGAGGTAACATAATCATTAGTGGAATACAAATTTTTGTTTCATATAAAATTGTTTTGGTAACAAGACCTGATCAGCGTTGTTAACAAAGGGATTTTAATGAACAAAACAATGTTTTCACCATGATTATCTTTGCTTACTTTTAGTTTATCAATTTTAGTTTTTGCTTTCAATTATTTTACTTTTCTATTGTTATTTGCTTGCTTACTAGAGTGTCTTAGAACTTCTAAAGTTTTAGTTTAGTTTTTCTTTTTGCATCATTTCAAAAACATCTTTCTGTCAGAAAATCATTCATCAATACCCAAAAATTCCTAAAAAAAATAAAGTGTCTCAATTTTTTTTAGAAAATTCATATTAATTTTTTACGTGAAAAAGGGGCAAAGGAGTACCTGGAGTGACCTAGGGGGCCCACCAGGCAGGCACACCACTTGGTGGCGTGGCCACCCTAGGGGCGTGCCTGGCCATGGTGTGGGCCATCCCTGGCCCTCCACTCACTCTCTCACTTGCCACTTCCTTCTCTCTCTCGAGAAAACATCAGTTCATTGCTCGAAATCACGTTTGTGCTGTTCTTGTCCATGATTTTTCGATCTCCTTGCTCAGCCCATCTTTGCTGCTGAAATTTGAGCATTTGTTCTCCGGTATGTGACTCCTCCGCTTGTCTAAGTAGATTTGTGTTTAGTGGTTTATATCTTGAGTATTTTGCTGCTATAGGTGACAGGTTATGTGAGCTTGTAAGCTTGTTCAATGCTTAGAGATTTTGTTTTGATGCATGTTTAGGCTTCTTACAAGTCCCTATGAGTAGTTCCCTTCATTATGTAATCACTTTGCAATTACTTGTATGATGGTTGTCCTAAATTTCAGAAAAGAAGATGAATGAACACCAACTCAACCAACATGAATTAAGGGTGCCTGAGGTTATGAAGGTTCACCGAGAGGAGGAAGTTTTTCCTTCCATCTATCCATGCCCCGAATTCATGAGGGCTGCAGGGATTTCTCAGGATTTCTATACTTTAATTGCTAATGCAGGATTGGAGCATTTTGTGGGAGATGAACCTTACCAATTTGTAAAACTAACTATGTCTGTGGTGCAGGACTTTCGATTTAGTTGCTCTTTGCCTAACCCCATGGTTCGCTACAAAATTTACAATATAGCTGTCAACCTTCCTTTTGATGACTTTTGTGCAGCTATTAAAGTACCCAAGTGGGGATCGTGTGAAAGAATTAAAGAGCGACCTACACCACTCATGGACTTGTATGCAGAGATTTGCCAAGGGAGAAGCTTCTCAAAGGAGAGTGGGAAAATTCGTAATATTCATCTCCCGTATATTCACTACTTTGCTTACTTTATTGCCAAGTGTGTTCTCGCTAGGAAAACTGCTAATAAGTTATCCTCTTATGATCTAGCATTCATCTCAGCTGCTTTAAAACGAGATAGGACTTACAATTTGGGTGCCCGTCTTTCTGCTAACCGCGAGAAAGGTGGAATTTGTGGAGGCCTCATCGCCTCTCATTTATTAGCTTTGCATGGTGTAGTGCCTCATCATTTAGACCTACAGTTTCCCATAGAGAGACTTGACCTTAATTTCATGATACAACATAAATTTGTTTCTTCTTGGGCTAATTTTAGTGAATTGTCTTACGAAATAACCTTTCTCAAGGCTGGTTGGAGAAGGAGTAAGTCTGAGCGTGTTGTTCTTTTGCCTGCACCTGTTTTGTTTAACCTTGAAACCATGGTAGGATGGTCACTCAATGAGGAAGAGCTCGATACGTATCTGGGGGAGCTCTCCCAACAGGAGCAGGAGACTGGAAGGGAGGCTACAGATGATTCAGTCCAGCCCTCGAATGAGGGGGAGTCCTTTTACCAGCAGCCTACCTATGATTGGGGAGCTTCTTGTTCTTCCCAAGGGCCTAACTACGATCATTCTTACGATGATCCGTCGGCTTGGAACCCTTACCCGCGTTGGGATTGATACCCACTTAGGCCAAAAGCCTAAGCTTGGGGGAATGTACACTAACACCACACTCATCTCCATACCATGTTTAGTTGGTACTTTGTATATCCATGTTTTGTTCTCTTTTTAGTCTTTCGTTCTTTCTTTACTTTTGCTTTCCAAAACACAAAAATACCAAAAATATTTTTGTTGTTTCTCTTTGTATGCTTCTTTGTATTTTTAGCCTTGGTTTGCTTTTTTCCTTTTAGCTTTGTTTTGATTATTCGAAAAACCCAAAAAGATTTCGCTTTTCTTGTTCTTCCTTTTGGTTCTTGCCATTAAAAATCGAAAACCCAAAAATATTTTTGTTCTTCTTTGGCTTTGTGAAGTTCGTTGCAGGGTTCAGCGGTCCTCAGTGGAGTTTGGTTTCATGTTATTATTCAAGCCACACAAGTGAAGGGCAATAATGAGGATTAATGACAACTTGAGGTGTGGTAAGAGGCTGGTAACGAACTCTATTTGTTTTCATTTTTGTACATATACTCATCATTGTGGGCATGCTTAGTCTGTTCATGTAAGGTCTATGTTATTTATGGATGCTTAGTAGTTCTTGCTTTCTTATGATTAGCTCCAGCTTGCTAATGGTTTGTAGCATGCCATATGAATGTTTGCTTGCATTGCTCTATTCATAGCTCGGTATGACACTGTGGTATCCCCCTCTGAATGTTTCACTTGAATTGACTTGGCACATGCTTACTCATGCATATAACTAAAACAATAATCAGTTAAGCCTCGATAAATTATTTTGCCTTAGGGGTCTTGAATCATTTTCATGCCATGATTAGCCTTGTTTTGTTGCAAGCATGATTATGACAGTTATTGCTCCTCGTTTGTTGCTCCCTTACTATTGCTAGCCTTCACTTGCACTGAGTATGAGCTCTACTCGTGTTTCCAACTCCCCAAAACCAATATTGCCAAAAGTGTCCACCATACCTACCTATTAGCATCATTTGCTTTTCCGTGCATATTCAGTATGCCTTGTTTTCTTCCGAACAAAATGTTTGCTTGTTATGAGAAAGTTAGTTAGTAAAGCTCTCATGAACTTGATGGCCCACTTTTATTTCTTGCACTTAATAAACCTGAACCATTGTGACTGTCCATGAAAGTTATATGCTTGCAAATTATAGGCTAGGGATTAGCAGAACCGTGCTGTCACGGGGAACGCTTTCAACACCTGTAAATATATACCCCATTGATATCATGCTCTTTTGTTTACGGATGTCATCGGTGTAAAATAAAAGGGGGGCTTGTAAGTCCATGGAGTTATGTATGTGTGTTAGAGAAACGCCTGGGCGGCTAGTATAATCCATGCCTAATCATGGTGGAAACCTGCAGCGTAACCATAATGAGCAATCTATGAAGCATTCTTCTTATAAAAAAGAGAGAGATAGTTATTGAGAAAAAGAAAAAAAGATGATGAGAAAAGAGGAAAGAGAGAAAAAAGCACTGTTTTCCCATGGTAAATAAGAAGATGCTGAGATGCTTATTGTCTGCTTGCCTTGTCATTTTGATATGGGGATTCTTCCATATCATCGGGCAAGGGGTACCCCGTTGGTGGTTCTCTATGATACGCATGTATTTACTATGACAAGAACTTACTGGTAACTAAAGTTGAGTAGCATGAGGAGCGGCCCTCGTACTCAAGGGACAAAGATTTCCAGTTTATGGTCTGTCAAGCATATAACTTGTATTGGACCTCACTTTCACTTTAACCATTTAAAGATGCTTACGATAGGAGCAATCAGAGCTCAAAGCTAACGAGTACCATACTTTCAGCATTTGGAAGCCTTTCAAACTTTTCAAAACCTTTTCACTTCCTTGTTGAGTCACCACATATTCTATGAGCACTTTCTTGAGAGCATAGTTGTCATTCTTAGTGTAGTATGCTTGTCTCAAAACTTGATTAATTGTGTCATGACTTTGATGCTTGTATCTTTGATATCTTTACTTCTAGTCTTCACTTGAACTTCAGAGGTGCCTTGGCATTTATGTTTGCTCTACAATCAAAGGCAAGCGAGATACCACTCTATCATACTATTTACGAGCATTGCAATGTTGCTTATGTTTATGCTTCATGCTATTTATTATTTTTGAGTTGGAATCTCTTCATAGCTTGCAATGACTATTAAGTAAACTTATTTGCATACTCTTTATTATGAATTGCCTAAGTAGTTGATCATATGCTGAGAATATATACATCTTATGAAGCAAATGTCTTCGTGAAAGTTTCTTTTATCGCACTTAGTTTTCAACTGAATTGCTTGAGGATAAGAATAAGCTAAGCTTGGAGGGAGTTGATACGTCCAAAACGTATCTACTTTCTCGAACACTTTTGCTATTGTTTTTCCTCTAAACTTGTGTGATTTGGATACAACTAACACGGACTGACACTATTTTCAGCAGAATTACCTTGGTGTCTAGTTTTTGTGCAGAAAATTAACTATCAGGAAAAATCCCGGAAAATATGCCAAAAATCCTATTTCACCAAAAGACTCACGGAGCCAGAAGACGAGACGGAGGAGGGCCACGAGGGGCCCACACCACCTGGCCGTGCGGGCCAGGCCAGGCCGCACCTAGGGGTGGTGTGGCCGCCTCAGTCACCCCCCGACCTCCCTCTTCGCCTATAAGATGCCTCCTGACCTAAAAACCGAGGGGGTTCGACGTTTTTCCAGAAAGAGTTTCACTGTGCCGCCACCACTAGATTTCGTGATTCAGAACCAGAAACTCCGTTCTAGCACCCTGGCAGGACAAGGAATTGGAGGAGATCATCGCCATCATCACCACCATCGCTTCTCCATCAACCATCCATGAGTCCCCCATCCATGAGTGAGTAATCCCCCACTGTAGGCTATGGGGATGGTAGGGATTGGATGAGATCATTCATGTAATGGCATCAGATTGTTAGGGCATGGTGCCTAGTATCTATTATTAGTGCTTTTTGACTTTGTTGCGACTTGTTATCCTTAATGCTTGTCACTAGGGCCCGAGTGCCATGATTTTAGATCTAAACATGTTATTGATTCATCATGATAGTATTGTTTATGGTCTTACCTACAAGTTGTATACACATATTGTTGTCCGGAACCAAAGCCCCCGAAGCGACAATAATCGGGATAACCGGAGGGGATGGCTTTGATGTGAGGATCACATGTGTTCACAGAGTGTTAATGCTTTGCTCCGGTGCTCTATTAAAAGGAGCACCTTAATTGCCAGTAGTTCCCTCGAGGCCCCGCTGCAAACGGGCTGGCGGGACAAAAGATGTTGTGCAAGTTCTCATTGCGAGCACGTATGACTATATATGGAACACATGCCTATGATTATTTAGTACTTGGATGCTTTATCTTATTTATCTGCAAATGCCCTATGTCTTGATTGTCATGTGAATTGTCTTGTCCATGCAACACCCGTCCATCCATCCATATGCCTACCGCGCTTTAATCCTACTGTTTTCTGCAATTGTTACTACTGTATTTACTTTTACTACTACTATTACTTTGCTATTGCTATTACAAAACTGTTGCTACTGATAAACTGCTATGAGCAAGATTGTTTCCAGGTGCAGCTGAATTGACAGCTCAGTTGTTAAGGCTTATAAATATTCTTTGGCTCCCCTTGTGTCGAATCAATAAATTGGGTTTCACTTCCCTCGAAAATACTGTGATATAGGAAGCCCTATGATATTTATAAAAGAGACAACTCCAATGAGAAGACAAGGGGGTTTGAAATAAATCCTCTATTACTTGGTATTCTACACAAGAAGCAATTTACTAGGGATGAAGAAGATCCTGATCCATATGAGCATATTGCATGTTTCAAAGATATATGTGGCACTTTTCAATCACCGGCATATACCGCTAATGAGGTAAGGGTTAAACCTTTCAGTTAGACTTTGACTAGTCCATCTCTCTCATGGTATTGATCTCTACCTTCAGAAGCCACTACTACTTGGGATAATTTAGCCTGTCGGTTTCTAGCAAAATATTATCCATTATCAAAATCTTTTGGAATCAGGCGTCTTATAATGACTTGGAGGAACCGTCCTAATGAAGGAGTAGTAAGAGCTTATATCAGATTTAAAGATTTACTTAATCTATGTCATCATCATGATTTGCCTAAATGGTATTTATTGCATATCTTATGTGGCAGTTTGATTGAACCTAATAAAATTGAACTAGACTCTTTCGCGGAAGGAGCCTTTATGAATGTTCCTATAACTAAAGCTTGGTCTTTACTTAATAGAATTCGTGAACATAGAGTTTCGTGGAATTTTGGTCTAGGAAGCGAAGGAGGCATAGAAATCGACTATGATTGTATTCATGACTATAATAAAAAGGTCCATGTTAAAGAATTATCTAAGGAACTTTATTTGGATTCAGATCTTGTGTTGCATGTTGTTAAAGCTTTTATAAAACACATCAAATCTCCAAAAGAGGGTTTGGTCACGTATGATCCACCACCCGAACCTGAGAAGAAAACAAAAGTTAAAGAAACACTGGCCTCCCTAGAACCAATATTGAGATACCTTTCCCTAACACTGCACATAAGCATATTTCAAAATATGAACAGGTCAAAGCAGTACATGATAAGAATGAAGAGGAAAGTATGCCTGAAGTTGTGGAACATCTGGAAGAAACCAAAGATGAAGAGGTAACCAAGGAATCAATTAGGGCTATGTATGCACATTGTAACATAGTTAAACTTGATAAAGGGACTTCCGTATTGGTTAAAGGTAAAACAAAGGTAAAAGATGTGGGTAAGCCTATTCTACCCTGCATATTTAAGGAAACATCGCATTATGGTTTATGCGATCTTGGCACCGAAGTTAATGTTATATCTTATGATCTTTATTTAGAAATAAAAGAAGAAATAGAACTAGCTACAATTAAAAATACTGATATGACAATCATGTTAGCCAATAAAACTCTTAGAATTCCAATGGGAGTAATTGAAGATGCAACTATCACAATTGGCAATAAAAAATTTCCTATCGATTTTGTAGTTGTTGATATGCCAGCTGACACTCTTTGCCCAATTATATTTGGTAGAAACTTTTTGAGTGATGTAGGTGACCAAGTTGATTTCAAAAAGGAGATTGTGTCTCTTAAGCTTGGGGAAGCGGAAAAAGAATTCCACTTTTCCAAATTTAAATACAGCCATCCACAAATACAAGAAGAAGAGAAAGAAAAAACTATTGAGGAAATGGCAGCTCTCTTCTTTAGTGATAAAAAATAAGATTTAAATGAAGATTTAAATTATGAAGCAATAATTATGGAGGAGAAGTCCCTAGAAGAATTAGAAGGAAAATTTGATTCACTTCCCGTTATAGGGTTTCCAACTAATGAGGCTTTTTGAAGAGCCAGAAAAGAGAGGGGACGAGGAATTACCACCCCCAGAATTGAAGACTCTACCAGATAATCTTCAATACAAATTTTCAGATGATACAAATAAATTTCCTGTTATTATTACTACTAAAATTTCAGGAGATGAAGAAGAACTCATGAAAAAAACTTAAGGAGCATCTCAAGGCCTTTGGGTACTCCATGGATGATTTGAAGGGCATTAGTCCCATGATAACCGTCCAGCAAATATTCATGGAGGAAGGTGCTAAACCAGCTGCGGAATTTAATAGACGACTGAAGCCCGAAATGAAGGAAGTGGTAAGAAAGGAAATAGTACGCCTATCGGACGCATGTATAATCTATCATGTAAAAGAAAGTGAATGGGTAAGTCTTCTTCATTGTGTCCCTAAGAAGGGTGGTTTTACTGTTGTTCCCAATGAAAACAATGAATTGATACCTACTAGAACTATTGTTGGGCATAGGATGTGCATAGACTCCAGGAAATTGAATAAAGAAACTAGGAAAGATCATTATCCTTTACCGTTCATAGATCAAACTTTAGAAAGGTTAGCAAACCACACTCATTTTTGCTACTTGGACGAATACTCTGGTTTTTCTCAAATAGCTGTTCATCTTGATGACCAACTTAAAACAACTCTCATTAGTCCTTACGGTTTACATGCTTACCGTCGTATGCCTTTTGGTTTATGTAATGCTCCAGCTACTTTTCAAAGATGCATGACCGCTATTTTTGTGGATTTTATAGAACTGATAATGGAAGTATTTATGGATGACTTTTCTGTCTATGGAACTTCGTTTACTAGTTGCTTGGATAATCCCAAAAGAATTTTGCAGCGTTGCGAAGAAACCAATCTTGTTCTAAATTGGGAGAAGTGCCATTTTATGGTCAAAGAAGGTATAATCCTTGGACATGAGGTATCAGGTAAGGGAATTGAAGTGGATAGAGCTAAGGTTGAGGCCATAGAGATAATGCCACAACCTAGGGATATAAAAGGTATAAGAAGTTTCCTTGGTCATGTGGGTTTTGTAGAAGATTCATTAGAAATTTCTCTGGAATATCTAAACCTTTGACTAACCTTCTGCAAAAGGGAGTAAGATTTAATTTTGATGATAAATATCGCATAGCCTTTGATAAACTTAAATATGCTTTAGCCTCATTAGTTGAGTTATGGTTGACTAATATTTAGAGCATGTAATCAAATGAAGAGTTTCTTAAGTACCTCAAGATATTGAGATGGAGCATGAGAAGATACTTGGTTAACCAATACAAAGAGTGAATAGTGATTTCAAGTTGGTCAACACATGAAGCATAAAGAATGTACCACATGGATCTTGTGGTATGGTAAGCCTTGTCAATTATGCATCATGAACTAACCCATTGTATATGTGCCTTTGTGTTTTCTATATGGGACAGGTATCTTTCCATGGACATGCTTCAAAAGTGAAGATCTCATATAGCCCATGAGAGGATGACATCAAGTGGTGATCGTCATCAAGGTTGAGAAGGGCAAATTCAAGATAAGCATTTTGAGAAGATCATTTGCTTGAAGCTTTCCGTCCATATTGGTGATAATGTACACGTGAAGATGTGTCTTAATGAAGCGACCCCATAGTGGTGTATGGGAGAGCAAATTATGAGTCTTCATGAAGCAACAATGATCAAGTGATGCAATCCGGCTTGGATGGAGCATGAAGCATTGTCATCAAGATCAAGTGGGATGCGCAAGGCAAAGGTATTACCTTGCTAGGTTTATCTTTTACCGGTCTCAAGGTGGTTTTTAGGAGACCGGGTTATAGGATAGATAGCCGCACTATCAAGAGGGGCTTCCGGTTGGGTAACTTGATCTCATCGTCTTAGGAAGCTCAATCCTTTGCATACTTTGCTTCTTCCTATTTTGTTGCTTCTTGGTATTTTCTCTATGTGAGGTTCTTTAGCTTGTTGCTAGCTCTTCAACAAGCCCAAGTTCATCGAAAACAGAATTCATATGCATCTTCTATTGCGTTTTCGAGTTTAGAGGTTTTACCGGTTCGTTGTTAGGGAGGTTTCATACCTCACCTTATTTGGTTTTTTACCTCTTTCTCTTTCTTGGGTTTTCTACTCTCTAATAGATAGATCTTGTTCTTAGCTTTTCAAAAATCCCAAGTTTGCTAAAATCCGAGTCCGGACACAAAAGTTATCGCCATTTTCGTGTGCCTGTTTTGATTCCGGCGAGAATTCCGGCGGCGCCGGTTCTGGGGGCCGGAAATTTCCGGCAAACCGCCGAAAAACTGTTATGTTTGCTGTTTCGGTTTTGACCAAAAAAATTCTGGTCAACCGGAAATTCCGGCGCCAGATCCTGCGGCGCCGGTTTCCCTGCCGGAACGTGTCCGTCCAGCTTGTTTTGTCTCCAACGGTTATCCCCCTTGAAGGGGTATAAAAGGGGAGCTTCTTCCCTGAAGTTCTAGGGTTCTTGAGCATGTTTTTTACCACCATTGTTGACCCCTTTGATCTTGCTTCCTCTCCCTTCCCTCCTATGATTCTTGCATCTTTTTAAGAGCTTTGGGAGAGGAGATCTAGATCTAGAATCCCCACCAATCAATTCCTCCTCTAAGTGAGGGGAACATATTGGATCTATATCTTGGAGTCATTTATTGATTTCCACCATTGTTCTCCTCTCTAATTCCTCCCTAGCCCTTGTTGCTTTGGTGGGATTTGAGAATGAGGGATTTGAGCACTCTTGGTGTTCTTGCTCTGCGTTCTTGCATAAGTATTGAGCTCTCCATTACGATTTGTTCAAGTGAGAGACCGTGAGCTTGTTACTCTTGGAGGGTGACCTCCTAGTTGGCTTGGTGGTTGGTACCATGGTGTCCTCTTCATGGAAGATTGTGAAGAGACCTATGATTCTCCTTTGTGGAGCTTGTGAAGTGGTTGTGGAGCTTGCCATCTCTGGAGTGGAGGAAAATCTAGCCATAAGGAAAGGGCCTATTCCTTCATGGGATAGACTCGGAAGAAGGTGAGCCTTCGTCGCGTTGGGAAATCCTTTGTGAAATCCCACACCTCTCCAACATGATGTACTTTTTTATAAGGGAACACAGGAATACATCTTCGTCTCCACGTACCTCAGTTATCTCTATACTCGAGCTTACTTTCCTTGTGATAGCCATTGAGCTTGAAGTACTTATATCTTGTGCTATCTTGCTTAGCTTAACTTGTTGTTGATGCACTTAGTTGAGCCTAGTGTATTTAGGTTTTGTGCTTGTAAAATAAACGTTAGTTTAATTCCACATTCTATCAAGCCAAAACCGTAATAGTTTTGAAATTGCCTATTCACCCCCTCTAAGCAACATCTCTATCCTTTCACATTACACTTCTACGCCTTAAATCAACCACCTTGTTCCTTAAAATTATTTAGTGCATAATCAACTAAAACCATTGACACTTTAGTTGTAGATCTATACCCTACTTTCTCCTGTGGATCTATACAGTTTTGACACTAGATAGCTTTTCCTTCTTTCTCCTGTGGATCTATACCCTACTTCCATATTGAGAGGTACTATAGTGATCCCCTGCTCTTGGGGGTTATCACTCGCCCGGCCTACCATCCATAATGGGCTGGCTTTGGGCTAACAAATCACTGGCGCATTGCAACCTACCCTACTTTCCAGATCGGAGTGGTCTGACTAGGCCAACCCTACCACGCGTGCGGCTCTCCCCGCCTGGGCCTTAGCAGCCTACCTGGACAGCCTGCCTAGACGGGTCTGACTTGTCCGTGCGCCAAGCTTCCTCCTAACGACTCTTTTTTCCCACCTCGCCTCCCCTTCATATAAAAATGCCTTTCTCCTTCCTTGGGAGTTGAATTGCATCCTCTCTATCCTCCATTATTTTTCTCTTCAAGAGCTTGAAATTCCTCTCAATCCCTCCCATACTTCTTGAATCTTTTGGGGGATTTGAAAGGGGAGATCTAGATCTACAACTTCACCACTACATTTCTCCTTTAAGTGAGGGGGACATCTTAGGATCTAGATCTTGGAGACTTTTGTGGTTTTTCTTCTCTTATTTTCAAAATAGCTTTTGTAGTTTTTGTGAAATTTGGAAGAGAAGTATTTGAGCACTTATGTTCTTGCCATTGCATTAAGTGCATCGTTTTGAGTTCTCTACGGAGAATCGGTTGGTGAAATCTAAAGAATCTTGTTACTCTTGGGTTCTAGGATCCCTAGACGATGTAGTGGCCTTGGTGGCGATTCCTTGGGGACTCCAATTAAGTTGTGGAGCTTCCTCAAGCTAGAGGCTTTGTGGTGATTTTTTGGGAGCCTCGAACTAATTTGTGGATATTGCCCCAAACTTGTACGGGTAGTGACCTCCCTCTTGTGGCGTTGGTAGTCTTAGTGTCACTCACCCCTTCAAAGGAGACATACTTCTCCTCAAAAGGAAGGAACGTCATGATAAATCTTTGTCTTCGCGTGTCTTGGATATTTGTATACCCAGGCTCTTTACTTGTGCACTTTACTTTGTGGTATCCTTCGTGCTTGAAATTATTTATCTTGTTATCACCTAGTTGCTTCTCTTGCTTAGCATAAGTTGTTGGTGCACATAGGTAACCCTAGTGTTTAGAGGTTTTATGCTTGAGAAGTTAAACACTAGTTTTATTCTGCACTTGTTCAAACCTTTATCATAAAAGTTTTATACCGCATATTCACCCCCCTCTACACGACATCCTCACTGCCAGGGCAAACCGTGGGTGCCCTCCCCCTCGCGCCACCATCGAGAAATGCATCCTCGTAGAGCCAACATTATAGCTTAATTTATAGAGTGGATTGTTGCTCTATTACAATACCTGCAACATGTTGGTTTTGGCTCGTGGCTCAAAGTATTTGATAGTTAATATATGGTGTCTCTTGTTTTTCACAAAAGATAAAGGATTTGTACCACCCGATCGCCACTGCTCCTTTTTTTGGATTTGTTTTTGAAATTTGTACTTTTGAGTTTCAAAAAATCACAAAAATAAATCGGTGAATGCATGCCCTGGATAGTTGTGCCAAGTGAAAGGGCATGTATGCCCCCATGTGTGGTTTTGGTAATTAATGACAATCCCTATGGACTAATGTGCAAATTGAGTCTCACCTGTAGGTTTGTCCATTGGCATCGCTTGGACCATGTGTTGGTTTCAAGGATGAAAAAGAAGAAGCTTTGTCCAAGGTCTTTGTGCCAATTGGAATCAAGTAGAAGAAGAAGATCGAGTATGTCTTGAAGAAGAAGAAGAAGAAGAAAATGGAGTTCCTCATGGCTATCTTCAAGACATCGTCAAGAATTGAAGTGCAAGCTCAAGATGTGTCCTCTCTAGAAGATCTCATGCTTGAAGCTTGCCATCCTCGGCAATCATGGAATGATGAAGACAAGTTCGAAGAAGAGGCTTCCCCATGGAGTATGGGGGAGCATGTCTCAAGACTTCATCAAACAAGTGCAAGCAAGTGCAATCAAGAAAGGTGTTCCATCTTGAAGGTGACAAGATCGTCTACATCAAGCTCAAGTGGGATGCTCAAGGCAAAGGTATGATCTTGATAGGGTTTCTACTTTACCAGTCTCTTGTAGTTGGGAGACCGGGTTTAGGATAGATAGCCGTACTATCAAGAGGAGCTCTCGAGTGGGTGACTCGTTCGTATCTTTCGGAGAGAGCTCAAACCATTGCATACATAGCATCATCTTTCTTGGTTGGTGTTTGGTTCTTGTCCATGTGAGGATCTAGAGCTTGTGGTTATCTTCATAACAAGCTCTAGTTCATCAAAAATGGATTTCCCTTGCATATCTTATTGCATTTTTGATCTTGCGGGTTTTTTGGCTCCACACCTTGGGAGGTATCTCACATATATATTCATGGTATTTTCTCCCTTGGTGATATCCAATATTTCATCTTGTTATCTTTCCAACAAAATTGGTTTCATCTCATTTGGAGTTCAGATGCAAAAGTTGTGGCAGTTCTGGTTCTGAAGGTTTTTGCCTGGCCGGTAGTTCCGGCGGTCCACCGGTAGTACCGCCAGGGCAGTTTGCCGCCGGTAGTACCGGTGAATTCCGGCCCAACTTCTGGTAAACCCATTTTTGGTTCAGTACTCTCTCTGCCTGGTTAGCGCTATTTGACGGAACTTGGATCGGATTTTCAGGCGGTAGTACCGCTAGGACATTCTTGCCACCGGTAGTTCCGGCGAAGTGGCAGTAGTACCGGCCAGGCTCGCGTTTGTGTTCTTTCTCTCACTGTTTTCTGACTGTTGGCTGGGTGCCATCGGTAGTACCGGCCACCCATCGGTACTACCGGCCATGCGCGAATCTGTGAGTAACGGGCAGATCGAAGAGCCCTTTAAAAGGAGCTCCCCTTTCCCCTTCGGCCCTAACTCTTGCTCTTTCTTGGTTTCTGGCTTTCTCTCTCCTCCATTGTTGACCTTGAAGAGCTTGCCCTCTCCCATTCCCCCTCCTATGATTCTTGCATCTTTTGGGGGGTTTTGAGAGAGGAGATCTAGATCCACAAGCCCCACCAAACCAAATCCCTTCTTTGTGAAGGAATCCTTGGGATCTAGATCTTGGAGAGTTTTGTGTTCTCCTCTTGTGTTCTTCCTCCCTTATTCCTCCTGTCGTCGGACTGATGACAAGTACGCCATGAGGGGGTCCTCGAGGCGTGCGGGGGAGAGGGGTGTGAGACGTACGGTGTTCCGGGATGGTGAGCACACAAGTTTACCCAGGTTCGAATCCGCCGGCTTTGGACGGACCCTACTCCTGCTAGCAATCCAGTAATACGGCAGAGCCGGTATATGGGTTACAAGGGTTTCGCCTGTGCGAGTTGAAGGTCTAAAGTATTGGGTTGTCAGGTGTTCGCCCTAAAGGATCTCCCTAGGGTGGCTTATATAGATATCTGGCCTAGGGTTTACAGGAGAGATCAATCCGGCTACGACTAAGAGTTGGTTACAGAGTACATCTTGAACTACAAGTAACATTATGGGCCTAAGTCGGTAAGTCTTCCGGGCCTTCCCGTAGTCGGATTGGACTCCGTCTTCTCTCTCTAACTGGGTCGCCCGTGAAGCAAAGCTCTAACCCGAAGTGGGCCACCCTGGTCAGTGAGGAACTGTGAGGATACCCGGAAAGTATATCCCCAACAGTAGCCCCCGGAGGCCTCCAAGATCCAAAGTCGGATTTTATCATCGTCTAGCCTGATCTTCGGCTTGCAGAATATTGAAGTGTTCCTGAAACTTCACAACAAAAGATATGATCCGGGTCTTAAAAATAAGTCGGACCTTGCAATTGGTTACTTGGATTTTCCAGCTTGCTTTTAAACTAAGCCGGAACTTGGTTTCTAACGCTACCTGACATAAGTATGGTCAAGTCACGTCATCTGACAGACGTTCCATCAGCACGACCGTTGGTGGGTCCGCGGTCTGCGGAATCGAGGCGCCGTTTCAATGCACGCGTGGAGATCGAGGCGACGCAATCATCGCGCGGGCCCTTCCTAGTTCTTTCCACGACGCGTGACGGTTACTTTAGCGTTTGCACTAATCTTGGCGCAGGTAGGTGGATATAAGGGGTTTAGATTTCTTCTTCTCATCCCCAGCATTCCTTTGCCGTTCCTTCCTTCCTAATCCTCCTGCACACCCAGAGCCTCCTCGTCCTCCTCCCACAGAGCTCCTAGCGCCGCCACTTTAAGGTCACCTTTTCCACCGGAGAAAAAATGGCTTCATCCTCTTCTTCCTCTTTGGCGGCGTCGGCGGAAGCAGCTGCGGAGAAGGAGAGCTTCCGGGGAATCTGGATCCCCTGCGCCCTCGACGAGGACGGCCTCATAAACATGGAGAAGGAGGGGCTTCTCGCCGCCGGCGACTGGCGGACCGGCTTCGGCGAAACCGTCCCCAATCCGCGCGAGGGCAAGCGCGTCCACTTCGGCACCCATCTGGACCGAGGTTTGTCCTTTCCTCCCTTGGAGTTCTTCTCCGAGGTGATTGACCACTATGTACTTCAACTCCACAATCATCCTCCCAATTCCCTTCTAGAAATGAGCGCATATGCTGCGCTTTGCGAGGGCTTTCTCGGCATTAGGCCGAGTTTTCTTCTATTCTGGTACTATTTCCATGTTCGGAGAAATTCCATTACTGCCGGTGTTCCTTATGTCACAGGTACCATTAGTTTTTCTGTTAGACGAGACCGGGCATATCCCAAAATTTCTGCCAGTGACTCGGTCAAACAATGGCCAGCCACTTTTTTCTACCATAGGAATATTCCGGCTCCCGGCAAAGCTACTACTTTGCCGGCCTTTATCGACGGAGCTGCCACAGCCCAGCCTTCCTGGGACGAGGCTGCTCCGGCTCTCACCGACGATCTAATCCTCGCTAAGAGGCGGATCCAGTATTTGATCAAGCACAAGGGTCTGAAGGGATCCGACTTGGTCCAATGTTGGGTCGCACGTCGGATCTAGCCACTTCAGTACCACGGGGACAGACTGATGCATTCCATCACGTCTTCCAAAAAAGATTCTCTCCGCATCAGCCCCAAAGCCTACACCGCCCAAGGTTACATAAGCCAGATCAAGTGGCTGATCAAGGAGCAGATCGAGAGGAAAATTCCGGAGGTTTCTCTGGATATGCACACGGCGGAAAACCCCGTGGTAGCGGTAAGCTTCCATCAGTACACCTTTTACGTGTTTCAATCTTTAAGTTATATACTGCAATGCTGATATGTTTTCTTGTTTTCAGCTTGCTGATCTCCCCGAGTCGGAGCTTGCTCCACTCGAAGGATATCCTCCTGAGTTTTCTTAGGAGACTGAAGTGGTCCCATTGCCGGACCTTGCGCTCAAGAAGCGCAAAGCTCCAACAGTGGCTGTTGGCACAAAGGAAGTGTCCGTTGTGAAGAGGTAACTTTCATTCACAATTTCCGCCTTTGTACCTTTCTCGAATTTCTTTCTGAGATGTAATGTTTCCGACTTTACTACATTCTTAGAGCAAAGCCTCTCATCAAGGGTAAGGGGAAAGGGATTCCTACGAATCCCCTGTGACAGACGAAGCTTACCATAGCTTCCCTTGCCACGGCTCCTCCGACTCCTGCCCCTCAACCTTCTACAACACCGGCGATTACTCCTTCTCCGGTTGTTGTAGAAGATCCGACTCCTCCAACGGCGCCTGTGATCCTTGGGTCACACACTGACGTCATCGTGGGTGCGTCAGCTCAAGATAAGGGTGAACCCTCTTCGGGTAATGATCCCTCGGCTGAAGTTTTCGCTGACAACCTCCTCAGCAATCCCGAACTTGCCAAGTTTGGCTTATCCCGTAAATCTGCAGAGGAGATCCAGCGGCTGGCCAGGCAAGTCCTGGACAAAAGCCATCTATCCCCCGAAGAGGAAGCGCAAGAAGCAGAGGACATCAAGTTCTCTGACCTTCTCGCTCAAGTCCGCCTTCGCGATGAGAGAATCAGGACTGGCGAGCTTCCAACAGCCCCAGTAATTCCTCTTACCCTCGTCGAGAAGGTGGCAGCTGAAGTGAATGCGGGGTTAGACAAACTCACCCGCGAGCAATATGTAAGTCGGAATTCCAACTCTTGTTTTTACCTTATGTTATATCATATCCTCTAGCCCCCAAGCATGAAGTAGGATACAGAAATCCGGGTTCATGCTTTCATTAGGATGCCAAAGAACGAACTAGTGTAGCCCCCAAGGCTCGTGCTGATATTTAGCAAAAAATATTAGCCCGAGTCTTAAGTAGCCTTCTGACCTTGGGTATTCTGACTTACAGAAAGTATGTTCCTATAACCAGGAATTATTAACCAATGTCTGTGATAAGCGGAGAGAGATCAAAGCTCTCCGGCTTAAAAATGCTGAGCTCAAGGTAGCCAAGGATGAAGCCGAAGGTAAACATTACGAGATTCAAACCTTGTCTTTTGCTTTTTTAATGTCGAATTTTTCTGAACTGTTGTTCTTTTTGACTTACAGCGTTGGTGAAACAATCCATCCCTATGATTGAAGAGGCCGAGAACCTCAAGACCCTAGTGGTGGAGAACAAGGGACTTCGCCAAGAGCTGGATAAGCTCAAGGCAGATCATGAAAGGAGCATAGCTCAAGTCCTTGAATCCTCCTTCATGGCCACTGAAGAGCGCGATCTCAAGATTGTCGCTCAAGATAAAGTTATCTCGGACCTCAAGAATGAGCTTGACAGAGAGAAAGATCTCTCTGAAGCGCTCCGGGCTGAACTCCAGAGTCTCCAGGAGGAGAAGACCAAGATTGACGACGTCATTCTTGGTACGTTCCATCTGTCTGATTTATCATTTCTTCGACTTTCATCAATGTCGGATTTTCCTTGACTTGTTTTGTGTATAGGTCCTCTGAACTTGACAGACTCCTCCTCGTCCGAGCCCCGCACTCACCGGCTTACCCAAGTCGGTGATCTTCTTCATGACTACCGCCAGTCCCTTGAGGACATTGGCGAGTCTCTCAGGATTCCAGACATGCCAAGCATGTCGGACTTCCAGGTGCGGGAGAAGGCCAAGGAGATGCCACAACTCGTTTGGGACTGGAACATGTCCTACGCGTGGACTGCTACGCAGAACGCTCTCACCATGGTCATGAGCCACCATGGAAACATGGAAATATGGCAAGTGACCAGAGGATACTGCAAGGTAGACGAAGACGGCCAGGAGTAAGACCTTCAATCCATCATGCACTCCTGCGCCGGATATGGGTGCCACGTAGCTGATCTGACCAGCTACGAGATCCCCTTCTTCACCCGCGTAGATACCCCGCCACCTCCTCCAGAAGAAACCGAAGAAGCTTCCGACGATGAACGGACCACCTTGGATCCAGACATCTCGGAACGATAACAAGGCGGAGTAACCAACTAGCTGGCAGCTCCTTCATCTCCTCCTGCATCATAGACCACAAACTTATGTATTATTCTGTGAAAGAACATGATGCGCTTGTAAATATTAAGTACTATGACTTTTGCTAGTGCTAAGTTTTTTATCTATTCAGCACTTTTGTCTTAGATATTTTGCGTGCCTGAAATGTTTTCATAAGCACTTGAAATTTTTCCGTCTCTACTTATCGTTTATCTGGCTTTCCGCCTCGTCCCTTTCGTGAGCCAGCCAAACCGTCAGCCGGAAACTTTGCCGAGCAACGGAGCTCAATTGCTAAACCAGTTTAAACTCGGAAACAAAGCCGACTTCCAGTACCAACAATTCACTACTCGAAAAATACCCGCATCTAGCAATCAGACAAATAACCAAAGTAAAGACTAGAATTTTTAGAGTTATACCCGAAGGTAGCAGTTTTAGAATCGGAAATCTAAACCAGAACGAACATGAGCATAAAGTACTTTCAAGCATTCTGGGATTTTCGACTATGACATGATCATTAGGAAATAAGATGGTAAAAAACTTCTCAGGAAAACTTTGAGGTAACCAAAACTTTTATTTCTCACAGAACATGTACATATGTATGATTACAAAGAAGGATAAACTAAGAATAAAAGGGACGTAGCTGAGCAATATTCCACGGTCTGTCTAACTCATCCGGATTTGTACTGCCTGCAGCTCTCTTTCTCTTCTTAGTAGCAGGTATTTCTTTGACTGGCCTCATGTCAGTTAAGTAGTACGACCCATTGTGCAATACTCGACTAACTAAAAAGGGCCCTTCCCATACTGGGGACAGTTTGTGCTTTCTTTGTTGCACAAGCCGGAGAACCAAATCACCTTTATTGAAAGATCTAGTTCAGACTCTCTGGCTATGATACTTGCGTAACTTCTGCTGATAGGCTGTAGATCTCATTTCAGCAACGATGCGAATTTGTTCGACTAAGTCGAGATCATTTTGTCGAGAAATCTCGGCATCCTCCTCAATATACGTGGCCACTCTAGGAGAAATATGAATTAAATCACTAGGAAGAACTGCTTCTGCGCCATAGACCAAGAAGAAAGGTGTATATCCTGTTGACCTGTTCGGAGTTGTTCTTAAACTCCAAATTACAGAGGGTAGTTCCTCTGCCCAAGCCCCCGCAGCACGTCTCAGTGGTGCTTCGAGTCTTGGTTTCAAGCCTTGTAGAATTAAACCATTTGCTCTTTCGACTTGTCCGTTAGCATGTGGATGTGCGACTGACGCAATGTCAAGCCGGATATTTTGCTTGTCGCAGAATTCAGCCAACTCTCCCATGGAAAAATTACTCCCATTGTCCGTGATAATGCTATGTGGATAACCATACCGGATTATAACATCCTCGACAAATCTTTTGGTTGTTGCTCCATCACAACTAGTAACAAGTTTAGCCTCGATCCATTTCGTGAATTTATCCACCATCACTAAGAGGTGAGTAAATCCACTTGGAGCTCGTTTAAAAGTTCCTACCATATCAAGCCCCCAGACCGCAAAAGGCCATGTTATAGGTATTGTTCGCAGCTGATCAGCCAGAACATGAGCTTGCTTGGCGTACTTTTGGCAGCCTTTGCATGTCTTGACTAATCGTTCGGCATCTGCCTGAGCTGTAAGCCAGAAAAATCCATGTCGAAAAGCTTTTGCCACTAAAGATTTGGCTGCAGTGTGGTGACCACACTCGCCTTCGTGGATTTCTTTTAAGATTTCCACTCCTTCTTCCGGAGATACACAACGCTGAAAACCCCCAAAAAACACTCCGTTTATGGAGCTCACCTCTAACAATAGTATAGGCTTTTGCTTGTCGGATAATCTGCCGGCTCAACACCTCGTCTTCGGGTAATTTGCCATCTACCAAGTAATCGAGGTAGGGTTGAGTCTAGCTGGGAATTACAGCCAGAACGGCTATTAAAGGTGAGTCGGATTTGGTCGGATATTCCTCATCTACTCCCTTTATCGAGGGAACTTTGAGGTGCTCTAAAAATGCGCCATCCGGAACCTCTTTCCGCGCAGAGCCTATTCGAGATAGTGCATCTGCTTCCTCGTTTTCTGCTCGAGGGATGTGTTGAACTTCAAACCCTTCGAACGATTTAGATAGATCATCCACGACAGTTTTATATGCTGCCATGTGATTATTGGCATTACAAATATACGAGACTTGCTGAGCAACAAGATCCAAATCTCCGTAACACATCAAACGTCGGATGCCAATATCCTTAGCAATCTGGATTCCATGCAGCAGTGCTTCATACTCGGCAATGTTGTTTGTCGCTATGAAGTGGATCTGCAACACGTATAAAAGTTTATCTCCTTGGGGTGATTTGAGCATCACGCCAGCCCTCAAGCCCCCTCGAGCCTTAGACCCATCGAAAAAGAGGGTCCAATATTCCGACTTAGGCAGGACCATGTTCTCCTTGGTCTCTGTCCAATCAGTGACAAAGTCAGCAAGGATCTGGGATTTGATTGTTGTCCGGGGTTTGTACTCAATATCAAAAGCGGCAAGCTCTATACCCCATTTGGCGACGCGTCCTGTGGCATCGCTATTGTTGATTATATCTCTCATGGGAGCTTTGCTCACCACGGTAATTGGATGCTCCGGAAAATAGTGTCGTAACTTACGAGATGCTAGAAAAACACCGTAAGCCAACTTTTGATAGTGCGGATACCGCTGTTTTGATTCTGTCAGGACCTCGCTGACAAAGTATGTCGGACGCTGCACCAGGTGCTCCTGATTTTCTTCTGGTCTCTCCACCACCATAACTATACTGACAACTTTATTTGTCACAGCAATGTAAAGCGACATCGGTTCCTGAGGTTCCGGCGCTGCAAGGATAGGAGCAGATGAGAGTACTTTCTTCAGGTCTTGTAGTGCAGCTTTAGCTTCGTCAGTCCAGACAAAATCCTTGGTCTTCTTTAGGAGTTTGTATAATGGTGCGGCTCTTTCACCAAGCCGGCTTACAAATCGACTGACCGCAGCAATGCAACCAGTTAATCTTTATACGTTCTTCAGGCGAGTTGGCCTGGAAATATTGAGAATAGCCTTGATCTTATCACGGTTCACCTCTATACCTCTTTGAGACACGATAAAATCTAACAATTTTCCGGCTGGTATTCCAAAGAAGCATTTCTTCGGGTTAAGCATGATGTTGTATTTTCGTAAATTGGCGAATGTCTCCTCCAAGTCGGAAATCAATGTTTCCTTATTTTTGGACATGACCGCGATATCATCCACGTATGCATGTACATTGCGTCCGAGTTGATCATGGAGGCAACGCTGCATCGTGCGCTGGTACGTAGCTCCTGCGTTCTTCAGCCCAAAGGGCATCGTAACATAACAGAAGGTTTCGAAGGGGGTTATGAATGAAGTTTTGATTTTGTCAGATTCCTTCATCCGGATTTGGTGATAACCGGAATATGCGTCGAGAAAACAGAGGAGTTCCGAGCCTGCCGTAGAATCGATAACTTGATCAATTCTAGGCAGAGCGAACGGATCTTTTGGACAAGCCTTGTTCAAGGCAGTATAATCAACACACATCCTTAAATCAATGGTGTCCTTTTTAGGGACCATTACAGGGTTGGCCGACCAATCAGTATGGATGACCTCTTCTATGAATCCGGCTAACTCGAGCCGCGCTAGTTCCTTAGCTATTGCCTTACGATTTTCATCACCAAACCGTCGTAAGGACTGTTTGACGGGTTTAGCGTTCGGGTTTACATTTAGAGAGTGCTCGGCAAGTTCCCTAGGTACTCCGTTCATGTCAGATGGCTACCATGCGAAGATATCTTGATTTGCTTGGAGGAACTTGACGAGCGCGCTTTCCTATGCGCTACTTAGGCCTATGCCTATCTGGGTCACCTTGGAGGGGTCATCATCTTTCAACGGCGTCGTCTTCGTCTCTTCTGATGCCTTGAACTCCGGATTTGGTTTTGTCACCTCCTTCTTCGTCGCGGGCATCTCGAACGGATCTATGCTCTTCTTGATCTCCTGATACTCCTGGGCGTGTAGCACGGCTTCGGCAAAGGCGGCATTTCCATCCTCGCATTCTCGCGCCTTTTTCGGGTCTCCCCTGATGGTGATCACGCCGTTGGGACCTGGAATTTTCATCATATTGTAAATGTAACACAGACGAGCCATAAAAGCCCAGTAAGCCGGACGTCCGAATATAGCGTGGTATGCGCTCTTGAACGGGACCACTTCGAAGGAAAGTGCCTCCGTCCGATAATTCTTTGGTGTTCCGAAAGTAACATCCAAAGTGATCTCTCCTAGGGAATTAGCTTGTCTTCTTGGGACAACTCCGTGAAAGATCACAAAGCTATGGTTCAGCTGTGTTTCTGAGATCGTCATCTGGCGTAGCGTTTCGACATAGAGAATATTGATGCTGCTACCACCGTCAATGAGGGTCTTGGAGAAACCATAACCGTCAATAAGTGGATTGACGATTAAGGCGTATTTTCCTCGCCTATGTAGCTTAGGCGGATGATCAGCGCGGTCAAACGTTATTGCCACTTCCGACCAGTCCAGATACTGAGGGACAGCCGGAACTGTTGCATTGAGCTCGTGGAGAACTGCTTTCTTGACCTTTGCTGGTTGAGATCCGAGGAAGGTGACGTAAGTGTCCTTCTTGGTGGGAAAAGTTTACTTCCCTTCCGACCAGGGATTTGAAGCATCGGCTTCCTCCATGTCGGAATCTTCCTTGGTCTCTTTGTCCTTTTCGGGATTTTTCTTTCCCTTCTTCCGCTTAGCTTTGTAGCTCGCGGTATCATCTCTCTTGATGTCGTCGTTAAAACGACATTCAGCGTTGGTGTGGGACGAGCCCCCATTGGCATCCAAGTGATGCACACATGGGTTATTGGCGATGTCGGCCCAAGTGTAGGTTTTGCCTGGTTGTTGCTCTCCCCTGCCTTGGACCCTTGATGTCCCACGGCCATGCTCGCGGCCTCCGCCACGTCCTCCTCGTCCTCCAGACCCGGAAACAGTAGTGACTACCGCTGTCTCCGCATTGGGTTTTTCTTCCGATGTGTTTTTGCGCTTCTGAGCCTGTTGCTTTGGTTGTTTTGCCGACTGAGGCACAACCAGGACATTGAGTAATCCCTCTGCATCGTCGTCAGCATCTGCATACTTGCTCGCTGTTTCTATCATCTCTCCCAGATCAGTAACCTTGTCACACTTCAAGCGATGGCGCAGTAAACCAATTGGGAGACCTGCAATGAAAGCTTCAATCGCAGTTTGATCATTTACTCCCTCGCAGGAGTTCTTGGTGTCAATCCATTGTCCGAGATAATCCCGGCAAGTTTCTCTGGCTTTCTGGGTGCAACGCTGTAGGTCTCCAACCGTACAGGGCCTCCGATATGTTTCTTCGAAATTCCGAAAGAACGCACTTTGTAAGTCATACCAGTTGTGGATGGTGTTCGCCGGAAGTTCATTGAGCCATGATCATGCCGTCTTCCGCAACATAAGTGGGAGATATCGGGTTGCGACCAGGCTATTTCCGCCTTTGGCGATGCAGCAAGCTTGGAAGAAATCCTGTAACCAGGTGTCTGGCCGAGCAATGCCGTCGTAGGCTTGGATATGTCTTGAGATAGCAAATCCTTCCGGGAATTTTGTAGCTCTGATGCGTGGTCCGAAGCACTTTGGGCCCACGTACACGTCATCGTTTTCGTAGCGCTGAGCCTCTATGTTGGAGTTGATCCTGTGCCTTGCGTCGTTCGGGGATAGGGACCGTCCCGAATATCGGTTGTGGCTGCGGTGCCTTGGAGCCGGACATTGGCTTCTGCCACCACCTCCTCCGCCACGTCGTCCTCCTTGACCTCCTTGGGGGCCGTTGTGATAACTGTGTTGTGGAGAGAGTGGTGCAGCTGGGTTGTTTCTGGCTGATCGCCGACCTCCGTCCGAAGTGTCATTATTCCGGTTCCGGGGAGGTTCTTGACTATGACGAGCCCCCTGCCGGTTTGTGCCAGCGTGGTTTCCGTCGTTCCTTAGTCCTTCGTTCCCACCATGGTGAGGCTCAGCCAGACGGTTTTCATGTCTAGGAGGTGGCATTTTCTGACGATCCTCCTCCCGACGTTTCTCTTTATATTCTCCTTTTCGGGGAGGATTCCTCGGAATCAGTGCAGCGATCGCGTCTTTCTCGGCTGCTGGAGCGACGTTGCTCCAGTTATGTGTAGTTCTACGGTACTGCCTCGACGATCCGGTTCTTGAATAATTGTCTTCCCTGCGTTCGGGGTGACGATGCTGCGCCCGATTGTAGTGGGATCTTACGTCAGCCCATGCCGGATCTGTGCGACATTGGTCAGAATCCGAGACCAGCGTTTGGCTTCCATACAGGATGACTTTTTGCTACTCCAGTCCCTTATTGAGTAGCTTGATACCCAAAAGTATCTCCTCTGGTCCAGGATTAGCCGATAGAATTTCGCGAGCTGCCACGGTATTTTGCACTGGTGTTGGGTAAACCCAATCTCCGTTGTTATCCTTCCGTGGCTTTCCCATCTCATCTCCAAAAAGGACGGCACAGACATGTGGGAATTTGTTGTCATCTATGTGACACTTCCATGTCTTGTGATGTAGACGGGACATGTATTCCTTGTTTGACATGCGCTTCTTCTCCACCTCGATGTTTTTGGCTTCATCAAGGAGTTGTTGACGACGCGCTTCTAGGGCCTGGGCCCTTTCGTCCAGCTCATCTGCAGTAAGTTCTGCAGCTGTAGGGATAGGTGTGGTTAATGCGGCATCGATGAGTTTACCCGCACCTTCAGTGATCACGTGTCCATCCGCCGATGCTTCTTTTTTCGGCTCGTCTGGGATTAGTGCTCCATCCGAGTCTTCCTCGTATTCCTCGGCAATCACCTCCTCTGCCAGAGGGTCTTTTGCCGGGGTCTTGTTTTTCTTGTTCTTCTTCTTTGCCTTCTTGGCAGCGCCGGTAGCAAAGACGGCTTTGGGTCCGTTTCTCGGAGTCAAGCTCTGATCGGTACTTTCGAATATTTGGACTTCGGGATTGTCTCCGACGTCCATGTCATCCTGCATTTTGGGAGAGTGTTCCCCGGATCCTTCATCCATGGCTTCTCCATCCTCTGCAGCTTTGGAGTTGTACTCCTCTTCATATTCCGCGGAGAACTTTCGGAAATCTGCCGACGTCATGGATTCATCCGAAGATGCGGGAACATCGGCATTTGTTCCAATTGCCTCCAGCACCGAGTCGGTGTTTTCTCCAGCATCGGCAGAGCCGGATCCGGATCCAACATATCCGACGAAGTGCGGTGCGTGCTTTCTGAGGTACCTGAGGAAAGGCCTGTCTGTCCCGACATCGTCAGAGTCAGAACCAGTGTCGTTCATGTGCTCCTCCTGGATTTCGACTTCCATGGGTGGGTCGATCTGGGATCCAGCTTCTCCAGGGAGATCCACTCCAGATTCGACTTGGACCGTGTGGTCTTCTTCAGGCTCGGATTTCTCCACTATCTCCGCAATTGGTGCGGGTTGGGTGGGTTTAGGGTTTTCTGAGATCCGGAACTCTGCCGCCTCCGCGGACAAAGGGGACCCAGAAGATTCTTCTGCCTCTATCATCACCGCTGGGGTGGGTTGGGCAGTTTCAGCGAAACCGATGTAAACATCGATCTCTCCAAAAGACATGATAGTATAGGCGGTCACGGCCTCCCTAGCCGGAATCCAAGTCTCGTCGAGGACGATGAGAGGGACGTCGCTAGCGTAGAGGATGCGACCGACGGCGATGGTCTCACCGATTCCGATTCTTGCAGATTCCGCTTGGAACACAGATCCGAAGCTCACTTGCCCCACACGGTGGGCGCCAACTGTCGTCGGAATGAGGACAAGTACGCCATGAGGGGGTCCTCGAGGCGTGCGGGAGAGAGGGGTGTGAGACATACGGTGTTTCGGGACGGTGAGCACACAAGTTTACCCAGGTTCGAATCCGCCGGCTTTGGGCGGACCCTACTCCTGCTAGCAATCCAGTAATACGGCAGAGCTGGTATATGGGTTACAAGGGTTTCGCCTATGCGAGTTGAAGGTCTAAAGTATTGGGTTGTCAGGTGTTCGCCCTAAAGGCTCTCCCTAGGGCGGCTTATATAGATATCCGGCCTAGGGTTTACAGGAGAGATCAATCCGGCTACGACTAAGAGTTGGTTACAGAGTACATCTTGAACTACAAGTAACATTATGGGCCTAAGTCGGTAAGTCTTCTGAACCTTCCCGTAGTCGGATTGGACTCCGTCTTCTCTCTCTAACTAGGCCGCTCGTGAAGCAAAGCTCTAACCCGAAGTGGGCCACCCTGGTCAGTGAGGAACTGTGAGGATACCCGGAAAGTATATCCCCAACGCCCCCAATAGCTTTTGTAGCTTTGGTGAAATTTGAGAGTGAAGGACTTGCCTCTTGCATTTGGTGCATAGGTTTGAGTTCTCCTCGGAGATTCGGCGAGTTCAAGCCCTTGGGATTGTTTCTCTTGGGTTCTTGGGACCCTAGACGGTTGTGTGGTTGGATTGTTGACCTTTTGTGGTCTTGTAGCCTTTTGTGGCCTTGTTGCCTTTTGTGGCTTTGTAGCCTTTGTGGCATTGTTGTTGGGAGCCTCCAATTGAGTTGTGGAGATTGCTCCAATCTTGTACGGGTTCGGTGACTGTCCTCAAGTGTCCCATAGTGGAACGTGAGTAGGCCTTTGTGGCAAGATCAAGGGAGAATAGGGTGAGCCTTTTGTGACGTCGGTAGGTTGCGTGCCTTCGCATCTTGGGGTGAGACCTTGTGTGGTGTTGGGTAGGCATCGAGCCACCACACCTCGAGGTGAGCCACTTGTGGCATTCGAAGTACATTGCGGCCCCGCACCTCTCCAACGGAGACGTAGCTTCTTTGGAAGTGAACTTCGGGAAATAAATCATCATCTCCGCGTATATAAGTTATCTCTCAACCGAGCCCTTTACTTATGCAATTTACATTGTGATAGCCTTCGTGCTTGAAGTATTATATCTTGATATCACCTTGTTGCTTATCTTGCTTAGCATAGGTTGTTGGTGCACTTAGTGAACCTAGTGGATATAGGTTTTGGCTTGATAAATTAAACGTTAAGTTTTATTCCGCATTTATTAGAGCCTAAATCGTAATAATTTTAAAACGCCTATTCACCACCCCCCTCTCTAGGCGACGTCCATTTCTAAGAAACTCATTTTCCTTCCAAAATTGATCATTTTTGTGTAGCCCAAAATATAATGTTTTTTCCCGAAATATCTACCTTGTTTTAGGAATTTGTATATGTGTTTTATTTTTGGCAGATTTTCTGGTGTCCCAAAAACATGTTTCCAAAAAATTTCAAATATCATGAGCACCGAAGCTCACGTGTTGCGTACATGAGCAGGGTTGGGGCGCCCTACTAATTTCTTAATTAGCTCTTTCTCGATCCTAATGAATGAATTCACTAATCTTTTGGATATACGAGATTCATGGGGATGCGACTGATGAGGTAGTCATAGACGATAAAGCAGAGAAGGTGAATTCTTCTACCCCTCCTAGTTGCCCAGGAAAGAGAATGATCACATGTCGGTGAATCGATTCAGAGGCCTATTTGTAAACTACAGAATTGCCGAGGAGATCTGCATGAAAATTAATTATTTTATAGCTCATCAAAAAGAAGAACTCATTGTCTAACGACAAAAGAAAGAAATTTAGGAAAGCTGAAATCCTATTGGAATAGACTTGCGTGCAGAGAACAAAGTCTTCTTGTAGCTATGATGTTGCAGTTAGGCAATCGAAAAATATCAAGAAGGAAGTGAGGCAGCTGACTTAGATTAAAGTTTTTAAGCCTTTTGGTCTCCCAAACATTGAGATCTTTGTAGATAAGTTGTAAACGAGAAACGAAAGGGTACGTACGAGGCGAGAGAAGGAGAGGCGGCGGCAAACCCATCTAGGATTCTTTCCCTCCACCGGAGAAGCCACCGGTCCGTCCCGTCTCCAGCGGCCTTGCTGGCGGGAGGTTCTAGTGTTTTGTTTAGACTATTTTCAGTGTCTTCTTCAGGAAGTTGAGGCGGTGGCTACGTCATGAGGTCAGAATAAGGTCCTTCTCGTCCTATCCTCACTCTGGTGATGCGTCTAGCATCAGTGGGGGGCGCATGGAGTCATGTGTCCGACGGATTTCTTGAGATCCGGTCGTTTTTCGTATGTATATTTTGAGATAGTCTCTTCCGATCTACGTTGTTCATCTTCAGCGATGGTTGCTTCTCTAGTGCGTTGGTCCTTTAGAGTCTTAGCATGACGATTTTCCGTCCGTCTACTACAACAAGTTCTACTACGACAAGCTTTGCCCGGCTTCGGTGATGGAGGGGTAAGGACAGCGGCACGCTTTCGGCTCGTGCCAGTGTTTGTAGTCGTCGCTAGGTGGTCCAATGACCTATTTGTAATTTTTATTACTTTTAAAACTTTTTGTACTATGTTGATGATTATTAATAGATCGTTGGAATTTTGAAAAAAAAAATCAGATCTTTTACTTTTGCCTCCTAGCAACTTTCCTCTAGCTCTGCCACTGAAGTGAGTTGCTAGAGAAATTCGAATGATCGTTCGTGCTAGCTATAACAGTGTCCTTCTCCGATCCGTGATATAACACCAATACATATATACTCGAATAATAATAACCATTTTTCCACGTTGCAAATCGTGAGAGGTCGATAAATCCTGTCGTCGTGTGTCGTCGCAGCATGAAGTTATTGTGGTTGCGCCGTGTGTTGTCCTGTTGTGATCAAATAGGCCGTACAAGTCGTCCCGTGTCATCATAATCCCCCTACATGTAGGCGTCACCGTCGTCCAGATCCTCGCACTGCAGATACAACCCTATTTAAAAAAACTTAATCTTAATTAGTAGCATCAAATCCCTTTAGTAGCTTGTATGGAGCAGAACCCACCGACAGCGTACACAGTATATTTTTGGGAATAATGTATTCGGCTCTCGTTTTCGTAGAATCAGTTTGCGTTTTCTCTATTGGAGAATTCGGGTGAAGAATGTGCACCTATCCACTCTAAAGATGAGCATCTTTAGCTACTTATTTTTTTATAACATAATAATAATGAAAATTTAGGTCCGCGCCACTACTTTTCACTCATATGTGAACCATGTCACTAGATTTTCCAAAATTGTGGCCGTGCCTCCGCGTGCCGTTCCCAT
Organism: Avena eriantha; assembly: GCA_910589775.1. Classification (NCBI taxonomy): domain Eukaryota; kingdom Viridiplantae; phylum Streptophyta; class Magnoliopsida; order Poales; family Poaceae; genus Avena; species Avena eriantha. Next base: position 432,709,904 of record OU342745.1, read on the forward strand.
TTGATGCCTCGGGTTAGGTCCCGCTAACACGCTCCAACAACATCTCTCTTCTCCACGCATCTTCTCCCTTCTCATCTCCTTGAGAGTCTCGGGAGTCTTCCCGGCTCTTCCCCCTCTCTTCTCCGGTGACCTCGCCGGACGGAGGGGATAGGGGGAGAAGACGACATGTATAGAGTGGTAGTCGTAGGTCTTTCGGCCTTGTGCCGGTCTTGGGCTGTTTGCCTGTTATTCTGCAGGGATCCAGATCCGAGCAGCTCGATCTGGAGCCACCTAGTGTCTTTTGCTCTACTCTTCCGCTTCGGGTGGAGCAAGATTTGGAGCAGCGGGCCGCTGCCTTCAATAAAGTTGCCTCTGGCGCTGTGATTTTCTTGCAAAAGCTGGTGCCGCACCTTCCTCTGGACGGCCATGGTGGCGGGGGGGGGGGGGGAGGGGGGAGAAGGAGCGGTGAAGGTGGATTGTGGGCAAAGCCGGTGCTACCAAGCTACTCTACAACGTGTTCGAGCGACACTGAGAGGTCGCTATTCTCCTGCTCTCTTGATGCTCCTTCGGTAGGAGCGAGGGAGGGATGTGCGAGATTCAGTGGCTTGGTCCATAAGCTTGGTGCTCTTCTCGGCAGTATTGCCAACAACATGTTGGCTCTTCCTTCCTCGGTCGGCCATGGTGGCGAGGAAGGCTGGAAGATCTGGCTGGAAGCTGGCGGTACTGGCGAGGGAAGGGATGGCTTGGCGTGTCCAAGTCTTGATTCTACAGATTCGGCGACGATTTCCAAGCAGAGCTCCAGATTAGCAACCACTATTTTGGGCCAAAAAGATGGCCTCGCCACGCTCGTGACCCGTATTGGCCCGAGCTTCTTCTTCCTTTGCTCACAAAGGATTGTTCTCTCCCTCTTCGCGGCGTTCATCGTTGTCACTGACCCAAGTGGTTCCGTCGTCTCCGGTGTCAGCGTCGGCAGCCGTGTTTGCAGGCGAGTCTTCGGCGGTGTTCCAGGACTTGATCGCATTGGAGTAGTTCCTGGCAGGGAGCTGTGTGTAAAACTGGAGGACCATGTTGTATTTTTTATTTTTTTTCTAGGGTTCTCCGTGTAATGTTGTACCCACTGCCCAGTTAATGCAGAATCTGGGTCCTTCTGGACCCACCCCATTTCCAAAAAAGGTTAATTCCCGCTTTCTTTTCTTTTAATCTGCTTACTCCTCTATCAGATAGCTCGTACCAATTAGCCTGCAGTTTAGACACTAACTGCTAATAAGAACATAGAAATTGGGGAAGATTTGTCGCCGCTGCAGGAGCTCGTACTCGTCTTCGTCTCCGAATGTTCTGCCCCAGAACTTCCCCCCTCTCTTTCCCAACTCTAGATCTAAAGTTCCCATTTCCTTCCCCAGTTACCCACGGTGGCGGAGGCTCGTACAAACTAGTCAATTGACTACACAGTTTTTTAGCAATACAAGCTGAAAAATACAAAAAAAAATTGATGAAAAATCACACAAATACAAGGATTTGACCGCCACAATTTCAAACTCACTACATAGAATTAAATTTCTGGCTCCGCCATTGGTTGACCATACGATCTTCCATCACCGGTATTCTTATTCTTTTTCACTCGCAACGCCATCCAATTTCTGTTCATGGTCGCTGTCCAATTTCTCCTCCATTGACCTTTCCATCTTTTCGATGCCTCTTTTCTTTCTTTATTATGCAGCTGGCCGACAGAATATTACAAACCTTGGTCACCATGCTCCAACTCTCTACACCCTAAACCCTAAAACAAGCTCCCAGTCGCTTTCCTAAGCTTAGCTCCAACACTCGCACGAGCTCAAAGTTTCGTGTCTCGTGTGCGCATAGCTCCGAGTCATGTACTCGTATGTGGGTCGTCTTCGTCTCCGGCGGCGGCAGGCAACGCGGGCAGGGGCGGGGATGGGGGTGGTGGGAGCTTGTACTTGTCAGTGGAAATTAGAGAACCAGGACGTCAACGATTAGGGAAGCAACTTCATAGGTGAAAGACAATTTGGGTCAAAGGAGACGGCATTTACGGAGCAAACGTTTTGACCTAACATTAACGGCCAACGATAGCATTCACCTAATATTGAGAAATTCAGCCTTTTGGTCTTTACTTATGCACTTTACTTTGTGATAGCTTCGTGTTTGAAATTATGTGTCTTATTATCACCTAGTTGCTTGTCTTGCTTAGCATAAGTTGTTGGTGCACATAGATGAACCCTAGTGTTTATAGGTTTATGCTTGAGAAGTTAAACGCTAGTCTTATTCTGCACTTGTTCAAGCCTTTATCTAAAAGTTTTATACCGCATATTCAACCCCCCCCCCCCTCCTCTAGACGGCATCCTCACGAGGGACTGCCAGGGCAAACCGTGGGTGCCCTTCCCTCTCTCGCCGCCATCGAGAAACTCACCCTCGTAGAGCTAACATTATAGCTTAATTTACATAGTGGATTGTTGCTCTATTACGATATCTGCAACATGTTGGTTTTGGCTCGTGGCTCAAAGTATTCGATAGCTAATATATGGTGTCTCTTGTTTTTCACAAAAGAGAAAGGATTTGCACCACCCGATCGCCACTGCTCCTGTTTTTTGGATTTTTTAAAAAAATTGTACTTTTGAGTTTCAGAAAATCACAAAAATAATCGGTGAATGCATGCCCTGGATAGTTGTGCCAAGTTTCGGTAGAAATTACTATGTAATTTCAGCTACATGGAAAACGGTATACAGCACTAAAAAAACTCATTTTTCTTCCAAAATTGATCATTTTTGTGTAGCCCAAAATATAATGTATTTTCCCCGAAATATCTACCTTGCTTTAGGAATGTGTATATGTGTTTTATTTTTTTGCATATTTTGTTGGTGTCCCAAAAACGTGTTTCCAAAATTTTCAAATATCATGAGCACCGAAGCTCAGGTGTTGCGTACATGAGCAGGGGTGGGGCACCCTACTAATTTCTTAATTAGCTCATTCTCTATCCTAATAAATGAATCCGCTAATCTTTTGGATAGATGAGATTCATGGGATGCAACTGAAGAGGTGGTCATAGATGATAAAGCAGAGAAAGTAAATTCTTATACCTCTCCTAGTTGCCTAGGAAAGAGAATGATCACATGCCGGTGAATCGATTCAGAGGCCTATTTGTAAACTAGAGAATTGCCGAGGGGATCTGCATGAAAATTAAGTATTCTATAGCTCATCAAAAAGAAGAGCTGCTCATTGTCTAACGACAAAAAGAAAGAAATTTAGAAAAGCTGAAAACTTATTGGAATAGACTTCCGTGCAGAGAACAAACTTCTTTTTGTAGCTATGATGTTTCAGTTAGGCAATCGAAGAATATCAAGAAGGAAGTGAGGCAGCTGACTTAGATTAAAGTTCTTAAGCCTTTTGGTCTCGCAAACATTCAGATTTTTTTACTTTTGCCTCCTAGCAACTTTCCTCTAGTTCTGCCACCGAAGTGAGTTGCTAGAGAAATGCGAATGATCGTTCGTGCTGCAACAGTGTCCTTCTCCGATCCGTGATACTAACACCAATAGAAAAATACTCGAATAATAATAATAACCAGTTTTTTCCCAAGTTGCATATCGTGAGAGGTCGATAAATCCTGTCGTCGTCTGTCGTCGCAGCGGAAGTTATTGCGGTTGCGCCGTGTGTTGTCCTGTTGTGATCAAATAGGCCGTACAAGTCGTCCCGTGCCATCATAATCCCCCTACATGTAGGCGTCGCCGTCGTCCAGATCCTCGCACTGCAGATACAGCCCTAATTTTTAAAACTTAATTAATCATCTTAATTAGTACTAGCATCAAATCCCTTTAGTAGCTTGTATGGAGCAGAACCCACCGACAGCGTACACTGTATATTTTTGGGAATAATGTATTCGGCTCTCGTTTTCGTAGAATGGGTTTGCGTTTTCTCTATTGGAGAATTGGAGTGGAGAATGTGCACCTATCCACTCTAAAGATAAGCATCTTCAGCTACTTATTTTATAACATAATAATACTCCATCTGATCCAAATATTCTTAGTGTATCTAGTCATGTTTTAGATATATCTGAATTTAGGCAAATATGAGTACGTTAATTTGGATCGGAGGGAGCAATGAAAATTTAGGTCCGCGCCACTACTTTACTCTCATATTTGAACCAATGTCACTAGATTTTCCAAAATTGTGGCTGCACCACTAAGGACCACAAAGAAAATTAGCCATATAACTCCGCGTGCCGTTCCCATTTGATGCCTCAATTTAGGTCCCGCTTTCTTCTCTTTTACCCTGTTTATTTACTCCTCTGTCGGATAGCTACCGTAGAAATTAGTCCGCACTTAAGACACTAACAGCTAATAAGAACATAGAACTTAGGGAAGATTTGTCGCCGCTGCAGGAGCTCGTACGTGTCTTCGTCTCCGGATTTTCTGCCCCAAAACTTTCCTTCTCTCATCCCCAAATCTGGATCTAAAGTCCTCACTTTTCTTCCCCAATTGCCCCTCCGTCTTCCATCGCCGGTGTTCTTCCGTCCAATTTCCGTTGATGGGCGACCACGGTTGTCGAATTTCCCCTCCATCTTTACAACTTTTCGATGCCTCTTTTCTTTCTTTGTGCAGTTGGCCGACCGCTTTCAAGCCTTGGTCGCGATGCGCCAGCTCCCTTAACCCTAAACACTAAACCATAAACCTAGCTCCCAGTCGCCTCCCTAAGCTCAGCTCCAACGCCCGCACGAGCTCAAAGTTTCGTGTCTCGCGTGCGCGTAGCTCCGAGCCATATACTCGTCTGAGGGTCGTCTTCCTCTCCGACAGCAATGGGCGACGCGCGCAGGGGCAAGGGATGGAGGTGGTGGGAGCTCGCACTCGTCTATGGAGATTAGGGAACGAGGACGTCGACGATTAGGGAAGCAACTGCATAGGTGGATGACAATCTGGGTCAAAGGAGACGGCAATAACGGAGCTAATGTTTGGGCCTAACGTTAACGGCCAACAGTAGCATTCGCCTAATATTGATAAATTCAGTGGCACAACCCTAATTTCGGCTAGATTTTAGGACACAGTTGTAAAACCCTAATAGTAATAGTAAATGTCAGAAGAAAATAGACTCAGGTAGCAGCAAGCAGGAGTCCGCAAGAAAATACTAGTGCACAGAAAGGAAGTCCAATAAGAAAGCTCTTCCTCCTCTCCCCATGGAAGATCCAATCAAAAGGGGTAGCACCAAGGAAGACACTTGCCCAGCTCTCCTTGCTCCCCAAACAAAACAAATCATGGGCACCAATGGAAAGCGGCCTAACCAGTCATGGAGTATCTCTTTTGTCTTCCTAGAAGGAGAGAAAAATAAATACACAAAAGGGACGTCTAATACGTGTTCTCGGACCATAATGCCCTCTCCAGCGCGCGTTTCTTCAACAAAGTGGAATGATGGTCTGCACCTTTATTGCGATGTCTATCTATGAAAAGCACCGCTGGATATGCACCGTGCTTGGCAAGTGGCAGGATGATGACAAAGGTGCTATACCCTTCTTCTTCCAGTTAATCACTATCCGTACTCTGTAGTGTGTAGTGTACTACTAGTACTAGCTGGAATATATTTGACCTGGGCTAGTATTACTAGTTTCTTAAAAATTCCACAATCATCGACATCAGTACGAAGAGTATCAAAAGTAATAAAAATTACAAATAGGTTATGGGACCAACTAGCAATGACTACATACACTAGCACGAGCTCAAGGCGCGCGGCCGACCTCGCCCCTCTATCACCGGAGCCGGGCAAAGTTTGTCGTAGTAGAGCTTGTTGTAGTAGACTAACGGGAAGTCATCGTGCTAAGGCACCGAAGAACCAGCGCACTAGAGCAACAACCATCGTCGAAGATGAAAAACGTAGATCGGAAGAGACTGATCTCAAATCACATCAACGAATACAAAAAATGACCGGATCCTAAGAGATCCATCGGACACACGACTCCACGCGTCCTCCATCGATACTAGACGCCAATGGAGCGAGGATAGGACGGGAGGACCTTATTCTGATTTTAAGACGTAGCCGCCGCCTCAACATCCTGAATAAGACATGAAAACAGTCTAAGAAAAACACGAAGACCTCCCGCTGGCAAGGGGCCGTGGTCAGCCACGTCTCCAAGGCCCTAAGGCCGCCGGAGACGGGATGGACCGATGACGTCACCGGTAGAGGGAGGGAACCTAGATGGGTTTTGGGCTATTATTACTAGTTGCAGGTAAAATGTGTTGGAAACTTCTTTGTGTTGTTCTATGTACCGTTTTCCAGATTTGCATGTATCTAGTTATGTTTTACTATATAGATACATATGAATTTAGACAAACTCAAGTCACTTATTTTAGGATGGAGGGAGTAAAACATTTTATTTGTACGATATGCAAGACAAACCGAGAGACAGATAATTTGGTGGCCGGAAGAAGAGATGCAAATAGAGTTGCAGGTAAAATGTGTTGGAAGCTCCCTTTTTTCTTCCTTAGAGTAGCATTTTTTAAAATAAGATATTTTATTATTAATTTTAAAATATAATACGCGAATTTAAAAATTTGCAAATCTAGTGTCGGTTTTGGCCAAACCGAGTGGGTCATTCAGTGTGGCCCAAACCGACTGGGCAGTCGATGTCGGCCACACCTAATAGCCACGCCGACATGCAGTGAGCTGCGTGCGATGATCCAGTTGGTTTGGCCCACTCGGTTTCGGGCACACCGACTGGACTCACTTGGTTTCGGTCACACCGATTGGATCTCTCTGTTTTGGCCACGCCGACTGGCCCACTCGGTTTCGGCCACACCATGTTATTCTTGTAAATTTCAAAATTCGCATGTTAAAATTCAAAATAAAAAAGTAAAACGTATTATTAAAAAAACACAGAGAGTACCCTAAATAAAAAAAATAGAGATACATATAATTTGGTGGCATGAAGAAGAGTGTTAATTATGTTAAACTATATTATATTACTTCCTCTGTTTTAAGAAAGAGTGTTAATTATATTTTGGATGAATCTGGATAATATTTAGTATATAGATACTCCATATATAAATTTAGACAAATTCGTGACATTTATTTTAAGACGTAGAGAGTAGCAAACTAAAGTACGTATAAAGTCAATGGAGTGTAGAGGAATAAAGTGGAGGGGGAGTTTCCCTTCACAGCCAAGTGATAACGCCCGTAAACCAGGCATGCATTGCGTGTTTATTCGTGAACAGTGATGAACAGTGACGCTGCATCCGATCAAGGTTACACCTGCAAGTAAGCGCGCGCACCTTTAATGCGATTATATACTCATTATTTTTCAGACGATGCTCCATCGGTCGATCCATACTTTCCTGCGCAAATCTCCAAGCGGTCTCTTGGAGATACTAGTACTAATCGCTCTAGTAGTAGTAGCAGCATAGGCATGCCGATGATCATCGAGTCCATGACAGCATAATGGTCGATTTGATTTTTGATTTGATGGAGGAAAGTGATTAAGGGGTGGTGAAATGATGGGAGGTGTGCATGCGTATGCGGTGATCATACTAAGCTTTCTTGGAGATTAGAATGATGGGAGGATGTGCCCGTGGTGCAACGACAAGAGACAATTTGCGAGCTAGAGGACGGACAATTTCGGGACACCTTGATTTGCCCGTGGAGAAAATGTCAGTCTTCTTTTTACGGTTGCCCCGTAATGTCCAAAATATGGCTCACAAAATTATGCTCTTAGTACTCCCTCGGTCTCAAAATAGATGTCGAAAATTTATTAAATTTAGATGTGTCTAGACTAATTACATTCAAATTTGGACAAGTTTGCTTCGATGGTTTGTTTTTAAAGTGAGCAGTTCCCGTCAGATAGTCTGGTTCAAGAATTTTTGTTCAGACCGAGAAATAATGCTACTAGTACTACTAGATTACAAGGCCAATTGAAACAAACATTTGTCCGGGTTACTATTTTTAATTTGAATTTAGACAGATGGTGCGGGCACGTCACACTCCGCCGCAAATTACGACGGTCGCTCTCCTACGGAGGAGCACTCGCGAAAAGTAGAAGTAAGCCTTTTGATCTTGGCCAGGTTCTTCGTCGGGCATCTACACCGGGCCGGCCCAAACGGGCGATCGGAACGGTTTCCGTCCGTTTGGATCAGGCCGCAGTTGCTATGGGGTCGCGGTCCGGTCTGTCCGACCAGCCGTGTCCAACGGTCCGACCCTCTAGCTTGGCGTAGTACTCCTCCGCATACACATGGTTCACGTGGGCCTCCGCTAACTGCTTCGTCAGCTCCACATCTTCCTCGGTGTTGAGACGGCGTCACTGTGCTCGGCGATGCTCCCGCTCGTCGCGGCAGGTGCAAGACTGGACTCTTCTTCTCACTTTAATTAAAAAAGTATACAACTTTATTCAGATGCGAATTGAAGGGTATAACTATTGTGACATGCAATCCATGTATGAATGGTCAAAATTAGATCTTTTTTTTAGGAAAGTTAAAATTAGATCTTGAAAACGCAGGTTTTTTACGGTTCAAATCGACAGGCCATACTATGGATGTCTTGTTGGGCAACCGGATGTGGTTAGTCCTTTGCTTCTGGGCTGATTGTGATATTATACGGGCCTCCGTCACACACTCACAATAGATGCCGGTGAGCTCCTCTAGAAAAAAAGATGTTGGTCGGCTTTTATCAACGGAGGACCGACAGAGTAAGTATAGTTGTATTTACCTAATATATATGCCATGCTCAAAAAAAAAACCTAATATATATGCTAAAAAAAATTACCTCCTAATCCTTCTTACCCTTTTTTCTCTGAATTTTTTTTATTCTATTTCTCAAAAGGTATTATGTACAATTTATTATGTAGTCATACATACATTTGGAGAAGCGATTAAAAAAGGTTACCAGGATAAAGAAGCAAATCTACCCAAAAAAAAAGATAACTAAAAGAGTCAAAAGAAAGATACCGATTCTTCTACACGTCCCATCATGTTCTTTTTGCATGCAATTCTTATGAAATTTTTAAAAAGGAATACTCTTTCCACGACAAAGATAAATTCAGTACTCTGCAGGAAGGGCAACTATTCTTCAAAGGACAATCATGCCTTCTTAACACGGAAGCAAAACATGACTCTTCGCTTGAAAATTCACACCCACATTTTTTATTGACAATAAAATTTACACCCACATTATAAAACACGCCAACATGTAACTATGCAATCAAATCTGAAGATGTCCGCACACCTGAAACGTTTCCCTTTTCACAACATGACAGGTAACATACATGTAACATGCTCCTGCATAGCGTGCTGGCCGTTCCAGGAAACGGCACTCCAATCCCCATCCTTTGAGCACGCTACAGCTCCATTGCCTCTGTCTCTGCACTGCATCCACCTCGGGCCGCCACACAACTCTTTCCTGGCTACAGCTCCTGCACCTCACTCTGGCAGGACCTTCTTCATCCTCTTCATTACAATCTAACGTCTTGGAGCTAGATTTTCTGTGATGGTCATCAAATTTTTCTTCAGGAATCATGCAGCAAAGAGAAGGAATATACATGTACCATTTGTTCTAACTAATATGTCTCCAGGTGTTAACAGATGATAAAAGGCTCAGGGTAAGGTCAGATTGCAACATACCATTTGGAATCCGGATATGAATCACCACAGGAGAAGATTGCCACATTAGCTGAATTTCTGCAAAATGGAGCACTTGCGGTAACATCCAGATGCAAAATGGATACAGGAAGAAAAACAAATAAGCATACATGCACGCATAGACAACTAGTGGAAAGAGGTCGTGCATCATTTCAGAGTTGGGGTCCCATATTCAAAACCAAAGACTGGACTCCATATTCAAAATCAATAGGTAGACTTCACATTCGCTGTCAAAAGGAATGTACCTTGTATCTTTGCCAGAGCAGATAGGAAATAAGCCAGCAAGGTGAAGCCATCTCAACAAAGTCAGGAAGATCCTGCAGAGGTATTGCCAGAGTAGGAGTAAAGTTATGCAAGAAACAATTATCCATAATTAAGCATTAGATAGACAAAAGCATGAATAAGTTATGCAAGAAACAATGATCTATGATTAAGCATTAGACAGACAAAGCATGTAAGTTATGCAAGAAACAATTATCTACAATTAAGCATTAGACAAACAAAGCGTGCGAAGAAATTACACAAGAAAGAATAAGATCGATAACAAAGCATTACACAGACAAAAACATCAAGAGATTCAGGCATGACATGAAAATAACTGAAGCATGCCAACAGCCAAAGGAAACACCAAAAACCGGAGAAGAAAGTAATGGAGCGCTATGAAAGGAAAAAAAATTAATGATGGCTAAAATCATAACTGAACCTGATGTCACTCTGTCATGACGTAAAAATACAGACAAATCTCAATAAGAACCAGCTGGTAACTGAAACAACACAGAGGAGAAAGAAACAAAAGCCTTTTTGAGGAAAAGCATTGATTTTCTTTTGGCACCATCTGCCACTTAGCAGTCATAAATGATGCCCAGTATATGCAGCTGAGGATATACACAAGGCTACAGCCCGCAGATATTCAGCCATCTCCGCCAAACTGCGACGATTTTAGCATAACCGACTATAAGTTAGATGACTGTTAGAAACAGAATATGAAGCTATAGACCTATAGTCTATACAACAAAGAGAGAAAGATGGGGTCTACTCTGGTGTAAGTTATCTCTGAACAAACAACAACACCAATCCGCTAAGCTGACCTAACTATTGTCTGGTAATACATACGAGCCATCGTTGCATATGAGACCATGTGGAATGCTTGAATCCCAGATCTTCATATGCCGCTTCAGTACAAGGCATAGATATCAGCTCGGCGTACAAGCTCGCTGCACGCGCACCACGTTTGTCAAGTGCGCGGAGATCTAACATTCACCGGTCTCAAAAAGCCCATTGCTACGATGGTGATGGCGGTGATATCAAGTTCAATACAAGGATGAATGTGCCAATCTGGTTCATGGTCTTGCAGAAAGTCAACCTGATAATCTGAGTTACAGGCAACATGGTGATTTTGCCCCCAAGGCTTATGAAACATTGTCTGGTTCTTTTATATCACACGGAGCCAATGCCTGCTGAGCAACAGCATAGTCTGTAAAGAGAATTTTGCTTCCCCACATGTAACAGCTTCCTGGATATGTACATGTTATGATTTGGGAGCTGGAGCCAGATGCCAATGCCTCTCGACCAACTTGTCCACAAAGGATTGAATCTGCATTATTTGCAATATACTCAGGGTTAGAACTTACAAATAAGCCAGAACAAGATTTTCGGCAGTTTAAATAAACAAATATTGTACAGAAAATACTATATAATGAAAGAACATAATCATAATCTGTCCCTGAATTTGATAGAAAGCCTTGGAAATCAGAGTCTGAAAAAAACTTTGCTATGAAGTAATCAAGAAATCAGAGTCTGAATTTGTACCTTAGTTTTCCTTCTAAAGTCAAGAAATTCATGAGCAGTCATCAGCTTCTCTCCTTCGGTGCATGCATCCATGATCTGTTGAGACCAGAACAACCATATGCGAGTCAGTACTATCACTCACATTACAAGACCTAATGCACCATTCAGCATGTCTGAATAAATAGAAAAAGGCTAATGGAAATAAGACTAACAAAAGAGAGCAACACAAATCGTATTACAAGGAAAAAATCAGTTTATATATCAACACCCCTAACATTACAACCGGAGTATGATGAGGTAATTATTCAAGTTGATATTTCAAATACTACTAATTCAAGATGGGCGTGCATGATACCTTCGTGACAGCTTTCCGCATCATTGTCTTGTACGCCTCCCTGTCGATCTTTTTACTCTTGTACAGTGGCATCAGCAGTGTGCCTATGAAATTTATAAGCCCCTGTTTTATATGTTCTACACCTCGCAATTGTCCTTCGGATGCAGGCTTGCTTTCTGCAACCTGCGAGGCAGAACTTTTACACGTCTGCTTTTGGCTACTTGAATCTTCTTCTTCAGGTATGCGTATCCGACTGTAGAATTCTTTATCTGCTTCCATTGCTTGTGCTTGCCACCTCTCAATGGCTAAAGGATCTTTGACACCATCAATGCAGATTGTATCTGTATCAACCCATGCCCTAGTAAAACGACTATCTACAGCTCCACTATCTACAGAATTGTCCCTTATATTGATTAGGCAGGTTTTCTCATTTGAATAGCTCCTCTGTGTGCAGTCATCAACAGTCATTTTTGAGCTGTCAACATCAGGACAATTAGCCTGCTCAGCTGATGAGTTCTTAGTTTTTCCATTCCTGGAATCAATCTCTGATATGCATTCAAGTCTCCCAAGGTTGTCACTTATCACTTTCTTTCTTGTATCAGATTCATCCAAATGATGATCACGCCTTGCAAAAGTACGAAATGATGGTATCTTAGGGAGTTCCCTAGGCACACTTACCACTGCATCAACAGATGCATATGCCTGCAAAAGATGAGAAGTATAAACAATATGTACAGTAACAACCAATAAAATATCAGATGACATTCCATGTATACTGGTATTCTTGTGGTTTTTAATATATTTGACAGAAGAGTTTGCTTATTCTGGATCCACAATCACAAAGTAGGAAGTTTCACATACACACCCTGAATGCTGTTTTGCAACCTCATATTTTATAGGTCAACATACATATCTTTGTCAATTGATATTCTTGGCTGATTTTATTTGGAAGTTAAAATTTATAAACCGACTGAAGAAACTGTTACAAACGAACCTGTGCAGCTGCTATGGCGGCAGCTCGAGCATCCACAGCAGCAGCAAATGCAGCAGCTTCTTCCTCGGACAAAACGATGCCATGATCTGCCTTGGGTTCGAGATCATGATGCTGCTTCTCAGAACGAATTGAGTTGCCATCAGACCTTGTGGCCATTATGCTTCCTAATTTCAAAGCCTTGTTATCTGGCTTCTTGCTAGTTCTGTGTGGTGAATGGCTTTCAGCAGATCTTACACGCTGTGCACCTGCTTCATTTGACACATGCAAAGTAGGCATTCCTGATTGTAGACCCTTACTTCTAGTCTTGTTCGATTCAACTGATGGCATTCGGCGCAGCAATTTGAGTCCACCGTTGCTAGCCTTTTCTTTACGGAAAACTTCTATCCACATACTGACCAACTGGCGAGCTATAGCACGTATATCTCGACTTGTATGCACACAAACCTTCTCTTTTACGGTCCTCCCAATTCCTGTAAGAAATTCAGATTGAAAAGAATCAGGTGGACTGCAAAAACAGAGTTTGGGCAATTATCCGTGCATCACTCTAATCTAACAGTACATAAATAAGCTCTATACTCATTGGTGCGAACATTTGCTCCCTATGTTTCTTTTTAACTACTCCCTCCGTTTCTTAATATAAGATGTTTTAGCTTTTCTGCAACAAATGCATCTAGACGCCTTTTAGCGTGTAGATTCACTCCGAACCTACATACTAAAAGATGTTTAGATACATTTGTTTCACAAAAGTTAAAACATCTTATATTTTGGAACAAAGGGAGTATTAGCTAAGGTGGTGCGTAAACAGAAACTATTGGTTAACAAATCCCCCTCATTAAACAAGCGCAGCTTGAGCTTCTCACACTTGCAAAGGAGCGACGAGAAAGAAAACACAAATAAACACACAGGAATTTTCTAACAAATAGTAAAGGGATAGAGGATACATACCAGACAAGCGAACAGCTAGAAGATCGGTCGAAACAAGCAGAAGCAAGCGCACACAATGCCGCAATAGTTGAGTTGCATTTTTTCCCAGCGAATCCTGCCAGAAGTTGAATGCAGAAGCCAAAGGCTTGAATGTAAGAGAAGCTACCTTAACCTATTATGGATACAAAGTTACCAGAGAACAAACTTACAAGTATCCAAGAATTTAGTTTAGTTAGTCCTTCTTTAGACCCAGCAAATGATTTAAGAGCATTTGGAGGAAGCTTCAGTAGCTCCTTAGCCAAATGTAGGCGCCCTGATGTAGTTTGCGCACTGAAGAACATTTCTTGCAGTAAAGATTCCTTGCTAACTACTGCATATGATGCATCAGACGAATTTTTGCATAGAGCAGTTGAAAGTTCATGTGCTTCAAGTTTGTTTGACATATCTCTCATTTCATTTCTTTCACTATCAGACTGCATTTGGTATGTTTTTAGAGCTTCCACCTCAGCAACATAATCCTTGCCAGTGTGTACCAAATCAATAATCCGAATTGCTTCTCGAAGACCACTTAAAATTGCACCACCAACAGTATCTGGGTGCTCTTTGCATGTTGCTTCCCCAGCGAAAAATAAGCAGTTTCCAACTGGCCGTCCCAGAATGTCATAATCTTGTCCTGATGCTCCTACTGCAACATAAGAGTAAGCACCTCTACTATAAGGATCAAGGCCCCAGTTTGTGACAACTGATGCGACTGGATCTGGTATAGCAGCATCTGTAAAGAGCTTACGGAGAACCACCATGGCACTACTAACATGAGCATCAGAACTGATACTTTGTCCATCTATAGCAGCCTTCCCAACAAGTAGAGATATCAGAACTGGTGCCCCAACTGTCTTTTTGAGATTCCAAAACATAAAGCATTGTCCCCTTAAATCAGTTTCTTCTGCAGTTGCACCAAAATAATCCATATCATCATCCCAAAAGACCTCAGGAAACTCCATTACTATTTTGTTTAGAACACCAAATCCAAGCCTGTCAATGGAAGACATTTTCCAGTCTGGCAAGGAAGGAGAAAATTTGATTGCATGTGCTTTCAAACAACCAAGAGGAACAGTGATCAACACAGCATCTCCCACAAATTCACCTCCGTTTGAAGTGGAAACTTTAACAGTTTTGCCATCAATACCCCTAGCACCTGACTCCTCAGACCTGTAAATTACTTCAGTTACCACATGGTTTAGCTGCACATCAAGTCCTTCTGCAAGGCTCTCAAGGACAGTGCCATAACCACCTTTAATCATACAATGAGGTCCTCCGAAACCTCCGTACACATCATCCTGGTTCCAATATGGAAGAGAGACAGAGTTGAGCATTGCAGCACAACCATACTCCAAATGTGCAAAGTGCCAGTTCATAACTCTTCTTTCGATAGGGCTGAGAACATCTATCTTATCATCCTTCCCACAACCAGCTATCTCCTTTTCTGTTGAAGCACTTCCAGATATGTCTAAGCCTCCTGCATTGGATATACTTAATGACTGATTATCATGTCCGATAGAAGAAATAGCATGAGCTCCACGTTTCTTCCTAAGAGCATATTCCAGCCCATCCTCAAGGGATAAACCCATTGCACTTTCACCATTTTGTGCAAAAAGTTGTTCCATTTCATCAACAAGACCATTGTATTCAGATTGCATATCAGTGTCCAAATCATCAGGAACCTTGTTGCCAGTTACAACATCATAGAGAGGGCAAGCACTATTCAGTAAGGTCAGTTCAAGACCAAGCTGAGAACAAATCAAAGAGGATGGATCGGCCCTTCTTTCAGTTGCTATATCAGCCTCCACACCTGTAATAATGCTAGCACCCAAATCGACAGGAACTGAAAGCGATGTACGATCTGTATAAACACGACCACCAATCCTATCGCGCGCTTCAAGAACAGTAACAGCAAATCCTTGACGCCGCAAATGGCGTGCCGCAGTTAAACCTGCTGGGCCAGCTCCCACAATGATTATCCTTTTGCAATACCCGCCAGATTCAACTCTTTGATTTACTTCACAGTTGTTTTGAGAATGTTCTATGATAGCTGCATCTGGTTGATGGAGACTGGGGCCTTTAGTGTTTCCAACTGAACTAATATGGATGGATGGTAGTGATGCATCTCTACCTTCAGTTGATACATCAAGATTCTTTTCTTCAAATGCATGTTCTTTGGACTGTAAGTGAGGTATCAGCTCTTGGGCATCACAGTGCGTGTCAGGGACATTATTTTCCTTTGATTCTTCTGTTTCTGTCAATGGTCCAAAAGTACCATAATCATGATCTTTATTCTGAAAAGATACAGCACCAATGCCACCTTGAACGCTGACTGGATTCATTTCACATAATTCATTTAGCTTGGCTACTTCAACAACTTCAGAACAAGGAGTCCCATTACCCTTCGTCACCTTGGCCGATGCAATTCCAGTATTTATGTAACCCTATTAATTTAAAAAAATACCGAGTGTTAGCATTTAGCCAGTTTTGGCATCTAACATAGCACATAACAGCTAAAATCAACAATCTGTAACGAGGAAAATAGGTTATACAAGCTGCATGAAGGTAAATGGAAAGAATAAAATGTTGAATATATTCAATAGCTTATCCAGCAAGTTTTCAAGGCAGTACGACAACTGCAGCTAATGTCCAGCAAAAGCTCACTACTGAATCAGAATTATGCATCACTTGGTAAGTAATAAAGCGGATGTCACAGAGTAGGCTGCAACTTACGTTCTGATCTAAGAAAAAATACACATCCCGTATAAGTGTTTGACGTGGCAAATCATCTTCCAAGGGAACATTAGAAAGACCACAATCTGCAAGATCCAATAGATGTTTGACGTCCTTGTTCCAGCAACTTAAGATCATGTTCCTGGATACAGAAATCGTCAATGAAACTCAGGGTACAAGGTAAATCACACAAAGCATGGTGCAAATAAGCTACTATCATAGAAAGAAACTAGGGAATGTAGTAAACATTAGAGGAAAAGAGAAGGAATTAAACATACCTGCACTCCAGGTAGTCCTGAAGGCCACCCTTGCGCTTTAGCACGTCCTTGAACTTTATCTTTTCAATTGGAGAAACCGCCTTCGCCATCAGGCCAGCACTTACTGCAGCAACACCTCCATTCTCCACAACTTCCAACGTTTTGATTTTATCTTTTGATTTGACAGATTTATCAGCAAATCCAGCTGAGGGGTTCGAGAATAGCCCCTGCTCTTGCATTAGAGTTTCCCAATCAACATCCCCCTCATACGCCATGTCACCATGTTTACGTTTTTTAGCACTTCGTGTTGCACGTTTCACCTTTGATGCATTCTGCATGCCCTCAAAGTCGGATGGTGCTGCCACATCAACAATATCTATTCCTTTTGCAGATGCTGCCATGTTACGGGAGGGAAGTGAATTCTTGGCAACACGGGACCCACGAACCGCAAAAGAAGCTGGCTGATCTAGGTTTTCTTCTGTTAGCACAGCTGCATTTGGTTTGATATTACCATATTTAAGGTCGCCTGTACAACCTGCCTCGTTGGCCAGAGTGGAATTAGATTGTGCAGTGATAGATCTTGCCAAAAGAATTTTATTTTTGCGCCGCTGCTTCGACGACACGTCACTTTCTACTATCTCAACTGGTTCATCACTAGTACCAGCCAAAGGCAACTCCTTTCGTCTAACAGGTTTTTTTGGGCCTTCTTTTGGTTTTGGACCAGTTTTCCTTTTCATGGTTGGTACCAGTGACTTATCTTGAGAACAATCAGCGTCAGCATTTCTATCCTCTGCTAATGTTTCGGAACATGTCTGTGCATCAGAAATACCATCAGCAGATGCATTTGCTGCACTGTGAGGTGCTATTTCGGCATGTGCTCCTGCTGAGCAAGGATTTAAGCCCAGGAAATTACTAGCCTTAGCTGAAACTTCAACGTGATGACTTGCCCCATCAGAAGAGTTTCTAGATCCGTCCTCCACTACTCTACTTGTTTCCACATCTTGTAAAAGCGTTTCTCCCAATGATACACAGCACAAACCATCATCCACAGCCGGCTGGTCTTTCTCAACAGACTTCCTTTCCAGATCAGGGGATGACTCAGAAGCTAACTCTCCAAAAGCTTGATTAGCGCCAACCCTAGAGCGCCTATCAGAATGACTAGCCTTTGGCTTCACCTTTGACCTCCTGAGCAACCGATCACTGACCATTGCGCTTGCAGAATTTTCCGCAGCGATCCTCATTTCTTCCTTGGTGCGACGCCTTCGCCTTTTCTTTCCCACGGCAGGCGTACCCGAAGCCAGACCAGATCTGCTGTCGAGCGCTTCCTCGGCATGTGAATCAGCAACTACAACACCTTCGTCTTCCTTCTTATGTGAATCAGCAACTTCAACACCTTCTTCTTCCTTCTTATGTGAATCAGCAACTTCAACACCTTCTTCTTCTTCTTCTTCCTTATTAGAGACTTGCTGCCGGGACTTCCGACCAGGTTTCCTAAATAATACAGACAGGGAGTCCTCCAACCCTAAATCACCTGAACCTTTCAAGCCATCCTCCCCGGGAACCACATTCACACCCTCCAGATTGCTGTCCTCGTCGGCGACACCCTCGCCCATATCATCATCACCGCCGTGCAGATCTTCCCGGTGGGCGGCCAGCACCTCGCCGCCCTCACCCCCTTCTCCTGCCACCGCGGCGACGACATCGCCCTCCTCCTTGCCCTTCTTCTGCCTCTTCAACTTCTTCCTTATATTAGCCAAGGTATCTTCCATCTGACCTGACGCCCACCTGCCACGCCCCCGCCCGCCTCCGCGCCAGCTAGGGTTTGGGCCTCCAGGACAGGATGGGGTAGGGGAGGATCCCAGGGAGGAAAGGATGTCGACGGGCTGGAGCTCACCTGCGCCGGCGTCCGGAGAAGAGGCAGGCGGGGGGCGGGCGGATCTCGCGGACGGGGTAGGCGAGCTCGCCGCGCCGGGGAGAGCCGCCGGCGAAACGAGGTGGTGGTGGTGGCGTTTTGGGTTTTATGGCACGACGGTGTATAGTGAATTGTTTATCTGAAAAAAATAGCCTTTGCTGAAATAGCAGCGCTATATAGCGATGGCACGGCTATGATCTGTTTGCAACTCCCTTCCTGTTTTGCAAGGAGTGATCACGGCCGTCCAAACCCCACACTGATGGCTCGGATTAGACCTATCAACCTTCTTCGTCTTCTTCCCGACGGCGCAGGAGTGAAGCCATGAAGTCCTCCTACTTGGAGATGGAGGAGGGGGGCGAAGGTTGGATGGTGCCTAGCCCTAGAGCCATGTGCTTGTTCGAGTTGTCGGCGAGCTTTTGGTCCTACTATACCTCTCCTATATCAGATTCGAAATGTCCTGGTGTTGCCGGGCCTCCACGTGTTACTCGCGCTAAAGGCGGGAAAGACGTTTTACAAGTATAACCGTCAAACTACAAGACTCCTCATATCCTTTACCGCCAATTTACAAACGCATTGATTGGTAGTATTCTAACCAATAAGCTCATGGATAATTATAAACTATATTTAACTATCCCGTAATGGAAAGTTAAGCCAAACTTTAAGTGGACATCCTTAATAAAAAAAGATACACCGACATACCTATAGAATATGCAATTCCCCCATGTGGTCAAACCTGACATGCTTCCTCCATTCGTGGGGTTGAATGTCGGGCTCATTCTTTATGGGGTTAATTGGACAAACGATATTGTAATTTTTGGCTATTTGAGAAACGCCATTGCAGCTTTCAACTTTTGAGAGACACACTAATTCTTTCTACACTTTCGTAGATGCTATTATGCCCATTTTAACACACATATGAAGGGAATATGCCTGAGAGGCAATAATAAAGTGGTTATTATCTTATTCCATGTTTATGATAAATGTTTATTTTGCATGCTATAATTGTATTGATCGGAAACATCAATACATGTGTGTTTAATAAACAAAAAGGGTTCCTAGTTATGCAACTCTTATAGACTAGCTTGTTGATTAACAAGATGATCAAGGTTTCCTGATCATGGACATTGGATGTTGTTAATAACAAGGTCACAACATTAGTTGAATGATGTGATGAACATTCATTCGAAGTATAACATTACGATCAAAGTCATTATGTTTATATTGCTATAAACATCATACGAAGAAATATTTATCCTTAGACCATGAGATCATGTTAATTGCTAACACCGGAAGAGTATCTTGATAACATCAAACGTCACACCGTAACAGGGTGACTATAAAGATGGGTTCAGTGCTACGAAGGTGTTATGTTGAGGCTCATGGATCAAGAGTGGAATTTGTCAATCCCGATGACGGATAGATATACTCTGGGCCCTCTCGGTGATACCACATTAAGGTAGCTTGCAAGCAAGTGATGTGATCACTAGAATATTATATCACGGTAACGAGAAAAGAGTGCATGTCGGTAATGAGATCAAACTAGGTATGGAGATACCAATGATCGAATCTCGGACATGTAATATATCACGAGACAAAGGGATTTAGTTACTAGTGTTAAAGGTTCTCACGATCACAGAAGTCATCGTTGAATGTGTAGGAGTCAGTATGGATCTCTAGGTCCCGCTTCTGATTATTGATCTGAGAGGAGTCTCAATCATGTCTGCATTATTCGCGAACCATAGGGTGACACACTTAAGAGTTACCGGACACCATTTTGGAGCACATATGTTTCAGACGAAAGAATTGCAAAGCGTAGGAATTGTTTCGATAGAAACCGGAAATTGTTTCGGGTGAAATTGCAGAAAGTGGTTCTGCATGTGATATTGAAATATTGCAAGGGGTTATATGTGAATGTTTGTTAATTAAAGTAATTAACAAAATTCTGAATACATTTAATAAAAGAGTTTTATTAAATGAGAGATCATTAAACTTGGAGAATTTTAATGCATTTAAAGTAGGGACTTTAAAGGAAAATGTGAAGAGGCATTTTAATGTGGAGGGGTTACCACCACATGAATGGGGGAGGTAAGGAGTCACCCCCCATGCGCCGGCCATGAAGGAGGGGCACCCCCTCCTCCTATAAAAGCCCCCCTCTTCCTCCTTCTTCCTCACACCTCCTTGTGAAGGATCTCTCTCCCCCTCTAGAATTATTCCCCCATGGTCTCGGATTAGCGAGATACATGTTCCCGGTGGCATTTCATCTGGAAGGAGTTGCTGCTTCCGCTGGATCGCTGGAGCGAGGAGGTAGAGGTTGTCTGGTGGCTTGAACGTGTGTGCGAGTGCGGATGCGCTGCTGAGTTGCGGCGCTCGAACTTCCTCACGATCTTGAGATCGGCAAGTGTACGACTACATCAACCACGAGTTCTGATGGGTTCGTAGCATGGAAAACAAAAAAATTCTACCGCAAGAACGAACAAAACCCAGATCTAATCTAGATAAAAGCCAAGATCTAATCTATTAGACATGTACAACAAGATAGATCTGTACTAACCCTTGTAGATCCGAAAGCGTTACGAGATTAGATCTCGTGGTTGATGTAGTCGATCACTTGCCGATCTCAAGATCGTGTGGACGATCCTTCCGGCACCGCGTTCCGGCAGCGCTTCCGCAGTCGGTCACACGTGCGGAGTCGAAGCAGACCTTCCTCTCCTCGTTCCAGCGAGCAGCGGAGGTAGTAGATCTTCTCCACGGAATCACAGCAGCACGACGACGTGGTGGTGGTGGTGGAGTAGAGAATTCTACAGGGCTTCGCCTAAGCCTGAGCAGAAGAGAGAAAGAGGAGAGAGGCGGCTAGGATTGGAGTAGTAGAGGAGGGCCAGGGGGTGGCGCCCCCACCCCTCTATTTAAAGGGGGGAGGCGCCATGGGAGGGGGAGTCCTAGTAGGACTCCCCTCCCTCCTATGGCCGGCGGATTGGGGAGGGGGGGAGGAGTCCTCCTCCCCCACGACTCCTTGTCTTGCCCCACAAGGACTCCTTGATCCCTTTCTTGGTTTTCAAGCAAACTCCAAGAAATCTTCCAGAACCTTCCGGAACATTCTAAAACCTTTTAGAATCATCATACAAATACTCCGGAACATTTCCTAACTCAGAAAATGATCCCCAATATATGAATCGTATTCTCCGGACAATTCTGGATCTTCTCGTGATGTCCCGGATCCAATCCGAGACTCCGAACAACATTCGGTCTCCAACGCACATTCCATATCTACTTAAAACAACTTCGAACCTTAAGTGTGTCACCCTACGGTTCGTGAATATGTAGACATGACAGAGACACATCTCCTATCAATAACCATCAGCGGGACCTGGAGATCCATAATGGCTCCCACATACTCAACGATGACTTCGTGATCGATTGAACCATTTACATACGAAACCAGTTCCCTTTGTCACGCGATACTATACTTATCCGAGGTTTGATCGTCGGCATCTCCATACCTAGTTCTACCTCGTTACTGATAAGTACTCTTTACTCGTTCCGTGATATGTCATCCCTTGTGACCCAGTCACATGCTTGCAAGCTAACTAGATGACATTCCACCGAGAGGGCCCAGAGCATATCTATCCGTCATATGGATGGACAAATCCCAATCTTGGTCCATGCGCTTCAACACATACTTTCAGAATACCCAATGACACCTTTATAACCACCCAGTTACGAAGCGGCGTTTGATGTCATCAAAGTACCCATCCGGTGATGGTGATTAACACAACCTCATGGTCGAAGGATTAGCTTACTATGCATTTAAAAGCTTATAGCAATACGAACTTAATGACTTGATCTTATGTTACGCTTACTACGGGTGTGTGTCCATCACATCATTCTCCTAATGATATAACCTTGTTATTAATCACATCCAATCTCCATGATCAGGAAACCATGATCATCAACTAATCAACAAGCTAGTCCAACAAGAGGCTTACTAGGGACTCTTTTATGTTTACAAAACACACAAGTATTAGTGTTTCCTAATAATACAATTATAGCATGGGATGTAAACATTCATCATAAACACAAAGATATAATAATAACCTCTTTTATTATTGCCTCTCGGGCATATCTCCAACAAGTTCCTAGTCGTTAACAAAACTCGTTGTCTTCGAGGGTAAGTTCTCGTTGGATGTATGTCCACCCGTTGCTTTGTGCCTAGTAGATAGATCTTGGCGTGTAGTTCACACCGTAGGAAATTTTTTGTTTTCTATGATGTGGACTCAATAGTGGTATCAGAGCCTGATCTATGCGTAGGTGCTTTGCACGGGTAGTACACATATGTTTATATGTGGGCGATGATGATCATGTTATTGCATCTTCTATGTATTTTGGATATTGGTGGCATAGTGGGTTGAAGCGGCCCAGACCAACCTTACATGTCATCGTACATGAGACCGGTTCCACGACTGACATGCAACTTGTTTTGCATAAGTGGCTGGCGGGTGTCTGTCTCTCCTACTATAGTCAATATCTGATTTACAACGAGTTGCTAATAACTTGGTTATCCTCGTTATGGTTCATGTTCGTAGGTGAGAACGGTTCTATCTCCGAAAGCCCTAAGCCACATAGAACTTGCAATTGATAAATTAGAGGCGTTTAGTTTAGATCGTTGTTGGGCTAGTGTCTTGATATGGTATTGTTGTAAGTAGATGTATGATAGATACTCTTACAACAAACTCAACGTGTAAGTTCCATAGACCTTGGCCTTACACACAAAGGAATGATAGAGATCATACCATGATGCATATGATAGAGATCAAATACATGGACCATATCATCTCACTTTACACATTAGATGATTGCATCTTATACTGCTAGTTTGGCACTTTTGGTAGCATTATAAGATGATCCCTCATTTAGATATCAAGATAAAATGTGTTCTTCCTTAAGTATGTACCGTTCTATGGATCGTGTTTCGAGACATCACGTGATGATCGGGTGTACTCGACTCTACGCTTTCATACAACGGGTGTAAGACAGTTTTACACACGCGAGTACTAAGATTCTTACTTGGCGAGCCTAGCATGTACAGACATGGCCTCGGAACACGGACCGAAAGGTTAAGCATGAGTCATATAGTTGATATGATGCCCATATTGATGCTCGCCTTTGAAGCTACATCGACTCACGTGATGATCGGACTTGGTGTAGTAGATTTGGTTCATGTAATCACCAAAAAGGCACGAGGGATGTTGTTTTTGAGTGGGAGTTCATTAGTAATTTGGATTAGTCGAACTCAATTTGTCATAAACTAAATCAAAGTGAATTTGCATAATTTGTTATAGTCATTGGCGTTTGTTCACTACCTTATGCTTAGTTTTAATTGAGATAATAGAACTATAGAATTCTGGATATTTACTTTACGAACTGGTATCGTGTTGTTTTGAATGTCAATTTAAAGTTTATAAGTCCTATTGCAAACTTTCAGCAAACTCTATTTACTCCATGAAGTTTAATAAGTAGAATTAAATCAAGAGTAAGAATTCCAATGTTAGTATCTAAAGTATCATGTTTGCCTCCATGATTATTGATATTCAAAAGTTGTTTTAATATCAAGATTATCTAGGAGCTGAAAATTGTTTCAGAAACCATCATGTGTGAAAGATATTGTGATATCTGAAATAATGTTTTTGGTTGCATTATGATAGAGTATAATTTAGCAAAATACATGTTCTCATATTGTATGAGAATTTGTGAAGGATGGAGATGCTAAGCATCCGGATCTCCCAAAAGGTTTTGTGAACTAAAATTATACTCGTCATTCTTCGTTATAAGCTATAGTAGCTTGATTATGAAAGTTGTCATGATAAGGATGAATAGAAGATGTAAGTAAAATGTTTACTACACTAAAAGATTACTAAAGAATGGATTTTTGAAAGAATGTCAAACATTTGATGATGGTGATCCACTTCAAAGTGCAAGTTCAAAGGTATTTGTATTTGACTATATACGCTTTATACTATGTGTCATGTGAATGACACCACAATTGATGTTGATAGATTCTTTTAAAAGGAAAAGGAATTGCTGAAAGAGAATCTACAAAATATTTGGCAGAAAAGAAAAAGTTGGAAATATCCAGCTTAGGTATATAGAAGATATATATGTTATGGCTGTATTCCTTGCTTGTTATACAATGTGGTTCTGAGGTATTGGATACCGATATTGGATACCGAATTGGTTGGTATGAAGTGTCATACAGGACAACACAATTCGTGAACTACAATGGCATAAGTAACTAGCAAGATAATAAGTGATGATGTTCATCGAAAACAAATAAAGTGTTATTATGTTTTTCGTTGTCGTCAAACCTAGCCTTCAAGATTTATTTTAATAATTGTTATTTTGTTCCGGTATTACGAGAACAATGGTTATTCAAATAATTATCGTATTCCATAAAGGATGGATGAACTTTTATAAGTCTAGTGGGAGAAATCACATCCATAAACACTATTGCTAAAATGTCGCAAGACAAATGATTGAAAGATCACTTATGAAGTGACATCGCTGTTTAAATTATATTTGAAAGAAAACGTGAAGAAACTCCATGTTGATGGAATTTTGGAGTCTTTGATTTTGATCAATTGACTCATGTGAGACTTTCCTCGAGATAATTGAAACTCCATCCATAGGCCAGAGAGGAACGAATGACTAGCTTATTGGAAATTGTGCATGCTGATGTGCATAGTCCATTATGTGTAGCCATATGCGATGGATCTTTTTGCTTCATATGCTTTCTCCGAAAATTTGAGTGAATATATATGTATATTTACTTAATAAGGAAGAAGTATGAAACATTTGAAAAATTGTTCAAAGACTTTCAAGATGAAGTGGAAAATCATTGTAACAAGAAAATAAAGAGTTTATGATTCGATCATAAAGAAAGATATTTGAGTTACATGTTTAGCAAAACACCTAAGATTTGAGGAATTGTTCCATGATTTGTGTTTCCCGATAAACCATAGGAGTATGGAATATTCGAGAGATGAAATCAAACCATGTTTGACAAGGTAAGATCAAGGGTGTCATTTATGAAACTGCCATTATGTTTTAAGGATTGAAGCTTTAGAGACTACCGCTTTTGCACTGAAAAGAGCACCATCGTGATCCGTTGAAATGACACCATATGAGTTATGGTTTGGGATAAAACCCGAATTGTCTTTTCTTAAATTTTGGTATGCTATGCACAAGTAAAATGTTTACAACCAAAGTTGTATAAGCACGTCTTTGTAGGTTATCCCAAAGAATTTGTTGGGAATTTCTCCATAACACCGAGGACAAAAGAGTTTGTTACTTGGAACGTTAAGTTTCTTGAGAAGGAATTTTTCGCGAAAAGTTAAGTGGGAGGACAATAGAACTTTGATAAGGTTGTTAAACCTTAGCTATATGTGCTAAGTAGCGCAGCGCCGGAAAGTGTCCCGGTGGCGTCCACAATGCTCATGGCTCTCGTGATTACAAAGGGTGTGATCTCGGAGATTAGAGTTCCTATTGAACCGTGTGGGTCGGTAAGAATCAAATAGTAAGATTTGATAAGCAAGTCGTTATTGTTTTGACAATGATGAACCGACTACATGCAAAGAAGCGATGATGGGCCCTGACTCCATAAAATGAGTAGAAGTCATACAATCCATGATAGTATCCATACACGAGAAATCAAGTTTCTGAACTTGGAAGACCCTCCGGAATGGCATGAAGCCTATCGGTTGTGTTTGGATCTATAAAGAAATAGACATGGATATTTAACATCTATGAAATAGTCGACATGTCAGAAATAAGTTTATGACAATGTTCAAGGAATTGACTATGACAAGATTTGATCTTTTATAGTGATATTTAGTCTTGACGGATTAATGTAGCAACCACTACATATAATTTGGTATATGGTAGTTGAATAAACAAAACAAGGTTCTTCTAATAGAATGGTTACCTAGGACGTGTACATGACATGGTCCGAAGGGTTTTGTTAATTCAAAGGGTGCTAAAAGGGCATGCAAACTTCAATAGTTGAAGTAAGCATAGCGGAGTTGGAATCGTCACCATGATGAAACTGTTAAAAGAGTTTAAATTCATCGGAGATGATGAAGATGCTTGCATTTGCAAGAAATTAAGTGGGAGCTGATGACCCACAAGTATAGGGGGTGTATCGCAGTATTTTTGATAAGTAAGAGTGTCGAACCCAACGAGGAGCAGAAGGTGCTGGCTAGTGGTATGGATCAGGAATTCTCTGCAAATACTTAGCAAACGGATTTTTAGGGGTTTTCGATAAAGCAAGTAAACAAAGTACGAGTAAACAAAAGACAGTTGGAATAAATGCAGCAAGTGGCCCAATCCTTTATGCAGCAAAGGACAAGCCGGTTGTATTTCTTAAGAGGACCAAACGTTCTCCAGGACACATGGGAAGACTGTCAAGTGCTTTTGCTTCATATAGTCGATTAATCTTCTTTAGCTTGCTAAGTGTTGTGAGGGTGAACCTGTGCTAATGTACCACCCCATCCAAGACTAATACATACTTGTGATTATACCCCTTGCAAACATCCGTAAGTACAAGAAAGTAATTAAGGTAGAAACCTAACCACAGCTTTAAACTCTAAGACCCTTACGTCCCTTGTGCAATGGTTTCCTAACGGGGGTTCAGGTTTCTGTCACTCTGGCAACCCCTACGATTAGTAGTCAAATACACAATGCATTCGCCTAGGCCCTTATAGGTGAAGTGTCATGTAGTCGACGTTCACATGACACCACTAGAAGAAGTACACCACAACTTAAATAACAATTTATTGAATCTTTCTCAACGCAACTCCTCTATTCATGATATGACTCTACTAATAAGGTAAAAAGATAGAAGATAGTGATATGATACCGCGGCACTCCCCCAAGCTTGGAACAAACCAAGGGGATGCCAAACCTGATGACGAATTACTCATTTGGTGGTGGTGGTGGTATCCTCTCGATGAGCTCCTTGATCAGTTTCCCCAAGTCCTCAATCTCGAAAGTGAGAGTACGAATCAACTCCGAGTTGTGCTCAATACGACCCATAATCATTTCAGTTTGTGGATCCCAGCTCTTGCAATTCTTTTTCCATTCTTCCCACTTGGAGTCTTATTTTCCTGCATGGTTATGGATAAAGGTATGGAAGGGATTATTGGTGTGTGGAGGAGGTGTCCGTGGTGCCAAGCAGTGACACGGAGGCTTCCCTCCAGTTGACATCCGTGCAGTCCTTCTGATCCTGGCAGGGTTCGCCACCACTCCGATGCTTGCAATGGTAGTGCCGGTGTGCTTTGCCTCCTCTTCACCTTCACTCTTGATCTCCTTCTCCCTCCCGGGGTCTTGGAGGTCTTCCTCCATAGGTTCCTTCCCTTTATCCTTGGCGGACACCATTGTGCTTCTAAACTTTCAAAGAGTATGTCCTGGAAGAAACAGATCGAAACAAAAACACGATGAAAACACAATATATGAACCTCGGGGGATCCGGGGGGGTTATATATTACGAAGTTTTGTATCAAAAGGAAGGTACTGGGAGAAAACGAGTCGGAGGCAGAGTCCTGGGTGGCCTCACCACCTGGTGGCGCGGCCAGGGGTGGGCCCGCGCCATGGGGTGGTGTGGGCCACCCTGGCTCTGTTTCCGTCCCTTTTTCGCTTCGTAGCTTTCCTTATTGACTGAAAACTGCAAAAATATAGTTGGATTGTATTTTCGCGGAACTTTTCTTACCAGAACTGTTACCTATTTGAACACGGACTCTACAGGTCTCTGAATTTGGTATTTAGTGGATCCTTGCGGAGTCACCACTTAAATCATCGGTATCTTCATCTTCATATACTTATTACTTGAGTCATAAAACCCTTCTCTTCCTTATTACACCATTATCTCCACTTCCTGGAAATTTCTTTCACACAAAACTTCACACAGTTTTAAGTGAACTGATAAAACCTTTTGAGCCCAATCTCAACTGAAAACCATCACAAGAAAAGCTACTGTAGCAACTTCTTCCGAAAACCCAAAAGAATTCAAAAAGAAAATCGAATAGAGAAACAAATGCAAGAGTGGTTAAAACTGTCAAAACAGACCATCAGGTAAAGATCAATTTTTTCGAAAATATTCTGTTGCTCAAATCAAAAAGTGCAAAACTAACGAAAGTTAAATAACAACCTGGGGCAGAAGCACAAAAAATTACATCTCAATCCGACAGACATAGGTCTCTCACGAATTTTTATGGTGAAGCACAGAAATCTGTTTCGGGACAGCAACTTCCCCAAATCTTACTTCTCTCTCATTAGAGGTTGATCTTGACACAAAAACCAAACAAAACGGATAAGGAGCGGTTATTACCAAAGTAATAACTTCCAAGACTCAAAGAAACAAAAACAAACTAAAAGCAAAAACAAATTGGGTTGTCTCCATAAAGCTCTTTCTTTATAGCCATTAAGATGGGCATGATAATTTTGAAGAAGCTCTCATAGGGATATGAATTGAAGTGAAAGAGAGCATTAAGAAGCAAAAACACACACACATTTAAGTCTAACCCACTTCCTATGCAAGGGAATTTTTTAAACAAACAAGTTGTTGAAACCAGGAGCTACTTGCATAAGAAGGCAAAAGAAGTGCAACATAAAAACTTTCAGCATAAAACGGGGAAACTTGATATTATTGAGATAAATAAGAACACTTTTCCCTCTCTCATAGTAGCTTTCAGTATCATGCATAAACTTAACAATATAGCTATCACAAGTACCATCATAGCACTGATCACTTATTCTAACAGAAAACACTGGAATACTAGCTCTCATAACACTATTATGTGAAACAATATTAGAGGTATCCTTACAAAGGATAGTGTGTCCCTCTTTTTCATATTTAGCAACAAAGTGTTTCACATTTGCTACAATAGGTTCACCAACCATTTGTTTATCAATTCAACAGCTTTATTCGTACTTTCATTAACCATACTAGCTATCATAGAATGTTCCTTTACCTTAACTGGAAAAGGCATTTTCTCAATATAAGGTTTAGGTAAAACATGATTAGCAGTATAAACTTCAGTATTTCTTGCAGGAACACTCTTAGCAACATCTTTATAAGGTTCATGATACTTATTCCACTTCTTTTTAGGCACTTCAATGTAAGAAGCAAAAGCCTTAAAATAAGAAGCAATATCTTGAGAATCTAGACCATAGGCTTTTTTAATATTTTGAAAATTGTCAGTTTCCATAAAAGATTCAATGCATTCATAATCATAATTTATACCTGACTTTCTACCTTTGTCATTCTCCCAAGCTTCAGCATTGCTTTGAATACGATCTAGAAGGTCCCATTTAACTTCTTGTTCCATACGAGTGAATGATCCAGCACAAGAGGCATCCAATAAATCTTTGTCATGTAGAGGGAGCCTTGCATAAAAGTTGTTGATAATAATATTGTTGGGGAGCTCATGAATGGGACATTTGAGCATTAGTAACTTCAATCTCCCCCAAGCTTGAGCTGTACTCTCTCCGTCAAGAGGCCAAACGTTGTATATTTGATTCCGATCTTTATGAATCTCACTAGGAGGATGAAACTTTGAATAAAAGAGAGGCACTATTTCCTCCCAGTCCAGAGCTTGACCATTCTTCAACAGCTTATACCAATCCTCAACTCTTTCTTTTAGCGACAATGAGAATAACTTCTTCTTAACTTGATCTGTAGTAATACCTGCACACTTGAACAACCCGCATAATTCATGTATAAAGAGTAAATGATCACCAGGATGGACAGTTCCATCCCCAACATAGTAGTTATCCATAACACGATCAATAATTCTTGTAGGTATTTTGAAAACATCATTCTCAGCAGGTGGTGGCTTATCTACTACCTTAGCAGTGGTAGTAGCATTACCAAATAAGAAACTCAGCGAATTATCCATAACGAAAATAAAGCAACTAGCAGAAGTAAACAATACTCCCAGTAGAACTTTCCTTTACCAGTTCCACTTTCTAATAGTGCTTCACTCCCCGGCAACGGCGCTAGAAAATAGTCTCGATGACCCACAAGTATAGGGGGTGTATTGCAGTATTTTCGGTAAGTAAGAGTGTCGAACCCAACGAGGAGCAGAAGGTGCTGGCTAGTGGTATGGATCAGGAATTCTCTGC
Source organism: Avena eriantha (assembly GCA_910589775.1). Classification (NCBI taxonomy): domain Eukaryota; kingdom Viridiplantae; phylum Streptophyta; class Magnoliopsida; order Poales; family Poaceae; genus Avena; species Avena eriantha. The sequence continues at coordinate 432,740,655 of OU342745.1, forward strand.
AAATACTTAGCAAACGGATTTTTAGGGGTTTTCGATAAAGCAAGTAAACAAAGTACGAGTAAACAAAAGACATTAGGAATAAATGCAGCAAGTGGCTCAATCCTTTATGCAGCAAAGGACAAGCCGGTTGTATTTCTTAAGAGGACCAAACGTTCTCGAGGACACATGGGAAGACTGTCAAGTGCTTTCGCTTCATATAGTCGATTAATCTTCTTTAGCTTGCTAAGTGTTGTGTGGGTGAACCTGTGCTAATGTACCGCCCCATCCAAGACTAATACATACTTGTGATTATACCCCTTGCAAACATCCGTAAGTACAAGAAAGCAATTAAGGTAGAAACCTAACCACAACTTTAAACTCTAAGACCCTTACGTCCCTTGTGCAATGGTTTCCTAACGGGGGGTCAGGTTTCTGTCACTCCGGCAACCCCTACGATTAGTAGCCAAATACACAATGCATTCCCCTAGGCCCTTATAGGTGAAGTGTCATGTAGTCGACGTTCACATGACACCACTAGAAGAAGTACACCACAACTTAAATAACAATTTATTGAATCTTTCTCAACGCAACTCCACTACTAATAACAAGACTTCTCCCATGTCCTCAAGAACAAAACGAACTACTCACAAGACATCACATGGATCATGATCAGAGATGGAATAATGATGTATAACAATCTGAACATAAACAATAATTCAATGGTTCACTCAATAGCATCAACTACAAAGAGTAATCAACACCGGGAAAGTTTCCCCTATGAACTAATGCAAGATTCAACTAATTGTTATAGCAATATGGAGATGGTGATGAGGGTGCCGATGGTGGTGATGATGATGATGATCCCGATGAAGTCCAGCTTGATGGTGGTGTTGATGGCGACGATCTTCCCTCTCCAGGAAGGAATTCCCTCGGCAGAAATCTGTCTGCCGGAGAGATCTTTCTCTCTCGGTGTTTTCCGCCCCGCAGAGGCGGCGGAATCTTTCTGTGGTCGCTCCCTGAGTCTTAGGGTCTCGTGGGGATGATATACGCCAGAGGAGAGAGGCTAGAGTGGGCCAGGGCGGCCACACCACCTCTAGGCGCGGCCTGGGCCTGCCCGCGCCATGGGGTGGTGTGGGCCCCCTGTGGCCCACCTCCACTCCATCTTCTGGCATCCTGAGTCTTCTGGAAAAATAGGATTTTCCGTATATTTTCCCGGATTTTCTGATCTTCGCGAATTTTGCCTCCAAACAGCACCTTTTCCATTAGAATCCTGACCGCAGCGGTCCATGCTCCAAAAGTCATCAACCATGCAAAAATAGATGACATAACATAAGTATCACCTCTCAATACGAAATATATCAATGAATAATAGTGAATTAAGACATAGAATAGTGATGCAAAATGGACGTATCAGGAGCGCTAAGACATATTTATAATACATCATGTAGAGGACATATTGTTGATTGGAAATGATGTATCTTGTATTGACACAAGTTAAGAATTTCATTAAAATAAGATTTCGATGAAAGACTTGGGCAAACCCAGAATATTTGGCATCAATATCTATATGGAGAGATTAAGGCGCTAATATGGTTGTGCTAGACATACATATATGAGATAGTGAAAGGGTTCAATATGGAAACAACAAGAAAGGTTCTTACTGCATGGAAAGAATTGTATCAAGATTCAAGTGTTTCAATACTTGGTGAATAAAATCACATGAAGATTTTGATCGATTATACCATGATATGTATATATCCAAAATGTCCTATGCTCTAAATGTTATGAGCACATACCAGAATGATTCATAAGATGATCATTGGACGATAGTAAAGATATTCTTATGAGCTTTGGAAGAACTAAGAATATATCATGTATAAGTGACAAATAGTTAAATGTAGTTCATTGTAAAGTGTTACATTAATACTAGTTTTGTCACAAGATACAAATTAAATTTATCTCAATTTAGACTATGGGTGGCACAATGTAATGGAAAGGATGTTCCATGGTGGATTTGGATGAGTTCCAAAGTTGAGACATTGTGACGGATACTACAACAAAAGGCTACGTATATAACTGCTATAGTAGCAGCAAAGGAGGGCATCTGTGTTAAGTAGTTTGTTATCAAACTAGGTGTGGTTCAAAGTGGGCTAATACTATGAAGATATATTGTGTGACAATAATATCAACATATTTTAACCGGAACGAACTAAAGGTCTCACCAAAGGACCAAATTTATACAATGCCATCTCATTTGAGAATGAGTGATGCGTAGAGACGCAAAGACATGCAAATACACACGGACCTGAAACTGTCAGATCCGGAGATTACGTTAACCACTAGGAATAGCGTATATGCAACACCAGAAAGCCATAGGTGTTCAATACGCAAAGTTTTTCAAACTAGATTATTGACTCTAGTGCAAGTGGGAGACTGAAGGGAATATGCCCGAGAGGCAATAATAAAGTGGTTATTATCTTATTCCATGTTTATGATAAATGTTTATTTTGCATGCTATAATTGTATTGATCGGAAACATCAATACATGTGTGTTTAATAAACAAAAAGGGTTCCTAGTTATGCCTCTCTTATAGACTAGCTTGTTGATTAACAAGATGATCAAGGTTTCCTGATCATCGACATTGGATGTTGTTAATAACAAGGTCACAACATTAGTTGAATGATGTGATGAACATTCATCCGAAGTATAACGTTACGATCAAAGTCATTATGTTTATATTGCTATAAACATCATACGAAGTAATCTTTATCCTTAGACCATGAGATCATGTTAATTGCTAACACCGGAAGAGTATCTTGATAACATCAAACGTCACACTGTAACAGGGTGACTATAAAGATGGGTTCATTGCTACGAAGGTGTTATGTTGAGGCTCATGGATCAAGAGTGGAATTTGTCAATCCCGATGACAGATAGATATACTCTGGGACCTCTCGGTGATATCACATTAAGGTAGCTTGCAAGCAAGTGATGTGATCACTAGAATGTTACATCACGGGAACGAGAAAAGAGTGCATGTCGGTAACGAGATCAAACTAGGTATGGAGATACCTATGATCGAATCTCGGACATGTAATATATCGCGAGACAAAGGGATTTAGTTACTAGCGTTAAAGGTTCTCACGATCACAGAAGTCATCGTTGAATGTGTAGGAGTCAGTATGGATCTCCAGGTCCCGCTTCTGATTATTGATCTGAGAGGAGTCTCAATCATGCCTGCATTATTCGCGAACCATAGGGTGACACACTTAAGAGTTACCGGACACCATTTTGGAGCACATATGTTTCAGACGAAAGAATTGCAAAGCGCAGGAATTGTTTCGATAGAAATCGGAAATTGTTTCAGATGAAATTGCAGAAAGTGGTTCTACATGTGATATTGAAATATTGCAAGGGGTTATATGTGAATGTTTGTTAATTAAAGTAATTAACAAAATCTGAATACATTTAATAAAAGTGCTTTTTAAATGAGAGAGCATTAAACTTGGAGAATTTTAATGCATTTAAAGTAGGGACTTTAAAGGGGAATGTGAAGAGGCATTTTAATGTGGAGGGGTTACCACCACATGAATGAGGGAGGTGAGGAGTCACCCCCATGCGCCGGCCATGAAGGAGGGGCACCCCCCTCCTCTTATAAAAGGCCCCCCTCTTCCTCCTTCTTCCTCACACCTCCTTGTGAAGGATCTCTCTCCCCCTCTAGAATTATTCCCCCATGGTCTCGGATTAGCGAGATACATGTTCTCGGTGGCATTTCATCTGGAAGGAGTTGCTGTTTCCGCTGGATCGCTGGAGCGAGGAGGTGGGAGTTGTCCGGTGGCTTGAACGTGTGTGCGAGTGCGGATGCGCTGCTGAGTTGCGGCGCTCGGACTTCCTCACGATCTTGAGATCGGCAAGTGTACGACTACATCAACCACGAGTTCCTACTCATTAACAAAATTGGTTGTCTTCGAGGATAAGTTCTCGTTGGATGTATGTCCACCCGTTGCTTTGTACCTAGTAGATAGATCTTGGAGTGTAGTTCACACCGTAGGAAATTTTTTGTTTTCTATGCTGCGGACCCAACAACATACCACACAATATACATCCGTATTTCCGTACGTATACACGAGGGGCCCACCAGAATCAGCTTGGACATGGTCCAAAAGAAGGGATTCGTGACAATATTTTGGATAAAATTGACATGGTACTCATTATATAGCTCCAATGTCACTCATCTCCACTTATGATAAGGATCAAAATTAGCTCTATATACAAAGTAACATGCAACGAAACATTTAATCTCTATTGATGTAGTTTTATTCCTAACCCTTTGGTACAAACTATCATGAACGAGGTAATGTCCCCAATCCATCTCATATTGTTTGCTCACATTGCATCTACCAAGAACCGGCAGAAACAAACAGTTATTAATGGGAGTAAATCGACATGGACTACTTTTAATATAACTATGAATCAAATTTGAGATAAAGAATCATGGATTGAGGATTAGGAGAGGGGATTTGGGACCGCAGTCATCGTTGACTTTGGAAATAAAGGGGATCGAGGCCACAAGGCCAGTGCGCTAGCGAGGGACTCTCGGCCATGGGCGTCGACGATAGGTACTCGAATAGAGGCGGAGGGGAGTTGACGACCGACGCTTGGGAAAGTCAATTCCTCTGGGCACTGGTGGTAGGTACTTGTAACACCCCAGCATTAGAGCTTAGAAATAAGCTAAATACAGGTGTGTGCATTGCATTCATGCATAGAAAATCCGGATAATTTTCGCGCTTTTAAATAAAACTTGTCAAAGAGATTGAAGCTTCTCTTAACTTGGTGGAACTGAAGTAGATCATCAAGTTGACTGCGATAAGTTTCAATATGACCTTTGCTAAAACCTTATCTTTGGGTAATATAATTTGATCTAAGGGTAGATCAAATGTAATAAAACTAAGTCACACCACACTACTTAATAAGGAGTACTTGATCTTCTAGAGATCATTACATGGTATTCCATACAACAACTCGAGGATGAATACTTAATACTCTAAAGATGATATCAAGGTATTATCTACAACAAACACTGAATACCAAGTTAAGTATATAACTTAAGTAATGAAACCCCATAACTAAACCTTGATATACTTGCTTGCCATAGTTATTCCTACCATGAGAGTCATGGTAGTTTCTAAACACTAACTCTTATTACAAATAGAGTAGTAAAGGAAGTCAAGCCAAGACCATTCAACACATACCCTTAATCCGATATTAAGAGGTGACATTCCTATTTAACCAAGTCCTAGTGTTAATGGATCATCACTATTGAGTGGCCAATTCTTGACCTTGCACTTGGTAACCTTTACCTTTGACCTATTATATTAACCTTTCAAAGGTTTTAAGTAAATTAATCAGAAGGAGGAACTAGCTATGGTGAAGTATGCCATCATCAATGAAATGAGATCCTTAGTGGTGATCAAACCATTTGATGGTGGAGGAGTTAACTCACTCTTGAGTTAACTAGAAGAAGTACCTAAAACCAAGAGTTAAGGTAGTAATTGAGGAGCCCTGAGAAAGCTAGTAGTAATTGTGTATCAAATAATAATCTTGTTAAGCCAAGTGGGTATAAATTTCAAGTAAGTTTCTTTAGCAATATAAGCCTTATAGAAAGACTAGTACAAGTTTACTACTTAGTGGATAATAGATCTTGATCAGACAATTAGAAGCCTAAGCTTAGTTTGATCAAATGATGGTGGTCATTATTCTCAAGTCACTTGAGAATAGATGACTAGGTGTTGAAGAAGAGTTGTGAGTATACCAAATTAGATAAAGCCCTAGTAAGGAGAATCATCTGGCTTGATTATGAGAAGTTAAGCTAGAGTATGTTGAGGTATATAACATAAGTTATAGGAGTAGTTGGAAGTATAATAGTTTAAGCAAGGTAATACAAGAACAAACTTGTATTGTGGAGAGTAGTACCGTACCTATTTCAGAGGATTAATATCGTATGTGATATAGAGAGGAGTGTAATCTGGCAAGCCTTGGAAGTAGTTTCAAGGTGAATATAAAAAGAGTTAAGAAATGGAAGTGGTATATATATATATACTAGGAGAAGAATGGAGAACGGGAATTACTGAAGTGACATGATCATGTCATCATATGATGATGGATATGGTGGAGTCAGATGATTGACTTGTTCAGAAAGATGTGATCTTTGTGAATAAGATAAGAGAGGTTTATAGAGTATATTTAGGAAAGGAATTCCTTATCTCAAGATAAGTTTAGTGAGGTATTAAGGTAAGGATTCTTTAGAAACCTTTAACCAATAGTACATCAAGCCATGACAGAACCATGTCTATCTCTCTGTTTAAAACCCTAAAATTAAGTTAGTAGTTAAACAAATTCCTATTTTTAGGCAACCAATGGATAGTATCTCTTAGCCAAATGAAATGTCTAAGAGATAAATAGAATACCAGTTAAGAGTGTATTGATGGAAGCCTTGTCCACCTTATTGTCTTAGCCTTAATAATCATCCATATCCATAATTGAATATGGGTTATTAAATCCTCTCAGAACCCATATACCTATATTTGAATAAACCTTGGCATTTCTCCACCAATGATTATTATTGATTCATCATCACCTAACCAAAAGTGTTCTATAGTAATTCTAAACTCTACAAACCAAGTAGAATTGGATTTTGCAAATCACCAAATATGAAGGACCAGGAAACTTATATCACCCTATTATGAACCACAAAGATTAATACCTTATAATAAAACTATATATCATCCCTTTATGAGGCTAAGTATAAAGGGAATTCTCTACATATCATTCAATATTTTAAATTCTTGCCATAACCTTTATCATGGTGGAACTAAGCACATTTCCATAAGATTTTCTTTAGAAGAAACAAATTCACAAAACCCTAGTTTTTATTTACTTTACTAAATAAAAGAACGTTTCATACACTCATGAATTTTGAAAAGATAAAGAAAAATAAAGAGAAGATTTAGTATAATGAATCTCTAAAACCCTAATCCCTATTAGTATTTCTAATGAAAATAATTCTTTAGATAATCATGAATAGTAAAAAAAAACTAAAAATGGAAGTCCAAGGATACAAATAGACATATAAATGTTCACTACATATTCACAAGTATCACCAACTAAATTTAAACTTTAAATAGATAAAGAAATATAAAATAGAATAAAGAAAATAATTAGAAACAAAAAATATAGAGTAGACCAAATCTGGCCCGAGGCCCATTTCCTCACCCCTCTATCTACCGCCCACACCGGCCCAACAGCCGCAGCCAACACTAGTACCAGCACAGTAGTCTTTCTCTCTCTCACTAACGGGTGGGACCACAGATGGACCGCGGGTTGAGACAGGAATTACACGAGGGGGTTTTCTGCAAATTGGCTGTCATCGTCTTCCTCCTCTAGCTGGAAGCAGCTCGCTAGCGGTGCCGACGCCGTCCGCCGTCGCTGCGCCGCGATTCGTGCAACTGTCGACGTCACCGTGAAGGATAAGAACGCCACCGCAACGCCGTGCTCGTCCTCATCCTCATTTCTCCTCCTCTCGCGCTCGCTTTCTCTCTCTCCCACTCGACCGAAAACCTAGCTCCCAGGTCTTGCCGGAGCCCGCCGTTCTCGAGCTTCCGGGGAAGTTCTAAGCGCACCGTTGGACTCGCCTCGTTGTCCTCGTTTTCCCTAGCTAGGCCACGGAAACTGGAGAGCCCCCAAGCGAGCCAATCGACACCTCACCTCCGCCTCCAGTCAACGGCGTTCACCGTCGATTCCGAGCTCGCCTCGCCTTGTCAACGCCTCTACAAGCTTCCTGGTGAGTCTCTGGATCGAATGGTCTAATTTGATTCGTGTATAGTGCGATGCATCGTCGTCCTTCGCCGTAGAAGCTCGCCGGAGCTAAGGTTCCGGTGACCATCTCTGGGCGGTGTGACCACTATAGGACTCCCCGTGACCTCATCTTTCTAGCATAGCAAACCGCACGAGCTAGTACGCCGTAGTTCGCCGCCGGCGACCTCGATATGGCGGTGGCGGGAGCGCTTACGTCATAGTGACGTCATGCCCACGTCACCCGGTCCCGCTAGTTCTGTTTGACTGGGTCCTTGCCTAGGTGGCAAGTGACGTGGCCCTGACCCCACGTGTCAGTGGCTGGGACTACCTTAGTCCGTGTATAAAAAGTATTCTCTGCTTAATAAATAGATAAAACAAAATAAGTTTAAATATAAATATATTTTTCAGAAATTTAATAAAATGATTAAATCTTATAAATTGAATATCTTTTGTTTTATAATTCAGAAATATATGTTTAATGTATGAAAATTTACATAAAAATAAAATCTACAATTTAACTTTATTAACAAACATTAATATGTTAACTATCTAAATAATAATTATTTAATAAAGATTTTATAAGTAATAATACTTTGAAAATTCATATTTTAATATTGGTAAATGAGAAAAAAAATATACTAAAATTCTTGGAAAAATAAGAAATAAAATGTAAAACTATCATTTAACTAATATTTGTTATTTATTAAGTATTTATAAAGTGATTAAACTTATAAAAATCATATCTTATTATTTAAAAATCACAAGAATACTTATAATATACCAAAATGATCACAAAAATAAATGTCAACTCACACTTTTGAAGTAAAATAAAAGGTAAAGGTCTAATAAATCTTATTTAAACTCTTTTATTTTATTTTTATTCGATTAAAATATATAAACCTTTACTATTGTCTTTACCATTATTTGTTTAGAGTCTAAAAATATAATAACAAGTTCAAATAATGTTTAATTGAAGCTAACATAATTCTAACCATTTTAAGTTGTACTTACTAAAACTTCCATTCAGAATTAAGTAAATCTTTCTCTCCAAAGACAGTTTATCAATTATAAAATTCTCAATAATAATATTTTGACTTATTAAAACCTTCACTAAGATTTCACTCACAAGTTAATAAGTATATCCCAAGATAATTCATGAGTGGTTAAGCAATGAAGTTTCCACATTATGAATCATACCCATTCATTTGTAAGTAAATAAAGAATTCTATTCAACTATAATGTTAAGAGAATATGCCTCAAATAGAAGTGTTACCACTCTTAATTAACCTTAAAGTAACATTATAAAGTGAACCAAGTTATAATACCATATAATGACCAAGATAGATAGTCTCAACTACTAGTGTAGTTTTTATTCAAATAAAGTAATTCTTTCTTGTTTAAGAATTATAATTAGCAAGAAAGCCTAAGAGTGTTAGTTTATAGTTTAAATACTTTTGTTTAGTTAAGTATGATTTTCCTCAAAAGTTATTCTTTTAAGAATCATTAAAAGTAATCCTTGGACACCTCTTTAAAATCTCTAATTGATTCTTAACCTTGTTTAAGAAATATTTCAAATACCATGCTCCATTTAAGTGCTTTAGTATTGAATGCTACTTGTTGTACTTACATAGTGTTTCACACACTCTCACAAGCCTTAATAAGAAAGACAAGTGTGAAGCTGATATAAAAGTGCAACACATTCCTAAGAACTTATCACCAGTTCCAATCCCTAGATCATATACGATTAGTACAGGGTTTTGTGTTTATCAAATTGCATTACATTACTTATGCATCATTGCATCTTGCTTCTTAAAACATTAGTCCTTACCGGACAAATGATGTTGTTTACAGAATTTGGATCTTCTATTGTCTCGAAGACCGTGAGTGCATAATCTTGCAATCACAGAAGGCAAGTTCATAACTTGCTCATGTCCTTTGATTATTTTCTATCAAATGCTTGTAACTCAAATGTTGTGATCACCTGCATTTCAAAAAGTTCAGAAAACACTATTTTCATAATAATATAATTATGGATTATTTACCAGATGGTAATAATCTACTGATACAGTTCTAGTGGTAAAGGAACATAATATCTAGAACTTAACAACCAATGTCGCCAGTTGAAAGGGAAATGGACGTCGCCTACGGGGGGTGAATAGGCGTTTTAAAATTATTACGGTTTAGGCTCTAATAAATGCGGAATAAAACTTAACGTTTAATTTATCAAGCCAAAACCTATATCCACTAGTTTCACTAAGTGCACCAATAACCTATGTTAAGCAAGACAAGCAACAAGGTGATAGCAAGATATAGTACTTCAAGCACGACGGCTATCACAATGTAAGTTGCATAAGTAAAGGGCTCGGTTGAGAGATAACCGATGGACGCGGAGACGATGATTTGTTTCCCGAAGTTCACTTCCAACGAAGCTACGTCTCCGTTGGAGAGGTGCGGGGGCGCAATGTACTTCGAACGCCACAAGTGGCTCACCTCGAGGTGTGGTGGCACGATGCTCACCCAACGCCACACAAGGCCTCACCCCAAGATGCGAAGGCACGCAACCTACCAATGCCACAAAAGGCTCACCCTATTCTCCCGTGAGCTCACCACAAAGGCCTACTCACGTTACACTATGGGACACTTGAGGGCGGTCACCGAACCCGTACAAGATTGCGGCAATCTCCACAACTCAATTGGAGGCTCCCAACAATAATGCCACAAAGGCTACAAAGCCACAAAAGGCAACAAGGCCACAAAAGGCTACAAGACCACAAAAGGTCAACAATCCAACCACACAGCCGTCTAGGGTTCCAAGAACCCAAGAGAAACAAACCCAATGGCTTGAACTCGCCGAATCTCCGAGGAGAACTCAAACCTATGCACCAAATGCAAGAGGCAAGTCCTTCTCTCTCAAATTCCACCAAAGCTACAAAAGATATTGGGGGAACAAGGGAGGAAGAACACAAGAGGAGAACACAAAACTCTCCAAGATCTAGATCCCAAGGATTCCTTCACAAAGAAGGGATTTTGCTTGGTGGGGCTTGTAGATCTAGATCTCCTCTCTCAAATCCCTCAAAAAGATGCAAGAATCATCGGAGGGAGAAGGGGAGAGGGCAAGATCTTCAAGGTCAACAATGGAGGAGAGAGAGAGCAAGAACCAAGAAAAACCTAGTGAGTGGGCCGAAAGGGAAATGGGAGATCCTTTTAAAGGGCTCCCCAATCTGCCGTTACCCACAGAATCGCGCACGGCCGGTAATACTGGTGGGTGGCCGGTACTACCGGTGGCACCCAGCCGATGGTCAGAAAATAGCGAGAGAAAGAACAAAAACGCGATCCTGGCCGGTACTACCGCTGCTTCGCCGGAACTACCGGTGGCAAGAATGTCCTAGCGGTACTACCGCCTGAAAATCTGATCCAAGTTCTGTCAAATACGCACACCAAGACAGAGATGGTACATAACCAAAATCGGGGTTGCCGAAAGTTGGGCCGGAATTAAGACCGGTACTACCGGCGGCATTTCTGCCCGAGCGGTACTTCCGGAACCTGGTCGGTACTTCCGGTCAGAGATACTTCAGAAACCAAAACTGCAATAACTTTCACGCCCGAAATCCAAACGAGACGAAACCAATTTTGTTGGAAAGATAGCGACGCGTAGAATCAAACAAAAAGTCAAAATATTGGGTATCACCAAGGGAGAAAATACCATGAATATATATGTGAGATACCTCCCAAGGTGTGGAGCTGGAAAACCCGCAAGATCAAAAACGCAATAAGATATGCAAGGGGAATCCGTTTTTGATGAACTAGAGCTTGTTATGAAGAACAAGATCTAGATCCTCACATGTACAAGAACCAAACAATCAACCAAGAAAGATGATGCTATGTATGCAAAGGTTTGAGCTCTCTCTGAAAGATATGAACGAGTCATCCACTCGAGAGCCCCTCTTGATAGTACGGCTATCTATCCTAAACCCGGTCTCCCAACACTACAAGAGACCGGTAAAATAGAAACCCTATGAAGATCATACCTTTGCCTTGAGCATCCACTTGAGCTTGATGTAGAAGATCTTGTCACCTTCAAGATGGAACACCTGTCTTGATTGCACTTGCTTGATGAAGTCTTGAGACATGCTCCCCCATACTCCATGGGGAAGCCTCTTCTTCGAACTTGTCTTCATCATTCCATGATTGCCGAGCATGGCAGGCTTCAAGATAGCCATGAGGAACTCCATCTTCTTCTTATTATTATTCTTCTTCTTCAAGACATACTTGATCTTCTTCTTCTACTTGATTCCAAAAGGCACAAAGCCTCTGGACAATGCTTCTTCTTTTTCATCCTTGAAACCAACACATGGTCTAAGCGATGCCAATGGACAAACCTACAAGTGAAACTGAATTTGCACATTAGTCCATAGGGATTGCCATTAATTACCAAAACCACACATGGGGGCATACATGCCCTTTCGCCAGTGATTCTAGTGTCGTATATTACGCATTAACCATGAGATCTGGAATGGGACGGAGAAGTCAGCTATATCTTCTTCCTTTCGCATGGACGGATGAACTTATCGCGAGGTTGTTGATTTCTCGTGGAGTTCCAAAGAATCCAGCACATGGGTGGGACCCCTTAGTTCCCCGCGAGCTAGGTGTCTAGATTATCTGTGCATCTCTATCTGGGTCTGAGTTCACCATAGCTGATGGTGACCGCCAGACAGAGTTGCGTACAGACTCTCCGAGAGGCTACCGAAAGAGTAACCGTGGTAGTTGTTGGAAATATGCCCTAGAGACAAATAGTAATAAGAACTATTATCATATTTCATATAGTTTATGATTAAGTTTTATATCATGCTATAACTGTATTGAGTGGAAACATCAATACACATGTGATATATAAACAACCAGGGGTTCCCAGTGATCTAGTCACTGGTTCATTGGTCAAAAGATGATCAAGTTTCCTGATCATGTGGCATTTATGCCAGTTGGAAATGGAGTCAACTCATTTTGAGAATGAGATGATGAACCCATACCCAACCTAAACATCGTGACCCGATCATGTCTCGAAGTTCAAGTTACGATGATTAGAAATGGATCCTCGTAGACTATTCCTTAGACCGTGAGGCTATATCAATCATTGTCTCCCGAGAGTGCTTAGATAACATCAAGCGCCACTTGGTAATACAATGGTTATAAAGGCGTGTTCAGGTACTCGGAGGAAACTGTAGAGGCAATATATGTCAAGAGCGGTATTTGTCCGTCCATGTGATGGGAAGATACTCAAGGGCCCACTCAGAGAAGTCATATCCAATAGCTGCACAGCGTGTGATTTGATCACGGGGATATCACTTGTCGGAACGAGTCAAGTAGCATTGTTCGGTAAAGAGATTGAACACGACATGGTGATGTCATTGATCAGATCTCGGGCAATGCAAGTATCGAGAGACAAAGGGAATAAGACACGACTGTCCTGGTTCAAACGACGAAAGATCTTCGTTGAACGCACAGGGGTCACATGGCCATCCAGGTCCCTCTGTCGATCATTGGTGCGGGAGTGTCCCGACCATGTCTGGAGTGTCCCGACCATGTCTGGAGTGTTCCCGAACCGTGGGGTATCACGCTTAAGGGCTTGATGATGCTTACAGAGTGTTGATAGGATTGGAAGAATCACCGAAGAATAGTAGAGAGAAAACCAGAAGGGTTTCGGTAAGTCCGGAGGATGTCCGGAGTGGAGGTGAAGTGTTCCATAACCATGGAGATTGAATAATATATGACTAAATGTTAAATATTGATTTAATCATTTATTCATAATTATTTAATAAAGAGAAAATCAATTTAAAAGGTCAAAAGGCTTAATGGGCCAATTCCCGGAGGGAAGAGGGCCCATTAGGGAAAGGAGAGAGGGAGAAGGGGCAAGGGGGTGGCCGGCTGGGCCAACCCCCCCTGCACAGGGCCCACTAGGGCCGGCCAGTGGCTTCCCCTCCCCTCCTCTCCTTTAGTCCCACCCCGGGACTTTGAGGGAGGTAGTACCTCCCCTCCCCCTATATATAGTGGGGGTATTTGGCCAGATAAATATACACAATATTCAATAAAGGTCTTCTCACTTTTGGGAGGACCTCTAGTTGATATTCTCTCTCTCTCTCTCTCTCTCTCTCTCTCTCTCTCTCGTGACCGTGGTCCCAAGTTCGAACTACGCGAACGAGAGACATCTTCACCGTGGAGCGCCGTCGCGCTGCGGGATTCGGATCTAGGAGCTCTAGTTCCACAATTGCTGCTAGATCGGGGAAGCGGGAGTCATCGTGAGGCATCGGACGTGTGTAACTGATGTCTACGCACTTCTATTCTTGTAGACAGTTGTTGGGCCTCCAAGTACAGAGGTTTGTAGAACAGCAGCAAATTTTCCCTTAAGTGGATCACGCAAGGTTTATCGAACTCAGGGAGGAAGTGTTCAAAGGTATACCCTCTCAAGCAACCCTGCAATCAAGATACAAGAAGTCTCTTGTGTCCCCAACACACCCAATACGCTTGTCAGATGTATAGGTGCACTAGTTCGGCGAAGAGATAGTGAAATACAAGTGGTATAGATAATTATAAGTGGTAATGGTGATAGAAGATAGCTTGATGGCGTGGAAGAAACTAAAGGCAATCTGAAATAAAGATGGCAGAAAGCAAACATGTAACATATCTAGTAGCAAACGGTGTATCAATGCTTAGAAACAAGGCCTAGGGATCATACTTTCACTAGTGAACACTCTCATATAAATATCTTCTCTTATGATACTACTCTTAACTCTTCTCTGGTTGGACACTCTAATCGATGGTAGGGCTATAACAACACACCTCAAAGTTCATCTTTCCCATCTAGATAACCTCACACTGTCACCTTGAGTACTAGATGAGTCCAACAAACACCACAATTTCATAAATACATCCAACTCCAAATATAACTCATAACAAGTATTTGTAATCTCTAGCCTAAGTGCCACCATGGTGTGCACGTTGTCACTTTCACACACATGGGGAGAGCAGAGATCTATTAAAGCACTTGAGTAGCAAGGTAGATCTACTTGATTACAAGCTCATGATCTCAATGAGATCATGCATAGAGAGAGAGATGAACACATAGCTACCGGTAGAACCCTTAGCCTCGAGAGAGAACTACTCCCTCCTCATCATGGGAATCAGCAATGGTGATGGAGATGGTGGTGGAGATCGATGGAGATGGCTCGTTCAATCTCTTTACCGAACAATGCTACTTGACTCGTTCCGACAAGTGATATCCCCGTGATCAAATCACACGATGTGCAGCTATTGGATATGACTTCTCTGAGTGGGCCCTTGAGTATCTTCCCATCACATGGATGGACAAATACCGCTCTTGACATATATTGCCTCTACAGTTTCCTCCGAGTACCTGAACACGCCTTTATAACCATTGTATTACCAAGTGGCGCTTGATGTTATCTAAGCACTCTCGGGAGACAATGATTGATATAGCCTCACGGTCTAAGGAATAGTCTACGAGGATCCATTTCTAATCATCGTAACTTGAACTTCGAGACATGATCGGGTCACGATGTTTAGGTTGGGTATGGGTTCATCATTCATTCTCAAAATGAGTTGACTCCATTTCCAACTGGCATAAATGCCACATGATCAGGAAACTTGATCATCTTTTGACCAATGAACCAGTGACTAGAGTTTCACTGGGAACCCCTGGTTGTTTATATATCACATGTGTATTGATGGTTCCACTCAATATAGTTATAACATGATATAAAACTTAATCATAAACTATATGAAATATGATAATAGTTCTTATTACTATTTGTCTCTAGGGCATATTTCCAACAACTACCACGGTTACTCTTTCGGTAGCCTCTCGGAGAGTCTGTACGCAACTCTGTCTGGCGGTCACCATCATTTATATGAGAGTGTTCACTAGTGAAAGTATGATCCCTAGGCCTTGTTTCTAAGCATTGATACACCGTTTGCTACTAGATCTGTTACATGTTTGCTTGCTGCCATCTTTATTTCAGATTGCCTTTAGTTTCTTCCACGCTATCAAGCTATTTTCTATCACCGTTACCACTTATAATTATCCATACCACTTGTATTTTACTATCTTTTGGCCAAACTAGTGCACCTATACACCTAACAAGTGTATTGGGTGTGTTGGGGACACGAGAGACTTCTTGTATCTTGATTGCAGGGTTGCTTGAGACGGAATACCTTTGACCACTTCCTCCCTGAGTTCAATAAACCTTGGGTGATCCACTTAAGGGAAAACTTGCTGCTGTTCTACAAACCTCTGCACTTGGAGGCCCAACAACTGTCTACAAGAATAGAAGTGCGTAGAATCGCCCGGTTGTGCAACAAGGATTTGGTCTCTCATGGGTAAAGTAACGCACCTCTGCAGAGTGTAAGAACTGTGACATGTTACTCCCTGTTCCGGGAAGGTGCTATGAACGCGGCAGGAAAGGAACTCCATGAAGGTTCTGGTCAACCTGTGAAGGCTGTCGGGCATAGTTTTCAGAATAAAATCAACCTTTGAAGAAATGTTTACGAAAACCTGCATTGCCTACGACCTTTGGTCTGTGGCTATAGAGATAGTGCATCAAACACTCCTTTTTAGTGAACTTGCTGAATACGCTCGTACTCAACCATATCTTCTTAACCCTTGCTAGGTTCTAAGCCATTGAAGACGACGTCAACATCAATTTCTGCTCAAGAAAACATCATCGGCAGCTCAAGTTCTTCAATAAAGTCAATGAAGTCAACATATACAACAACCGAAGTGAAGACAAAGTTCTTAAATAGATAGGAATAGATTCTCTAGCCATAAAACCTACTTCTGTAGAGCATTGCATTAGTAGCAATTGCAAGCCTTATGGTCTAGATATTAGTCCTTTTAGCTAGATAGTTCATAGTTGTTATTTCTGGTTCTTCTTTGTAAGAAGTTATTTTCCTCCTCTTTAACCTAGAGTGTTCTCTGGATCTTTTGTAAAGAGTCGAGTTGTAATCTATAGTCATGTCTTGGACCTGCTGTGTTTCTGTTGTACCACTCTGAGGGATGTAATACCAGTGAACAGTGTTTCATTGGTGTTATGTCAATGACTATAGTGTACTACATCATGTAGTGGTATGTTGGGTCACCGCATTACTCCACGGTATCAGCACTGGTACTCCAAAGGTGGTGGATTCGGCCAAAGGTCCTCACGACACGCCTAGTACTAGGCGTCTCTGGTGGCAACAACCTGCGTCAAACTGGGTGGCGTTTGCGCCAACACAAGGAGCAAATCGGGGGTTGAAGACGCCAGCGAGGTGCTGGGGAGGTTGGTCTAAGGACACCGACGAGGGAAGCGAGACTGTTCCCCTCCATCCTCAACCAAGAGAAGAAAGGATGTGAGATCTTGTTAGTTAACAACCAACAACCAAATACACACTAAGTTGATCAGGATGGGCCCTACTATGTATATGTATGGACTATGGAAATAGGCGAGTGTATACTAGGTGATATGTGTGTTAAAATGGGCATAATGGCATCTATTAAATGTAGATAGAATTGGCATGGTGTTTCTCAAAAGTTGAAAGGTGTAGTGGTGTTTCTCAAATAGCGAGAAGTTGCGGTGGATTTTATCCGGTTACCTCTTCTTTATGTAGACATGTACATGCAAATAAAAACACTGCCTAGAGAAATTCATGAGTATTTATGACACGGGCATGTATCATTCATTGTACTTTCATATGAAACTTTGATGTTCTTGCTCCGATAAGTGATTAAGTGACCTTATGTGACGGTGTAAAAGAATGTAACCTTACGGCATCACACATCGCAAGCACATAGGTGTTGGTTTTTTAGTCATTCTTTAGAATTTTTTGTTGGTTTTTTGTGGTTAGAGATACATGATGTATGAATGTAATTTATAACTCAGTTGTGTGAAGTTTTTTATTCATTATGTATATTGTATGAGTTATTTTCATGAGATAACCACACATTACATTCTTTGTGATGGAGTAAAGCCTGCAAAAGATTGAACGTCTCATTTGAACGCGCTTGAGAAAAAAGTTGGCCATGTTATGTGGCTCATTGAAGCTTAGTGGCCCCTTTAATAAAGTCTTCCTCGTAAAACATAACATTATGGTCACAATGACAGAGGTATGTGCACATTATCAAAATTTAGTTATCCCCATTAGGTCTCCGTTGACAAACTTAATAATGGTCCAAATGGAAGGGGAGTCACAAATGTGCACCTTTAGAAAGTTATAGGTAGAATAAACCATAGAGATGGACAATGCAACTTAGGAAGACAAGATCAATCTATTACTTTGATGATTCTTGATAGTGTACAAGTGCATGTAGATATTTGAAAAGGATAAATGGGCAAAGGTTTATTATGTACTGATGACTCAAAATGTAGAGGTCGTTGGGAACCCCAAGAGGAAGGTATGATGATCATATCAGCAAGTTTTCCCTCAGTTATGAAACCAAGGTTATCGAACCAGTAGGAGCAAGGAAACAACTGCAAGGTGTTTCTAGCAACTTGGAATCCTGCACAACACAACCACAAAACTTTGCTCCCAACTTACAGTGAGGTTGTCAATCTCACCGGTTTTGCTGAAAACAAAGGATTAAACGTATTGTGTGGAAAATAGTAATTGTTTGCAGAAAGTAAATAGTAAATAGTAACCGTAGAAGGTATAACAATGGTAAAAGCATGGACCGGGGTCCATAGTTCACTAGAGGTGATTCTCCTTAAGATAAATAACATGCTGGGTGAACAAATTACAGCGGGGCAATTGACAAATTTGAGAAAGCATAACAATGCATATACTAGACATCTTGACTCCTATGAGATTTGATTGGGCATTACAACATTATACATAGACTGTAATCCAACTGCATCTATGACTAATAATCCATCTTCAGGTTATCATCCGAACCCCTTCCAGTATTAAGTTGCAAGCAATAGATAATTGCATTAAGCAAAGTGTGTAAAATAAACAATACGATTGTCCCATGGACAAATGATTGTTGTTTTCTCCCTAATAGCAACATCACATCTACAACCTTAGAGATTCTTGTCACTTCTCCAGATTACTAGAGGCATGAACCCACTATCGAGCATAAATACTCCCACTTGGAGTTGCAAGCATCTACTTGGCCAAGATAGTTACTGATAACCCACAAGTATAGGGGATCATGTTTAGCCTTTTCGATAAGTAAGAGTGTCGAACCCAACGAGGAGCTAAAGGTAGGATAAACATTCTCTCCTATTTTATCAACAACTGATACAACTCTACGCACACTATACGTTTGCATTATCTAGGAAATAAAACTAGAGCAACAATACGAGTAATAGAGATAACTTTGCATGATAATAAATAACAAGAAAGTAAAGCTAGTTACTGCAGCAATAAAATACACTAAACTAACAGAACCATGAGTGTGGAATAGTGGTGGTAATTGTGGTGGCTTTGTCCAAGTTTAAATAGCGAATAGATCAGGTTCATTGTCTTCGATGCAGTTTTCTATGTGGGAGAGGCTAAATATACATGTGCTTCATTACTTGGAATTACATGTACTATATGATTGGATTGTTAGCAAACATTCGTAAGTACTAATTAATGCATTAATGTTTCCACAACCATAGCCTTAAGTTTAATGGTCCTCTTACTCCCATATGTGCAACGTTTCGGTTCACGTCCTCAGGTTTCTGTCACTCCGGCAGAACTTCCCCTTCCTCTTACACATACTACAAACCCTATGATGTTTAATCCAAGCGTGCACAAATATAATGGACACCAAAGGACTGTACCATATCAACATACAACTCTAATGAACCAAAGACGTTCGACCATTCAATCTAAGAACAAAGAAACTACGCAAACATGACATAGATCATATGATTATAACTTATAACATCAAACACCATGTTTACATAGGACGGTACAGAGGTGTGTGGGAGGATGAACCACTGCATACTAGGAGGATTAGGTGATGGAGATGGCGGTGAAGTTGGTGAAGAGGGCGGCAGCGGTGCCGGCGGTGGCGCGAGGGACTCCTTCCCCGCCGCCGGTATCATGGGGGGAGCACCGCTCCTTAGCCCCTTCCTTCATGGATTCTTGGGAGACCTCCCCCATGTAGATGGGATCCATGGGGGAGGCAAAAACTTGGATTTGGTGGTTGCAAATTCTTGGGTGGAGATGCCCTGGGCGAATTAGGTTTCCTCCCTTTATATAGCTTCTCGGATTCCCGTCACCCCATCTTGGGCTGCAGTAAATGGGCCTAAAAGGCCCGTCCGGACTCGGAATCAGCTAAATTTTATATCTAGAACGTTTGTCGTGAAATTTTCAACAACTTTTTAGTTTAAGAGTTTTCCGTTTAATGTTGTCTTCTACCCGAAACGTGAACATCTCCAAAAAGAGTTCTGAGACGGATTTTTGGAAAAATCTCAATTTGACTCCAAAAAGGTTTCCACTTGTATTCTTGGTAATTCCTACACATCAAAGTGTAAAACAAGAACATTGTGCACTTTTGCAACTATTAGTAGGTTAGTCCAAATAAATCATAAACTTTATACAAAAAGGAGTATCAAAAGCATATTATTAGCATAAAACCATCAAAAATTATAGATACGTTATGGACGTATCAACATCCCCAAGCTTAGTTCCTACTCATCTTCAAGTAGGTAAACGATCAAAACAATATAATTTTTGAGGTGACATGTAGACAACACAATCTTCGTCATCATTATTTGTAAAAGCATTGATAGCTGGGATTAAGGTACTCTAAACATGAATCATGAAAGATAGAGTTCTAACAATAAGACATAGCAACTATGTTATAACATGAAAAGGCACAAACAAAAGATTCATAAATAACAATGTTTTGCAAGACGTTTGTTTGTTTCACATAAATAAAGCATAATGAGAATGGTATTCAGCTTGTCCCTCATAGAGTAGCAAAACATAAATGCATAAGACACCTTCAAAGTTCATAAGGGTGACTAGATACAAATAGTTTAGGAACAAGCAATATCAAAGTTATGCATCAATCAACAAGTCTTGGGACAATGCACGTAGAACTAAGAATGACAACTATGCTCTCTTAATCGGTGCATAAAGATAGAAGGTGGAGACTCAATATAAAAGTGGAAGAAAGGCCTTCATAGAAGGAAGCAGGGATTCAAGTCTCATAAAGATCTTCCAAAAATTATGGTACTTATTAGCTTTCAGCTCTCATTACCCCTATCATAAGCATCTTGAAGTGATTAAGGTTAAAGTGAACAAACTATGGAGTATATGCTTGACAAAGTATAAGTTGGAAATCTCATGTCCCTTGAATACGAGGGCCGCTCCTCATGCTACTCAAGTTTAGTTACCGGTAAGTTCTTGTCATAGTAAGTACATGTGTATCATAGAGAACTGCCAACAGGGTACCCCTTGCCCGACGATACGGAGGAATCCCCATATAAAAATGACAAGGCAAGCACACAACGAGCATCTCAGCAATCTTCTTATTTACCATGGGAAAATGGTGCTTTTTTCTCTCTTTCCTCTTTTCTCATTTCTTTTTTCTTCTTTTTTCTCAATCTCTATCTCTTTTTGTATAATAAGAATGCTTCATAGATTGCTCATTATGGTTACGCTGTAGGTTTCTGATACGTCCATTTTGCATCACTATTCTATGTCATAATTCACTATTATTCATTGATATATTTCGTATTGAGAGGTGATACTTATGTTATTTCATCTGTTTTTGCATGGTTGATGACTTTTGGAGCATGGACCGCTGCAGTCAGGATTCTGATGGAAAAGGTGCGGTTTGGAGGCAAAATTCGCGAAGATCAGAAAATCCAGGAAAATATACGGAAAATCCTATTTTTTCAGAAGACGAAGGAAGCAAGAAGGGGGCTAGAGATGGGCCACAGGGGGCCCACACCACCCCCTGGCGCGGGCAGCCCTAGGCTAAGCCAGCTGGTGGTGTGGCCGCCCTGGCCCACTCCAGGCTCTCCCCTCTGGCGTATATCATCCTCCCGAAACCCTAAGACTCGGGGAGCGACCACAGAAAGATTATGCCGCCTCTAAGGGGCGGAAAACACCGAGAGAGAAAGATCTCTCCGGCAGACAGATTTCTGCCGGGGGAATTCCTTCCCGAAGAGGGGAGATCGTCGCCATCAACACCACCATCAAGCTGGACTTCATCGGGATCATCATCATCATCACCACCACCATCATCACCATCAGCACCCTCATCACCATCTCCATATTGTTGTAACAATTGAGTTGAATCTTGCATTAGTTCATAGGGGAAACTTTCCCGGTCTTGATTATTCTTCGTAGTTGATGCTATTGAGTGAACCGTTGAATTATTGTTTATGTTAAGATTGTATACATCATTATTCCATCTCTGATCATGATCCATATGATGTCTTGTGAGTAGTTCGTTTTGTTCTTGAGGACATGGGAGAAGTCATGTTGTTAGTAGTGGAGTTGTGTTGAGAAAGATTCAATAGTTTGATATTTAAGTTGTGGTGTACATCTTCTAGTGGTGTCATGTGAACGTCGACTACATGACACTTCACCTATATGGGCCTAGGGGAATGCATTGTGTATTTGGCTACTAATCGTAGGGGTTGCCGGAGTGACAGAAACCTGACCCCCGTTAGGCAACCATTGCACAAGGGACATAAGGGTCTTAGAGTTTAAAGTTGTGGTTAGGTTTCTACCTTAATTAGTTTCTTGTACTTACGGATGTTTGCAAGGGGTATAATCACAAGTATGTATTAGTCCTGGATGGGTTGGTACATTAGCACAGGTTCACCCACACAACACTTAGCGAGCTAAAGAAGATTAATCAACTATATGAAGCGAAAGCACTTGACAGTCTTCCCATGTGTCCTCGAGAATGTTTGGTCATCTTAAGTAATACAACTAGCTTGTCCTTAGTTGCATAAAGGATTAGGCCACTTGCTGCATTTATTCCTACTGTCTTTTATTTACTCGTACTTTGTTTACTTGCTTTATCAAAAAACCCTAAAATCCGTTTGCTAAGTATTTGCAGAGAATTCCTGATCGATACCACTAGCCAGCACGTTCTGCTCCTCGTTGGGTTCGACACTCTTACTTATCAAAAATACTGCGATACACCCCCTATACTGGTGGGGCATCAAGACTATTTTCTGGCGCCGTTGCCGGGGAGTGAAGCGCTATTGGAGAGTGGAACTGGTAAAGGAAACTTCTACTGTGAGTATTGTTTACTTCTACTAGTTGCTTTATTTTTGTTTTGGATAACTCGCTGAGTTTCTTATTTGGTAATGCTACTACCACTGCTAAGGTAGTAGATAAACCACCACCTTCTAAGAATGATGTTTTTAAAATACCTACAAGAATTATTGATCGTGTTATGGATAACTACTATGTTGGGGATGGAACTGTCCATCCCGGTGATCATTTACTCTTTATACACGAATTATGCGGGTTGTTCAAGTGTGCAGGTATTACTACAGATCAAGTTAAGAAGAAGTTATTCTCATTGTCACTAAAAGGAAGAGCTGAGGAATGGTATAAGCTGCTGAAGAATGGTCAAGCTCTGGAATGGGAGGAAATAGTGTCTCTCTTTTATTCAAAGTTTTATCCTCCTAGTGAGATTCATAAAGATCGGAATCAAATATACAACTTTTGGCCTCTTGATGGAGAGAGTACAGCTCAAGCTTGGGGGAGATTGAAGTTACTAATGCTCAAATGTCCCATTCATGAGCTCCCCAACAATATTATTATCAATAACTTTTATGCAAGGCTCCCTCTACATGACAAGGATTTATTGGACGCTTCTTGTGCTGGATCATTCACTCGCATGGAAGAAGAAGCTAAATGGGATCTTCTGGACCGTATTCAAGACAATGCTGAAGCTTGGGAGAATGACAAAGGTAGAAAGTCAGGTATAAATTATGATTATGAATGCATTGAATCTTTTATGGGAACTGATGACTTTCAAAATATTAAAAAAGCTTA
The DNA here is from genome assembly GCA_910589775.1 of Avena eriantha. Classification (NCBI taxonomy): domain Eukaryota; kingdom Viridiplantae; phylum Streptophyta; class Magnoliopsida; order Poales; family Poaceae; genus Avena; species Avena eriantha. The sequence continues at coordinate 432,764,500 of OU342745.1, forward strand.
TGGTCTAGATTCTCAAGCTATTGCTTCTTATTTTAAGGCTTTTGCTACCTATATTGAAGTGCCTAAAAAGAAGTGGAATAAGTATCATGAACCTTATAAAGATATTGCTAAGAGTGTTCCTGCAAGAAATACAGAAGTTTATACTGCTAATCATGTTTTACCTAAACCTTACATTGAGAAAATCCCTTTCCCATGTAAGATAAAGGAACATTCTATGATAGCTAGTATGGTTAATGAAAGTACACATAAAGCTGTTGAACCTGTGGTAGAAAATGTGAAAGACTTTGTTACTAAATATGAAAAAGAGGGACACTCTATCCTTTGTAAGGATACCTCTAATATTGTTTCACAAAGTAGTGTTATGAGAGCTAGTATTCCTGTGTTTTCTGTTAGAATAAGTGATCATTGCTATGATGGTCCTTATGATAGCTATATTGTTAAGTTTATGCATGATACTGAAAGTTATTATGAGAGAGGGAAAAGTGTTCTTATTTATCTCAATAATATCAAGTTTCCCCGTTTTATGCTGAAAGTTTTTATGTTGCACTTCTTTTGCCTTCTTATGCAAGTAGCTCCTGGTTTCAACAACTTGTTTGTTTAAAAAATTCCCTTGCATAGGAAGTGGGTTAGACTTAAATGTGTGTGTTTTTGCTTCTTAATGCTCTCTTTCACCTCAATTCATATTCCTATATGAGCATCTTCGAAATTATCATGCCCATCTTAATGGCTATAAAGAAAGAGCTTTCTGGGAGACACCCCAATTTGTTTTTGCTTTCAGTTTGTTTTTGTTTATTTGAGTCTTGGAAGTTATTACTTCGGTAATAACCGCTCCTTATCCGTTTTGTTTGGTTTTTGTGTCAAGATCAACCTCTAATGAGAGAGAAGTAATATTTGGGGAAGTTGCTGTCCCGAAACAGATTTTTGTGCTTCACCATAAATATTCGTGAGAGATCTCTGTATGTCATATTGAGCTGTAATTTTTTTTGCTTCTGCCCCAGGTTGTTATTTAACTTTCGTTAGTTTTGCACTTTTTGATTTGAGCAATAGAATATTTTCTAAAAAATTGATCTTTACCTGCTGGTCTGTTTTGACAGATTTTGCCACTCTTGCATTTGCTTCTTTATTTGATTTCCTTTTTGAATTCTTTTTGGGTTTTCGGAAGGAGTTGCTACTGTAGCTTATGTTTTGATGGTTTTCAGTTGAAGTTGGACTCAAAAGGTTTTATCACTTCACTTATACTAATGTTGCAAATGAGAACTGTGTGAAGTTTTGTGTGAAATAAATTTCCAGGAAGTGGAGATAATGGTGTAATAAGGAAGAGAAAGGTTTTATGACTCAAGTAATAAGTGTATGAAGATGAAGATATTGATTATTCAAGTGGTGACTCCGGAAGAATCTACTAGATACCAAATTCAGAGACTTGTAGAGTTTATTTTCAAAAAGGTAACAGTTCTGGTAAGAAAAGTTCCGCGAAAATACAATCCAACTATATTTTTGCAGTTTTTAGTAAATAAGGGAAACTACGAAGTGAAAAAAGAACGGAAACGGAGCCTAGGTGGCTCACACCACCCTGTGGCGCGGGCCCACCCCTAGCCGCGCCACCAGGTGGTGAGTCCACCCTGGACTCCGTCTCCGACCCGTTTTCACCCAATACCTTCCTCTTGTTATGAAACTTCATAATATATAACCCCCCGGATCCCCCGAGGTTCGTATATCGTATTTTTGTCGTGTTTTTGTTTCGATCTGTTTCTGCCAGGACATACTCTTTGAAGGTTTAGAAGCACAATGGCGTCCAACAAGGATAAAGGGAAGGAGCCTATGGAGGAAGATCTCCAAGACCCCAAGCAGGTGCTGGTACCTTTAGTCTCTTGCCCTGCACCAACGGAAGCCCTACGAGTCACTAAGGAGTTCTACGATAAGTACCGAGACTTGCGGAGGAAGGTGGACATGCTTCAATGGGAGAATAATAGGCTTCGCGATGCTGGAAGATTTCCTCACGTCAACTAAGAAAATAATACCACCACCACCAAAGGAGTAATTCGTCATCAGGTTTGGCATCCCCTTGGCTTGTTCCAAGCTTGGGGGAGTGCCGCGGTATCACATCACTATCTTCTATCTTTTTACCTTTTTAGTAGAGTCATATCTTGAATAGAGGAGTTATTATGTAGGATGGTTTGCATTATGGAAGTGTCCCCTCTCTCGTTAAATATGTATCCTTTGGTGTGAGTTGCCGTTATGGATTATTAATGAGAAGTTCTATCATTTACTCTTTTGCATAGCTTATATTAGTTTTCAATTCATGGTTATATGATTGATCTTGTTGTTAGTATTGCTATCACTTTGGGATCATTGAGTTAATTTAGTTGGTTTTGGCAAACCTGGCTCGGTCAGTAGCAACACCTTTTTGAGAGTTGAATGAAAAAGATAAAGTACTCTAAATAAACAATAATTTCATCATCTTTCTTTCTTGATTTGCTCATAAGTCTAGTATTCTCTAGTTAAAATCTTTTGTGCTTCCAGGGAAGATTGCATGTTTGTCTTTATCACTTGTATGTTTGTTTGTTTCCTTCAACTCTTATACTTGCTACCCAGCCTTGCTAGCCAAAAACCTGTACTGAGAGGGAATTCTTCTCGTGCATCCACTCCTTTAAACCAAAACCTTTGCCATTTGTGTCCACCATACCTACCTAGTAGCATTAGTACTATTCCAAGTAAATTCTTGTTTTATCTACCTCCCAAATTAAACTTGTTATGCGAAAATGAGTGATTAAAGCTCTCACGAACTTGATGGCACACTTTACTTTCTTGCACTTAATAACTTGAACCATTGTGCTCACATATGTTGCGTATATGCTTGCGCTTTGTAAGTTGTGAATTAGCAGAACCATGCTGTCATGGGGAACGCTTTCAACATTGCACTGGTACTTTGTACCAAGTTGATATCATGTTCTTTTGTCTATGGATGTCGTCGGTGTGAAATGAAAGGGGAGCTTGTGAGTCCATGGAGTTATGCATGTGTGTTAGAGAAACGCCTGGGCCACTGTTCTAATCCATGCTTACATGGTGGAAACCTGCAGCGTAACCATAACAAGTATCTATGAAGCATTCTTCTTATAAAAAAGAGATAGAGATTGAGAAAAAGAGAAAAGAAAAAAAGAGATATTATGAAAATAGGAAAGAGAGAAAAAAGCACCATATTCCCATGGTAAATAAGAAGATTGCTGAGATACTTGTTGTCTGCTTGCCTTGTCATATTGATATGGGGATTCTTCCGTATCATCGGGCAAGGGGTACCCCGTTGGCGGTTCTGTATGATACACATATGCTTACGATGACAAGAACTTACCAGTGACTAAACTTGAGTAGCATGAGGAGCGGCCCTCGTATTCAAGGGACATGAGATTCTCAACTTACAACTTGTCAATGCATATCCTCATATTTGATCACTTTAACCTTAATCACCTAAAGATGCCTATGATAGGGGCAATGAGAGGTGAAAGCTAGTAAGTATCATAATTTTTGGGAGCTCTTTATGAGACTTGCAATCCCTGCTTCCCTCTTTGAAGGGCCTTTCTTTTACTTTGTAGTTGAGTCAGTAAACATATTCCCTTCTATCTCAGCAAGTACTTTGAGTTGTTGTGTTTCATTCATTCATATGATGATTTATTCAATCATGTCTTATGTTCCTTGTTTTGCACATTGCTCTTATCTTGATGTTTACTACTTTGAAAGCTATCATTGAAAACCAGCTATTTGTGAACTCCAGCAAATTATCAACTATTCTTCGACCAAGAGCTAAGTTTGCCATTACCAATTATGATTCACTTTATGTATCTTTATTGTGTTTCCTTTACTCATTACAAGTTGAGTTATATAATAGTGAGTTGTCTTCTATTATGATCTATGTATTTGATGAATGTGATGCATCTTGTCCGTATTCTTTTATAGACTCTTCACTCCATAAACCTGAGGCCATGTTTATTGAGCTCAGTTTCGCTTGGGGACAGGCGAAGTCTAAGCTTGGGGGGAGTTGATACGTCCATTTTGCATCACTATTCTATGTCATATTTCACTATTATTCATTGATATATTTCGTATTGAGAGGTGATACTTATGTTATTTCATCTGTTTTTGAATGGGTGATGACTTTTGGAGCATGGACCACTGCAGTCAGGATTCTAATGGAAAAGGTGCTGTTTGGAGGCAAATTTCGCGAAGATCAGAAAATCCGGGAAAATATACGGAAAATCCTATTTTTCCAGAAGACGGAGGAAAGAAGGTGGGCTAGAGATGGGCCACAGGGGGCCCACACCACCCCCTGGCGCGGGTAGCCCTAGGCCGCGCTAGCAGGTGGTGTGGCCACCCTGGCCCACTCCAGGCTCTCCCCTCTGGCGTATATCATCCTCTCGAAACCCTAAGACTCGAGGAGCGACCACAGAAAGATTCTGCCACCTCTGCGGGGCGGAAAACACCGAGAGAGAAAGATCTCTCCGGCAGACAGATTTCTGCCGGGGGAATTCCTTCCCGGAGAGGGAAGATCGTCGCCATCAACACCACCATCAAGCTGGACTTCATCGGGATCATCATCACCACCACCATCATCACCATCAACACCCTCATCACCATTTCCATATTGCTGTAACAATTGAGTTGAATCTTGCATAGTTCATAGGGGAAACTTTCCCGGTGTTGATTACTCTTTGTAGTTGATGCTATTGAGTGAACCATTGAATTATTGTTTATGTTCAGATTGTTATATATCATTATTCCATCTCTGATCATGATCCATATTATGTCTTGTGAGTAGTTCGTTTTGTTCTTGAGGACATGGGAGAAGTCTTGTTGTTAGTAGTGGAGTTGTGTTGAGAAAGATTCAATAGATTGTTATTTAAGTTGTGGTGTACTTCTTCTAGTGGTGTCATGTGAATGTCGACTACATGACACTTCACCTATATGGGCCTAGGGGAATGCATTGTGTATTTGGCTACTAATCGTAGGGGTTGCCGGAGTGACAGAAACCTGAACCCCCGTTAGGAAACCATTGCACAAGGGACATAAGGGTCTTAGAGTTTAAAGCTATGGTTAGGTTTCTACCATAATTACTTTCTTGTACTTACGGATGTTTGCAAGGGGCATAATCACAAGTATATATTAGTCCTGGATGGGTCGGTACATTAGCATAGGTTCACCCACACAACACTTAGCGAGCTAAAGAAGATTAATCAACTATATGAAGCGAAAGCACTTGACAGTCTTCCCATGTGTCCTCGAGAATGTTTGGTCATCTTAAGTAATACAACCGGCTTGTCCATTGCTGCATAAAGGATTGGGTCATGACGACCCACAAGTATAGGGGGTGTATCGCAGTATTTTCGAGGGAAGTGAAACCCAATTTATTGATTCGACATAAGGGGAGCCAAAGAATATTTATAAGCCTTAACAACTGAGTTGCCAATTCAGCTGCACCTGGAAACAATCTTGCTCACAACAGTTTATCAGTAGCAACAGTTTTGTAGTAGGACTAGTATAGTAACAGCAGTAGTAAAGCAAAGACAGTAGTAACAAAAGCAGTAAAAGTGGGATTCGAGTGCGGTAGGCATAGGGATGGACGGACGGGCGTTGCATGGACAAGACAATTCACATAGCAATCAGAACATAGGGCAATTGCAGATAAATAAGATAAAGCACCCAAGTACTAGACAATCCTAGGCATGTGTTCCATACATAGTCATACGTGCTCGCAATGAGAACTTGCACAACATCTTTTGTCCTGCCAGCCCGTTTGCACTGGGGCCTCTAGGGAACTACTAGCAATTAAGGTGCTCCTTTTAATAGAGCACTGGAGCAAAGCATTAACACTCCGTGAACACATGTGATCCTCACATCAAAGCCTTTCCCTTCCGGTTATCCCGATTTCTGTCACTTCGGGGCAATAGGTTCCAGACAACAACGTGTGTATACAACTTGTAGATAAGACCAAGAACAATACTATCATAATGAATCAATAACATGTTCAGATCTGAAACCATGGCACTCGGGCCCTAGTGACAAGCATTAAGCACAACAAGTCGCAACAAAGTTATAAAGCACTAATAAAAGATACTAGGCACCATGCCCTAACAATCTGATGCCTTTACATGAACGATCTCATCCAATCCCTACCATCCCCATAGCCTACAACGGGGGATTACTCACTCATAGTTGGGGAAACATGGATGGTCGATGGAGAAGCGATGGTGATGATGATGGCGATGATCTCCTCCAATTCCCCGTCCCGGCAGGGTGCCAGAACGGAGTTTCTGGTACTGTTTCGTGGAATCTGGTGGTGGCGGCGGAGCGGTACTCCTTCTGGAAAAACGTCGAACCCCCCAAAGTTTTTAGGTCAGAAGGCTCCTTATAGGCGAAGAGAGAGGCCGAGGGGGTGCCTGGGGGGCCCACACCACCCCCTGGTGCGACCTGGCCTGGCCCGCGCCACCAGGTGGTGTGGCCACCCCTGGCTCTTCTCCGGCTCGTATTCTGGCTCCTGGAGTCTTCGGGTGAAATAGGATTTTTGGAATATTTTCTGGGATTTTTCCTGATAGTTGGTTTTCTGCACAAAAAGTAGACACCAAGGCAATTCTGCTGAAAACAACATCAGTCCGCGTTAGTTGCATTCAAATCACACAAGTTTAGAGGAGAAACAATAGCAAAAGTGTTCGGGAAAGTAGATACGTTTTGGACGTATCAACTCCCCCCAAGCTTAGCTTATTGCTTGTCCTCAAGCAATTCAGTTGAAAACTGAGTGCGATAAAAGAACTTTCACGAACACATTTGCTTCATATGATGTAAATATTCTCAGCAATGTGATCAACTACTTAGACAATTCATAATAAAGAGTATGCAACCAAGTCTACTTAATAGTCATTGCAAGCTATGAAGAGATTCCAACTCAAGAATAATAAGCAGCATCAGGCACAAACATAAGCAACATTACCATGCTCATAAAAAGGTATGATAGAGTGGTATCTCGCTTGCCTTTGATTATGAATGCCAAGGCACCTCTGAAGTTTAAGTGATGACTAGAAGTAAAGATATCAAGGATACAAGCATCAAAGTCATAACACAAATAATCAAGTAATGGGATAAACACAAAGAATGACAACTATGCTCTCAAGAAGGTGCTCAAAAAATACGTGGGGACTCAACAAGTAGAAGAAAAGGTTTTGAATAATTTGAAAGGCTTCCAAATGCTGAAAGTATGGTACTCATTAGCTTTGAGCTCTCATTGCCCCTATCATAAGAATCTTTAATGTGGTTAAGGTGAAAGTGACACAACTAAGAGGATATGCTTGACAAGTTATAAATCGAAGTCTCATGCCCCTTACTTACGAAGACCGATCCTCATGCTACTCAACTTCAGCCACAAGCAAGCTCTTGTCATTGTAAGTATATACGTATCATAGAGAACCGCCAACGGGGTACCCCTTGCATATGACACAGGAGCTATCCCATAATCAAAATACAAGGCAAGCAAACAATGAGCATCTCGGCGATCTTTTTATTTACTATGTGCATAGATTTTTATTGAGGATGCTTCATAGAATGCTCATTATGGTTATGCTGCAAGTTTCCACCATGATTAGGCATGGCTTAGGCTAGCGGCCCAGGCGTTTCTCTAACATACATACAAACTCCATGATCTTACAAGTTCCACTTTTATTTCACACCACCGGGATCCATAAGCAAAAGAACATGATATCAACTAGGTACAAAGTACCTATGAAATGTTGAAAGCGGTCCCCATGATACATGGTTCTGCTAACTTCAACTCATAAAGCGCAAGCATATGCGCAACAAAGAAGGACGCAATGGTGCAGGTTTATTAAGTGCAAGAAAATAAAGTGTGCCATCAAGTTCGTGAGAGCTTCACTAACTAACTTCCTCATAACAAGCAAACATTTTATTCGGAAGAAAACAAGGCATATTGAATATGCACGGAAGTAGCAAATGATGCTAATGGGTAGGTATGGTGGACACTTTGGAAATATTTGGTTTAGGGAGTTGGAATACTTGAGTAAAACATACTCAGAAAAAGTGAAGGCTAGCAATAGTAAGGGAGCGACAAACGAGAGAGCAATAGGTGTCATTATCATGCTTGCAACAAAACAGGACTACTCATGGCATGAAAGTGATTCAAGATCCTCAAGGCAAAATAATTCATCGAGGCTTGACTGATTATTACAGTCATGTGCATGCGTGAGCATGTGCCAAGTCAATTCAAATGAAACATTCAGAGGAGGATACCACGGTGTCATACCAATTTATGAATAGAGTAATGCAAGCAAACATTCATGAGACATGCTACAAACTATTAGTGAGCTGGAGCTAATCATAAGAAAGCAAGAACTATTAAGCATCCAAAGAAAACATACACTCTTCATGAACGGACTAAGCAAGCTCACAATGATGAGTATATGTACAAAAATGAAGACAAATAGAGTTCGTTACCAGCCTCTTACCATGCCTAAAGTTGTCATTAATCCTCATAATTGCTCTTCACTTGTGTGGCTTGAATAATAATATAAAACCAACAATCCACTGAGAACTGCCAAACCCTGTAGCAAACTCACAAAAACCAAAGAAGAACGACAAATATTTTTGGTGTTTTTGATTTTTAAATAAAAACCAAAAGAGAAAAACAAGCAAAGCAAAATCTTTTTGGGTTTTTCGAAAAGTTCAAACAAATCAAAAAGGGAAAAGCAAACCAAGGCAAAAAGAAGAAGCAAACCAAAGAGAAACAACAAAAATATTTTTGGTATCTTTGTATTTTTAGAAAGCAAAAGCAAAGAAATACGAACACTAAAAAGAGAATGAAAACATGAATATACAAAGTACCGACGCAACATGATATGGAGATGACTGCGGTGTCAGCGTACCTCCCCCCCAAGCTTAGGCTTTTGGCCTAAGTGGGAATCAATCCCAAGCCGGCCAGGATGAAGTGTCACCGTGGTATGACGAGGAGGTACCCTCGTCCTGGTGCAAGTTCGAGTACGTCCCTCCGTAGTGCACAGAGTAATCGTAGGAGGGCACATCCTCCTGGTGCTGCTCGTGGAACCCCAGCAAGCGAAGCTGCTCGTCCACCTCCTCCTTGGAGCGCGACCACGGTCTCCTGTCAACACTAAACAAGGTAGGCTGTGGCAAAAGGATCTCCCTTTCATCCCCGTCAGTGAAAAGCATCCTATATACTAGATTGTTCAAATCAGAGGTAGAAGTGACAAAGTGATGAGTTTTCATGGCAACAAGGTCGAGCCTCTGTGGTGCTAGCATAGCATCATCGGGATCCACTGAAAGACCTAATGCATTGACTACACGCGAGGCAATGATGCCCCCATAGATAGGCCCCCTAGCAGCTAGGCGACGAGCAATAAGCGAGCCAAGATTGTACCGGGTATCATTGTTAAGCGCAGCAGCAAGGAATGCTAAATGATAGTTGGAGATATTACTAGTGCTCTCCTACCCAACACACTAGTAGCAAGATAATATGCAAAGTATCTAAGAGCAGGGAGTTGGATATTTCTTATCTTTCCGCGTTGCGCCACACGGTCATCATCATTGGTCACCCCTCGGTATAGCTCCAACAACTCAGCGGGTCGCCCTTGAATTTTCTTCACGGTCCCTGTCATACGCACACCTACAATACTGCAAAATCTCTCCAAAGGCATGGTGAAGGGAATATCATAGATTTTAAAGGAGACAGTAGATTGATAGGGTGTGTTAGTAAATGAGAAGCTCTTAACAAAAGTTTTGGTGAGCACAGCGTATTGTGCACTCTCATCTTGCATATAAGAGGTCAAACCAACCCTCTCAATTAGTAGCAAGAAATCATCAAGAATACCTGCAGGTTGCAAGAAAGTAAAACAAGGAAAAGAAGATGGGTGAGCGTCTCCATCATCCCTTTCACTGCCAATGCTTGTTGCAATGAGGTCTTCATTGTATGATGGCCTCGCTTGAGAGGCTGTTCTTGAGGGCCTCGACCTCCTGGGTGCATCACTCTCAAATATCTCTCCAAAAGTACGATTGTTCATGCTTGGTAATCTGAAATTTAAACACCTATTAAACAAGTGATTGCAAAGTAAATATAATGAAGGATTCTACTCATAGGGACTTGCAAGAGGCCTAAACATGCATCAAAACTATATCTCTAAGCATCAAACAAGCTTACAAGCTCTCAAAACCAGTCACCTACAGCAGCAAAATACTCAACATATAATCCACTAAACACAAATCTACTTGGACAAGGGGAGGAGTCACATACCAGGGAACAAATGCTCCAAATTTCAGCAAGAAAGATGGGCTGAGCAAGGAGATCGAAGAAATCGAGAGCAAGCACAGAAAGAACGCGATTTTGAGCTATGAACTGGAGCTTACTCGGGAGAGAGAAGAAAGTGGCAGGGGAGAGAAGTAGTGGGGGGCTAGGGGTGGCCCACACCAGGGCATGGCGCCACCCAGGGCTGACCGCGCCACCACATGGTGTGCCTACCTGGTGGGCCCCCCTGGTACCTACCAGGTACCCCTCTGCCCCTTTTTTCACGTAAAAATATAATATGAATTTTCTGGAATTTTTCGAGACACTTTATTTTTGGGTTATTTTGAGAAATAGAAGAATGATTTTTCTGACAGACAGATTTTTTTTCTTTTTGAAACATGATGCAAGGACAAAACAAGTCTAGAACTACAGAAGTTCTAACATGCAAGCAACTAACAACACAAAGAAAACTGAACGAAAGCAAAAGCTAAAATGCAAAGGATAGAAATAAACGGAGATAATCATAGTGAAAACATTGTTTTGTTCAATGAAATCCTTTTGTTAGCAAGGTTGATCAAGTCTTTCTACCAAAACAATTGCATATGAGACAAAACATTGTACTCCACTAATGATTATGTTACCTCAACCTTGATAGCAATGGTCCCAATCATAATAGTTTCAAATTTTTCTCTTGGTATGGGACAATATATTTCTCCAACTTGAATGCCTTCAACATGTTCAATTGAATTCAAGCCATAAGTCCTTTCAATCTTCTTGGGGAAATAGACAGTATGTTCCTTGTCATTAACATTGAAGGTCACCTTTCCTTGATTACAATTAATAACAGCTCCTGCAGTATTAAGAAAAGGTCTCCCAAGAATAATAGACATATTATCATCTTCATGCATTTCAAGCACAACAAAATCAGTTAATATCAAGCAATCGTGAGCCACCTGAACAGGTACATCCTCACATATACCCACAGGAATAGTGGTAGATTTATCAGCCATTTGCAACGATATATCAATTGGTATCAATTTTTCTAGTTGAAGCCTCTTATAGAGAGAGATAAAGGCATAACACTAACTCCAGCTCCCAAATCACACAAAGCAGTTCTAACATAACTATTCTTAATAGAGCAAGGGATATTTGGAATCCCTGGGTCTCCAAGTTTCTTAGGAACCTTACCATTGAAGGAATAATTAGCAAGCAAAGTAGAAAATTTCTTCATTAGGGATCTTCCTTTTATTCGAGACAATGTCCTTCATATACTTTGAGTAAGGAGGCAATTTAATAGCATCAGTCAAAGGAATTTGCAAGAATAAAGGCTTCATCCACTCGCAAAACTTATTGTAGTGTTCATCTTCCTTTGACTTGTGTTTCTTATCAGGGAAAGGCATAGGTTTTTGGACCCAAGGTTCTCTTTCACTACCATGTTTCTTAGCAATAAAACCTTCTTTAGTGTATTTAGTATTCTTAGTGTGGTTTTCATGTTCTTCTTCAACTTTTTCTTCACTAGGAACTTCATTTTCTTCATTACCACTTTCAGTTTCAGCATCAGAGATAGATATACTATTAGGATCTATAGCAGGTTCAGAGGGTTCTACGACAGTTTTATGTTTCTTTTTCCTTTTCTTACGAGTAGAACCACTATTTTCAGCTTGTTGAGAATCCTGCTCAATTCTTTTGGGATGCCCCTCAGGTTATAGAGGATCCTGGGTAGCAGCTCCACTTCTAGTTCTAATTTCATAAGCATGTTTTTCTTTAGCAGCATTAACTAGCAAGTCATTTTGCACTTTAACGAGTTGATCTATTTGAGTTTGAACCATTTGAAAGTGTTTAACAATCATTTTAACATCATTAGAGGTTCTTTCCAAAATATCTTTCAACTCAACAATAGCTCTAGTGTTTTCCATTAGATGATTTTGCACCCTTTTATTAAAGTTATCTTGCTTAACAATAAAGATATCAAATTCTTCTAAGCATTCATCAGGAGGTTTCAAGTAAGGGATATCACCTTCATCAAAGTGTTGGAGAGAGTGTACCTCAATAGTGGGCGAGTAGGGAATAGGCTTACATAATTCTTCTATAGGAGGTAAATTCTTGACATCTGCAGCTTTAATTCCCTTCTCCTTAAGACATTTCTTAGCTTACTTCATCACTTCATCATTTAATTCAATAACTCCCCTCTTCTTTGATGTTGGAATAGGCACATGAATAGATGGTTCAGGTACAATTACTTCAGGTATAGCTTGTTTAGGAGGAGTCCAATCTTCATAATTCTTGCTTATTTAGCCATTAATTCCTCAGCTTCCTTAGGAGTCCTATTCCTGAAAACACAATCAGCACAACTATCTAGGTATGTCCTAGATTCCTCGGCTAGTCCATTATAAAATATATCAAGAAGCTCATTCTTAGGTAAAGGACTTCCAGCCTGTGCATGAATCAAAGCACAAAACCTTGCCCAAGATTTGGGCATTACCTCTTTTTCTCCCTGTTTAAAATCAAAAAGTTCCTGCAAAATAGCATGTCTAGCACTGGGAGGAAAATATTTCTGCAGGAAAGTACTAATCAAGCACTCAGGGCTATCAATAGATCCAGGAGGTAAATTACTAAACCACGTTTTAGCTTCTCCTTTCAGTGAAAAAGGAAAAATCTTAGCAACAAAATAAGTACGCATCTTAATATCATCAGAAAACAAGCCACTCATGGTAGAAAGTTCATTCATATGTGCTACCGCACTTTCATTCTTAGTCCCACAAAAAGGTTCTTTCTCGACAATAGCTATGTAAGATAGATCGAGAGAGAAATCATAATCTTCATCTATAATGTTTATGGGAGAAGCAGCAAACTTAGCATCAAGAGATAATTTGGGTCTAATAGTACGCCTCTCAAGGAGACTCTTAGTAGCGCTCCTATCATGGCTGTTCTTACATTCTTCAATAAACTCATCGGTCATCTCAACGTAATGTTCTTCAGTATCATAACTCTCACTAGACTCAGGTGAGCTAACGGGTGTGGTGGTGTTTTCATTAGGAGTTTCGGTATTTCCAGCAATAGTTCTAGCAATCGTAGCATCTAGGAAAGGACCTAATGAACCACTCTTATCAAGCACAGTAGAAGCAGCATCATAAGCATCTGAAGTTTCAGATTCAGCAGTAGTAGCAGTGTGTGTAGCATGTGTATGTGGTGCTGTAACGAGCTTACTTATAACAGATGGTGAATCAAGAGCAGCAGAGGTGTTCAGAACCGTACCTCTTCTTGTAGTGGATGGTAAAATAGGAACCTTGCCATCACGAGACTTACCCATGATGGATGGATAGCAGCGAACAATAGAGAATCCAAGTGAACTTGATAAATAAAGCTATGCTCCCCGGCAACGGCGCCAGAAAATAGTCTTGATGACCCACAAGTATAGGGGGTGTATCGCAGTATTTTCAAGGGAAGTGAAACCCAATTTATTGATTCGACACAAGGGGAGCCAAAGAATATTTATAAGCCTTAACAACTGAGTTGTCAATTCAGCTGCACCTGGAAACAATCTTGCTCACAACAGTTTATCAGTAGCAATAGTTTTGTAGTAGGAATAGTAAAGTAACATCAGTAGTAAAGCAAAGACAGTAGTAACAAAAGCAGTAAATAGTGGGATTCGAGTGCGGTAGGCATAGGGATGGACGGACGGGCGTTGCATGGACAAGACAATTCACATAGCAATCAGAACATAGGGCAATTGCAGATAAATAAGATAAAGCACCCAAGTACTAGACAATCCTAGGCATGTGTTCCATACATAGTCATACGTGATCGCAATGAGAACTTGCACAACATCTTTTGTCCTGCCAGCCCGTTTGCACTGGGGCCTCTAGGGAACTACTGGCAATTAAGGTGCTCCTTTTAATAGAGCACTGGAGCAAAGCATTAACACTCCGTGAACACATGTGATCCTCACATCAAAGCCTTTCCCTTCCGGTTATCCCGATTTCTGTCACTTCGGGGCCATAGGTTCCGGACAACAACGTGTGTATACAACTTGTAGATAAGACCAAGAACAATACTATCATAATGAATCAATAACATGTTCAGATCTGAAACCATGGCACTCGGGCCCTAGTGACAAGCATTAAGCACAATAAGTCGTAACAAAGTCATAAAGCACTAATAAAAGATACTAGGCACCATGCCCTAACAATCTGATACCTTTACATGAACGATCTCACCCAATCCCTACCATCCCCATAGCCTACAGCGGGGGATTACTCACTCATAGATGGGGGAAACATGGATGGTCGATGGAGAAGCGATGGTGATGATGATGACGATGATCTCCTCCAATTACCCGTCCCGGCAGGGTGCCAGAACGGAGTTTCTGGTACTGTTTCGTGGAATCTGGTGGTGGCGGCGGAGCGGAACTCCTTCTGGAAAACGTCGAACCCCCCAAAGTTTTTAGGTCAGAAGGCTCCTTATAGGCGAAGAGAGATGCCGAGGAGGGTCCTGGGGGGCCCACAGCACCCCCTAGCACGACCTGGCCTGGCCCGCGCCACCAGGTGGTGTGGCCACCCCTGGCTCTTCTCCGTCTCGTATTCTGGCTCCTGGAGTCTTCGGGTGAAATAGAATTTTTGGCATATTTTCTGGGATTTTTCCTGATAGTTGGTTTTCTGCACAAAAAGTAGACACCAAGGCAATTCTGCTGAAAACATCGTCAGTCCGCGTTAGTTGCATTCAAATCACACAAGTTTAGAGAAGAAACAATAGCAAAACTGTTCGGGAAAGTAGATACGTTTTGGACGTATCATGCCACTTGCTGCATTTATTCCTACTGTCTTTTATTTACTCGTACTTTGTTTACTTGCTTTATCAAAAACCCCTAAAAATCCGTTTGCTAAGTATTTACAGAGAATTCCTGATCCATACCACTAGCCAGCACCTTCTGCTCCTCGTTGAGTTCGACACTCTTACTTATCGAAAATACTGCGATACACCCCCTATACTTGTGGGTCATCAGTTTCCACCATGATTAGGCATGGATTAGACCGGTGGCCCGGGCATTTCTCTAACACACATACATAGCTCCATGGACTTACAAGCTCCCCTTTCATTTCACACCGACGACATCCATAGACAAAAGAGCATGATATCAACTAGGTACAATGTACAAGTGCAATGTTGAAAGCGTTCCCCATGACGACATGGTTCTGCTAATCCCAAGCATATAAGTGCAAGCATATACAACATAGATGACACAATGGTTCAAGTTTATTAGGGCAAGAAAAGTAAAGTGTGTCATTAAGTTCGTGAGAGCTTTGATCACTAGTTTTCTCATAACAAGTTTAATTCGGAAGGTAGATAAAAGCATGAATATACTTGGAATAGCAAATGCTAATAGGTAGTTATGGTGGACTCTTTGGGATAACTTGGTTTTATTTAGAGTTGGATGCATGAGTGGAACTCATACTTGGTTATGGAGGGTAGCAAAAGACTGGGAGCGACCAACTAAAAGAGCAATAATGGCCATAATCATGCAAAGCGACAAAACATCATTAATTAAAGCATAAAGTGATATTACAAGTCGAAAACTAAAGGATCATAAAGGCTATGGTAACTTAGGATAGTCATAACATGGTGTGAGCATGCGCCAAGTCAACCAAAATAAAGCATCAAAAGAGAATACCACAATACTATGCTTTAATATGCTAAAACAACGCATGATTCTTTCAAGGCACATTAAGAAATTTCAATTGTTTATAACATGTCATGCTACAACAAAAATCACTAAGCATAAATCTAAAACAATATCAAGCATGACATGACAAAGCATAGGCCACCATAAAAAACGAGCTCCTTTTACCACTTAAGCATGAACTTTTCCTACTCTTTTCCAATCCAAACCACACTTATTTGAAAACTAATGTATGAAAGAGGGGGCCCAATCAATTTATTCAAGCAAACTAAGCAGACCAAGCAAATGAAAACCAAAAACGAAAATGAAGACGCTCCAAGAACAACACAATTGTGCATGAAACAATAAAAATGAAGTGTTTGGAAGAACCTGAGATTTTATTGATGAAGAAGGGGATGCCTTGGGCATCCCCAAGCTTTAACGCTTGTACTTCTTGGATATTTCTTGGGGTGACACGGGGTGGCATCCCCAAGCTTGAGCTTTAGTCCATTCTTCATCTCATTACATCATTCTTTCCTTAACACCTGAAATTTTTCCTTCATATAAAACTTCACATAATCTTCATTAGCAACATTAGTGTACTCAAGATAATAAGTCTTTGGGTTCAGTTTCAACACCAATTAAACTTCCATTAAAACACAAGCTACTGTAGCACTTTCCTTAAAAAGCTCAATTCCCCAAAGAGAACCAAAAAGGAATCAACAAGAAGCAAATGCAAATAATGGCAGAAATCTGTCAAAACAGACTAGTAGATAGAAACCAATTTTTTCTAAGACCTTGTGTTGCTCAAATCAAAAAGTGATGAACTAATGAAAGTTGGATAACAACCTGAATCAGAAGGACAAAAAATTACAGCTCAAACCGACGTACAGAGATTTTACATGAATTTTTATAGCAAAACACAAAAATCTGTTTCGGGACAACAACTTTCCAAGCATTACTTCTCTCTCATTAGAGGTTAGTCTTGGCACAAAAAACAAATAAAAATATAAGAAGAGGTTATTACTGAAGCAGTAACTTCCAAGACTCAACTAAAACTTTTGAGTTATCTCCCAATAAGTACTTTTCTTTAATGTCTTTAAGTTAGGCATAGGATCAAGATTCAAGTATTTTCGAATGAATAAGCATTAAGATTAATACCAGAAATATCTTTCTTTTTCAAGGATTCATGCATTCCTACAAGTTTTTAACTGAAAAGCTTCCATGGAAAGATTTGTTTTGGTTTCATAGGCATGAACCCTCACTTAACCCTTACTCATCTTTCCAATCACTTTCTTTTTTTTAAACGTTTTTAGGTAACAAGTACAACTATTTTTTTGGAATTCGCATTCCCTATTCATACTAAGATAGCGAACAACTTAAAACTGAAAGTAAAACCTACTTAGAGATAAAGCAAACAAGTGTACACAAGAATATTCACCCACACACTATTGCTCCCTAGCAACGGCGCCAGAAAAGGTCTTTATAACCCACAAATATAGGGGATCGTGTTTAGCCTTTTCGATAAGTAAGAGTGTCGAACCCAACGAGAAGCTAAAGGTAGGATAAATATTCTTTCAAGTTCTATCAACAACTGATACAACTCTACGCACACTATACGTTTGCATTATCTAGGAAATAAAACTAGAGCAACAATACGAGTAATAGAGATAGCTTTGCATGATAATAAATAACAATAAAGTAAAGCTAGTTGCTGCAGCAATAAAATACACTAAACTAACAGAACCATGAGTGCTGAATAGTGGTGGTAATTGCGGTGGCTTTGTCCAAGTTTAAATAGCGAATAGACCAGGTTCATTGTCTTCGATGCAGTTTTCTATGTGGGAGAGGCTAAATATACATGTGCTTCACTACTTGGAATTACATGTACTATATGATTGGATTGTTAGCAAACATCCATAAGTACTAATTAATGCATTAAGGTTTTCCCCAATCATAGCCTTAAGTTTAATGGTCCTCTTACTCCTATACGTGCAACGTTCCGGTTTGCGTCCTCAGGTTTCTGTCACTCCGGCAGAACTTCCCCTCTTCCTCTTACATATACTACAAACCCTATGATATTTAATCCATGCATCCACAAATATAATGGACACCAAAAGATTGTACCATATCAACATACAACTCTAATGAACCAAAGACGTTCAACCATTCAATCTAAGAACAAAGAAACTACGCAAACATGACATAGATCATATGATTATAACTTATAACATGAAACACCATGTTTACATAGGACGGTACAGAGGTGTGTGGGAGGATGAACCACTTCATACTAGGAGGATTAGGTGATGGAGATGATGGTGAAGATGGTGAAGAGGGCAGCGGCGGTGCCGGCAGCGGCGCGGGGGACTCCTTTCACGCCGCCGGTATCATGGGGGAGCACCGCCCCTTAGCCCCCTTCCTTCATGGCTTCTTGGGAGCCCTCCCCCATGGAGATGGGATCCATTGGGAGGCAAAAACGTGGCTTTGGTGGCTGCAAATTTGTGGGTGGAGATGCCCTGGGCGAATTAGGTTTCCTCTCTTTATATAGCTTCTCGGATTCCTGTCACCCCATCTTGGGCTGCTGTAAATAGGACTAAAAGGCCCGTCCAGACTCGGAATCAGCTGAATTTTATGTCTAGAACGTTTTTTGTGAAATTTCCAACAACTTTGTAGTTTAAGAGTTTTACATTTGGCGCTGTCTTCTACCCGAAACGTGACCATCTTTAAAAAGAGTTCTAAGACGGATTTTTGGAAAAATCCCAATTTGACTCCAACAAGGTTTCCACTTGTATTCTTGGTAATTCCTACACATCAATGTGTAAAACAAGAACATTGTGCACTTTTGCAACTATAAGTAGGTTAGTACAAATAAATCATAAACTTTATACAAAAAGGAGTGTCCAAAGCATATTATTAGCATAAAACCATCAAAAATTATAGATACGTTATGGACGTATCAGTTACAAACAACGAAGAGCATGCAAGATCACAAATAACATAGATATGATAGAATCAATAATTAATCTGAAATAGCATCTCAATATCCATCGGATCCCCGCAAACACAACATGTAAGATTACAAATAGATGATCTTGATCATAAACGGAGCTCACAAGATCTAAACATGATAGCACAAAGGAGGAGAACCAACCATCTAGCTACTACATGGACCCATAGTCCAAGGATGTACTACTCACGCATCACACCGGAGGTAGGCATGGTGATGAAGAAGGCCTCCAGGGTGATCTCTCCCCTCCGGCAGGATACCGGGAAGAGCTTCAAATCCCTCCCGATCTAGGGATGGAGATGGCGGCGGCTACAGACTCTTTCGTGGAATTTTGATCGGGTACTTAGGGTTTTCGTCCCGGGAGTATTTTATAGGCGAAGGGGCAAGGTCGGTGGAGTACCAGGGGGCCCACACCCCCTGGTGGCGCGCCCCCCACGCCGCGCGGCCACCAGGTGTGGCCGCCTTGGTGCGCCACTTCGTCTCCCCTCCGGACTCCGTGTTGCTTCGTGTAAAATATTGACCTTTGCTTTTGTCCCGTCCAATTCCGAGAATATTTCCTTACTAGCTTTTCTGAAACCAAAAACAGCAAAAAACAGGCAACTAACACTGTGGCATCTTGTTAATAGGTTAGTCCCAGAAAATGTATAAAAAAAATACCTCAAAGTGTGAAAAAACATAAGAAAATAGATATAAAACAAGCATAGAACATCAAAAATTATAGATACATTTACGACGTATCAACATCCCCAAGCTTAACTCCTGCTCGTCCTCGAGTAAGTAAGTGATAAAAATAATATTTTTTGAGGTGACATGCACCATCATAATCTTGATCAAGGTATTTGTAAATCATTGATGGCTGGGATCTAAGTACTCTAACATGAACATAAAAGACACAGTTCTAACAATAAGACATAGCAACTATGTTGTAACATGAAAAAGGTACAAACAAAAGATTCATTAATAACAATGCATTAAAAGACATTTGTTTGTTTCACATAGAGAAAACATAATAAGAATAGTATTTAGCTTGTCTCTCATGGTATAGCAAAACATAAATGCATAGGACACCTTCAAAGTTCATAAGGGTGATAGATACAAATAATTTAAGAACAAGCAATATCACAGTTATGAATCAATCAACAAGTTTTGGGACAATACACATTAAACTAAGAATGGTCACTATGCTCTCTCAATTGGTGCATAAAGATAGAAGATGGAGACTCAACATAAAAGTAAAAAAGAAAGGCCCTTCATAAGTGGGAAGCAGGGATTTCAAGTTTCATAAAGAGATTCCAAACATTATGGTACTTATTAGCTTTCAACTCTCATTACCCCTATCATAAGCATCTTTAAGTGATTAAGGTTAAAGTGAACAAATATGAGGATATGCTTGACAAGTTATAAGTCGAAAATCTCATGCCCTTGCCTACGAGTACCAGACCTCATGCTACTCAACTTTAGTCACAAGTAAGTTATTGTCATTGTAAGTACATGTGTATCATGGAGAACCGCCAACGGGGTACCCCTTGCCCCATGATACAGGAGTTATCCCATATCAAAATGACAAGGCAATAGACAACGAGCATCTCAACGATCTTTTTATTTGCTATTTACATAGGTTTTTATTGAGGATGCTTCGCAGAATGCTCACTATGGTTATGTTGCACATTTCCACCATGACTAGGCATGGCTTAGGCTAGCCGCCTAGGCGTTTCTCTAACACATATACAAACTCCATGAGCTTACAAGTTCCCCTTTTATTTCACACCACCGGGATCCATAAACAAAAGAACATGATATTAACTGAATAATAAGTGCAATATTGAAAGCGTTCCCCATGAAAACATGGTTCTGCTAATTCTCAACTTATAAAGTGCAAGCATATACGCAACATAGATGGCCGCAATGGTTCAAGTTTATTAAGTGCAAGAAAGTAAAGTGTGTTGTCAAGTTCGTGAGAGCTTTAATCACTAATTTTCACATAACAAGTTTAATTTGGAAGGTAGATAAAAGCCTGAATATACTTGGAATGGTGTAACACACCATGCATAGGAATTTATAGTGGACTCTATGGAATAACTTGGTTTCTTGGGGGTTGGATGCATGAGTGGAACTCATACTTGGTACATGTGGAGGCTAGCAAAAGACTGGGAGCGACCAACTAAGAGAGCACTAATGGTCATAATCATGCAAAGCGACAAACCATTATTAATTAAAGCATAAAGTGATATTACAAGTCAAAAAAACTAAATGATCATAGAGGCTAAGGTGACTGGTACATACTCTTAATCATGGTGTAAGCATGTGCCAAGTCTACCCAAATAAAGCATCGAATTAAATAGTATAGGCGACAATGGATCCCCTTGTCTCAGCCCTTTTTTGGTCTAGAAGTATTTGCCAGTGTTATCATTGACATTGATGGCTACACTACCCCAGTCACAAAAGACTGTATGTGATTACACCACTCCTCTGAAAAACCTTTCATGCGGAGTGTTTGCTGAAGGAAAGACCAATTAACCTTGTCATAAGCCTTCTCAAAGTCAATCTTGAACAATACACCATTCAGTTTTTTGAGTGTAGTTCATGGATTATCTCATGAAGGATTACTACACCATCTAGGATGTTCCGTACTTGCATGAAAGCAGTTTGAGATGGTCGTACAACATGATCAGCTACCGAATTCAGTCTAATAGTAGCAACTTTTGTAAATATTTTAAAACTAACGTTAAGAAGGCAGATTGGTCGATACTGTTGTATACGTTCCGCATTATTAACCTTAGATAGCAAAATTATGTTGCCAACATTTAGTCTAAAAAGTTCTAGCTAATCAACATGTAGAAAAGAGAAGAGAAGCATCAGATCATCCCTAATGACTTCCTAGAACTATTGATAAAATTCTGCTGGAAAGCCATGAGGGCCTGGCGCTTTGTTATGTTCCATTTGAAAAACAGCTCTCTTGACCTCCTCCTCGGCGTAAGGGGCGGTTAAAAAGTTATTTTCCTCAACCGAAACCTGAGGGATATCCCCTGCTTGGGACTCATCCAACTCGAAAGAGTTTTCTGGCGGTGCCCCAAATAAGTCCCTGTAATAACTAGTAATATAAGCCTTTAGTTGATCCTGGCCCTCAATCGTACCTTCATCCTGAATTAAAGAGTGAGTAAGTTTCTTCTTATGCTTGCCATTGGAAACTGCATGGAAGTATCTTGTATTCGCATCTCCTTTAAGGACAAATTTTTCCTTAGAGCGTTGGTACCATTTGAGTTCCTCCTCACGAAGAAGTCTAGCAATTTCCGCATTTGATTGATTTTTTAGCTCAATCTCTTGTGCAGATAGTAGCCCAACTTCCACGGAAGCCTCTAAATCATTAATGATTGTTGAAAGGCGTATTTTCTCATTTTTAAAGATTCCGGCAGTGTGTCTGGCCCAACCACGAAGGAACTTGCATAGGGCACGCATTTTGTTGTTCCATCGATGTATGGGTGTTGCAGCACTAACCGGTCTTTCCCAAATAGCCTTCACCAAATCATGGAACCCATCACTCTCCATCCATCCAAGTTCAAATTTAAACTTATGTTTGGATTGACGTAATGGTGTTCCCACAGATAAAAGTAATGAAGCGTGGTCCGATAAAGCCTCAATACGTTCCAGAGCGCGAATAGTTACCATAGGAAATTTATCTTCCCAATCGGTATCCATAAGCACTCTGTCCAGTTTTTCATATGTAGGCTCCGGAAGACTGTTAGCCCAAGTGAACTGTCTCCCAAGCATTGTGACCTCTCTTAAGTCCAAGCTGTCAATGACAATATTAAACATGAAAGGCCAATGCTCATCATACCGTCCCCAACTTTTCTTATGAGGGAATCTTAGCAAGTTAAAATCTCCACCTACGAGAATAGGATACAGATTGTCCTTAGCCAGATTGACCAACTCACGCAAAAAATCAGCCTTAAAAACATCCTGGGCAGCCTCATACACAACGACTAGAGACCATGTAAAATTATCAGCTTTGTTATGGATATGGAGTTTAATAAAAAATCTCTAGCCGAACTAGCTAAAACTTCCATAGTCTCATCTCTGATGCCTAACAGGATTCCCCCGGATCTCCCTCGCGGCGGCCGTGAAACCCACATAAAGTCTACTCCACCAGAAAGGCGATTGAATAAGGCTTGTGAGAAATCACGTCTACCAGTTTCAGAAATATCCAACTTATAATCTCTCACACAATCAACATAGAACAAATATTTAGCCAAGTCACGAAGACCTCTGCTATTTGAAAACATGCCATTCATTGAGAAGCAATAGGATATTTGGATACATGAGACCTCTTGCGAGATTTTTGGCTCTTTGATTTCTGACCAGAAGCTTTCAGCTTATATAATGAACTCAGCCCAGTCTCGTCAAAAGCCACCTCTGACACTTCACCAACTAAGTGAGACATGAGTTGACCATCTACTGGGTATGCAACTCCTCCTCCTCTATTGGTAAGGTGTCAGGAAGAACATAAACTTTAGGAGTAACCGTTAAACGGTCAATCTCCATACGTCTCAAAGCAGAACAAGAAAAAATAACTTCCTTAACAGATCTACCCATACTAATACCAACATTGGCTAGCCTATCAACAATAACAGGGGTAGAAAACATATTGAAAGATTTCGACAAACTCAAAGTACCCTGAGAATCAGATTTAATTCCGCCTTCCGCCTCATAGCCTTGACCAACGAGTCCTCATCCGTGGTAGATGCGCCAAGAGCATCGACGCCATGACGAAGACTCCTCCGTGTCGGCGTACATGGGAGAGAGCCCGACCCCGCCTGGGTCAGGTTTCCCCCAACGGTCCGCTCCGCCTAGGCCTCGACCAAGCCACCGACCAGCACCTCCTGGGCAAGCCCACCCACCACCTCAGCAGAGACCACCTCCATCAAAACTGGCCCATCCACATGGGGCCGAGGAATAGTACGGCCCATCATATTAGGCCGACCACGAGAAGGAGAAGGCGACTCCCCGACAGAACCATTCGTCACCTTGAGTCCTCATGCAACTGAGACGGAGTGACACGTGGAGAAGCACTAGTAGAGCGGTCACCACGAAGTGGGGAGTCAAGCGGTAGGGCGTCAAGCAGTTCCTTTCCACGCTTCGTAACAGGAGAAGCGTTGAAGGAGTCACAACATACACCTGCACAGGAACCCGTCTCGACGAAGACGGAGCTGAGTTCCCTGGTCCAACCAACTGGCCAGAAGCCCCACCCATTGCAGGAGTCAAAGACGGCTCAGAGATATCCATAAACATATTGTACATTTATAAACACAATGTAACTAGAATATTCTTTCCTATCTCAAATTTATTCTACCATTTACCATGATGCATAATAGATGTTTTCCTACAGTTTCTATTGCAAATATCTAGTCTCTTGTAATTGTCATAGCGTTTTCTAGAGAACTTTACTATGAAGAAATAATGTAATTATGTCAATGGCTTATGTATTGTTGTTGGAAATCTGCAATAAAAATGAATGCAGCCAAAATTATTTTACCACATACAGGTTTTAATTTATCATATAATTTTGGTGCAATTCTTTGTGGTAAATAAAGCCAAAGCCGATGAAAGGAACAACATCACAGTCTAAGGTTGAGCTATTATGCGAAACTCGTCAAAGCTTTGTAACCCTCTCGCCGGGGCCTGCCTACATAACGTAACATTGTGGTCGAAAGGGCAATCATTGGGTACTGTCGTCGCAAAGTCATCATGAACAAATAAACGGAGGGCCATGGTTCTTATAATTAGCTAATGTTCATGAACCGAACAGGTACGTAGTAAGGCAGCTGCCAGCCGCCAAGAAGCGACCAACAAAACTCATCTAGGATTCCGTCCCCTCGCCGGCGACGCCGGCGGTCCGTTCTGTCTCCGGTGACCTTAGGATTTTGGAAGTGTGGAGGACTATGCCTCTAGTTGGCGGGAGGGTTTTTGCTTTTGTTTATACTTTTTTCGGTGTCTTCTTTGGGATGTTGAGGCGGCTGCTGCATCTTGAAGTCAGAATAAGGTCCTCCCCGCCCTATCCTCGCTCCGGTGGTGCGTTCGCTTGGAGTCGTGCGTCCGGCGGATCTCTTGGGATCCGGTCGTTTTCAGTATTCGTCAGTGTGGTTTGAGGTCAGTCACTTTTGATCTACGATTATCATCTTCGACGATTGCTGCTCTGGTGCACTGGTCCTATGGGGCTTAGCATGACGACTTTTCGTCTGTCTACTACAACAAGCTCAACTACGACAGGACAGCGGCACGCCTTCTGCTCGTGCTAGTGTCTGTAGTCGTCGCTAGGTGGTCCAGTGACCTATTTGTAATTTCCATTGCTTTTAAAGCTCTTTGTACTGTCGTTGATGATTATTAATAGATAGGTGGAATTTAAAAAAAAAGTTGAGCCCCGAACGCTACCAAGTCTTTTTTTTACTTAACGGGTGCTGCAAGTTAAAACTGCTATATATGTTGATTCTGTATAACGTACTAGAACTGATGTCTGTGGAAATAAATAAGTTAGCTAATGTCGAGTTGTTGGAGAGAAGTTGAGTTCCACCGAAACGTTGTCTAGGGCTCTTGCAGGAGAGGTGATCTAGCTACTACTCCCTTCGTTTCGCAATATAAGATGTTTTAATTTTATAAAAGGAGTGTACCTAGACTCCAAACGGAGGGAGTAGCATTGGCCGTCAGTGCCGGTGTCGCTGGTTCCCCTACTCTCAGCTGGCCGCTAAGGGCTACAACGACCGGAGGGTGGGGAACCTCGAATTGGATGACCGGTACGTGTAGGGGTTTTAAGTTATCCGTCTCCGGTGTATGGGCATCGGCGGCGATGAGAACAAAGGTCCTTTCGCCCGCCACTATTCCGTGTTCTTCCCCAAAGGAGCGTCGGCAGCTGGAGTGTAGAGTCGATCGTTAGACCTGGTGTGTTAAGTGTATGTCTATGGCGGCGTCAAGTGTGGTGTATGATGTACTCTTGTATTGGTGTCCTCAAGTTTCGCCTCCACCTCATGAAGCTCAACCAAGTACCGCTTCTTCATTGGGGAACTTGCGACTTGCGAGTTCGTCCATCCGCATGCCTCGACGACATGCAGTGAGCAAAACTCGATTCCGCCTCTATGCCTCCGGTGTATCAAAGCTCGTGTTGGAAAAAAGCTTAAAAAAACTCAAGCGCATGTAGAAGCAGCGGGTGGGAAGTCGTCGACGTAAACCAGAATACGGCTGCGACCAACATGTCGAGAGATCATCGTCCCGAAGAAGCTACTAGTAGAAAGAAGGGCTGGTAGATAATATATGGCCTGAGGCCAAAATAAGAAATAAATAAGAGAGTCGGTGTTGGTTTTGTTTTTCAGCGTGGGCTGTTGTTCTTTTAGATCGGGATGGAATTGATGAAAATGGGTTTTATCTGGTATATAAAGTGGAGGGAAGCCCAGCTTATATGGGTAGCAGATTTTGTATTTTAGGGGAATGTAGTATACCGGTAGCAGATTATGGCCTTGTCACGAGATAAGTCTGGCCTGCCTGCTCTTGCCCTTCGGCTAAAACCAACCCGCAGTAGGTGGTCGGCATCTGCTATCAGAAGCCCACCAACGCTGTGATTACCATCTCGCAGTATCGATTTTTTCTTCTTTCTACATTGCACAAGTCCTCCTCAGTAATCTTCTTTTACCGACAATCCAGGACCCCTTCCCCTGTTCCGCACGAACCTAGAGGCAGGTTTTGAGAGTCTCCTTCCTCCTCTCACCGGGCCCCTCTGGTGGCGCCCTTGCCGGACTAGCCGGCAAGCGGTGGCCGGGAGACGACGCCGGAGTAGTTAGGGTTAGTTTTGCAGCGTGTCTGCTTGCTATGGGCCTTCTGCCCGTCGGCTGCTTCTCCCCAGTCTGTGGCATCCAGATCTGGGGCCTAGGGTCTTGCCCCTCTGTTTCGCTGCTCCGGTGGCCGGAGCTAGCGGCGGTGACAGCGACAAGGCAACCCTGAATAAAGCTACGATGTATCTTGGGTTTCTTGTGGCGGAGAGGGATGGTGCCGTGGATCTGCTTCAGGCCGGCCGTGGTGGCGAGGTGAAGCTGGGTCTCGGCGGGCGTTCCTCTCCGTGGAGTTGGGTGAGTGGCGCCACACTGCCCCTTCTGGCCTGCCGTGGAGGCGAGGGGAAGGGTTGTGTCGTGTGTGACTCTTCCTCTTCATCGAGATCCCGTACCTGGTGCTGTCTCCGTCTGCTTGGCGCCTCTGCTACTTCGCTTCTCTTCCCGGCCGGCCGTGGAGGCGAGAGAGAAGTTGTTGCTGGTGGTGAGTTTGCTGATGCATGGAGATGGTACCGAGGGTCCCTGGAGACTGCGCCCTCTGCAGCAGTTCCTCAGCAACGGCGATGGTGCGGCGCTGCTTCTTGTGGCCACGGGGGTGGCCCTGCTGCGCTCAGCCTGTGTGGCTCGAGCTCGTTCTTCCTCCAAATCGGGATGCTCTTCCTGGATCCTGGCGAGGCGTCCATTGCTGTTGCTCCCCCAAGTGGTTTCGTCCCCGGTGGGCGTAGTGGCGGCCGCGCTTGGCGATCCCCGGTCGTCGGCGGAGTAGTTAGACTCGATCGCGTTTGTGCGATTCCTGTTAGGGTGCTCTTTGCATTTCTTGAGGGCCTTGTTGCTTCTTCTTTATTTTCCGATGTCCTGTTTGTAAATGTACCATCCACCGCCGGTTAATGCAGTCTCTAGACCCTTCCGGGCCTTATCCGTTAAAAGAAAAAGACAATCCATGTCGACCCAAACAGGTGCTTAAATCGCTCGCTGCTTCCAGAACTGTCTTCTACAGTAGTACTTTATATCGAGGAAAGCTGTTTTCGATGTGATGTGCAGCAGTGGCATGTAACTTGAATAGCTTTCCAATCTAAATCAAGAAATCACATGAGGATATACAGTGGCACTAGGTACTGCTAGCACACTCTCGAGTGGAGCAGGCGCACGCGGCTCGATCGTCCGACGGCGACCTCCCACCAACTATTACTACTGCTTATCAACAGTGGTCGTAAAACAATCATGGAATGATCCTCCACCAAGGCCTACTATTTCATCTACGTAGACAAAAAAATATCAGCTCAATGGACGCAGCTAGCTCGCGTTCCACCGAGGACTCCGTACATCTTTGGCCGACTGACGTCACCCATGTTTTTCTTTTTATTAAAGATGTACTGTATTTCGGTGTTCTTATGTTTTCAGTTTGGGAAGGAGGATGATACCGAAGCAAAAGTCTCTTTTCAAAAAAAGTCAACTGAATTTAGTATGCAACCGAACTTATTCGTACTTCCTCCGGTACGGTTTATTAGGCACACACGTAGTTTAAAAATAATTTTGACCATTAATTTTGGTCAACAAATTTTACATAATATATCATAAAAATTATACCATTGGATTCATCTTCAAAAGTAGTTTTCAATGGTATATTTTTTGAAAAATATATTACATATTTTATTGATTAAAATTGATGGTCAAAGATTTTTTAAAACTACGTGCGTGCCTACTGGACCGGAGGGAGTACCATATATAGTGCAACCGATTTATTTCTTGATACAACCATGGTGTAACTAAAAAAAATACTACCTTCGATCCTAATTAATGTTCTTATATTTGTCTTTAGATGGATCTAGTCATGTTTTAGTGCTAGATACATCTGAATCTAGACAAACCTATTCGTTAATTAAAATCGGAGGGAGTAGTTATTACAAACATGGTTTAACTAAATTCGGTTGAACCTAGACCAACACTTGTCCGCGTCAAATATTCTGACGAAGCGGTGACGAGGACCGAGCTCCAAGCTACTCTCTCCGTTCAGAAATATAAGACGTTTTAGCTTTGTGAATCGAATGTATCCAAACATCTTTTAGTGTATAGATTCGTAGGGGTTCAGAGTGAACCTATACACTAAAAAGTGTCTACATACACTCATTTTACAACGTTAAAATGTCTTATATTTCCGAACGGAGGGAGTAGTTCTCATTGGACGGACAATTAGCAATCCGGTAAAACCCTCTACTTTGTGCAGACGGAGAAGTAGAAAAGTTTTAAGAAAGCAATTCTGTAAATTTTATGGATTCACCTGGAGAGAGAGCTAGGGAGAGTTTCTGTAACGAGAAGCACAGCACAGTCATGCCAAGACAGAGCGAGGGGCCACCTTTGAATCGTCAATCTATATCGGAATACAAATCCTGATAGGACAAGAAAACAAGATCGGAAAACAATGTTTGTGAAGGTGTGGATAGTGATGGAGACGCGTTAGGTGATGTTCCGGGACACTCCAGAGTAGGAGATAGTAGAACTCATGAATTTATAGCTTCTTTTTAGCAAAAAGACATTAAAGGAGGCACATATCTATCACAAAGTAAGCTCGACGAAGAAACATGTACAAAGTCCACTGGGTTTAATTAGCCTAGGAAAACACATTATGCATCACAGGGGACGAAGCTTGGCAAAAGAAATGCCATGGTGTCTCGGGGCACCTCGTGTGTTTCGACTCGGAAACAACAAGGAAATTTCGCATGGCACGACTCAACGAACACGCCTATAATAAATACTAACTGAAAACGAATTCCGGGAGGACGCAACCACACAAAATTTGATGGTTTTAAAATTGGAGGTCGGTATAGCATCACATGGCCGCTGCGTCCCTAGCTATAAACGGCGAAACACATGGATCATAATTGTCGCTGCATATTATTCCCCTTGCATTGTCCCATATATGCTCCCACCCAACCCTATCACTGTTGGTTCGTTATCAATCAGTCATATTGGAAACATATTACTAGTATCATGCATATGATACTAGTGTATGATACTACCTCTTTATTGGTTAGTATCATCTACTAATATCAGTACCATTGTATTTAAGTTTTTCTACAATCTCAATGTAATTGTGTGTATGAGATGTATTGATTATTAAAATACCTAGTTTAACGTGCTATGATACGGTATCATATTATGATACGTACTACTGACACCGCTCTATTCATTAATTATAGTGCTACATTAGATTTTTGTCAAAATAGCACGCACGATACTTCTTATAATACTCTCACTAGGGCTAGACTGAGCCTAGCTAGCAAACCCTATCTGCACCTTGTTGTTCTACAGTACTACTCCGTACTAAAATAGCGATACACGTACACATGCAGCCATGACACGTTATGCATTGCATTCTGCGCCGTTAGGTACGTGCAACACAAGTCTGACTAGCTAGCTACTAGCTAGGCACGGACTAATATGATATGTCATGGATATACACGGTAGTGGAATATGTTAGATGGATAACGTATTCGTCGATCATCTGTTAGCTAGTACTCATGTCATGATATACATATTCTATTATTGCACTGTACTTTATGTTATCGGGCAGCTAGCTAGTTAATTGGACTAATCAGTCATCAGCTCAGTGATCAAGATGGGTAGTACTGTATCAGTCCTGGGTAGTATATAATTAATTGCATCAGAATTGAAGATCGGTGAACACATAGCAAATGATAACTCTGAATGAAGAAGGATCCACGATCAGATATGTAACTTATTATTCTCATGTGTAGGAGCACCTGGCTCCACATGAATATCGTTAACTG
The DNA here is from genome assembly GCA_910589775.1 of Avena eriantha. Lineage (NCBI taxonomy): Eukaryota > Viridiplantae > Streptophyta > Magnoliopsida > Poales > Poaceae > Avena > Avena eriantha. Next base: position 432,795,047 of record OU342745.1, read on the forward strand.
GACCGTGTAGCTTGCTTCTTAATGTACATTTTACATGCACACACGCACGCTTGCTTGATTCCATACGGTACAATACAAAAGGGAAGAAGGGAAGTACAAGTACAAGTACTGAAACTAGCGCAGATTCTGCACAATCAAAGAGTGCACCACACGCTGACGGACACGCACACGCTGAAGAACAGGACGGTAGAAAATTTACAGCGCCAGAAACGATCCACGTACGCATGCACGCACGAGCATCTTGATGAACGGGTACTTTGTTTGTTTGTCTTACTGATGAACAGCAAAGATTCCCATGGTCGACTGATCGACTAGTCGCGGCTCTTGAAGGGGATCGCCCTGATCACCACCACGTGGTAGATGGCCGCCAGCGCCGCGCCGATGAACGGACCAACCCAGAAGATCCACTGCATAACGCCAAGTATATCCCGGTGAGTGAGAGTGGTTAATTAGTCGTAATCACCACACCAAGCTTAGTTAGTTCTCGCTAAGCACCACGTCGTGATTCAAGTTCTGATCATCGATGGAGTTCACATCTTGCTAGCTAGTGGTAAGATCGGTATGGGCGATGGTTAGTTCTTACGTGGTCCTCCCAGGCTTGCTTCTTGTTGTAGATGATGGCGGCGCCGAGGGACCTGGCCGGGTTGATGCCGGTGCCGGTGATGGGGATCGTCGCCAGGTGCACCAGGAACACGGCGAACCCGATGGGAAGCGGCGCCAGGATCTGCACCACAAATCAGCTCATCAGTCAGTCAAACCATCATCCATGGACGACCAAAAAGATTCAGCTGGACGCCTGCACGGTGGCTGGCGCCGGCGAACTAGAGGACACTTACGGGGACGTGGGAGTCTCTGGCGCTGCGCTTGGCGTCGGTGGCGGAGAACACGGTGTAGACCAGCACGAACGTGCCCACGATCTCCGCCCCCAAACCGTCCCCCTTGGTGTACCCGGGCGCGACGGAGTTGGCGCCGCCGCCGTTGCCCATGTACAAGGTCGTCTGGAACCCCTTCACCACGCCGGCGCCGCAGATGGCTCCCAGGCACTGCATCACCATGTAGAACACCGCCCTCGTCAAGGACAGCTTCCTGGCTAAGAACAGCCCGAAGGTGACCGCGGGGTTGATGTGGCCGCCGGAGATGCCGGCCGTGCAGTACACCAGCACGAAGATCATGCCCCCGAAGCTCCACGCGATGCCCTGGATGCCCACCGTGCCGCACTTGGACCCGGACGGGTTGCCCACCACGCCCATCACCGTCAGCACGCTGATGTAGAGGAAGAGGAAGGTGGCCAGGAACTCCGCGATGCCGGCGCGGTAGAAGGACCAGGAGCTCAGCTCCGAGGCCTCGAAGAGCGGCGCCGGCGGGGGTTCCTTGTAGTCCTTGTCGTCGCCGCCCTGCGCCGCCGTGCCGATGGGCTGGCGCTCAGAGTAGCGGTTGGCGCCCAGGCGCACGTCCTCCTCCTTGCCCTCCATTGATGCTGCTTGAGCTTGAGCTTGGGTTGGGTTAGCTGAGAGGATGCGGGTGAGTGGGAGAGATGGGGAAAGGGAGAGGCCTTGCAGTGCTTCTTATAGAGGTGGGAGACCGGTTTCTGAAGCTTTTTTAGATCAAAGTTTCTGAAGCTTTAGAAACTTGGATTCGAAAAAATCAAAAAAAAACGAAAACAATATATGGATGCAGCCAATTATATGGTCTATTGGTGTGTAAATTTTTATCTTAAATAGTACTACTGTGTGCATGTATTTTAGGCTCAGAAAATAGACAAACTAAGTTTTTTTGTTACCGATAAATAAAACACTGTTGAACATTGCACTGAAGTGTAGATTTCGCCATTTTTTGCCATTCTGTCTTTTTTCTGAGTAAAAAATACATAGTATTTCGAGCTGAAAATCTACACACTAGCAGAATACATGGTTAGCAACAGCTAGGTATGTTTTTCAGAATTTTTTGAAACATTAATTTAAATTTTCAAAGTTTGAAAAATAAATAAAAATAAAGGGCAGACCGGGTTCCATTAATAAGGCTACTCGCAATCATGGCCGCTTTGTTCTGCTCTGCATGCTGTGTGTATGATCGAGTGTGTGGTGATAAACTTTTTATTCTTGTTTATCTTTTGCTGCCCCTTCCTGATTAGTGGATGGTGGTGTTTGTTTTGTTGATTGGTGGCTTATGATAGCACTGTTAGCTAACTCTCTTGATTAATTAGTTTTGTTGTTTATGAAATTGTCCGTGGTGGTTTGTTTACTCTTGGTGTGTCACCTCACCTGTCATGGGGTGGCAGACCTTGTGGTATTGCATGGCTTAGTCGGCTATTGTTAATTTGCAAATAGTACGCTGATGATAGGATATGCTTAATTTGGGGCGCGCTTAGTTTATTTGTAGAGAATGGTTTTGAAAGATTGGATTAGTATAGATGATTTTGTATTATGAGGTTAGAAAGTGGCACCCTTTTTGTTCTACTAGTAGTTAGACACGGACAGAGTGGTCAGTCCCGGAGCTCGTCTAGCTAGCTGGTTGTCTGGAGCATCTTTTATCCTTCCATCGATCAATCATAGGCACAAATCAGCCACCTATCCAAGACGAAATTGAAATAAATAGAACATAATTTATTTTCGACGAGAAGAACTTTCTAACGGCCACGAGTTCAACATGAACGCCGAACTTTTATGTGTTATACCGCTTCATGAAAATTTAAAGAGGGGATTTATGATGTATCTGCTCCAGATTATCTTTACTCCCTCTGATACATATAATAAATGTCGCTGATTTTTTAGTCTATAGAATGGGACGTACTAATTGGGTAAGCAACAAGTTACAAATCACCATGTTACATGATGTGACTGAATTAATGATGGAATCCAGGCGCATTAGGTAGGTGACAAGGACGGCCAAACAGGCACATCCTTCGTGAGACTCGGCGAGAGTGCTACGAGCCACAACCACTCACCATGGCGATGTGTGGGATCAAACTGAAGAAACACGAGGTACAAGGCGAACGACAGATTGGGAAGAAAAAGGAGGCTGGAGAGCGACAGGGGGAGGGGGACGGCAGCCGCAGCTTCATCGCTGGCCACACTACCGCACCGCCACACCCTCCCCTCCAACTCCAACCTCACCTCACCTGCACACACAAACAAATCCGACCTCACCAGCTCACCTACACACAAAGCATACAGTAGTACGTATTTCCATGAGACAGTTACACCACTCACATGCATGGCATGGCTTCACCTCGAATAGAGGAAACAAAACGTGGCATGCATATATGAGTCGTCAAGATTTTTTATTTTTTTTTGCGAATTGTCGTCAAGAAATTCAGGTTCATGTACGAGACTTTTTTATTCAATTATGACAATCGCCCGCGTCAGGCTTGAATTGTGGAAAGCGGCGGTGACTACTTGGGCAATGCATTTTTTAAAATAATACAGTTTATTTATTATTTCAATATATAATATGCGATTTTCGGAATTTTCAAATGTAGCACATTGTCGGTGTCGGCAACCCCGAGTGGGCCAGTTCATGTTGGTCAACCCGTGTGACCGTTGGTGGCGGGACTCACCAGCCGACATGCCGCAACGATCGGCGCATAGACCTGTAGATGGTGTCGTCCACCCCGAGTGGATCAGTAGCGGTAGGCGACCCCGTCTGGTCCGTTAAATAAAGCCGCCGCTCCCTACCGCGCCCTCATCTCTTTCTTCCTCATCCCGGTCCTCTCCCATGCCACAGCTCTCTCCCTCTCACTCCCATGGCCAGCTCCTTTTTCCTCCACTTTACTTAGTTTTCCTCCAAATCTTCAGGCAATACTTAGTACAACTACCGTTTAAGCTCCGGTCTACTGATTGGTTAGCTTGGAGGAGATTTGTGGTATTTTTTGGGGTGGTGGTGGTGAGGGCAATGGTGGAGCTAGTTTTGGAGCTGACTAAGCTACGTGGTGGTGCCGACCAGGTGACGGAAGACTAATAGCTTCACACGCTTCGACGGTAAACCCTAGTCTCTCACTAATTACAAGGCATTATTGGTAGCTGGTGGATATCGTTAGTTAGATATGCGGATATGGGTCCAAGCAGATTAGTAATGGCTTACAATATTATTTATGTAGGTATTCGCGGTGTAATTTTTTAGACTGTATTATGTGCCAGTGTTTAGTTTATGACGAGTTGAGTATTTTTAGGTCAGCAGTTATGGCAGATATAGTGAAGTTTGTTTTTACTACGGTCATGCTCAAGTTATAAAAAATCATCGGGGGTTTGATCTGAGTGAGTTTTAGTATAGAGAGTTGGAATTGATGGCTCCTCTAACATGGACAGTTAGTCAGTTGAACGACTGGTTGGCAGCGTGTTTAGGACTTCCTGATACATACATCGTTAGTCTGCATGCATTATCGACAAATTCAAGGTCAAACATTTCATTTTATTCGAGGCTGATAGATCATAACTCTAAGTGGATGGGATGGTTAAAAGATTGCTGGACCAGGCAAGTTAACCTTGTCGCCTTGGTGCTTCCCGTGACGAAGCAGGTCAGTTCGCCTATAGCCCAAGGTGGATGAGATCATGGTTAGTGCAGCCAGGCAAAAGCTGGAGGGGTGGGTATGATTCAGGGCAGAGAAGCCATTCACACACTGGAGGTGGTGGTTATGAATCAGAGCATAGAAGTCAAGCAACAGGAGGAAATCTTTTTTAGTGGGGAGGCAGATTCACACAAGAGAGATGGTCATCTACAACAACAAATGGAAGTGGGATATATAGACGATGAGAGTGATATTGCAGATGATTCCGATGAGTCAGATGAAGAAGATAGGAGGTCCCGATTCCTGCCTCATGGAATCAGGACTTCTCAACAACGATGAATGTGAATGATGGACACGATTCTGCCTGGCAGTATCACCAGCACACCATCTCCCAGGGTGCCTTGTATCCAAGTAAGAAACATCTCATGAAGCAATCATGGCATGGGCAATCTCCACGCAAAGGATTTTCAAAAGTAAGGTGTCATCGCAACAGTACTTGACGATGGAATGCGGGAATGACGGCTATCCTGCAAGGGGACATGGCTATTGTCCTAATTATGACACTAATTGGAAGCGACTTTGTGTTGCACACATGTTTACTTTCTAGTATCCTTCAAGATCATCGAATTTTCTCATGTCCTTTGGTTATTTTCTATCAAATATATGCAAATCCAATGTTGTCATCGCCTGCATTTCGAAAAGGTCAGAAAACTCTATTTTCATAATTATATGATAATGGGTTATTTACCAAGTGGTAATAACCTACTATTGCAGTTCCGGTGGTAAAGGAACATAATATCTAGGACTTAAACAACCAATGTCGCCATTGATTCTTGCGCCATACAATACATATTAACCATGAGATCTAGAATGGGACGGAGAAGTCAGCTAGATCTTCTTCCTTCCGTGTGCCAACAGTTCACCTTATCGTGAGGCTCTAGATTCCTTGCGAGGACTCAACACATGGGTGGGACCCCTCAGTTCCCGCAATATTTATGTCTAGATTATCTGTGAGGGGCTGCCAGAGGTATTTATGCCACTTTGGTGGGGGTTCCCAGGGACATGATCTGCTCACTAGAGTCTCCAAGGGGCTACCGAGGTTATATCTGCCTATATGGGGGTTAATAGAGGTATTTATGCTTGGGGAGTCGTGTTGGCATGTGGGGTCACATAGAAGGGCAGTGATCGGCTTGGATCTTTATACTGGGCCTCATGCCAAGGAAGTATTAACAGGTTGGCTGCTCGGATGTGCAACATGGTTAAGGATCTCTCATGGGTAAAGTAACACACCTCTTGAGAGTGTACAAAACTGTGACATGTTACTCCATGTTCTGGGAAAGAGCTACGAACGCGGCAGGAAAGGAGCTCCATGAAGTTCTGGTAAACCTGTGAAGGCTGACAGACATAGATTTTCAGAATAAAATTCACCTTTGAAAAAATGACCTACGATGTTTCGTCTGTGGTTGTAGATAGTGCATCAAACACTCATTTTAGTGAACTTGCTAAGTACACTCATACTCAACCGTACCTTCTTAACCCTTGCTAGATTCTAAAGCTGATGAAGACGTCGTCAACACCAACAGAAGCTTAAAGGAATCATCACCAAAAGCTCAAATTCTTCAATGAAGTCTATGAAGTCTACATACATCAACTGAAGTGAAGACCAAGTTCCAGAATAGATAGGAGTATAATCTCTAGCATAGAACCTACTTCTGTAGAGCATTGCAATAGCAGCAATTGCAAGCCAGATAGTTTAGATACTAGTCTTATTAGTATGATAGCTATAAGTTGTTATTCTGGTTCTTCTTTGTAATAAGTTGCTTTCTCCCTCTTTAGCCTAGACTGTTCTCTAGATCTTTTGTAAAAAGTTGTGTTGTAATCTATAGTCATGTCTTGGACCCGCTATGCTTCTATTGTACCACTCTAAGGGATGTAATACTAGTGGAACGGTGTTTCATTGGTGTTATATCAATGATTATAGCGTACTACATCATGTCGTGGTATGCTGGATCACCGCAAAGGCATAGGGGATGTAGATCATACTTTTTCTTCCTTTTTAAACCGCTGTTATAATACTGATATTAACTCAATGCTCCACCTAGTTATACAAGCAAGAACTTCTTTCTTGGCTTGTTCCTTTCTAAACTTCTTTAGAATCTAATCTCAGACATTCTAAACTTTCTTTTCAATCTATTCAAGAAACATTTCGACATCAATATTTATTAAACTTATCGATCTATCTCGATAGATTTTTAATGTTTAATATATGTTCATGATGATCCATCACCCCGCAACAACAACACTCTGACTGTTGGGCCACATAGAGATAACCAAAACTTTTTCCTACACGGTGCACCCAAGATCCAGCTTAGGTAATAGGCCACGAGATTACTGCTAGACGCGTAGATGCGGAAGTTGATGTAGCGCGTCGAAGAAGTGCCGAATGATCCCATGTACAGTCCTCCAGATCCCATGAACTCCTTCGCCAGATCCCCACGAGCTTCCATGTCTCCAGTGCAGCACACGCAACACCTCTACCGGTATCGACACATGCAGGAAGGAGCTTCGGACAGACGATTGCTAAATCCTGTCTAGCCCGAACTGGAAGTGGAGAGAGTGACGGCTAGGTCAGGGACTATCCCTTGTCACTCCACTTATATACACTCCTAGCCGGTTGATGGCTCTATGCACGGCGCCCAGAAAAATGCTTGATGGCGTGATGTTGATGTAGAGCTCGTTGGGAACCCCAAGAGGAAGGTATGATGAGCATAGCAGCAAGTTTCCCTTAGTTATGAAACCAAGGTTTAATCGAACCAGTAGGAGCAAGGAAACACCTCAAAGGTGTTACTAGCTGAGCTTTGGCAGGGCGCACTACCGGTGCTAGTAGCAACGTGGAGACCTGCACAACACAATCACAGAACTTTGTCCCCAACTTGCGATAAGGTTGTCAATCTCACCGTGTTTTGCAGAAAACAAAGGATTAAACGTATCGAATAGAAAGAAGTAAAAGTTTGCAGAAAGTAAACACAAAGCAGAAACAGTTTATAGATTGTATGTAAAGTAAAAGGACCGGGATCCATAGTTCACTAGAGGTGGCTCTCCTTAAGATAGATAACATGCTAGGTGAACAAATTACAGCGGGGCAATTGACAAACACCGAGAAAGCAATACATGCATATACTAATCATCTTGACTCCTCTGAGACTAGATTGGGCATTACAACATAATACATAGACCGCCATCCAACTGCATCTATGACTAATAATCCACCTTCAGGTTATCATCCGAACCCGCTCCAGTATTAAGTTGTAAGCAACAGATTATTTCTTTACGAAGTGCGTGTAAAGTAAACAATACAATTGTTCTATGAACAAAGGATCGTTGTTTTCTCCCTAGTAGCAACATCACATCTAGTACCTTAGAGATTTCTGTCACTTCCCCAGATTACCAGAGGCATGAACCCACTATCGAGCATAAATACTAACTCTTGGAGTTACTAGCATCTACTTGGCCAAGATAGCTACTAACAACGGAAAGCATGCAAGATCTCAAATAACAAAGACATGATAGAATCAATAATCAATCTGAAATAGCATCTCAATATCCATCGGATCCCCGCAAACACAACATGTATGAATTACAAATAGATGATCTTGATCATGAACAGAGCTCACAAGATCTAATCATGAAAGAACAAAGGAGGAGAAACCAGCCATCTAGCTACTACATGGATCCGTAGTCCAAGGATGAACTACTCACGCATCACACCGGAGGCTTGCATGGTGATGAAGGCCTCCAGGGTGAATTCCCCTCTCCGGCAGGGTGCCGGGAAGAGCTTCAGATCCCTCCCTATCTAGGGACAGAGACGACGGCGGCTACAAACTCTTTCGTGGATTTTTGATCGGGTACCTAGGGTTTTCGTCCCGAGGGCAACTTATAGGCGGAAGGAGAGGCCGAGGGGGTGCTGGGGGCGGCCAGACCACCCCCTGGCGTGGGCCAGTCCTGGCCGCGCGGCCAGGTGGTGTGGTCGGGCTCCAACCCTTCTCCGTCTCGTATTCTGGCACTTGATCCCTTCCGGAAAAATAGGCACTTTGGCTTTTGTCCCGTCCAATTCCGAGAATATTCATTTTCTGACTTTTCTGGAACCAAAAGCAACAGAAAACAGGCAGCTGGCACTGTGGCTCTTGTTAATAGGTTAGTCCAAGAAATCATAATAAAAGTACTCCAAAGTTGGAACAAAACACAAGAAAGTGGATAAAACCAAGCATGGAACATCAAAAATTATAGATACATTTGCAATGTATCAACATCCCCAAGCTTAACTCCTGCTCGTCCTCGAGTAGGTAAGTGATGAAAAGAAAGAATTTTTGAGGTGACATGAAACTTCTCTCGGATTTGAGAGTAGCGCAGCACCGGAAGATGTTTTTGTGCCGCCTACACCAATTGGAGAGGAAGCTAATGATGGTGATCATGAAGCTTCGAACGAAGTTGCTGCTGAACCTCGCAGGTCAACGAGGGTTCATACCACTCCTGATTGGTATGACCCTGCCTTGAACGTCATGTTGGTGGACAACACTGATGACCCTGCGACGTATGAAGAAGCTATGGTGAGCCCAGATTCGGACAAATGGCTAGAAGCCATGAAATACGAAATGGGATCCATGAACGAAAACCAAGTGTGGACTTTGGTGGACTTACTGGATGGCCGTAAGGCTATCGAGAACAAATGGATTTTCAAGAGAAAAACAGATGCTGATGGTAATGTTACCGTCTATAAAGCTCGACTTGTCGCGAAAGGGTTCCGACAAATTCAAGGAGTTGACTACGATGAGACTTTCTCACCGGTAGCGAAGCTAAAGTCTGTGAGGATTTTGTTAGCAATTGCTGCATATTTCGATTATGAGATTTGGCAGATGGATGTCAAAACAGCGTTCCTTAATAGAGACATTGAGGAAGAGTTGTATATGGTACAACCCAAGGGTTTTATCGATCCTAAAGATGCTGACAAGGTATGCAACCTTCAGCGCTCCATTTACGGACTGAAGCAAGCATCCCGGAGTTGGAATCAATGTTTTGATAAAGTAATCAAAAACTTTGGATTTATACAAACTTATGGAGAAGCTTGTATTTACAAGAAAGTGAGTGGGAGCTCTGTAGCATTCCTAGTACTATATGTAGATGACATATTGTTGATTGGGAATGATATAGAACTTCTTAATAGTGTCAAAGCCTATTTGAATAATAGTTTTTCAATGAAGGATCTTGGCGAAGCGGCATATATTCTAGGCATCATGATTTATATAGATAGATCAAGACGCCTAATAGCGCTTTCACAAAGTACATACTTGGACAAAGTTCTAAAGAGGTTTAGAATGGAAGAGAGCAAGAAAGGGTTCGTGCCCATGTTGTCAGGTAAGACCTTGAGTAAGACTCAAAGTCCAGCTACGGCAGAAGATAGAGAGAAAATGAATAATATTCCCTATGCCTCGGCCATAGGTTCTATCATGTATGCCATGCTGTGTACAAGAACGGATATAGCACATGCTATTAGTTTGACTAGCAGATATCAAAGTGATTCTGGAATGGAGCACTGGACAGCGGTCAAGAATATCCTAAAATACCCGAATAGGACTAAGGATATGGTTCTTTCTTATGGAGGTGATGAACAGCTTGTTATAAACGGTTACACTGATGCTAGTTGGAACATCGATCCAGATGACTCAAAGCCACAGTCTGGATACGTATTTATTTTGAATGGTGCTGCAGTGAGCTGGAGGAGTGCCAAGCAAAGTGTTGTGGTGAAATCTTCAACTGAATCGGAATACATAGCTGCTTCGGAGGCTGCACAAGAAGCCATATGGATGAAGGAGTTCATTACTGAACTTGGCGTGGTTCCTAGTGCGTTGGACCCGATGGCCATCTACTGTGACAACACAGGTGCCATAGATAATGCACAGGAGCCAAGGTCACATAGCAAGCTGAAGCACATCAAGCTACGTTTCCATGCCATTCGCGAGTATGTCCAAGATGGTGACATAAAGATTTGCAAAGTACACACTGATCTGAATGTGGCAGATCCGTTGACTAAACCTCTCCCTAGGGCAAATCATGACCAACACCAGAACGCCATGGGTGTTAGGTATATTACCATGTAATCTAGATTATTGACTCTAGTGCAAGTGGGAGACTGTTGGAGATATGCCCAAGAGGCAATAATAAAAGTGGTTATTATTATATCTTTGTGTTTATGATGAATGTTTACATCCCATGCTATAATTGTATTATAAGGAAACACTAATACATGTGTGTTTTGTAAACGTAAAAGAGTCCCTAGTAAGCCTCTTGTTGAACTAGCTTGTTGATTAATAGATGATCATGGTTTCCTGATCATGGACATTGGATGTCATTAATAACAAGGTTATATCATTAGGAGAATGATGTGATGGACACACACCCATAGTAAGTGTAGCATAAGATCAAGTCATTAAGTTCGTATTGCTACAAGCTTTCAAATGCATAGTAACCTAATCCTTCGACCATGAGGTTATGTTAATCACCATCACCGGATGGATACTTTGATGACATCAAACACCGCTTCGTAACTGGGTGGTCATAAAGGTGTCATTGGGTATTTTGAAAGTATGTGTTGAAGCGCATGAACCAAGATTGGGATTTGTCCATCCATATGACGGATAGATATGCTCTGGGCCCTCTCGGTGGAATGTCATCTAGTTAGCTTGCAAGCATGTGACTAGGTCACAAGGGATGACATATCATGGAACGAGTAAAGAGTACTTGTCAGTAACGAGGTAGAACTAGGTATGGAGATACCGACGATCAAACCTCGAATAAGTAGAGTATCGCGTGACAAAGGGAATTGGTTTCGTATGTTAATGGTTCTATCGATCACGAAGTCATCGTTGAGTATGTGGGAGCCGTTATGGATCTCCAGATCCCGCTGATGGTTATTGATCGGAGAGGTGTCTCCATCATGTCTGCATATTCACGAATCGTAGGGTCACACACTTAAGGTTCGATGCTGTTTAGGTAGATATGGAATATGCGTTGGAGACCGAATGTTGTTCGGAGTCTCGGATTGGATCTAAGACATCACGAGGAGATCCGGAATTGTCCGGAGAATAAGATTCATATAATGGAGATCATTTTCTAGGTTCGGAAATGTCCCGGAGTGTTTATATGGGGGTTCTAGAAGGTTTTGGAATGTTCCGGAAGGTTCTAGAAATTTCTATGGAGTTTACTTGAAAACCAAGAAAGAAAAAGGGGAAACTTGGGGGGGAAGGAAACTCCCCCCAACCCCCCCTTGTGCGCCGGCCCTAGGAGGTGGGCCTAGGGGTGGGAACCCTAGGCCGCACCCCTCCCTCTATATATAGAGGGGTGGAGGCGCCACCCCCCTTGCCCCTCCACTCTTGCCCTAGCCGCCTCTCTCCTCCTCCTTCCTTCTGCTCAGGCTTAGGTGAAGCCCTGCAGAATTCTCTACTCCACCACCACCACCACGCCGTCGTGCTGCTGGGATTCCGTGGAGAGATCTACTACCTCCGCTGCTCGCTGGAACGAGGAGAGGAAGGTCTGCATTGACTCCGCACGTGTGACCGACTGCGGAAGCGCTGCCGGAACGCGGCGCCGAAAGGATCGTCTACTCGATCTTGAGATCGGCAAGTGATCGTCTACATCAACCACGAGATCCGTTCTCGCACAAGGCTTTCGGATCTACAAGGGTTAGTACAGATCTATCTCGTTGCACATGTCTAATAGATTAGATCTTGGATTTTATCTAGATTAGATCTGGGTTTTGTTCGTTCTTGCGGTAGAAAATTTTGTTTTTCCATGCTACAAACCCATTAGTGGTATCAGAGCCGTGTCTATGCGTAGATCTGTTGCACGAGTAGAACACAATGGTTTTGTGGGCGTTGGTGCTCGTGCCGTCTTTGCTTTGTGTACTTTGCATCTTGCGGTATGGTGGGATGAAGTGGCTCGGGCTAACCTTACATGTCATCGCACATGAGACTTGCTCCACGCTTGACGTGTAACTTGCTTTGCACAAGTGGCTTTGCGGGTGTCTGTCTCTCTCACCATAGTATAGATCCAATTTACACTTTGCACTTGATAGCACTTGTATCAATGTTGTGGTTCAGTTTCGTAGGTAAGATCCGTTCTTATTCGAAAGCCCCAAACCACGTAAAACATGCAAAGAAAATTAGAGGCGTCTAACTTGTTTTTGCAGGGGTTTTGTGATGTGATATGGCCATCATGTGATTGTGATTATATTAATGGTTGTCTTTAATTCTGTTAAGACCTGCGTGTCTATTCATCTTGTAATAGCTTTATTCCAAGTAGTTGTAATAGTTGCTAGTGATGATGGACAACCATGAAGCGGCGCCACTGACCTTGACGCAATGCTGGTGATGATGGATATCATGTCCGTGCTTTGGAGATGGAGATCAAAGGCATAAGAAGAAAGGGCCATATCATATCACACTAATTATGAATTGCCTGTGATGTTAATCCTTTATGCATCTTGTATTGCTTAGATCACGACGGTAGCATTATAAGATGATCCCTCTCACTAAATATCAAGTAATAAAGTGTTCACCCTTAGTTGGCACCGTTCCTAAGACTCGTCGTTTCGAAGCATCGCGTGATGATCGGATGTGATAGATTCTACGTGTGCATACAACGGGTGCAAGCCAGATTTGCACATGCGGAAACTAAGGTTAATCTTGATGAGCCTAGCATGTACAGACATGGTCTCGGAACACAGAATACCGAAAGGTAAAGCATGAGTCATATAAATGATATGATGAACATGAAGATTGTTCGCTGATGAAACTACATCTTCTCTCGTGAAGATCGGACTTGGTGTAGTGGACTTGGTTCGTGTAATCACTAAGACAACGTGAGGGATGTTGTTTTGAGTGGGAGTTCACCTAGTTAATTTAAAGAATTTAGATTGAACTCAATTCATCATAAACTTATTCTAAACTACTTGCAAATTTGTTGTAGATTATGGCGAACCTCTCCATCAATTTCAATGCGTTCCTAGAAAAAGAAAAGCTTAAGAACAATGGAAGCAACTTCACGGACTGGTTCCGTGGACCGAAGATTGTCCTCAGGGCTGGTCAGTTGACCTATGTGCTCGAAGCACAACTGGGTGACCCACCTGCAGAAGATGCCACCGATGACGTAAAGAATGTTTACGCCACTCGGAAAAATCACTACTCCACAGTTCAGTGTGTCATCCTGTACGGTTTAGAAGCGGAGCTTCAGAAGCGTTTTGAGCACCACGACCCGTTCGAGATCATTAAGGAGCTCAGGCTGATTTTTGAGACTCACGCGGCCGTGGAGAGCTATGAGGCCTCCGAAAAGTACTTTAACTGTAAGATGGAAGAGGGTAGCTCCGTTAGCGAGCATGTGCTCACCATGTCTGGGCACACAAACAAGCTCCAAGAGTTGGGGATAACGATTCCTAATGAGTTAGGGATTCACCGTGTCCTCCAATCACTGCCACCAACTTACAAGAACTTTGTGATGAACTACAATATGCACTGCATGAACAAGACGTTGCCTGAACTATCGTCCATGCTGAAAACTGCTGAAGTGGAGATCAAGAAGGAGCACCAAGTGTTGATGGTCAATAAGACCACCAATTTCAAGAAACAAGGCAAGCCTAAGAACAAGGGCAACTTCAAGAAGGACGGCAAGAAAGCTGCCGCACCTGCTAAGAAGCCCAAGGCTGGTCCTAAGCCTGAAACTGAATGCTTCTACTGCAAGGGTGCTGGTCACTGGAAGCGTAACTGCCCCAAGTACCTGGCGGATCTGAAGAACAGCAACATCAAGAAGAAAGGTATATTCGATATACATGTTATTGATGTGTATCTTACTAGTAATCGTAGTAGTGCCTGGGTATTTGATACTGGTTCGGTTGCTCATATTTGTAACTCGAAACAGGAGCTGCGGAATAAGCGAAGACTGGCGAGAGACGAGGTGACGATGCGCGTTGGAAATGCCTCCAAGGTTGATGTGATCGCCGTCGGCACGCTCCCTCTACATCTACCTTCGGGATTAGTTTTAAATTTGAATAATTGTTATTTGGTGCCTGCGTTAAGCATGAACATTATATCTGGATCTTGTTTATTGCGAGACGGTTACTCTTTTAAGTCAGAGAATAAAGGTTGTTCGATTTATATGAGTAATATCTTTTATGGTAATGCACCTGAGATGAATGGTTTATTCTTACTGAATCTCGATAGTAGTGATACACATGTTCACAACATAGATGCTAAACGAACAAAATTAAATTATAATTCTACATACATGTGGCACTGTCGTCTTGGTCACATTGGAGTGAAGCGTATGAAGAAACTCCATTCTAATGGACTTCTTGAATCACTTGATTTTGAATCACTTGAAAGATGCGAAGCATGTCTAATGGGAAAAATGACTAAGACTCCATTCTCTGGAATAATGGAGCGAGCTACAGACTTATTGGAAATAATACATACCGATGTGTGCGGTCCAATGAGTGTAGCATCGCGTGGTGGATATCGTTATGTTCTCACTTTCACGGATGACTTAAGTAGATATGGGTATGTCTACTTTATGAAACATAAGTCCGAAACTTTCGAGAAGTTTAAGGAATTTCAAAGTGAAGTGGAAAATCATCGTAACAAGAAGATTAAGTTTCTGCGTTCTGACCGCGGAGGTGAATATCTAAGTTATGAGTTTGGCATGCATTTAAAGAAATGTGGAATACTTTCGCAGTTGACACCGTCGGGAACACCACAGCGTAATGGTGTGTCCGAACGTCGTAATCGAACTCTCTTAGATATGGTTCGGTCTATGATGTCTCTTACAGATTTACCGCTATTTTTTTAGGGCTATGCATTAGAGACAGCCGCATTCACTTTAAATAGGGCACCATCTAAATCCGTTGAAACGACACCATACGAATTGTGGTTTGGTAAGAAACCTAAGTTGTCGTTCCTTAAAGTTTGGGGTTGCGAAGCATATGTAAAGAAGTTACAACCTGATAAGCTTGAACCCAAAGCAGAGAAATGCGTCTTCATAGGATACCCTAAAGAAACAATTGGGTATACCTTCTATCATAGATCCGAAGGCAAAGTTTTCGTTGCCAAGAATGGATCCTTTCTTGAGAAGGAGTTTCTCTCGAAGGAAGTGACTGGAAGGAAAGTAGAACTCGATGAGGTTATTGAACCTTCTCTCGGATTTGAGAGTAGCGCAGCACCGGAAGATGTTTTTGTGCCGCCTACACCAATTGGAGAGGAAGCTAATGATGGTGATCATGAAGCTTTGAACGAAGTTGCTGCTGAACCTCGCAGGTCAACGAGGGTTCATACCACTCCTGATTGGTATGACCCTGCCTTGAACGTCATGTTGGTGGACAAAACTGATGACCCTGCGACGTATGAAGAAGCTATGGTGAGCCCAGATTCGGACAAATGGCTAGAAGCCATGAAATCCAAAATGGGATCCATGTACGAAAACCAAGTGTAGACTTTGGTGGACTTACCGGATGGCCGTAAGGCTGTTGAGAACAAATGGATTTTCAAGAGAAAAACAGATGCTGATGGTAATGTTACCGTCTATAAAGCTCGACTTGTCGCGAAAGGGTTCCGACAAATTCAAGGAGTTGACTATGATGAGACTTTCTCACCGGTAGAGAAGCTAAAGTCTGTGAGGATTTTGTTAGCAATTGCTGCATATTTCGATTATGAGATTTGGCAGATGGATGTCAAAACGGCGTTCCTTAATGGAGACATTGAGGAAGAGTTGTATATGGTACAACCCAAGGGTTTTCTCGATCCTAAAGATGCTGACAAGGTATGCAAACTTCAGCGCTCCATTTATGGACTGAAGCAAGCATCCCGGAGTTGGAATCAATGTTTTGATAAAGTAATCAAAAACTTTGGATTTATACAAACTTATGAAGAAGCTTGTATTTACAAGAAAGTGAGTGGGAGCTCTGTAGCATTCCTAGTACTATATGTAGATGACATATTGTTGATTGGGAATGATATAGAACTTCTTAATATTGTCAAAGCCTATTTGAATAATAGTTTTTCAATGAAGGATCTTGGCGAAGCGGCATATATTCTAGGCATCATGATTTATAGAGATAGATCAAGACGCCTAGTAGCGCTTTCACAAAGTACATACTTGGACAAAGTTCTAAAGAGGTTTAGAATGGAAGAGAGCAAGAAAGGGTTCGTGCCCATGTTGTCAGGTAAGACCTTGAGTAAGACTCAAAGTCTAGCTACGGCAGAAGATAGAGAGAAAATGAATAATATTCCCTATGCCTCGGCCATAGGTACTATCATGTATGCCATGTTGTGTACAAGAACGGATATAGCACATGATGTTAGTTTGACTAGCAGATATCAAAGTGATCCTGGAATGGAGCACTGGACAGCGGTCAAGAATATCCTAAAATACCCGAATAGGACTAAGGATATGGTTCTTTCTTATGGAGGTGATGAACAGCTTGTTGTAAACGGTTACACTGATGCTAGTTGGAACACCGATCCAGATGACTCGAAGTCACAGTATGGATACGTATTTATTTTGAATGGTGCTACAGTGAGCTGGAGGAGTGCCAAGCAAAGCGTTGTGGCGAAATCTTCAACTGAATCGCAATACATAGCTGCTTCGGAGGCTGCACAAGAAGCCATATGGATGAAGGAGTTCATTACTGAACTTGGCATGGTTCCTAGTGCGTTGGACCCGATGGCCATCTACTGTGACAACACAGGTGCCATAGCTAATGCACAGGAGCCAAGGTCACATAGCAAGCTGAAGCACATCAAGCTACGTTTCCATGCCATTCGCGAGTATGTCCAAGATGGTGACATAAAGATTTGCAAAGTACACACTGATCTGAATGTGGCAGATCCGTTGACTAAACCTCTCCCTAGGGAAAATCATGACCAACACCAGAACGCCATGGGTGTTAGGTATATTACCATGTAATCTAGATTATTGACACTAGTGCAAGTGGGAGACTGTTGGAGATATGCCCAAGAGGCAATAATAAAAGTGGTTATTATTATATCTTTGTGTTTATGATGAATGTTTACATCCCATGCTATAATTGTATTATAAGGAAACACTAATACATGTGTGTTTTGTAAACGTAAAAGAGTCCCTAGTAAGCCTCTTGTTGAACTAGCTTGTTGATTAATAGATGATCATGGTTTCCTGATCATGGACATTGGATGTCATTAATAACAAGGTTATATCATTAGGAGAATGATGTGATGGACACACACCCGTAGTAAGTGTAGCATAAGATCAAGTCATTAAGTTCGTATTGCTACAAGCTTTCAAATGCATAGTAACCTAATCCTTCGACCATGAGGTTATGTTAATCACCATCACCGGATGGATACTTTGATGACATCAAACACCGCTTCGTAACTGGGTGGTCATAAAGGTGTCATTGGGTATTCTGAAAGTATGTGTTGAAGCGCATGAACCAAGATTAGGATTTGTCCATCCATATGACGGATAGATATGCTCTAGGCCCTCTCGGTGGAATGTCATCTAGTTAGCTTGCAAGCATGTGACTAGGTCACAAGGGATGACATATCATGGAACGAGTAAAGAGTACTTGTCAGTAACGAGGTAGAACTAGGTATGGAGATACTGACGATCAAACCTTAGATAAGTAGAGTATCGCGTGACAAAGGGAATTGGTTTCGTATGTTAATGGTTCTATCGATCACGAAGTCATCGTTGAGTATGTGGGAGCCGTTATGGATCTCCAGATCCCGCTGATGGTTATTGTTCGGAGAGGTGTCTCCATCATGTCTGCATATTCACGAACCGTAGGGTCACACACTTAAGGTTCGATGCTGTTTAGGTAGATATGGAATATGCGTTGGAGACCGAATGTTGTTCGGAGTCTCGGATTGGATCTGAGACATCACGAGGAGATCCGGAATTGTCCGGAGAATAAGATTCATATAATGGAGATAATTTTCTAGGTTCGAAAATGTCCCGGAGTGTTTATATGGGGGTTCTAGAAGGTTTCGGAATGTTCCGGAAGGTTCTAGAAATTTCTATGGACTTTACTTGAAAACCAAGAAAGAAAAAGGGGAAACTTGGGGGGGGGGGAGGAAACTCCCCCCAACCCCCCCTTGTGCGCCGGCCCTAGGAGGTGAGCCTAGGGGTGGGAACCCTAGGCCGCACCCCTCCCTCTATATATAGAGGGGTGGAGGCGCCACCCCCCCCTTGCCCCTCCACTCTTGCCCTAGCCGCCTCTCTCCTCCTCCTTCCTTCTGCTCAGGCTTAGGCGAAGCCCTGCAGAATTCTCTACTCCACCACCACCACGCCGTCGTGCTGCTGGGATTCCGTGGAGAGATCTACTACCTCCGTTGCTCGCTGGAACGAGGAGAGGAAGGTCTGCATTGACTCCGCACGTGTGACCGACTGCGGAAGCACTGCCGGAACGCGGCGCCGAAAGGATCGTCTACTCGATCTTGAGATCGGCAAGTGATCGTCTACATCAACCACGAGATCCGTTCTCGCACAAGGCTTTCGGATCTACAAGGGTTAGTACAGATCTATCTCGTTGCACATGTCTAATAGATTAGATCTTGGCTTTTATCTAGATTAGATCTGGGTTTTGTTCGTTCTTGCGGTAGAAAATTTTGTTTTTCCATGCTACGAACCCATCACATATAAGATCAGAAAGTTTACTTTGCTCCCAGTAAATTTCTTGTATAAACAAGAATCAGGATCACTCTTGATGAAGCCAAACGATTTGACTACCTCATCAAAGTGAATGTTCCAACTCCGAGATGCTTGCTTCAACCCATAAATGGATTTCTAAAGTGTGTATACCTTGTCTGCATTAGCCGGATCGACAAAACCCTCGGGCTATATCATATACACGTCCTCGGTTAATTTTCCATTAAGGAAAGCCATTTTGACATCCATATTCCATATCTCATAGTCGAAATAGGCTGCTATAGCTAACACAATCCGAACTGATTTAAGCATCGCTACGGGTGAGAAAGTCTCATCATAGTCCAGTCCTTGAACCTTCTAGAACCCCTTCGCGACAAGCCGTGCTTTATAGATAGAAATATTTCCTTCCATACAAGTTTTCCTATTAAAGACCCATTTGCACTCGATAGGTCTTGCACCATCTGGTAGATCAACCAAGTTCCAAACTTGATATTCATCCATGGACTTTAACTCGGATCTTATGGCTCCAAGCCATGACTCAGAATCTGAACCCACCATTGCTTCTAAATAAGTTGCGGGCTCATCACTGTCCAACAGTAACACATTACGAACACTTCGCAATCTGGCCGATCTCCGCGGTGTAGGTGGAGCTGTCGGCTCAGGTACCACGACTAGCTCAACCTCCTAGGCTTTTGCCGACTCGCGTCTAACCAGTTCCTCTCGAAATTCTTCGGGTTGTACCGTACTTCCACTGACTTCTCGACTGAGAAACTCTTTCTCAAGGAAGACACTGTTCCGAGCGACAAACACTTTGCCCTGTTCTCGGTTGTAGAAGTAGTAACCCAAGGTTTCCATTCGATAACCCACGAACACTTATCCGACTTGGTCGCAAGCTTGTCTGACTGAACTCGCTTGACAAATTCTTCACAACCCCAAATCTTAAGAAAAGACAAACTCGGCTTCTTACCAGTCCACATCTCATGTGGTGTCTTCTCTACCGATTTTGATGGTACTCTGTTTAGTGTGAACGCCGCCATTTCTAGACAATAACCCCAAAATGATAAAGGTATATCTATCCGACTCATCATTGATCGTACCATGTCCAACAAGGTCCGTTTCCTCCGTTCCGACACACCGTTTCTCTGCGGCGTACCCAGAGGAGTGAGCTGAGGAACTATTCCACAACTCTTTAGATGGTCATCAAACTCGTGGCTCATGTACTCGCCTCCTCAGTCCGACCAAAGAAACTTTATTTTCTTGCCGAGTTGATTTTGTACTTCATTCTAGAATTCTTTGAACTTTTCAAAGGCTTCCAACTTATGTTTCATCAAGTAGACATATCCATATCTACGCAAATCATCAGTGAAGGTAATGAAGTACTCATAATCACCCCTAGCTATCATGGTCATTGGACCACATACATCACTGTGTACTAGTCCCAACAAGTCAGATACCCTTTCACAAATCCTTGCAAAAGGTGTCTTGGTCATCTTGCCTAGAAGGCAGGATTCGCATGTCTCGAACGACTCCAAGTCGAACGAAGTTAGGAGTCCATCATCATGGAGCTTCTTCATGTGTTTCCAACTTATATGACCAAGTCGACAGTGCCAAAAGCAAGTAATATTCAGATCATCTGATTTCAACCTTTTCACATTTATGTTATAGACCAATCCACCATAAAGATTCAAAATAAACAACCCGTTTTGAATGGGTGCAAAGCTGTGAAACATATCATTCAAATATAAAGAACAACCATTGTTCTTAATATTAGACTCATAGCCTTGTCTCATCAAACATGAGGCAGAAATAATGTTTCGACTAAGCATTGGAACATAATAACAATTATTTAGCTCCATTAAGAATCCTGAAGGTAAATAAAGTTGCATTGTACCGACTTCCAACGCAGTGACTCTTGCTTTGTTGCCAACCCGAATTTCAACCTCGCCTCTTGCTACACTCCTAGTTCTTACCAGTCCCTGTGACGAGTTGCAGATATGAATGACTGATCCAGTAACATATACCCAAGAACTACCATGTGCATTAGCAAGATAAAGGTCTATAACATTGCAAACAAGTGTACCTGAGTTGGAAGTCACACCTCCACTCTTGTATTTATCCACCAAATACTTGCTGCAATTCCTCTTCTAGTGGCCATCCGCCTTGCAATAGAAGCAAGTAGATCCAGTTGAAAGATATGACTTAGTCCCTGAGGAAATGTTTGGGATCTCATCTTGAGCATTACCTCCTGACTTAGCCTTCTTCTTCTTAGTCCAAGAGCTCTTCTTAAACTTAACCTTATTGATCTGTACCACCAACACTTGGTTGGTACCTTTCTTGAGATCAACCTCTTCCTGCTTAAGCATCCCATGTAATTCAGTGAGCTTCTTATCCATACCATGCATGTGGTAGTTCGATATGAACTGACCATACACACTAAAAAGAGAGTTCATAATTATACTCGCAGTGAACTCTACGCTAATGGGATAGCCTATCCCTTCCAGAGACTGCACGTAACCAACCATCTTGATCACATGCGGACTTAGTGGATCACCATCCTTAAGCTTACAACTCAGCAAAGCTTGAGAGACTTGATACCTCTCGGTCTTTGCCTGAGCTTGGAACATACTTTTGAGGCTTTCGATCATATTGTAGGCCTCAACATTCTCGAACTACTACTGCAAGTCCGGTTCCATGTGAGCAAGCATAATACAACTAATTTCCGTAGACTCATCACATGTTCTATGGTAGGCGTTGGTTGCTGTGACACTCGCATTCTCATCCGGCACATTTGGAAGCAGGTTGTCTAGAACATGGTCCCTCTTTTCTTGTTTGAGAACAATTCTCAGATTACAATACCAGTTGGTGAAGTTTGTTTCATTAAGCTTATCTTTCTCTAAGATGGTCCTCACAGCAAAACTGGATAACCGAGGGAGACTGCTACTAGGTGCCATTATCTACAACAGAAATATGCAAAACACTTAAGACATGTATTCATAAAAGAGAAAGTGTATTAAACATTTTAATACTTATGCTCCCACTAGAACCAACATCCCTTCGATGGTTACTTAGTGAAGCAGGATCCTAAATAAGCAAGCCGACTAGTGAGATTTAGCATCACCGCTAGCCGTCAAGTGATCTAGGTAGGCAACTCCTTGCCAACCGCATCTCATGCGACTCCTGTTGGTCGGGTGGCATCTCATGTCCCGGCTCCCGACCGACCTCTCCCCGATCCCCAACCCATCTAGCTTACCAAGTGCTTCCGCTGTAAGAGTCCGACTTGAACCCACCTAGTCGAAAAGAATTGGAAGCACCTCAATTTTATGGGCCCACTACCAAGAATGTCCGACTTGTGATAGTGCAGCACCGGCGGGGAGACCGACTAGACCTTCTTTGAGGGATTAAAGTTTACCAACTATCTAACAGAGGTAAAACTAGAGACATAACAACAACACAAAATAATCCAATTATAATGTGAAATGGTATGGCTCTCTTCATGGCTATCTCCATCTCCATGAACCTGTTCGTCATGCCTTTGGCTGCCGTGTCCTTCAAGTCCTCCAAACATGCTACACTAGCACTAAGGAATATACAAGAAGATGATATCTCATGCCGCACGCAGGTCATTATACAATAGCAGTGACAACACTTTGGATCCAGCCGGTTGACAAACCCGTGATACGCAGATCACTTATGGATTACACACGTCACATGTACATAAGCCATACCATTCACAACTTCCTGCAAAGACAAGTTATGCATAGATACGATATCCACCGGCGTTGTGAACCTCGCAACGACATCTAATGCGCTACGATTGCGCGAAGCCGGCGGTCCCGCTAGCCGGATAGCAGGCCGGGATCAAAGAGGCAGCGCCCGATGATTTTTCTGAAATCGCAAATCTAATCTGCATTCTGAACCATGGATTCCTTCATTGTATAAAACACTTTTACCCAAATTTGATCCCTGTACAGATCTGACCAATCCCATTGATCATCCGCACCTGATCTTCCATGCACCCCCGAGTGCGATTGATCCAATCAATCTTGCACAATACCGATCTATCTTATAGATCGACCACCAAAACCCTAAGTGGATCCTATCCACCACCTTGTGCATATCACATACGCATAGATCTAGAGCCTAAAACCAGAAGCTTTCGCTCTGATACCACTGTTGGGCCACACAGAGATAAACAAAACTTTTTCCTTTGCGGTGCACCCAAGATCTAGCTCAGGTAATGGGCCACGAGATTACCGCTAGACGCGCAGATGCGGAAGTTGATGTAGCGCGTAGAAGTAGTACCGAACGTTCCCACAGACAGTCCTCTGGATCCCATGAACTCCTTCGCCAGATCCCCACGAGCTTCCATGTCTCCAGTGCAGCACGTGCAACGCCTCTACCGGTATCCACACATACATGAAGGAGCTTCGGACAGAGGATTGCTAGATCCTGTCTAGCCTAAAATGGAAGTGGAGAGAGTGATGGCTAGGTCAGGGACTATCACTTGTCACTCCACTTATATACACTCTTAGCTGGGCTCAACGCTTGAGGCCTATCTTGGTCGTACCCCAATCTCCACATTGATCTAATCCACATGAGCTCCTTACCCTTAAGTGTGTGACCCTGTAGGTTCACGTACACCTGGACACGACATGATCTACTCCTCCAAGTATCCCGTCATGGCTTTGAGTCCAACTCACTCCCATGAACACTCGGTCTCAAGTCGATAGATGGTAGCGACCTCTAGGAACACGTGCCAACTGTCAAGTGTCGTAAAGTCAGAAGACGAACCTTCAATGTGACTTTCGTCCAAGTCCCTTTGCCTCACGATATACCTGTTAAGCTATAGGCCAGTAGTTTCCATCCCTTTAATAGCTTAACTCTCTTCTCGTACCATGATATGTGATTCACTGGACTAACACTTAGTCCGACTCCTTAGTTAACACTTAACTGAGCAGCGCATGGCCATGCTTCCGAATCATATCACACGAGGGGGTCCAGAGAATATCTCTCCATTACGGAGGGGCAAATCCCATCTTGGCAATCCACGTCATGCAGCTTGCTTCACAACCAACCCGAACTCTACCTTTATAACTGCCCATTTACGGAACAGTGTTTGATAGAACCTAAGTTGGTGATCCACAACTCGGATCATGCAATCACCTCAGGTCAAAGGATTCCATTGCTTGAGACTGCAAATGGCAACATGCTCGTTGCATCTCAACTGTGGGTCAGTACGACTCGCTAAACTCTTTAGCCGAATCAGTGTAAGTCGGAATAACATCACCATGCCTATGATAAGTGGAACCATGCCATCAGCCGACTTGCACGTTGGTCTAAGCTATGTGTCCAGCACAACCTCAATGACCAAGGACAATCTAGTATGAACAATCATGAATATATAGTTCCACAACCGAATCACGTATTCAGTGATACATATTTGATGTTCATACAAGGACAACTTTACTTTATGAATACCTTGGGAAATATCATCAACCATGATTGCCTCTAGGGCATATTCCCAACACGAACTACCACCAAAGATAGCACCCAGACTACAAAGGAGGTTCTCTAAAAGCAATGCCTCCAAGAAGAAAACAATGCATAATTGTTGTCATTACCCGATCAAAGATCTTAGATTTTCACCCTAGAGAAAGTCCGCGTTCCCAAAAACAATGCCTTCACAAGGCCACTGCCAGGTACTCCCTCCGTTCAGAAATATAAGACATTTTAACTTTGTGAAATGAATGTATCTAGACGCTTTTTAGTGTATAGGTTCACTACGAACCTATACACTAAAAGATGTCTAGATATATTCGATTCACAAAGCTAAAACATCTTATATTTCTGAACGGAGGGAGTACAACCAATAAATGCCAGACTTTAGATTTTCACGCTATAAATCACGACTCGGTACTCGAGGACCACCACCAACAAAGAAGTCCTCCAGTGATGCCACCCCTACTTGTGGAGGCTACTACTACAAGACATGTACCACCAGGCTCACATGAACTCGTACCCATTCTAGACGGGAACATACCCCGCAAGTCAAGTCCGAACGACAACCTGTGAAGTAATGTCTTCATCGCATCAATACCATGCCTTTGTCACTATCAAGTCCACCGTAGCATTCTTCGCATGTGTCGATCCCTTGGAGATGGTGGTGCAGACATGTCCCATGGTGTCAACAAGAATAGAGCTTCACGATACACCAAGTGAAGCCGGTTAGGCTGATATTGGCGCACACGACTGGCCCCTCTCCAATCAAGGTGTCCAAGTAGCGCCATATGCGCCAGTCCTTATATTTCTCCGAAGGAGAAGTCCGAAACTCGCTAATGGCCAGATTGAAGAGGACGACCGCGGGAAGATCAGTGACTTCGCGAGAAGCATACTAGGGCCACTGTCTGGCTCTTTATTCTGCAAGACATGGGATCCCAAGATCCACCCCATCTCGCTCCCCACCTCCATCGGAGAAGGAGGAGGTCGCCGCCCCGACGCCCATGTGATGCGGGCAGAGTAATTCGTCATTGCCGAGGAGAAGTGCGGGCTGCATGAGCTCGGGTCCAGACTCGTACAAGCTCAGAACTCCACCGCCTGCCTCCACTGCTTCGCCTACTGCCGACGCCTCTGGCCACCATCGACGCGCGCCATCACGGCTGCAGGAGCGGGAACGGGCACCTCACCCCGGGCCACGACTAGCGGGAGCCCCACCGCCACCAGCAACGAGGTTGCTCGGCGGCACCTCCGGCGGCTGCGGAGGGTGTCTGGGGAGGGCTAGCGGGGTTTCCCTGGGGCGGTGAGTCAATATGTGTTCACGAGTGATTATGGCGTAGGTGCTTCCCCTCTGTCGAGGCTGGTATGTATAAATGGAGTATTGACCTTAACTTTGAGTGTGGGACACGAGCATTTTCCATCAAAAAAGGATGCACATATAAAGTACCCATAGCCCATGGCAGGAACACAACTCAACCTACAACAAGCAGGTACAAAGTAGCAATCCAGACGGAGGTCCAACCATAGTAACTTACTCAAGGAGTAGATTAACTCCACACACACACACACACCATAGCGATCCTTGAGATAATATACACACAACACGCAAGATTTCCATGGTCTACTAGTTGACTAGTCGCGGCTCTTGAAGGGGATTGCCCTGATCACCACCACGTGGTAGATGGCCGCCAGCGCCGCGCCGATGAACGGACCAACCCAGAAGATCCACTGCACGCCAACGAAATCAAAGAGATGTTTAGTCGCTCGCTCCTAATCATCAAGCTTAATTCTCACTAAGCACCACAAAGTAATTCAGGCGGTAAAAGTGGTAAATGTTCTTGTTGACTTGTTCTTACGTGGTCATCCCATGACTGCTTCTTGTTGTAGATGATGGCGGCGCCGAGGGACCTCGCCGGGTTGATGCCGGTACCCGTGATGGGGATGGTCGCCAGGTGCACCAGGAACACGGCGAACCCGATCGGAAGCGGCGCCAGGATCTGCAACCACACGTCGTCAGTTCATCGATCAAAGCATCCATGGAAGAACGAAGAGATACCCTCTTTGCACGGTGGCCGGCGCCGGTGAAGAAAAGAACCGAGGACACTTACGGGGACGTGGGAGTCTCTGGCGCTGCGCTTGGCGTCGGTGGCCGAGAACACGGTGTACACGAGCACGAACGTGCCCACGATCTCCGCCCCGAGCCCGTCCCCCTTGGTGTACCCGGGCGCGACGGAGTTGGCGCCGCCGCCGTTGCCCATGTACAGCGTCGTCTGGAACCCCTTCACCACACCGGCGCCGCAGATGGCTCCCAGACACTGCATCACCATGTAGAAGACGGCCCGGGTGAGAGACAGCTTGCGAGCCAGGAACAGCCCGAACGTGACGGCCGGGTTGATGTGGCCGCCCGAGATGCCGGCGGTGCAGTACACCAGCACGAAGATCATGCCCCCGAAGCTCCAGGCGATGCCCTGGATTCCCACCGTGCCGCACTTGGACCCGGAGGGGTTGCCAACGACTCCCATCACGGTCAGCACGCTGATGTAGAGGAAGAGGAAGGTGGCCAGGAACTCGGCGATGCCGGCGCGGTAGAAGGACCAGGAGGTGAGCTCGGAGGCCTCGAAGAGCGGCGCCGGGGGCGGTTCCTTGTAGTCCTTGTCGTCGCCGCCCTGCGCCGCCGTGCCGATCGGCTGGCGCTCCGAGTAGCGGTTGGCGCCCAGGCGCACGTCCTCCTCCTTGCCCTCCATTGCCGACGCGCTCGAGCTTGACCTTAGCTTGGTTGATCAGTCGGAGAGGAGGAGATGGGTGAGTCTGAGAGAGAGATGAGGAAAGGGAGTGGTTCTTATAGAGAGGTGGGCAATCATGGCCGCTCTCTGCTCTGCATGGTGTGTCAGGACTAGTGATAATCTTTTTCTCTCCATGGTTTATGTTTGCTGCCACTTCTTGATTAGTGGATGATGACGATCATGGAGGGTTCGGTTTGTTGATTAGTGGCCTAGCTAGTGATAGCGCGGTTTTTTAGCTAGCTCTCTAAACTAATAACAATATGAAAATGTTTTGTGGTTAGTTTACTCTCGGCATGTCACCTCAGCTGTCATGGGGTGGCAGAACCTTGTGGTACCGAATGGCTCAGTCGGCTCTTGTTAATTCGCAGGGAGTTAGGATAGGCTTAATTATAGGGCTACCCTTTATCTATTTGAGATAGAACATACTATATAGGATTAGTAGGGTTTTGTATGATTGATTCTGTAGATGATTTTGTATTGCGAGGGCAGAAAGTGGTGGTGGCCTTTTTGTTCTACTAGCTAGCTAGTTGGTTAGACGCGGACAGAGCGGTCGGTTCCGGTATCTAGCTGTCTCGAGCATCTTCATCATCTGTCCCTTGGATGATCCACCAGCCAGCGAGCCAATCAATCATCGGCCGCACAGACCAGACACCCCCCACAAAGAGAAATTCGGTAGAATGAAAGAGAGAGAATTATTCGAAAAAAAAAAGAACTTGACAACATAGCCATGAACTAAACCATGTTCGCTGAAGCTCGATTGGTACATCGGTCGTGTTCCTCCGGATGTTTGGTCCACACAGAATTAGTTTGGAAGTAAAGGTAAAGAGATAGAGGATTTTGTGATGGATCTGTCTCCGGCCGGATTTCTCTCTAGCAAAGCAAAAGAATTGCTGACGGCGACGTACTGCTAGCTAGGGTAAGTGGCAAGTAAGAGCACGCACAGGTGCACATGATGATGGAATCCAGGCGCACTAGCTAGGTGACAAGGACGACCAAACATCCTTCGCATTCAGAGAGAGAGAGAGAGAAACAGAGAGCTAGCTAGTAGCCACAACCACTCACCATGTCAATGCGTGAGATCAATCAAACAGAAAAAAACACGAGATACAACAACGCAGGAAGAGCATGGCAGAAAAAGAGAGACCGCCGGAGAGCGACAGGGGGAGGGAGTCGAGGGACGGCGGCCGCAGCTCCATCGCTGGCCACACAGCCGCACCGCCACAGCCACCCCCTCCAACCCCGACCTCACCTGCACGCACAAAGAGAATATTTTTCTCATCCAGAAACTTGCGCCGCTCCAAACTCCCACATGGCTAGCTACAGGAAGAAAATACTAGAACAAAACAAGAAAAAAAAGCGCGTGCATGCTTCTGTACTACTATACACTGTATACATAATAAATAAAGAAAAAAATACTCCTCAAAATCAGGTTCATGGGGGCAAAACATTTTCTTCCTCGTCACGCACGCACCGTCGTCTTATCTGCCGTTCATGGTGGTGGTCTGTCAACGATGGCGATGCACAGCCCATGTGCATCAGCCATGGCAAGACTGGACGGATGCTCGGGCAAACACTTGTGGGTTGTGGCTCGCTCACGGAACCAACCATAGCGTTGGAAACGGCGCACTGCAGGAATGGATCGGTACGCCGAGGGCCAAAAGCCTTCGGCGTAGCCCATATAACCGCTAGCGTAGGCTACGCCGACAGCTGTCCTCGGCGCACCTCCCTCGGCAAAGCAGTCCCTCGGCGTAGTCATTGTGGCCGTCGGCGTAGGAGCTACCCCAAGGGCGGTCCTCGGCATAGCCTAATAGCCGGTCATAAAATTATTTTTTTTAAAATATTTATTTTTAATGTTTTTTAATCTTTGAATTGTTTGACGTTAATCTCTCACTTAGAACATGTTTAACACTAATTACATTTAATTTTTATCAAATTGCAGTCTTGGTCAAACTTCCCGGTCAGTCACCCATCCTCACTACTCCATCCTCAGCACGCTTAACTTTTCCGATCCTTCAGAATCAGTTTTCATAAAGCAATTTATACCTTGTTGTCAATACTACTAGATCATGATGGCGCGCGTTGCCGCGCCCGTCTATTTTGAGATAGTAAGATAGAAAATTTTCTAAATATTATGTGGATGCAATTTGATATATTTCTTTCATTTAGATTGCATTGAAAAGTATTCTTTCTCTCACATGGAGCCACCCAATTCCAGGCAACTCAATTCAGTGCTAGGCAAAACAAAGAATGATGGAAGGAGAAAATATACCTTGCTCTGCATAATTCTGTAATGTCAGTTTGTGTAAAGCTTCGCTTTCGTCGCTTCTTCATATGCAAGCATATTAACTCCATTACGCCAGCCTTGACAATGGCTGCAGCATAAATAAAAACAATTGGACTAATCTCTTCTAGGCAATGAATGGCTTGATACTATATCAAGGCTGAAAATGTTTGGACAGAGAAAAAAAACAGTCGGATGAATTCATTCCCATAATTATGGCAGCAACGATTAATATTGTCCGTGTAAGTGCTTCAGGCACAACATGTCCAGCATGATCATTAGTAAGGATGAAGAACGATACTGGTTCTCTTGACCTGTGTCATCACGTACTTTAAAGATCCACCCGGCTATGCGATTTGATTTTTAAACCCTAAGAGTTGCTACAGTAGTTGTTTAAAAAAAGAAATCTCATTAACAATATCAACCGATGTCGCTATCACTTCATCTAGCCTTCACCTTCACCTACGAACAGAAATTAGTGAGAGCTAATAAAATTAAGTTTCAATTGTTGAGGGTAGCAGACATTTGCAAAATCTAATAAACATAATTTACCTACAATTCAGATATCATGGGCATCATACTGGGAAAGATAGTAGTGAACTGACTTCAAACTACCATTGTGTGCCCCCGTCCTCTGCTGCAACAACTACCAGGGATTGGTTCCTCCGCGGGATCGAAATTAGACTGATGTGTTACAGAACTAAAAAGGAAATAATGTTTTAGCAGGGAAAGAAGATCAGAGAGAGCCGGATGGATCGTACCTTTTAAGAATCGATTCCACTGTCCATGGGGGATTGACTTTGAGAAAGGCAGGAGATCACTCGCAAAAAAGAAGAAGAGAAAGGCAGGAGATGAAAGAAGGTGCGGCAGGAGACGAGAAAAGGGCACGCGCCGCTCCAGTCACATGGAATGGAGCTAGGAAGGGGAGCTCGCTGGAGGGGACTAACTCCTCATTTCAACCTCCAGCGTGACGCCTCCGCTGCAATCGCCCACGCCGACGCGGTAGAAGAGACCAATCGGACTTTACAAAAGTGGCCTGCTAACGTTTTTTTGCCCAATTCACCTGATAATGTCCTTTCGATGCATAGAGACCTGTCCCCTAGGGATAACAGGGTCAGTTTGGGAACACAGGTACATCAGACGGCTAGAAAAGGTTCTATGCGATGATCTGATGGCCAAAAACATTCAGATCGTGAGAGTGCTCCCTCTTGTCCCAGTTTTAATATCCTAATGATATCAACCCTATTAACTCTTATATCATCATGTCATACGTTTTCATTTTTTAAAATTACAAACAAATATTTAAGTAAAAAATAATGAATAAGTGAAAATATTATTGAATTCAAATAAAATATAATTATTATATTTTTTGTATTTTTCTATTTAATATTGAAGAATTAATATCTTTAAATCCGTAAATCGAAATTCGATAAATAATATGTCTAAATTGATTAAAAAATGAGAGGAATGCAAATATGATATCCATATGAACTTATCACAAACTATGCCATTATTATAGCCATAACATTGGTATTTGACCCGAAGGCAGGAAACCTCGAATGAGATCGGTCATTTTGTTAAGGTTTCTTTGAGACATAATTAATATATCAAGTTTGATATTTTTCTTTCAACTATATCACATAATATGACACCATGCGAAGGTTTTGTATTGTTTGGATCGTTTTTGAATTTTTTATGTCCGTTTCAAACTATCATCAAACTTTGTCGAATGACGGGCATGAAAATTCTTAGCTCGAGGCTGAGTCTCGCTCAACTTGAAGTGGATCTCTAATGAAATAGAATATTGTGAACCTAAAAATATTTTTTGTAAAAAATCATGAGCATCAGATCATGTACTTGTAGTTCATATCTGACCCACTTCCTATCAATTTGGCAAAATTTGTATTTTTCACTACGGATAGACGGAAAGGTTTGAGATCCCCCTGTTTGGATATTGTCCATGTAAGGTGGTATAGTATCTTTTAAAAATGGGGTGGTAGCATTTTGAATTAGCCATTTGGTGGTTGCTTCACAAAACCTCCCGTTTTTTGCACTCAAAAATGGAAAGTGGCTTTTTTTGCGACGAAAAGGAAAACTTCCTCCTGCAATATTGTTCGCTATCCCATGATGCACATTCATACACAATATGGACATATTATCACAAACTATGCCTTAATTCTAGCCATAACATTGGTCATTTAACCTGAAAGCCAGGAAATCTCGAATGAGATAGGTCATTTTGTTAAGGTTTCTTTGAGACATAATTAATATTCCAAGTTTGATATTTTTCCTTGCAACTATATCACATAATATGACATCACGCGAAGGTTTCACATTGTTTGGTTCGTTTTTGAATTTTTTATGTCCGTTTCAAACTATCATCAAACTTTGTCGAATGACGGGCATGAAGATTCTTAGCTCGAGGCTGAGTCTCGCTCAACTTGAAGTGGATCTCTAATGAAATAGAATATTGTGAACCTAAAAATATTTTTTGTAAAAAATCATGAGCATCAGATCATGTACTTGTAGTTCATATCTGACCCACTTCCTATCAATTTGGCAAAATTTGTATTTTTCACTACGGATAGACGGAAAGGTTTGAGATCCTCCTGTTTGGATATTGTCCATGTAAGGTGGTATAGTATCTTTTAAAAATGGGGTGGTAGCATTTTGAATTAGTCATTTGGTGGTTGCTTCACAAAACCTCCCTTTTTTGCACTCAAAAATGGAAAGTGGCTTTTTTGTGCGACGAAAAGGAAAACTTCCTCCTGCAATATTGTTCGCTATCCCATGATGCACATTTATGCACAATATGGGCATATTATCACAAACTATGCCTTAATTCTAGCCATAACATTGGTCATTTAACCTGAAAGCCAGGAAATCTCGAATGAGATAGGTCATTTTGTGAAGATTTTTTGTGACATAATCAATATTCCAAGTTTGATATTTTTCCTTGCAACTATATCACATAATATGACATCACGCGAAGGTTTCACATTGTTTGGTTCGTTTTTGAATTTTTTATGCCCGTTTCAAACTGTCGTCAAACTTTCTCGAACGGCAGGCATGAAGATTCTTAGCTCGAGGCTGAGCCTCGCTAAAATTGAAGTGGATCTCTAATGAAATAGCATATTATGAATCTAAAAATGATTTTTAAAAAAAATCATAAGCATCAGATCATGTACCTGTAGTTCATATCTGACCCACTTCCTACCAATTCGGCAGAAATTTGTCTTTTCACCAGGG
Organism: Avena eriantha; assembly: GCA_910589775.1. NCBI lineage: Eukaryota > Viridiplantae > Streptophyta > Magnoliopsida > Poales > Poaceae > Avena > Avena eriantha. The sequence goes on from OU342745.1 coordinate 432,828,084, forward strand.
ATAGATGAAAAGGTTTGAGATCCCCCCATTTGGACATTGTCCATGTAAGGTGTCTAATATTTTTTTAAAATGGGGTGGTAGCATTTTGAATTAGCCATTTGGTGGTTGCTTCACAAAACCTCCCTTTTTTGCAGTCGGAAAATGGAAAGTGGCTTTTTTGTGTGACGAAAAGGAAAACTTACTCCTACAACATTGTTCGCCATCCCATGATGTACATTAATACATAATATGAGAATATTATCACAAACTATGCCTTGATTCTAGATATAACATTAGCCATTTGACCTGAAAGCCAGGAAACCTCGAATGAGATAGGTCATTTTGTGAAGGTTTTTTGAGACATAATCAATATAAAAGGTTTTATATTTTTCTTGCAACTATATCACATAATATGACATCACATGAAGGTTTCACATTGTTTGGATCATTTTTGAATTTTTTATGCCCGTTTCAAACTATATGTAATGTTTTATGTTTCGCTTAATTTTTATTTACAAATGTGTAATATTTCAGTGTAGATAGATAGATCTTATTTTTTGGCAAATTTTGATATATTATTTGTATTTTTCTGAATTAGAATGATTTAGTTATGATTTTTCAAAGATTAATGAGGTAAAGGAAAAATAGCTATGCCGAGGGCAGCCGTCGGCGTAGGCTACGCCGACGACCTCGACATTTCGCCATTGGCCTAGCTCCCGGCCGTCGGCATAGACCGCCATTCCTGTAGTGGCGGTGACCAGTTGCACGATGATCACCTGTGTCGTGCGTCACCTGCACCGGCGAAACCGGTAGCCTCCCTCCGAGCCCCCACGTCTCCACCACCTGGTCAGCCTACACAAATGAATTGATGCCCAATCAACCGGGGTGCCACATCGATCAACAAGTGTGTGCCGGAGAAACTCGTCACTTTCCAAGGGATGAACATGTACCACCCGATCTGGTATGATGGCCAGTCGTGGTGGGATGCCCTTCGTGAGAGAGAAGAAAGAAACAGAGCAGAGGAAGACTTCTCTTTCTCAGTTCAAGCATAGCGTTTCAGTTACACGACTCAGGTTTAAGTACCCCTAATGTCTCACCCTGACACTCTGGCCCTACAGACAACTCACGCCTTACACCACACACGCGCCACCAACCAAACAACTAGTCTCGTGTACTTACCAGTGGTGCATGTACTTCTACGGCACGACCTCAGGCGTGACAATACCCCCAGAAGAAAATTTGCTTGTCCCCAAGCAATGACCACTGGAAACTTAATCTTAAGAATCTCCCAATCTTCCCATGTTGCCGAATCTTCTGGAATTCCCTTCCACTTGATCAACACCTGAATGATTGCAGCATTCCCATTCTTCACCATCCTTCGGTCCAAGATTTTCTCAGGCAGTAATTCCCTTTGATCCAAGGCTGGTACAGTAGGTAACTCAGCAAAGACTGGAGAATAATTTGGTTTGTGTTCTTTCAGTTGCGAAACATGAAACACCGGATGGATCAAACTGCCCTCAGGAAGTTGAAGCTTATATGCCACCTTGCCAATTCTTTCTACAATTTGAAAGGACCAAAGTACTTGTATGCCAGCTTTGGATACGGCGATGACCATAGATTTCTGCACATAAGGTTGTAACTTGAGCATAACTTTTTCTCCCAGCTGAAACTTCTTCTCTGTCCTTTTTCTATCGTATTTCAGCTTCATACGATTTTGCACTGCAGCCAGCTTCTTCTTGAGAAGTTCCAACTGAGGTGCACGTTCCGTCAGCATCTCTGGAATAGTGGCCTCAGGATGCACCGGAATATAGGACATGGCTCCAAAATTTGGTTCATGCCCATATAGAGCCTTGAATGGAGACATACCCGTTGAACTATGTACCGAGGAATTGTACCAGAACTCAGCCAAGGCGATCCACCTCTTCCAGTGTGTAGGATTTTCTTGAATGCTGCACCGCAAGTACATTTCTAGGCTTTGATTGACCCACTCCGTCTAACCGTCTGTCTGCGGATGATAAGTCATTGTAAACTTCAATTTGGTTCCCAGTTTGGCAAACAGCTGTGTACAGAATTGGTTGGTAAAGATAGCTCCACGATCAAACACAATAGATCGTGGCATTAAGTGAAGCTTGATGACTGAATCGACGAAGACACGAGCCACCCGTGGAGCCGAGAACGGATGCTTCATGGGAATAAAGTGTCCATATTTGGTGAATCGATCAACCACAACCATAATCGTGTTAACTCCTTTAGAGATAGGCAGTCCCTCTACAAAATCAATGGTGATATCCTGCCAAGCACCTGCAGGAATTGGCAAGGGCTGGAGTAAGCCTTGAGGATGCTGATTGGAGTGCTTAGCGTGTTGGCACACATCACATTGTCCAATAAATTCCGATACTACTATTTTCATGCCTGACCAAGCAAACAATTTCTTCAAACGTTGATAAGTTGCTTCCACACCAGAGTGTCCTCCAATTGCACTCACATGGAGAGCCGAGATTAGTTTTGTCTGAATAGCTGAATTGGCACCCATCCATATCCTGCCCTGGAAGCGAATGAGACCCTGATGCAGGGAATATCCATGCTCATCTGGGCTAGACAGTGCAAGTTCAACTAACCTCTTTTGTGCATCCGGGTTTGTAGCATATGAATTTATCACCTCCTGCAGCCACGCTGGCTGTACTGCCGAACACGCTTGGATTGTAAGAAGGTGCCCGACACACGAGAGAGCATCTGCTGCCTGATTGTCTGCTCCTTTTTTCATAGACAATTCTGAACTGGAGGCCCATGAGTCGAGCCATAGCCTTACACTGAAGAGGAGATTGCAGGTTTTGATCCTCAGGAAAGCATAAGCTTTGGTGATCAGTTTTAATCTCAAATTCCCCTCTCTGTAGATATGGCCGCCAGCGCTCTACTGCCATGAGCAAGGCTAAGAATTCTTTCTCGTAAATTGAGAGTTGCAAATGAGCCACGCTCAATGGTTTACTCAAAAATGCAAGTGGATGGTTGTGTTGCATGAGAATTGCGCCAATACCAGAGCCACAAGCATCCGTCTTCACCACAAATTTCTTCTGAAAGTTTGGTAGCTGCAACATCGGCGTTGTTGACATTGCCTCCTTGAGTGCCAGGAATGCCTTGGTAGCTTTCTCAGTCCATAAAAACGCCTTCTTTTTGGCAATATTGTCAGGGACGTGCAATAATAGCATAGTTCTTAACGAACTTGCGGTAGTATTCGGTGAGACCGAGAAGACCCCTGAGCTCGGTGACTATCGTTGGCAGCGGCCATTGAACCATCGCTTCAATTTTCTTCGGATCGGTAGCAACACCCGTAGCTGAAATAATGTGCCCATGATACTCAAGACTAGTGAAGGAAAAAGAGCACTTACTAGCCTTGACATATAACTGATGTTGTCTGAGCAGAGCTAGAACTTCTGTCAAATGCCTGACATGATCTTCCAGAGAGGAGCTATACACCAGGATTTCGTCCATAAACACCAATACTATTCTGCGCAAACACGGACTAAGCACTTGATTCATCACACACTGGAATGTTGCTGGGGCATTACACAATCCAAATGGCATTACCCAAAATTAATACTGCCCTTGATGCATTTTAAACGCAGTCTTATGCTCATCCGCATGCATCATCCTAATCTGATGATACCCAGCTCTCAGATCAAGTTTGGAAAACAAGGTTGCTCCAGTCAACTCATCCAGAAGTTCATCTATCACAGGCATAGGAAAAGTATTTTTGACTGTCAACTCATTTAGCCTGCAATAATCCACACAAAATCGCCAACTGCCATCTTTCTTTTGAATCGGGATGACATGAGATGCATAAGGTGACATGCTAGGTGCAATAATTCCTGGTTCCAATATTTCCCTAACTTGTTTTTCAATCTCATCCTTATGAGTCGGAGATCTATATGGTCTTGAATTAAAAGGAATTGCCTCTGGTTTGAGTGGAATTGCATGATCATAAGGTCTCACAGGTGGTAAAGCCACAGGAACAGCAAACACATCACTGAACTCCTCGAGAACTGATTGCACCTTAGCTGGAACTGCTGAATTTGACTCCACCGTATCAGCTTGCAGGATTGCCAAAGCCCACACTTCATTTCCTTTATACCACTTAATCAGTTGCTCAATTGGAAGTTCTCGCACAACATCTAATGGCGGTGCCAACACACCCTGCAATTTAATGAATTTGTTGTTGTAGATGAAAGCTAAACAATGGTTCGCCCAATCTGTCACCATTGGACTGTGTTGTTGCAGCCAATCCATGCCCAAGATGGCATCGTAAGCACCCAGCTCTAAAACTTTCATGTTAGTGGTGAAAGTCTCCCCTTGATACCACCATGATAGGGCTGGCACACATCTTTCACACTGCATGGACTGCCCATTTGCCACTTTCACTAGAACAGAAGGAATGGCTTGGACCTGACATTCAATTCTATCCAACATGGTAGCATTTATAAAAAATTTATTGGTGCCTGAATCCACCAATATCAAGAGAACCTGATTTCCAATAAGTGCTCGCAGCCTAAGTGTTTGTGCTCCATTTGTTTTGGCTATAGCATGAATAGAAATACTAAGCTGCTCAGCTAGGGCTAGGTCCTATCTTTCCATCATCTCTAAAATCTCCTCAGATAGTAATTCAGGGGTATCTTCTGACTGAACCAGATGAATTTCTGCTGTTGGTTTCTTCAGACACCGATGTGTGGGTTCATATTTATCACCACATTTGAAACAAAGACCGTTTGCCCTTCTGTAGTCTCTTAACTGTCGATCTTTCCACAACTTGCCAATATGTTTAACCCCTTCCTGTTTGTACACTGCTGGATCAGCTTTGACATAAACTCCTTGCCTCTGACCACGCCCTTTAGTATTTGCACACACTTCCTGTTGCACAACAGCCAGTAGAATGGCTCGCTCCATTGATTCTGGAACCTGAGCTTCTACGGCAGCTCGAATGTTCGAATGCAGCCCCTTGATGAACTGTGACACAAAGAACTGTTCATCATAGTGTGGATTGTGCAAGGATATGTGATATGATAGAGTTTCGAACTGTATTTGATATTCCTCCACAATTCCTCTTTGTTTTAAAGCTAGAAACTACTTCATATACTTCCTATGGTCATCAGCACCGAATTTCTCCTCTACAACAATCATCAGTTCAGGGCAGGTGTGGATAGCATGTCGGAGCCTATATGCCTTGAGCCACAACACCGTGTTACCATCCATGTGCAGGGTCACGGATACCAGCCAGAGAGATGGATGAACATTGAATAAATGGAAGTAATCGAGGGACTTATCCTTCCAGACCCGTGGTTGCTCACCTTCGAACCGAGGGAATGACATCTTGAGGTTGTGCTATGTGGTTGAATCGCCAGAAAAATTGGTTCTACTGCCACCTGCGCCAACTAGTCCACCGCCTCCAACGCCTCCCAGCACCCCACCTCCTGCGCCCCCGGTTCTACCGCTGCCTAGTACGCCACCGCTTCCAGCCTCGCCACCCAGGTGCTCTTCCCGTGATGCCTGTAACGAAACCGAAGCCCCGGAGTGTCCCCCGTCCATGTTGCCATGACAGGGTAAAGCATGATCTTGCCTGCTTGCCAAATCCCCGCAGGATCTGTGTCCTCCTCGTCTGGTGATGGCGCGCACGCCTGGAATTGATCCAACCGTGCCAATGTCGCGGTAAGCCTGCCTTCGATCGCAGCTAGTTGACGTGTCGTGGCTGAATTCACCTGGACACCGTCGTCCACCACCTTGGAAATGAGATCCATCTGCGCCCGAGACCCTGTTGGGTTGTGTCAATGGCGGCCACGCGACCGTGGCGGTCCACATTGAGCGAGGTCGCCGTCGCTGCCGCCACATCCCCCATGGCTTCTAGCACCAGCACCGTCTGTAGGGACGGCTTCACGATCTTCGACGGAGCCGTGATGACTCCTCACCGGCCGGATCCAACCGATCCGCGCGAACGCCTCTCAGAATTTTACGGATCCCCTGCACGGCGAATTGGGAGATCGTCAGAATTTGTTGTCGCCGTGGTGATGAGGAAAATTATCGGGTGAGCGGTTGATCGACAGCCACCTGAACCTGTCAATCCGTGCAGCGCCTCCTAGAGATCGATGATCCTAATACCAATTGTACAACCCGATATGGTATGATGGCCAGTCGCGGTGGGATATCCTTCGTGAGAGAGAAGAAAGAAACAGAGCAGAGGAAGAAGATATTTCAGACTTCTCTTTCTTAGTTCAAGCATAGCATTTCAGTTACACGACTCAGGTTTAAGTACCCCTGATGTCTCACCCTGACACTCTGGCCCCACAGACAACTCACGCCTTACACCACACACGCGCCACCAACCAAACAACTAGTCTCGTGTACTGACTGGTGGCGCCTGTACTGGAGTTAATTGGATAAAACTACCACAATTGGGGCTGTCTGGACGGGTCAGTACCATTTTTGGTAATTATTGCATGTCAGTACCAACGCTGGGACGCCGACACGCTGATCGCACAAAAACCTCGCTGAACACGATTTTGACGATCCTGGCCCACATTTAGCGCTGACGTGGCCAAACGGCCATTTCCCCCACCATCTAGGACATGACCAGGTGCGGCCGGACCAGACCAGGTCGATTCTGTCCCCTTCCTCTGACCAGTTCACTCTCCCCTTTCTCTCTCCCACTCGCGATACGGAGGCGATGGAGGAGCCGGCGAATCCTAGCGGCGGCGGCGGAGGCGGCAGCGGCGGCGCAGGCAACAAAGGCGGGTCTAGTGCTGTCGGCGGAGGCCGCGGGAACACGGGAGCCAGAAGGGACCAGATGGACGATCTGGACGAGTTGTGGCCGTCTCGGCCATCGACGGCGGCGGCGATGCTGGCGCAGCTCTGGGTGGCGAACCCATCGGATTCCGAGAGGTGGACGACCAACCTTGGTGGCGTGGAGTACGTATTCAGCTCTCCCTATCTATCCCTCCCGTCAGTCTCTGAAATTTTTGATTTAGGGATTAGGGTTTGCTGAGTTGGGTTATTTGTTTGCATTGTTTTCGTAGTCTTGATCCGGAGATTTGGGAGGTCAGAATTCAGCTTGATGGAGTGGACAATTTAGAGAGAAAAATTTGCAGAGACGACATTACTTATCTGAATTTAGTTGCAGTTATTGAGGAGAAAGGATTTAGTCAGAGGGACTCTATTTCTTGCAAGAAGCATGGGGTAGATGAATTGGTTGATAACAACTACAAAATCTACGAACTATTAGACCATTTTGATTCAAGCAAGGTGTTGTCTTTGTTTGTAAAGAGGGGCAGAGGTAGAAAGAACAAGAAATCTGAATCCAAAGCTAGTAGACCAACATCATCTTCCATTGTACAATATCAAGAACTTGTCCCCACTGATTACAGTGAACCTGGTGTCTATGTTGTTGGCAAGGAAGGATGCATTTTCACTAGTCAGAATGGCAGCACAGTTATAGGTGAACCTGATCCTTATGTGTGCAGAAATGCTTATCTTCCAACTCAAGAAAGTCAGATTTTGGAGAAGGGAAAATGAATAGCCATTGAAGGCAGTGATTGTGAGGATGGTGGCAGCATGGGGTTAGACATTGGTGATGATGATGCTTGGTGGGACAGTACCATTGGACAAGTTAATTTTGAACAATTAGAAGAGTCTAGGATAAAGGAAAAGAGGGAACTAGCAGAGAGAATTGAGGAGATGAGGAGGAAGAGATAAGATCCCCTGTTGCACTGTGAAGGGGACACAGATATTGAAGACTTGTTTGTTACTGAAGAAGATACACCACATGTGTATGTACCAGCACCTGAACCTGAAAAGAAGAAGAAGAAATGTCCTATTAGAAAAGGACCCACATCAAGGTGTCATACATCTATGGAGATTAAAGGAGCACCAGACTATATACCATCATCAGATGATGAAGATAATGCTGCTGGTTTTTCTGAGGATGATGAAGTTGATATTTTTGAACCATTGATCATGGTGCCACCAAAAGGCAGAAAAAGCAGAGCAAAGAAAAGGCCAGAGAGGATGTGGTATGATGAGAGAAGGTTGCATCCACATGAACAACTATGTTTGAAGATGTGCTTTGTTAATGTACAACAGTTCAGAGATGCATTGATAAATTTGCACATTGCTCAAAGCAGGAACTACCAATATTGGAGCAACTCAAATGTTAGAATAATTGTGCATTGCATCCACAAGGATTGTCCTTTCCATATGACTGCTTCAGAGATAAAGGGTGAGAAGACCTTTTGTATTAGGAAGATGAGGTTGCAACATACTTGTGATACAAGCACTGCTAGTTCTAGGGTGAGTGTTAAATGGTTAGCTCACACATATGCAAGTATGTTTAGGTCTGATCCAAATACAGGAATCCAGTCACTCATAGATGCAGCAAGGAAACAACATGGTGTGGAAGTCAACAAGGACATGGCCTATAGGGCAAGAAATTTGGCTCTAGATGAAATTATGGGTGATCACAGGGAGCAGTATGTTAGACTTAGGGATTTTGCCCAAGCTATTGTTGATACTAACCCTGGCAGTAGGGTTGTTGTTACAACAGTGACACCTGCACCCACTGTAGAGAACCCTAATCCTGGGCCCACATTTCATGGATTCTTTTTCTGTATCAATGGAGCCAAAGAAGGTTTTCTTAATGGCTGTAGGCCATTCATAGGTGAGGATCTGTTTTCTTAATGTCTGTAGGTCATTCATTAAATTATAGTGTGCAGGGCTTGATGGATTTTATTTGTGCAGGACTTGATGGATACTTTGTTAAGCTGTGCACTGGTGCTCAAATCTTGGCTGCAACAGGCAGAGATGCCAACAATAATATGTACCCTATTGCCTTTGCTGTGGCACCCAAAGAGGATAGAGCCAATTGGTGTTGGTTCTTAACTCAGCTGAAGTATGCTCTAGGTGGAGAAGAAGGACAGTTTGGTAGATATACATTCATGTCTGACAGACAAAAGGTGTGTTCTACCTGACTTGCTTGACTTAAAGTTGTGCTACATACTTGCTTTACAGTTGCCTTATACTTGATTTTATTTGTTATTTAGGGCCTTATAGCAGCAGTCAACCAAGTATTTCCTCTTAGCCCTCAGAGATACTGCCTAAGGCACATATATGCCAACTTTAAATCAGCTGGCTTTATTGGTGAAAATTTGAAGAAGATGATGGATGCAGCTTCATATGCTTACCAGCAGCACCATTTTGAGGCTGCCATGGAGAATTTGAAGAAAGAAAGTGAGGCTGCTTGGAAGTGGCTTAGTGCAATCCCAGTGCACACATGGGCTAGGCATGCTTTTGACACCAACTGCAAGACTGACCTTGTAGTGAACAATCTAAGTGAGGTCTTCAACAGATATATCTTAGATGTTAGGAAGAAACCAATTAGAACTATGATTGAAGGGATAAAAGATAAGCTGATGACTAGGTTGCATGAGAAGAGGGTAGGTGCTGCTAGGGCAGGATGGGAGATTACTCCCCACTTTAGTGAGCAGCTAGAAATGGCCAAGAAGCACTCCAGATTCTGCACACCAAGGGTTGCAGGTGTTGGTTTGTGGCAAGTTACTAATGCTAGAGGGGATGCAACACATGCTGTCAATTTGTTGGAAAAAACATGTGGATGTAGGAAGTGGGATGTGATAGGGCTGCCTTGTAGCCATGCATGTAGTGCTATCATTAAAGCCAAAAAGAAACCTGAGCATTATGTGAGCCATTTCTTTAAAAAATATATGTATGCCAAAGCTTTTCAGACTGTCATTTACCCAGTGCCTGGCCAGCATGCTTGGCCCAAAACACCAACACCTGACATCATACCACCATACTTCCACATCAAGAAAGGCAGAAAGCAAGAGAAGAGGAGGAAGGGAAAGTTTGAGGTGCCAAAGCCCAAAGATACATCAAGAATGGGAACCATTGCATGCTCTAATTGCAAGCTGCAAGGGCACAGATACACCAGCTGCTCACAACCTTTGAGGCCTGATTTGGTGATAAGAAAGAACAAACATGTGGTGATATGACTGTTTTAAATTTGGTTTCTCCTGGTTTGGTAATTTTGTTTGCTTGTGTGTAGCCTAACATATTTGATTTTGTTTGCTTGTGTGTAGCCTAGTGCTCCACCTCCTGCTGGAACACCAACTGGTCCACCTTCAGCTGCAAGGCCACCACCAACTGGTCCACCTCTAGCTGCAAGGCCACCACAAACTGGTCCACCTCCAGCTGCAAGGGTTGGCTTTGTTGCTCCAAGACAAGCTGCAAGAGAGAGAGAGAGAGAGAGAGAGAGGAATATGGATCTATTCCTTCATACAAGAGGACCAGAACATGCAGCTACTTGAATTGTGGCTATGTTCCAGGAGATGATGGACCAGCTGGCCCATCAGACAACTAATTCTGCAAGGCATGATCTTGTAATGGGGTTATTTTGGGTGATGGAAAATGTGTTGTAATGGACAATTAGTACAATCTGCCTTACTACACATGTTTGCCTCTTTTGGTATGCAAACTGTCAATGTAACAATGCATTTGGTACAATGTAAACTGATGCAGATGAGTTGCTGTGAATGTGATGGACATGTAATGAAATGCATGCTTGATTCTGGTACAATGCTTGTAATGATATGCAGTGCAATGATCTGGTCTTGTGTTGTATATCTTTCAAAATGCATCTGTTGAAAATGCTGTCAAAATGATCTGGTACATGCTTCTATTGAGAATGTTGTCAAAATGATCTGGTACATGCTGTCAAAATGTGCTACATGCATCAATCATGTCCATTTCTTTCAAAATCTTGTACATAAACATATCTGTTGGAGAACATCATAATCATAATAAGATAAACACACAAGTCTAGCAGATAACATCATCATAATATCTGGTACATATAGGAAGCATCCATAATACTTGTTCAAATGCTACATACTTGTTCTTGCTCTAGTTCAACAGCCAGAAACACACAAATTTAACTACTTAATACAATCACAACTCATTCAGCACATAGCTCTGAGATCTGCTTCAACTTATCCTTCTTTTCTTGGAGAGCCTTGAAAAGACCTCGAATGCAATACTCCAATTTCTTCTTCTCCTCCTTCAAAGTGTTAACTTCTGCCAAAGCCTTCTCCTTCCTTGCCTTCTCAAGCTCTAACTCACTCAATGGCAGAGTCAGGCTGAGTTCTTTAATGAGTTTTATTTTCTGTTGCTCTAGTTCCCTTTTCTCTAACACCAGCTGGTAATTTTTTGTGGCATACTCCACATTGCCAGAGATTCTTGTCTCGTTCTCTTCATTATACATACCCCATAGCCGAATCAAAGCTTTCTGCAATGTAGGTGGCCACTCCAAATCCACCCAATGGAATGTGTCACAGATACCCTCTTCCTACACATTAGTCAATATTCTAGTTAATATTGCTCATTAAGTGACACCACAAACCATTGGTGAATCAATGGAACATTCTATGATGATAAAGCAATGCAAATTCTACAATAAGTGACAGCACAAACCTTGCAACCATAGCCAAGAAATTTTCGACCAGTATCTGAGCCTTCAAAAGCAACAAATTTGTGCATAGGCTTGTCGTGATTGCACTTTAGCTGAACATCATCACTGCCATTGTAATCTGGGTCAAAGATAGTATCTGGCACCTACAGTAAGCAAGAAACGTAACATGAATCGATGAATCTAGGGTTAAATCGAGCTAGGGTTCAGTGGAGCTAATAACCTGCACTAAACCAGAGCTTAAATAGACTAAAATCAAACTAAAATCGACAAATCGAAGAACCCTATTTCTACACTTACCGGCGCACGCGGGCTAATATCCTGCCCTTCTGAGAAGCCTGACACGAGGCTTCCACTGCTGGTCTCTCCATCATTCCAGGAGGGCATGGCGACGGCGGGGGAGAGGGTAGGCGACGGACGACGCACCAGATCGGGGAAGCAGAGGAGTGAGAGAGGAGACTGAGAGCTGGGGGACTCGATCTGGGGAAGAAGGGAACCGACCTGGTTTGGTCCGACCGCACCTGGTCGTGTCCTAGACGGGGGGGAAACGGCCGTTTGGCCACGTCAGCGCTGAATGTGGGCCAGGATCGTCAGAATCGTGTTCATCGAGGTTTTTGCGCGATCAGCGTGTCGGCGTCCCAGCGTTGGTACTGACATGCAATAATTACCAAAAATGGTACTGACCCGTCGAGACAGCTCTAATTATGGTAGTTTTATCCAATTAACTCCCTGTACTGCTACGGCACGACCTCAGGCGTGACAGAACACTGGTCGATGCTTCTATGCATGTGCCCAACACAATCCCCTTGATGTAGTAAGTGATACTACTAGGCTATTTGTTATCGATTTTATGCAGGTGCTAGATTTCCGTTAAAAATGTCTCTCGGAGTTGTTGGATAAATATGCAATGCAATGCAATGGTAGTGTGATATGTGATACTTGTTAAAACAGATTTGTTCATAACTTATATACTACTATGTATGTAGGACGCCATAAACTGTGTGGCTTTGTATCTTGGCTTGATCCTGAGTGTGGCATGCAAACACACCGCAAAATATCTAGTTAACAGGGCATGTAGGAGAACATCAATACTACATAGTAGTACCAGAATTGAAGAGAAAATTCAGAATGATGTGTTGGTCAACAATTTTGTTTGAAGAGAATAATAAAGTGGATAACAAGTATATCAATTTATTGACTGATGCGAAGAAGTGGATGGAATGCCACTGAGAAAAAAGGCACCGGAGCAACACATGGCAAAGGTTGAATGAGAGTTGTGTGGAGATGCTAAAAAGGCATTTTGGTCTGGCTTTTTTCCCGCGGAACTTGGTGTGCGCATGTAGAATGCCCAGATGTGCTCGCCAAATTTTTGGTCTGGCTTTATTTCACACATCTCCACTCCTAAGTCTATCATTGGGCATATCATAAGAAGCTTCCACACACCGTAGTGGCGGATTGTAACTAATTTCCGTTGGTTTTTTGCTATGTGAGTTGACTTTGACCCAAAAAAAGTTCGAACCAAAAAATGTAAAACAAATTTTGTACACCAAAAACCAGCGTTCTACTTGGAAAACTAGCTAAAACGAATTTATACGTCTCGGATCATCGTTTCATAGTGGGGTGTATAATTAAATAATTAATCCTTTGGTTCCAAAAAAAAAAAGGCAATTAACGCTCGTTGAATTTTTTTTTACTTGTGAAGTAAACCCCATGCTCTATTTGTTGCTAACTGATAGTCGTAATCAATAATAGTGCATCAAAAGCTATGAAATGCCACACGACACATGGCTTAGCACAATGTCCAGAGTGAGTGGTGGATACTGCAAGAACAAGCAGAGGCAACGTTGTATTTTTCATGTAAATAAGGGAGCATGTACAGTGATCATCGACAAGCTTTCTTTGGTTTCAGTTTAATTTGTTCCTCGGTGGCACCGGATCTTCTGATTATCACTTCCATTATAGGCTGTAAACTTCCATGTACCGGATGGCTGGCTCTAGCTGCTGCAACATCTTCTGCTCCTTCCGTGGACAACAGATGGCAGGAGTTTGGCTCAATGGTTGATCTGTGCAACACGGTTGCCTAAGACGACACACCCAGCTGGCCAAGCACACGACGAGGACCGGGAGAACTAGTACTTGACAGCATCATCCCCACATCTATGAGCACACCGATGACGTGTAGTATCACTTGCAAAAACTATGCCGTTCAAGTTAATATGCTCGTACCGTCCCCGCGCCGGCCGCATTCTATGCAGCAAGGATATATATACAGCTACTGGCACTAATGGCAATAGATGTTCGAACTAGACACTACCGCCAGTTTACAACCAGGAACCGGAGTTACATGGCAGGTCATTTTGTTACAATACCGCGACCAATGGAAACCTTATATCAGCAGAACTTCCAAGGTCAGCTTGTTTCTTATGACAAGTTCACAGCAGAATCCGCGTCTTTCAGGGGATGTTGCGTGTGCGTGCAGACTCTCGGAGGTTGTCCTTTTGTCCAGAGGTTTCTGAGCTCGCCTCGTTTCTTGCCAAGTGATATGAAGGTGCCTGTGGCAGAGATACAGCTCAGAATTATTTCAATCCATGAAACTTATCGACAGCCACGGAAGCGTGTTCCTTACCGAGCGTGAAAGGGACGATGTAGAGAAGAGCTGGTTGCCCATGACCGTCCATAAGATTCAAGGCGACATACGTGATGAGAAGACCTAAAGAGGGCAACAAATACATAAAGTCAAAATTTCAGATGGAAAAATATCAAAATACTGCCAGAACTTGTACAGAACTGTTCGTATCAACACATAGAATATCAACAGAAACCCGTGCTTCAGTAAGGGAGCCATCACTTGGTTTCTATTCATTGAAAACAGATATCACAGGACAGAAAAACAATCACGAGTATCCATGCCTTGTGAAACTTTTACTTCAGGATCGTTCGAGTCAGGCTATTCCATATCAAATAGGAGACGTGATAATTAAGGATGGATTGGCAAATAATTCTAAATTGTAGAAGCGGCAATGTCTTACCAGAACCGTACGCAACCATTGACCACAAAAAGTAACCAGATTGCAAGGTCTTCTTGGCAGCCCAATCATACCTAAGAGAGGGAAAACAAATACTAAGTGGAGAGATCAACTTCAAGCATACTGCAAGTTCAAAGCTCAAAAGCAGATGGTATACAGGTATCCAGCATATGCTATGGGAAAATATGCATGCTGATAGCTTTCTCCAGCATCTAATTATGTACTTCTATAAAATTCATATACAGCACGCCTAACCTTAGTGCAAAAGCAACCAACAGTCCAGGAAGAAGGATATCGCCAAAGCCTATGATGCTGTATCCACCCCATGGGTCAAACATCCGTGGGATCTTTAACAGCATGGGAACACCATCTTCATCAGTCTTATCACCACGTGCAACCTGCAGGCATGGCACATCCTTAACAAGCATGTCTATGGAGCAGAAAAAACACAATACCACAATCGTCATTTGTACATACCACAATCATAACACTCTCATGAAACAACATCTTCGATATAAAAACCCAGAAGATGTCATACAAGAAGGAACAACCGAGAAGAACAGACCCCACCTGACAATTATGAGCAGATAAAGAATTGGCATCAAAGTACTTCACTGAATGGAAAGCACGAAACAAGAGGTATAAAGAACTACCTTAAGATTAGGTATCCTCACAATTTGTATCACAGTAACAATCAGTGCAATACCCTAAAGGAACAAACATGATGTTAGTCAACAAAGAATAATCCAGATGAAGGGTATACAAGAAAATATATGCACTTACAAGAACATCTTGCCCAATCCATGCATAGGGCATCCGGCGGTAAACAGCCCATAAAACAGCAAAGACAATGCAAAATGGACAAACTGCCAATGTAAGATATGAAACAGCTCCAAAAAATGGCACTTTGACAAATGACCCTGCAGCAGGTTTAAACCATCTGAAAGATGGCACAATTTAAGGTCAGTACTGTCTGTTTTTTTTTGTTTTTTTCTTTAAGCAATGACTGTAAAACCACATATGAAAGGAACAACCAAGATATATCTACATTGTGCATCTTAACCCAGAGAAAATGCAAATGTATCTTGTAGAGCCACAAATGTACCTTGACAACAAAGCCACCAAGCATGTTTGCAAACCCTGAATAAACAAGAAAAACAAAATATCACATCAGCTTACGAAATGGACAAACAAATATAACAAAACGGCTAGTATTATGAATATACCCAACAAAGTCAAGATTTATTCACTCCGCAGTTGTACTAGGTACAGTGTGCAGCTTGGTCATTAAACAGCAGCCATAAGCTGATTGTTCATTTTGGATAACTTCTTATATGTGTAAAATAAACAGGTAAAATTAGAAAGGTAGTGCTTCAATGCTCTCCAGGGAAGAACAAAAATACATATTTTAACCAGATTTAAGGGCCTAATTAAACGTTTTTACATTACTTCATGATCTGTGCAATTTGGTTTTGTGCGAGAGTAAACACAATTTTATTTTACTCACTAAGCACAAAAAATCAAAATTTAAGGAAAATACACATATAAAAGAAAGTATAATTAAAAGAAAGATGGCATCATACGCACCTCTACACCACCAATGCAAAATATAACCACCAGAAGCTCCACAAACCAGTGAGACATCAGTTTGTAAAGCATTACCAGAAAGAGTGAGGCAACCACAATGAACAGCATTGCCGATGTCATGGTGATATCTACCATACCACTAGAACCTCCAGTCTGAATGTTTAGTGAACTTTCATGCCCATCCTGTAGGAATAATGTGCCTGTTAGTTTTTTCTGTTCGAAAATCCAAAACAATGAATCATGAAAGCTTGGTTCAAAACCTTTAGAAGCTTCTCTTGTTCAATAACTGCCTCTCGAGCACTCCATGCTGACCAGTATGATGCGCCTAGAATTGTACCAACAGCCATGAGCCATAGAAACACCTCTGCCGTATCAACCAGAGGTCGGTCTGGAGAGTATAACTGTACTGAAACTGAGAAAATTGAAAGAGAGAAACATACATATCAGCAATGCTGTTGTTAAAGGAAATCCCAAATACAGAAATTAACAGAAATAATATAGAAGTTGGGCAACCCTTATTTCTTTTTAACTGAAATACACCCTTTGTATTCACAGGACACTAAACGAAATTCGAGAGAATGGAAGACCTAAAGAGATTTACCTTTTCCAAGCGCGAGAAGACCCTGTAAAATGGTGCCTGCATCTTTTGGCAGAAGAACTGCAGGTATATTTATATCTAGTTCCGTTTCATTTTGATCACAAACCATCTTGTATAGCTCTGCAAGCAGATATATGTTTTTTTGTTAACGCCAAGTACATAGGCCGAATGAGATGCCATGAGTGAAAAGTGTGCTCTAAAGCTCTTCTATAGACACAAACATGTACACAGCTGAATGTGTCCGTGCAACTCTAAAAAACAAATGTCCAATAAAATAATCAAAGGCTTGAGTAAGTATAATGGTAGACAAACATTCTAATAAAATAATCAAAAGGCTTGAGTAAGTATAATGGTAGACAAACATTCTGGTGGTAGATTAAGGTATATAGCAGACAACTTATTTTCCTGATACCGTTCCTCATATCCCAACATCTCCATCTTGTAATCAAATACTACTTAAGAAAGGTCACAAATGGAAAACATTGAGTCTTATGAGAAAACTCATATGTAAGCATACCATGGAGATTATTCATGATTATAATAGCAGAAGCACCAGCCGCTTCGGCATTCTTAGCTTTTGTGGTGAACTTACAGTCTCCTCTTTGCACTAACAAAACTTCTCCAGCAACCTAGATAAAGAAATAACCAATCACTATATAAGGATGTGGGATACAATCGAAAAATAGCAAACAGCTAGATCATGGTTTCCAGAAAGGTAACCTTTTCTTTCAGAGGGGCACAACAATCGAAAGGGTCTGCTAATAATAGACCTGTACGGTTCGCATGCTTTTCCTTTGACTCTATTATGGGGCCAAACCGAGCACCAACACCAACAAACTCATCTGCCTCTCTGCTGCTGACCCAGGTTTGCACTTTTACCTGATGACAAGGTGAGGAAACAAAATGTGACTAAATAATTAAGTAAGAGATGACAACGTAGCTGCAAGAGACAAAGGCATTTCTATGCACAAAGTATCAAATAATAGCACTATGCCACAAAACCTAAACTAGCAAAGTGATGATAAAAGTTTCAATTGTAACGTCCTTAAGCTGTGGTCTTACATCTTCCTAATTGCTTGCTTAACACTAACAGATCAACAGTCACCTCCATCATGGTAAGTGATAATCAAACAGGCAATGTGAGACATGTCTATTAGCTAAAAATAATGGGGCTCAGAGTTGATAACAAAAGACATGGTGGCACTCATGATAAACAGTTTATGACCACTGATTAGTTAACAAGGGAAGTGTTAGTAGACAGATCGACAAACAATCTGTTCGAGTGGATTACGTGCACAGCAATGTATCAACAACTAATTGGGCGAAGTGAACAAATTTCCTGTGGACCAAAATCATGAGGTCTTAGCATTCTACCCTCGCTATGACAAGTCGGATCATCTTCATACCATCAGCCAGCATATCCAGAAAATATCCTCGATAGGGAAATTCCGGCAGCTAATAGACTAGTTGTATCAACTCAAGAGAAAGATAGATTGTAATCATCGAGCAACTAACACATTGTGCAATACAAGAGTCGCAATCCCCTGCATTAAAATACCCCAAGCTTCCAATTACTAAATCCACCATTTCTCAGAGTTACATCCGCGTTTAAGCCTCTGAAAAACCTATGCTGTACTCCGGATCGTCGCAAGGCAGAAGTAACCGATGATAGCCCCTAATCAAATGGCACCAACACCAGGATAGTCCAAGCATCTCCTCCGCCTGCAGCATGTAGTGCCGAGACCGAAGGCTGCACCGCAGGCAGATCGCACTCTCTGCAGCCCGCTGGCCATACCCAGTACCGCGATCAACCTAACTCCACGGAGCACGTGTCATCGCACAACCCCCAAATCTACCGGATCAAGCAACCACACTAACCCAGAGGCTCCCACCTCTGAACCGCCAGCTCAAAGCCCAAGCTTAATTGGAAGCGCCCGCCAGAATCAGAACTCTCGCACACCCGCTTGGAACCGAGAAATCCAGACAGCTTAACCCTTGGTCGTAGTGATCGACACGAGTGAGATGGTAGTGCACTCGCTGCGGCCCCTAATCAAAGAGCACCAATAACACGATACTCCAAGCAGCTCCTCAGCTTATAGTACCGAAACCGAAGCCTCCACTCCAAGCAGAGGTGGCCAGTATTATCCAGAGACCGAGCAGTACCGCGGTCGATGAAATTAAAGGCAGCAGCAAGCTTCGTCGGCCCACTCCCCAAATCTACCGGATCAAGCAACCACACTAACCCAGAGGCTCCCACCTCCGAATCGCCAGCTCGAAGCCCTAGCTTAATCGGAAGCGCCCGCCGGAATCAGAACTCTCGCACGCCAGCTTGGAACCGAGAATTCAGACAGCTTAGCCATTGGTCATAGTGGTCGAGACAGAGAGAGTGCACTCTCTGCGGCCCCTAATCAAAGAGAACCAATAACACAATACTCCAAGCAGCTCATGAGCTTGTACCCAAACCGAAGCCTCCACTCCAAGCAGAGCTGGCCAGTATTCTCCAGACTCTAAGCAGTACAGTACCGCGATCGACGAAATCCAAGGCAGCAGCAAGCCTCGTCGGCCGACTCCCCAAATCCACCGGATCAAGCAACCGCACTAACCCGGAGGCTCCCAATTGAGGAGCCGCCGGCTCGAAGCCGTAGCTTAACCGGAAGCTTCCGCCCTAATCGGAACGGAATTCTCGCGCCCCAGCTCGGAACCGGAACTCGCACTCACATCAATCCGCTCGAAATGAAAGAAGCGTGAGATTGGCAGAGGAGGGGGACACGTACGAGCATGAAGTCGTTGGAGCAGCCGGGGATCTTGGGGGCGTCGTCGTCCTGGTGGACGATGTCGCCGCCGAAGGCCACCCTCACGAGCGCAGCCGACACCAGCAGCAGAGCCGCCGCCACCGCCGGCGACCCGGCGCCCATCACCGCCGGCGTGCGCTTTCGCTCTGGCTGGAAAGGAAGCGGACACGCGGGGACAGCACCACGCGGTAGTACGATTAGTTCGGCGTGATCGCCGAACGCCGATGGACGACGAATCAGTCGCGGCCTCGCGGGAGATGTTGGGAAATGGAAGAGGGGATAGATCTGTCTGTGACGTCAGGTGGGCGGAGGCTTCAACGGCAACGGCAACGGCAACTGAGCTGTGAGGTAGGCAGTGGGGGCCGCCTGTCGGTGCTAGTCTTGGTTGCTGGTTTGGTTTTAGGAGGCGTTGGTAGCGTGCGCATGGCGTTTGGTTGCTCGCATGCCTTTTTGACCACATCAGTACGAACCTCAAAGCACTCATTAGCCATACCCGGGGACAATGTTCGATTCGGCCGTTCCCCGGAGCCAACCTCGTTGCATGTGAAAAGGGGAACGCGATGACCGAGCTCGTGTAGGCAGAGAGATAGCGGGAGGCTGCGCGCGGGAGGGAGGAATTCGCTCATCGCCCTCCTCCTCCCCTCCCTATTTAGAGACGGCGGTGTTTCGCCCCCAAAATCCAAATCCACCATTCCACCTCCCTGTCGACTTTCCCCATCAGATCTAGATCGATGTCGTTTGATTCTTCTGCCTCCAGCACGAAGACGTTGGTCCTGCCATCTTCGTCGACGAGCACGACGTCGGCTGGCCGTCCTGCTTCACCCCGGAGCCAGTCTTCGGTTGTCCTTCGGGCTACTCTGGCGAAGGCTCTCACGGTGAGATTGCCGTCAGCAAAGTCGATCGAGGTGATGGTCGGATTGGCGGCAACTCCATGGACCGCAGCGACGGTCAGCACACCGGCAGCTCCTTCATCACCTACCTCTGTGATGCATCCTCTGGAAGCTGCATTAAGAAACCTCTAACCTTGAGCATGGTGTGTGATGTAGTGTTATCTGTGATGCTCATAGATCTGTTCACGGTGTGTGATGTAGTGTTATCTATGATGCTCATAGATCTATTCATGGTATGTGATGTAGTGTTATGTGTGATGCTCATAGATCAGTTCATGCTGTGTGAGTCAGTGTGATCATGTTCTTCTCTATTGACTGGACTTATGATGCTCTGCTTGTTCGTACTTACTGTTAGCATCTTTAGCGCAAATTGTTTGTAGACCATAGTGATTTTAGTGTCTTGTTCATCAATGTAGGACAATTCGATGGACAAGACACCAAAACTACCTACTAAGATTGCTGAGAATGTTATCCCCATTCGAGCTGCGTACATGCACACACCTAGACCAATGGTGTGGGAGCCTTTCCTATCTCTGTTTGTCATGAACAGGCTTTGTGAGTTCGTCAAAGAAGGGATTAGGTGTGACCACGGATTCATAGAGTTTACATGCAGTGTATATGCACTGATGTTTTTGACTTCACTGGAGAGTGAAAGGATAGAGATGTCGCCTAGAGGGGGGGTGAATAGGCAATTTCAAAACTATTACGGTTTTGGCTTGATAGAATGCGGAATTAAACTAACGTTTATTTTACAAGCACAAAACTTAAATACACTAGGCTCAACTAAGTGCACCAACAACAAGATAAGCTAAGCAAGATAGCACAAGATAAATATACCACAAGTGATAAGCAAGATATAAGTACTTCAACCTCGATGGCTATCACAAGGAAAGTAAGCTCGGGTAAAGAGATAACCGAGGCACGTGGAGACGGAGATGTATTCCCGTGTTCCCTTACAAGTAAGGTACGTCACGTTGGAGAGGTGTGGGATTCCACGAAGGATTTCCTAACGCCACCAAGGCTCACCTTCTTCTCCGAGTCTATCCCACGAAGGAATAGGCCCTTTCATTATGGCTAGTTTTTCCTCCACTCTGGAGATGGCAAGCTCCACAACCACTTCACAAGCTCCACGAAGGAGAAGCCCGTGTCTCTTCACAATCTTCCACGAAGAGGACACCGCGGCACCAACTGCCAAGCCAACTAGGAGGTCACCCTCCAAGAGCAACAAGCTCACGGTCTCTCACTCGAACAAATCGTAGTGGAGAGCTCAACACTTATGCAAGAATGCAAAGCAAGAACACCAAGGGCATTCAAATCCCTCACTCTCCAATCCCACCAAAGCAACAAGTGCTAGGGAGGAATTAGAGAGGAAGAACAATGGTGGAAGTCAACCAATGACTTCAAGATCTAGATCCAAAGGGTTCCCCTCACTTAGAGGAGGAATTGATTGGTGGGGATTGTAGATCTAGATCTCCTCTTCCAAAGCCCTCAAAAAGATGCAAGAATCATAGGAGGGAAGGGAGAGGAAGCAAGCTCAAGAGGGTCAACAATGGAGGTCAATTTCGGGCTCAAGAACCCCCAAAAACTTTGGGGGAAGAACCCCCTTTTATAGGGAAAAGCAAATATGGCCGTTGGAGAGAAAACAACGAAAACTCGGTTCCAAAGTCGGTTGGACCGGCCCCAGAACCGGGAAACTCGGTCCCCAGGCCGGAGGACCGACCTACAAACCGAAATACCTCTGTTTGCCAACCCGGAATAGACTCGGTCGTGAAAACCGGAAAATCCGGTCTGAGATCCGGTCTACCGGAGCTGGAACCGGACCGTCCGGTGTGGGGCTCGGTTGAACCGGATCCACAACCGGGATGAAACTGACTTCACGAAAAACGCAATAACTTTGCATCCGGACTTCGATTTTGATGATCTTGGGCTTGTTTTGACGAGGACAACAAGATCTACAATATGGTGCATGAAAACATCATAGTACAACAAAGGAAGATAGAACCAAATGAGGAAAGGTATGGAGCCTCCCTATAAGAAGAACCGGTAAAACCTTCAAACTCGAAAACGCCATATAAGATGCATACGAATTCTGTTTTCGATGAACTTGGGCTTGTTGAAGAGCTAGCAACAAGCTCAAGAACCTCACATAGAGAAAATACCAAGAAGCAACAAAATAGGAAGATGCAAAGTATGCCAAGGATTGAGCTCCCTACGACGATGTGATCAAGTTACCCAACTGAAAGCCCCTCTTGATAGTGCGGCTATCTATCCTATAACCCGGTCTCCCAACAACCACCTTGAGACCGGTAAAAGGAAAACCTAGCAAGGCCATACCTTTGCCTTGCGCATCCCGCTTTATCTTGATGACAATGCTTCAAGCTCCATCCAAGCCGGAATGCACCACTTGATCATTGTTGCTTCGTGAAGACTCATAATTTGCTCCCCCATACACCACTATGGGATAGCTTCATTAAGACATGTCTTCACATGTCCATTATCACCAATATGGACGACAAGCTTCAAGCAAATGATCTTCTCGAGATGCTTATCTTGAACTTGCCCTTCTCAACCTTGATGGCGATCACCACTTGATGCCACCCTCTCATGGGCTATTGAGATCTTCACTTTTGAAGCATGCCCATGGAAAGATACCTATCCCATATATAAAACACAAAGGAACATATATAATGGGTTAGTTCATGATGCATAAATGACAAGGCTTACCACACCACAAGATCCATGTGGTACATTCTTTATGCTTCATGTGTTGACCAACTTGAAATCACTCTTCACTCTTTGCATTGGTCAACCAAGTGTCTTCTCATGATCCATCTCAATATCTTGAGGTACATAAGGAACTCTTCATTTGGTAACATGATCTAAATCTTAATCAACCATAGCTCAACTAATGAGGCTATCATGACACCGACTTAGAGCCATATCTTGAATTCTTCTATTGAGATCACACTCTCAAGATCTTGAACATATCATATTCTTATCTCTAGTTCGATGATCTTTATGCCAAAACTCAAGGTATATCTTTATCTTCATGGCATCCATACTTGAATCCAACATATGGACTACAAGCATGACCTATGGAATATTCCTTCATATAAAACTCAATGAAAATATTAGTCCATAGGGATTGTCATTAATCACCAAAACCACACATAGGGCAATTACCCTTTCAATCTCCCACATTTTGGTAATTGATGACAATCACAACAAGAGGGTTTATATAATGAATATTAGAAACAAGTACGCAACTTATCCGAGAATAAGTTGTATACAAGAGGTTGTATTTGATATGGTTAAGTAACACAAAGATACTAGCCCATATCAAAACTCCTTCTACTCACACAAACTACAACTAATGCAAGAGATGTGAGTAGAATCAACATATATAGAGCAAACTCCCCCACAATATATGCATGTGTGATGAACTTGAATTTCATTGCATACATTGTCAAGCATAACCTTTGGGAGAGTTTCCACTATATATATTCAACCATGCAATACATAATAAAGATGAAATGCATGAAAGGCAAACACTTAAGAACAAACCAATCTTAAGTAGAAAAACCATTTCCCTTAAAACCCTCTAAACTTCTCCCCCATTGACAACAAGTGCCAAAATGGATGACAAAGTTAGAAGGCCAATATAGTTCAAGTTTATCCCAAGGTGTGCATTTCTCATAATATGAGTGAAATCATATGCACATATCCAATGACGAATACTTGGAGGAAATCAACTATATTGAGGATCAAATATTGCTAAAAAGATAACAAGGTGAAGAAACTTCAACAGATGAAGCAAGCAATCAAAATATCCAAATAATCAAATGGACAAATAGTGATCTAAATGAAATAAGAAAGCTCCCCAAGGTTTGTGCATAAATGAGTTGTTTCATTTGAATACAATATGTACAAACATGGAATCCTCACTTCCTCTATATCATTTAGAACACAACCAAGATACAATGAGTAGAGATATAAATCAATACACTTGTCAAGACAAGCTTAAGTCCAAAAGAAACCAAATATGAGATATGAGTGCGCCAAGATGCAATAAAAGTAAACCGAGCACTCATAAATCAAGACCTTACCAAAACCATTAAAAACTAAGCGGATAAGTGAGATGGTTGGCAAAAGGCGAGGATATCAAGGCGAGAGATTAACACTCTTGTGTATATAAGTTTCTAAGTGGGAAAACATGAGAATAATCCACAAAGAAACATCCACACATAAGAGGTCTATAAAAATAAGAAAACATGATATCCAAGAGGAAGTCATAAGATATACCAAAAAATGATATTTTGCTTAAGTGCATATATAGCCCATGGATCTATTTTATCTCATGGTATATCAAAGAACTTCACCAAAGAAAAAGAAAAACCTCAAAAGCATCACAACTAGCACTAAGGGAACTAATGCTAGTTGGGATATTTTAAGAAAGGCAACAAGTATCAAAAGGAAGGATTCAATGCAATTTCAACAATATTGCACATGAGAGTACCCTGAGGAAATGATATGCAATAAATTGATAGAAGGCATATTTGGAATTGGTGAATCATGAACATGATTTTATATACTCCCCATTATATGCATCATCTCAAATTACTCACATAAGCAATAAGGATAGAAAAGTCTTTCAAAGATCCTTGCAAGAACCGCAACATTTACAAACAAATAAATTCATGCCAAGGTGCAACCTACAAGAGATTGGATGGAAGAATAGTATGCATGAATAAGATACTTGTTACCAAGATAACAATGGTATAATGTAGTAGATAAGAATTCTTCGATCATCCTAGCTTGGCTCCAATTGTCATGTGGTGACAACACGTTCCTTATAGATAAGACAAGCATCCATTGCATCTCCAATGTACCTAAAACAACATTCAAGTACATCTTGGTCCCCAAACTTATTAGGTCCAAAGTGGTTAGACTAACCACAACACATAGGACATACTCCATAAAAATATGTGCATATTTAGAGATGAAATTTGAATTTCATGCACATCATAGCCGTTTAAGGATTTGATGGAGTATACCCTATATATTGGATCAAAGAAAGCAAAACATGATATAAGATATACATTTAGTAAACATGCATGCACGAGACTTTCAAGAACCAACGAAGATATAATTTGGACAAAACACCAAAATATTCAAGAAGACATACGAGGTGTGACAAAACACATTTGTTGTCCAAACTATATCAAAGAATCAAACCAACAAAAGATTTGTTCAACAAAGTTCAACAAATGAACCGAGCAAAAACTATTGGGCATAAAAGATGAGATAAAAACATAAATGCTCAAATATTTATCTCATTCAAGCAAATAACATAGAGAATAAAGAATGAGATAACAAACTCCCAAAAGAGCAAGGTTTCAACAAATAAACCAAACCCTTAACATTTTTCACAATGGCACAAGGTTCCGAAAAAAAAGGTTTGTCTTCCACTAAAAGCACATTTGATAATAATCAAAAACATCATCAAAGAGATGTTCAAAAGCCAAGGAAGACAATGAGAGCCACAACAATTTTTTGTAAAGAAAGAAAAGGCAATAGGAGGTGAAATCCAAGGTGAAGATGATCCACAAATGCTACCACACCCAAATATATCAATTGTCGAACACAATGAGTGTATTGGAATTTATTTTTGGTGGTATATTGTACGGATATTAAAGATAAATCTTCACAATAAAAAGCATAGGATAGGAATAAAAGATTAAACACTATGCAAAGGTAGAGATTCTTGATAGCTTCAACTAGCCACACAATCATGCAAAGCAATGATTAGAATAACTTGAAGAAAATGGTCTCCCAAATAAGATATAGAGATATGCATTTGAGGAAGGCCACACCAAGAATTTCTTACTCAAGCAAAGACCGAAAAGATGAGCAATAAAAGATTCTAACAAAAAAAGGATCTTGTTTGATCTAACATGCCACCTAGAGACAATATAATCAACAATATCAACTCTAACTGGCACCACCTCATATGTTCACATTTCCTAGGATTGTGATATGCAAAAGAAGCATATTACTCCCCCATAATGTGGTATTCAATTTTTCTTAATAAGAGGAAAAACAACCTCAACTAGAGATAATTAATGGACATTTAGAATTTGAATTTCTCATGAGTATGACACACCACATAGTGACTAGATAAGCTTGCAATATCAATACCAAGTGGTAGTACTCATGTACACACATTTTAAGGTTGGAGAGATGCGCGAGGCATATCACTCCCCCAAAATGGGATGTTCCATTAACCACTCGAAAAGAGCCAAAAAAGATATCATCAAGATGCATTAGAGGCTCAAAGCAAAACACACAAGTAAATGATGTGCCAAACACATAGACATACTTGAATACACAAAATAAGCAAGCATGAGGCACAACAAATACAAACACATACTTGGTAAAAAACCAAAACATGT